>JAOWBP010000001.1:22151140-22185224 GCA_028571105.1 Tragopan temminckii | reverse complement strand
AGATCAGTGATGTGTGGTGCTCCACAGTGAGCAGTGCTGGGACTGATACTCTTTAACACCTTAATCAGTGACACTGACAGTGGGGTTGAGTGCACTCTCAGCAGGTTTGCTGATGACACCAAGCTGTTGGGTGTGGTCAACACACCAGAGGGATGGGATGCCATCCAGAGTGACCTTGACAGGCTTGAGCAGTGAGCCCAGGTGAACATTATGAAGTTCAACAAAACCAAATGCAAGATCCTGCACCTGGGTTGAGGCAATCCTCAATACCAATACAAGTTTGGGGTGAAAGGATTGAGCACAGCTCTGCCGAAAAAGAACTGGAAGTACTGGTGGATGGGAAGCTGGACATGAGCCAGCAGTGTGTCCTTGCGGCTCAGAAAGCCAACCATATCCTGGGCTGCATCAAAAGAAGCGGTGCCAGCAGGTTGAGGGAGGTGGTTCTGCCCCTCAGCTCTGCACTGGTGAGGCCTCACCTGGAGTACTGAGTCCAGATGTGAAGTCCTCAGTACAGGAGAGACACGGACCTGTTGGCGTACATCCAGAGGAGGGCCACAAAAATGATCCAAGAGATGGAACACTTCTATGAGAATAGGCTGAGAGAGCTGGGGCCGTTCAGCCTGGAGAAGGCTCCAAGGTGACCTGATAGCGGCCTTTCGATATCTAAAGGGGAGCTACAGGAAAGAAGAGGACAGACTCCTTATCAAGGTTTGTGGTGATAGAACAAGGGGAAATGGCTTCAAGCTCAAAGAGGGGGGATTTAGATTGGATATAAGGAAAAGGTCTTTTACAGTAAGGGTGGTGAGGCACTGGAGCAGATTACTTGTGGTGGTTTATGCTCCATCCCTAGACACTTTCAAGGTGAGGCTGGATCAGGCCCTGGGCAACCTGATCTGGTTGTGCATGTCCCGTTCATTGTGGGGGAGTTGGTCTAGATGACGTTTAAAGGTGCCTTACAACTCTAAGGATTCTACGATTCTGTGATTCTCAAATGGTGTGGTCAGAAGGTGATGGTAATTTCTCAAATCTCCTTTGCAGTGACAACTTCAGGTTTATTAAATGCTATGAACTGTTCCAACTCAGCTGGGCCATGGTCCTATGAAACCACCACACCATATGTGTGATCCATTCTTGCTGATTATCTTGAATTCACCATAAAAAATTTTTCATCTTAACTAAATACACAGTTATATTCTGCGTGATCATTTCTGCATCTGCAGGGACAGGAGCTACTGACTATTTAAAATAATCTATATAGAACTTGGTCAGTGCTACAGTAGAAACTGTCTGGGGGAGTCCCTAGGACAGTCAGTTTCTCCACCCAGGGATTTAATCAGCATGTCCTGAGCATAAAAATAGTGTCTAGTAATTGGACTAAGCACAGCAGGAGCTGTCTGGGTGAACAGACTGTCCAAAATTCCCACCTGGAGTGTATCTGTAAGGGTCTGTCAAATGCTTTGTTGTGGAGGTCAGTCTGTCATCGTCTTTCAAGTCAGCATATGTATCAAATAAACTCACGGAATCATTTGCCTCAGCTATGTAGAGACTACCTGGTGAGTTCCATGGCCACCCAGGCTTCCATGCCCTCCTGTCCAGTGAAAATTTATATTCAAGCCTACTCAAATGTGGCTTCACACTTTTCAATTCAATAGGAATTTCCTTTCATCTTGAAGTTGTTGTAAAGAGCGTATCCATTTTTTTATAAACCTAATTCAGATTAGGTGGAAGGTTAAAAATATTTTCTGACATACACCTACTTTCACTTTCAAGCACCAGAGAAAGTGTTTTATACCTTACAATTAAAACAGTTATAGAATGTCCATTAATTTATGATTATGAGTGATTCTGCCAGCATTTCTCTAAAGACATTTCATTAAAATAACAGGATATACTTTCTGTGTATGTCTAAATGCTGATAAATATTTGTAAGATGTTGTAACATTGCATGTGTCTTTGATGTTTGAAAGTTTTAGGGATTAGAGTTGTTCATTTGTTGATGTTTAATTGTTCCAGCAGGCTTATTTCAATTGTTTCTGCAGCAGCAGTCAGTGAGTGTCAAATTCAAAAACAGTATAGCAATTTAGTTGTCCTCGGAAGAATTAGTTTGTTAAGCTTGAACGTGAAGTCCAGTCCTTTCAGTGCAAAATAGTGACATTTTAATCCTGCAAATCTCGAGACACTTAACTATGAATTAGCTACTGATGTCTTCCTGGTATAGTCTGGTGTATTATGCTTGTACGTATGTACATCTGCTCATCTGCTCTGAAGACAAAGGTTCAAAGTTACATAGCAGAAAATGCAAAAAAGTTCATGATGGGGCTAGAGGTACAAAAAGAACTTCTTATACTTGTTAGGATGAAATACAGTGCTATTTGGAAGTTGAAATTCTGCCATATTGAAGAAAAGAGAAAATACTTGTCTTGGAGGCTGATTTAAAACACTTTCAGCTGTCTTTCAGATGGCCCAAAGATTTGCTGCATTGGAGGCATTCCCAAGAGAGATGCATTGGCAGAGGCATAGGCAGGATAGTCAAAGGGCAAGATGTTGTAATTTATTTATTGTCTGTCACCAGTTCACCTTCGCACAGATGAAATGTTGCTTTCAATAAAGCCAACAACAAAATACTTGTAAAAGATGCATGTGCTTATGTGTCTATGCATGTGCTCATATGTTTGTGAATATACCTAAACAAACACACCAGCATGAACATTTTTCTTCAAGTTTTTACTCATTTTAACAAATGGAGGTATGATGCCATGATTTCTATCCACGCAGTTAAGTGTTGAGTGATGTGATTAAGTATACAGTTATATTTCAAGTCTTGTAGACCAGCTCAGAGCATGTGTGTGGTGTAAAGGTAAGGTAAATTATGTGTGTGTGAATAGTGCAAATACAAGCCAGTTGTACTATATTTATGTGTGTGTGGAGGGTTAATGTTAGAAATATATAACAGTCTTCTGATTTAAAATCTGAAACAGTCAGAAGAGCGCTGCCAGGTGTTAATCCTCTTTTGGACACCTCCTCTATAACAGCAAAGTCTCGTGCCCTACTATACCAGATAGCGATGACAGTATTTCTTTGCCATAGTGATTAGAAAAACAATGGGGAAGTATATCAGAGAATTTGCCCAGATTTAGATACTAAATTTTAGGTAATTTTTATAAATAAGCACTGTGCCCTTGGGTATTAAAGCTGCTGTGTGTAGAATTCGTATTGCAGGAGGCCTGTGAGGAGCATTTAACAAAAAATAGAGATAAAAACAGATGGTGTTGGATTCTCATTTTAGATGTATATCAACATAAAGAGTTGACTCACTGCACTGACTTCAGTGGGATTACTTATAATTGATGTCAGTGTAAACACAAGAGAATCACTCTGGTTGTAACCAAATATTACTGTCTAGGTTGGCTCGCGTTTCTGGAAAGCACAGCATAATCAATCTATAGTGAGAGGAGATCAGTGGTACTTTAAAACATCTGTTTTATTACTGGGAGAATTAGCAGGGTAAGAGAGGAAGGTTGAGAAGACCAAGCCACTAATGGCAAAGGAAGAAGATCTAACATAGGAGGGACATTTAGAGGGGCTGTCAAGCAAAAGCAATTAAACTCCAACAAATGTGCTCAGAAATAGTTCTCCACTTTATCAACCTTGTGGGTTAACTCCACAAAGGTTCTACATGGGGAGTAAAGGAAAAATATTTGAGGGAAAAAAAAAAGTCAAAGAGAACAAAGGAAACCACACAGAAGAAAAATGAACCAAAAAGAGAGCAACAACAACAATAAATAAAGAAGAAGAAAGAAAAAAGGAGGAGACGTGGAAAAGGAAAGAATAAAAGGGTAAGGAAAGGAAAGATAAGGATTTTATCTTTTCCACTAAAGCAAACATATCTCTTCTCAGTTAAGTCTGAAAGTGCTGTCCAGAGAGCAGCTCAGTCAAGCTGATAGGAGGTCTCCTGCTTTGTGTTTGAATCTTTCTTGCATTTACATTTCATGCAAAACTCTCCTGCTTTAAAGAGTGGGCACTATGGCTGACATCTACAGGTGTATTTATAGTCCAACATTTTGCCAAGTATTTAATTTACATTTCCATAGTAACTATTAGCAGAATCCAGGCAAGGAAAACATCCACAGCCATTACTCAACAATTACACTGCTACATATCCAGTATTGTTTCGTCTCATACAGCAGTTTAAGAATACATGCCTATCAGTTGTTTCAGTACAGTATGGTAAGACCTAGAGTCTCTGCCAATACAGTATACAAAATATACAAAATACAATACAATATACAAAACGATAGGAAAAGGCTATTCTCTGATCGGGAGTACCATCAGTTCAGACTTATAACAATTTGCAACAGGCATGCTGATGAGTAAGTGGGGAAGAATCTAATGGAGTGGCTAAGGGAACAATAACCATAGGTTTCCTCATGTGCATGTAATGTGGTCACAGAAGTCACAGATGACATCCAGCAACCTCCTAGGCAACTAAAAGTGACCTGTCGGCACTGATGTAAGAAAAGCTGTGAGAGAGATTTAGAACTTAAAAAGTTGAGACATCGAGCAATGATGACATAATACCTTTTTTCAAAACTCATATTCACATTGAAGTTAAGGAATATCAGTGAGAATAAAGGGCCACTACTGGAGAAAGAACAAAATGAATAAGTCTTTTTTTCTTTTTTTTTTTTTCAATGAGAAGGAAAACCTAGCTGATCCTGTTTTCACAAGAAGAGCAGACCAAATGGATGAGGAACTACAGAAGTGGTCAGAATAAACAAATCGTACCTTCTATTGCTACTGCTGAGATTTTAAAAGGGATTTTTGAAGCTTGCTTTCTGCCAACCACTGAAATGAAGGTTGCATTCAGGTCTTGTTAAAGTCAAGGGTGAAAAACTGACTTTTTTATATCAAAAATTGTCTCTACAAACACAAGTTCTTTTTTCAACATCAACTATCATTTTCCCCTCACTGGCCATGAAAAGAAATGGTTGCCTCAGGTGATTATGTGTATAGGAAGAAATTCTCACTGCTTACTGAATATCACCAATAACACGTTTAAGTGATTTACTGTACCTTGTAATTGGTTTTCTGAAAATATGAATATTTTACTGCCAGTGTGGCAACTCTCCACAGCATCTGTAATAGTGACATTCTTCAGGACATGATTAATGAGTTTTATTTTTTGCTCTGCCTAGAAGTAAGAAGGTTAGAAGTTTTAAAATGGTTTTCTTTATAAGAGCACGTGAAAAGATTATAACGTTGCATCTGATAAATTTGTGAGAATTTTTCTGAAGGGTCAAGTGAGCAAAATAACAAAGCAAATACTAAAAACAAGCTAGAGGAAGCCCATCAGGCATAGAGTAATGCCATCTTAGTATCATATACTCCTTTACAGCTAATTTTGGTAGAAGAAATTAGCTTTTCTTTTGTGCCTATGATGTGAGAACAGGAAAGCAGGAAAGAATGCCCATGAATGTTAAAGCCTGCTTTAGTGGATGCCTTTGAAATCACAGAATCATAGAATGGTTGAAGTTGGAATAGATTTCTGGAGGTCATCTGATCCAACCTCGCTGCTCAAGCAGTGTTCCCTAGAGCATAATACACAAGATTGTGTCCAGATGGCTTTTGAATATCTCTGGGGAAGGGGAATCCATAACCTCTCTGATCATTTTGTTCCAATACTCTGTCACCCTCACAATAAAGAGGTTTTTCCTAATGTCCAGAGGGAATTTCCTATGTTTCTGTTTGTGCTTGTTGCCTCTCATCCTATTGCTGGGCACCACTGTGAAGAGCATCCTCCCATCCTCTTGACAAGTTTCCTTCAGATACTTAAACACATGAAGCTCTTCCTTCTTCAGGCTGAACAGGTCCAGTTACCTTAGCCTTTCCTCATATGAAAGATGCTCCAATCCCTTCATCATTTTAGTAGTCCTCTCCTGGGATCTCTCCAGTAGTTCCGCTTCTCTTGTACTGGGGACACCAGAATTGGATGCTGCATTGCAGGTGAGGCCCCACCAGGGCTGACTGAAGGACTACCACCTGCAACCTTCTGGCCACGTTCTTCCAAATGTAGCCTAGGATACAATTGGCCTTCTTGGCTGCAAGGGCACACTGCTGGCTCATGCTGTTTTCTACCAGGATTCATGAGTCTTTCTCGTCAGAGCTCCTTCCCAGCAGATAAGCCCTCAGCCTGTAGTGGTGCATGGAGTTATTCTTCCCCAGGTGTAGAGCCCTGTACTTGCCTTTGTTGAATTTGAAGAGGTTCCTCTCTGTCTGACTCTCCAGCCTGTGGAGATCTTTCTAAAGTGGCAGCACTGTACTCTGGCATTTGAAGCACTTCTCACAACACTGTATCATCAGACTTCCTGAGGAGGTACTCTATCCCTTCATCCAGGTAATTATTGAATTATACTGAACCAAGTATTGACCTCCAGGGGACACTGCTAGCTTCAAGCCTCCAAATAGACTCTGCGAAGCTGATTACAACTTTCTGAGACCTGTCATTTAGCCACTTCTCAATTCACCTAACCATCAACTTGTTCAACCTGTGTTTCCTGAGCTTACTTGTGAGGATATCATGGGAGATGGTGTTAAAAGTCCCAGAAGACCACATCCACTTCTCTCTCCTCATTTATCCAGCCAGTTGTCCCAGCATGGAAGGCAATCAAGTTGCTTAAGCATGATTTTCCTTTGGTGAATCCATGCTGACTACTCCTGATCACCTTCTACACGTTTAGAGATGTCCTCTAGGATGAGCTGTTCCATCACCCTAACATCTAAAAAATATATGTGGAATAAAATACTATAAAAATGAGATGTTCTTCTCAGTAGCGAAAGTAAAACAAATCAGCTTTGTAAAGCACACTGGAACTGAAAGGTTGCCAAACATGAAGTATGACACATCCTTGAAAGGTGTGCACCCTTGAGAAGATATTATGCTATCCATTTCTCCTTCCTTACAAGTAGGAAGGAAACAGATGATGATAAAGAAGCGCATTATGTTGAACACACTCTATATTGTTTTAAAGAATCTTTTGAAGAAGGATTCTTAAATGGAAATAATAATAGTGTGTAATTTCAGGTTCCTTAGCACCTTTAGTAATTTGCAATCACAAGTAAGGCTCTCTTACGGAACAGTTTCCCATGCTTTCTTACATAGGTAAAGAGAAAGATCTGCAAGCCTGAAAAAAGGTTTTGTTACAGCATGATAGAGAAAAGAGTTTGCACTCTGCCTGAGCCAGGGGTTGGGATCTGTTTCACAACAAGGAACTGAGTTTATGTGTTATCAGCATTCAAAGATAAATTGTTTATTCCAAGACAGGACTGAAACAGGAAGTGTTGATATACTTTTGAACTCTAGACTGGTAGGTATGTGACTTATGAAGATGCAAGAGATTTAAGCTCTGACTTTAGGGCTTTGATTTAATAACAACAGGAGGTGGTTCTGAGTGGGCTTTATTGCTATGTTCCATGGAAATAATTTGAGTTTGCATTTGTTATTATTTACAAGATGGTTCACAGTTATCTGTGCTTCTTCTACTATGTACTAAACAGTCTGATAACAATTGTCTGTAAAGCTTTAGAACATTTGAAGGAAAAGCTACAAAGAAACAGATGGAAAATAAGATAAAAATTTAATGGGGGATTATATATGACAGATCATGCCAGACCAACTTGGTCTAGTGACATGGCAAAAATTATGCACACAGGAAAGAGGGCAAAATCTTGAAGGATATATTCAGCTGGTCTGAAACGCAGTCTGCTGGGGATGATGCAACACAGTACAAGAGCTGTAAAGCAAGAAAAAACCTCGCTAACTGGAAGACTGCTAAAAAAGGGAACAGTGCTGCTGGATGAGGGCAACTAGTGTAACTCCTCATGGATAGATCTTGAGTCCAATAGTATGTAATGTTTTTATTGGTGACCTTGGCACCAAGAGTAGCAGGGCGCTGATGAAATCTGCTGATGATACAGAGCTGAGAGCAGTAATCAATACAGAGGAGCATCAGAATAATATACAGGAAGAGCAGGATGACCTTGAGGACTGGAGTAATAGGAACAGCAGGATTACATGTAGTACCAAGTGCAAGGTCATGCACTTGGGAACTAATAAGAAGGACTGCCATCAATGGGAATACAGCAGTTGTACATGAGAAAAGAGGAGCAAATTTGAATACCACAGCATGTCTATAACCATCAAGAAAGCACATCCAGTGTATTTCCAGCAATGATAGAAAAGCACAAAAGCATTAACGAAGTGGTCAGAAACACATTCCTTATAGTACATTTAAGTAAGTACATGAAGTTATCTTCAAATATTTTAAACCAAATAGGTGCTGTGGTAGGCTACCTTGAAAGAGGATTCTCAGTATATGGATGTGTGAGTGAGTTACTGCAAATTGGGAAGGAGCGGTGCTTTTCTAGTTATACTGAAGTAGTTTCTGCTAAGTATTTGCCTGCTAGCTCTTCCCTAATGGTAAATTCAAAGTAGTTTTCCTTCACTCTCACTGAAAGATAACCTGCCTTGAATTTATCAAGGAGAAAAATTATAGCAGCTACCATAAGGTGACTAATGAAGTATATAAAAACATGAGTTCTTGTTATCACATGCTGAGTTATTTTGCCCACACTAGCCAAATGTCTTGGTTTTGGCCAGGATTTACTTCCTAGGAACTTGAATGGTACTGTGTTTTGAATTTTTTTATGACAATGGTAGTGACAGCACACCTCTTGGTTTTAGTTGCTACAGAGCAACGCTTACGCTAGGTCAAGGACTTTTCTGCTTCTTGGGCTGCCTGACTAACGAGGAAGCTGGATCTGGAAGAAGACATATCCACTGATCCAACTGGCCAAAGGGATATTCCATATCATATGGCATTGTGCTTAGCAATAAAAGCTGATAATGGATGATAAAAGGTATACCTAGTAAACTGTCTTTTTTTTCTCATGAGATCTCGCTCTTCTACATTTCCAGTCCTGTCTCTATCCCAACTGGGAAGAATGAGAGAGCGGTTGTTTCTGTAAATATGTAAAGAAAGCAGACACCAGAGGTGAAGAAAAGCTCTTTAAGTTAAAGTAGTTCAAGACTGAGTAGCATTTGGTTGGCTATGAGTTATGCTCTGGATGGAAATTACAGACTCATTTCTGGTCACAAGAAGAGAGGGTTGTCACAACAGTTTTCTGATGAGCATAATGAAGGTAAGAAACCTAAGTGCTTTTAGGCATACAACTTGAAAATACCTTAATGACTGCCAAATCTGTATTTGCAGTTCTTGTTAGTAAGGTGTTTCATGTGTGGAAAAAGCATGACATGGATATTTGGCTTGTGAAATTGTCTAAGGGCAGGACACTTCTCTAGGAAAAAATCATTCCCTTTTCTGCTTTTCGAGTACTTGATTATGACAGATGAAGACTCAGTACACTACACTCCTATGGTTTTTTTTTTCTTCTATTATTCTAATCCTGTTTCCTGAACATCTTCTAATGCTCCAGAGCATTGTAATGAAAAGAATGTTTGACTTGAGTCTATTTAACAAAAATAGAACCTCTGTGTATTAATAACAGTGAGCAATGAGTGTATGACTCTAAGCACTGTCGAATTTTAATGTTACTTTACATGCCATTGTACTTTTTTTCATTTATATTTTTAATATGGTTTTTAAAAACCACGATTATGAATTGCTTCTTTCCTGCAATACAGGAATGAAGGAAACTCTTAAGACAGTGACTAATTAGGCTGAGGTATACAAATGTTATTAAACAAATCACAGATTATACACATAGAATATATTAAAAATAAGTATAATTTATTTATTTATTAATTCAACAAATAAATGAGTAGTCTGAAGAGGACACAGAAATTGAATTTCCTATAAACAGAGAAGAAAAGCAGATGTTTGCATTCTGTATTGAGGGTCCATGGCCTGAAAAGTACAGTAATTAGAAACTTTGGTAAAATGTCTGAAGATGCATTTCTAGTAAGCATGTGTATTAATACATTTGGGGAAACAGTTATTGAAAATGATGCCACCCATCATGTTGCCATGGATACAGCAAGATTTTAAAATATTCTCAAGGCTTATATTTTTGATTGTTTTTAACTGAGATCTCAGGTCAGAAAAGCATATGACTATCTACTTAATTTTATGTACATAGATAGATTTAAAGTGAGAAACAGAAGTAGGGAACTTCTGTTCACATGATTTCAAAGATGCCTGGAGAGATGTTCTCACACAGAGAACTGAGGTTGCAGGCAGAAGAACTTCCTGGCTGTCTGGATCTGATACGTAGTTTTTCTCTCTTGTCCTTCTTACTGTAAACAGATTGGATTGTTTAATTCCCAAGAGAGCCTCAACCCCCCTCAGCAGAATGTGTGGACCAAGAACTGAGAGGAAATGTGTAAACACTGATGATGAGACCCTCAGCAGAACAGCAGCAAGCTGCAAGAAGTCCAGCATACAGCTCCATTTCTCCTTCTGGCTGCTTTGCCTGTGAAGAACAGAAACATGTTACTTCATGCTTCATTTTCCAATCTTCATTAGCTGGCTGAAGAAATCAGTAAATGGTACTCTACTCTTTTTCTCCATATTGAGTGTATTTATCTGAGAGAAGTGCTGGATGTAACACTGAACTGATGAATTGTAAAAAAGTCTTGCTATTCTGAAGCGTCCTTTCATTACATAATAGAATTCTATGATTAAAATTATCTTCAGTATTTCCCATGATGAGGAGTTTCAAAAAACTTAACATGCAAACTTTGATTACTTAAATTTAAAGAAAATGTCTTGAAAGGGATCTCTATTTTTATGTTTGTGTTTGGTTTTTTTTACACTTTTACAGAGTTATGTAGTATTAAGGAAAATGTTTATTGGGATAGATTTACTATTCTATTTCCTTCAACTTCAAATGTTTTCTCTCCTATTTGTTATCTAGTGAAACAGCCATACAGCACGTTTGTTTTCTCATTCTATCAATCTTGATAAACACTTTTTACCAATTGCGGATATTTATAATAGTTTGGAACCAAGTGATCTTCAGCAGCACAACTGATAGGTTTCTTTCCAAGTAAACAAAGAACAGTCAGTATCAGAAACCAGGCAAGACGCTTTTTACACTTTTTTTCCCCTAAATTTTATGTCACATAATTTGTGTGCAATCCTTGTAGTGTAAAATATAATACGTACACTGATGGAATATTGCCAAAGTAAGGTCAACCCCACACATTTTATGGCCAGGATATTTCTTAGTGAAAAATATTAATGCACAAAATCAATGTTCAAAGCAACCTAATTATTAAAAAATGCTGTGTGAGAACACAGTTCCTGGCATTAATGTAAATCATGGAATACAATTTCATGCTTTCTTTTAAAAATTTCTCCCTACATTGATAAGCACAGGTAGTGTGATGGCTTTGTTATCCAAGCGCAAGTTTTACTTATCTTGTGTGCCATATAGTACTAATAATGTGAAATCCTTTTCCTAGGGGAAAAGATAGGCTATGACTGATGTAAGAGTTTGATTAAATAACACTTTTCTGATACTGAGCTTTATTAGATAATTCTAGGGCTTTTTACAGCAAAATTCTTCTTTGCAAAGTGGTTTTCCATATAAAGTGAGGTCAAAGAATGTATCGTAGATCAGTTGAAGCTAAAAAAATTTTACAGCCTTTGAACTGAATAGACTTATAAGACACAGATTAATTAACAAGAGAGAAAGAGATTTTTAAAATTCCCTTCATTACTGATTATTTATTTTCCAGCACTTGTGAACTTCTGAAATCATGTTATTTTGATAAGAGAAATGATTTTTTTTGTTGTTATGAGTATTTATTTCTATCCATGAGTTTATTTATATATTTGAATCATGTTAATCATCACGACAAATAACATTTTAGCTCTAATTTATTACAATTTTCTAATATCACAGAACCATCATTGGCCTATCAATATCTTTTAAAATATTGAATAAAGCACAGGGACTACTATAGATCTCAGAGCATTCTGCTCTCTCTCTAGCAGTGAACTGATCCAGCTATTTCAATGGAAAACATTTAAAAATAGTTTTAGTCAACAAAGAGGCCACGTCTTTAATGCCTTTGTCCCCACTCCTGTTTCCTGGTTGGTGCTAATTGTACAGCAGAGCCACAGAGTAGAGGAGGCAGGCAGGGACCTGTGCCCTAACCCGTCCAAGTGGGGCCAGCTGCAATAAGATACTCATGGCTGTGTCCAGTTGAGTTCTGAAACTCAATGGATGGAGATTCCACAACATCCCTGGGAAAGCTGCTCAAGCATTTTACTGTGCTCACTGCAAAAAAATGTTTTTTTTTAATAAATCTGGTACATTATGCACTTCTTACTTAATGCTTCCTAGTTTTTTGGTATGAGACATAGTTTAGGCCAAAAGAGAGGAATTAAATATTTTAGGACTTAGTCTGGGAAACCCAGAGATGGGATATTGTGTCACACTTCAGCCATGTCTGTTTGGATAACACAATCCTGGCGAGATGCTCTTGGACAGCAAGGCATGTAGGTATGAAAGAGGTATCTCCACGTCTCCAGTTGGAGGTCTCTCAGCTTCCAAAACACTGTGGTTACCTGCAGTGTGGCTGCTGGCCCTGGAGTGCTGGGTCTCCAAAACCATGCCTGGAGCTGTATGGGAGAGCATGGGTGCAGTGATCACAAAAATGCCATGATATCTGAGTGGCACCCAATCCATCACTGACCTGAACTGCATAGCTGCAGTTGGCCCTGCATGGGGGACAGGCCAAGTGATCTCTTAAAATCCATTTCTAGCTTCTATTTCTCCAGAGTGACATAAAAGCCTTATTGTGGTACAATATTAAAAACTGGGTTTTTCACTGAAATCCTTATTAAGACAAATTAATTCATTTTTGGTCTTCAGATTTCAAGTATTCAGTCCCTGCACAGTGCTACCTTGAATGTTCATTTGTGAAGATTTAATTTCTGATAACTGCATATGGAACAGGGATAGTACCCTTATAAAATGGTCCAGTCTTCCTACCTACCCCACAAGCAAGGACTTCTCCTTGAAAACAATGAAAAAATGACAAAAAAAAAAAAAAAAAAAAAAAAAGTTTTTTTTAAAGATAGTATTTGATTTCTGAAAAGTTGTTTACTTCAGTTTTTTCTTTAATATGATTTTTAACTGACCAGCATTAAAAAAGTTAAACTAAGAGAGCAAAATATCTTAATTCATATAGGCACACATAATGCACAGTTCCTTAACCACCCCCATATCCAGAACCCATCCCTGTCCCCTAGGTTCTAAACCCTAAAGCTGGGCTGGGTCAAGTGTAGTGATGATCACTGATCAGATATGGCTTATCTTTGCTGCCTAATCAAGAGTCTTCCCAACAAATGCTGGCTGCTCAGGAGCATCTCATACTCAGGGATGACCCTAGCATCCAAAATTCTGACAAATGCTAGTTCTTGTTAAAAAATTGATAGAACACATTCAAATGATTTCAGATTATAAGCTGCTTGATGCATAGAATTAAGAATTTCTCAAATGCAGTCGGACCAAACAGATTAGAATAGATGAAAAGGAATTTTTCCTATCCCTCGGGAATTATGCAGAGTTTAAAGTTCTTGTGTTGATTAAATTAAAATGTTTTAAAATTTTAAATTCAAAAGATAAATAAAATGAGGTAAAAACATTGTATTCAAGTTTGCTCTGTGCCTGCTTCCACCACAATTTCTGCTTTGTAAATTACGTCAGTTTTCTGATTCAAATTGAGCACAGTAAGGTTTACATTTAATTTATGTTTATGTAGAATGTGAACATTCTACATAACATATAACAGATGATAGGTAACAGCAGTAGCAAGATAAACAGCTCACAGCCTTTATTCTTTATCTGTTACAACAAGAATTTCACCTCACTGATATAGAATTCCCATGGAAGTCAATCTATGGATCCAGTAAAAATAATCTCTCTCTGTTGAATACACTAAACACCGTTTAGTTATGTAGCTGAGAATGTGTCAGTCCTGATTTCTTTCAAAGACTTCTAGGACTGAGCAAACCTGAATTTTGCTGTCTAAAAGATGCTGAGTCAAAGCTAGGTCAGATTTGGGTTCCTCCTCTCAGTGGGAAGTGAAAGCACAGCATGACAAGACAGGTTCTGGAGGAAGAAAACCAGAAAACTAGAGCTGCTGATCAGTATGCTTTAAGGAAAGGCAGTTCATGGGCTACTACTGCTGTCCCCCACACACTGAGGCTTCCTTCAGGAGCAGCAACAAAGGACATACCAGTGCTCTTCCATGAAGTGGGCAGCAGGAAATTCTGCAAAGGCTATTACTCTACATGTTTGTGAAAAATAACAACATTCCTTAACATCTACCATTGTTGTGAATAAGGAAACTGAGTTTTACCCTTTCTGTTTGGATATGTGCTAGAACTGATTACTCTGTGCAGCACCGGTAAACCTGTGAAGGATGGTGCTGCATTTCTCTCCTGGTAAATGAAGAGCAGGCTGATGTTGTATCACTTTTCACTTTAGGAATGTACAGTTTAGTCTCAATACTCCTCGAAGTATAATAAATCATGGCACCACTGTGCTCCATCTTATTGGTAGTCAAAACACCCAACTGAATCACAGCATTCTTTAAGCATTTGCTTCTAAATTTTCAAAACAAGAAAGGTAATACAGCCCACAGCACATTTCATAGCTATCTAGTCCAGGAGGGGGGTATATGGGGACTTTATTTGTTGATGGTATTAAACACAAGCTATTCAATCTTGTGTTTGAGATACAGAGCTAAGAGGAAACATTGAGATCCACCTTGAAAAAGAGTGAGAATGATGATTGACGCTGCATTCACTACAGTGGATTCTTCACTGTTATGTACTCAGGGAGATCACACAGGAATGTGAATTTAGCAGCTCAGTTGTTATTAAACTTAATAGGCATTGTACATTATAATGCTGATGTATTCCCTGAAAATGTAGTCTTGGATACTCATGACTTGGACTTTCAGCATGTTCCAGATGTAGTATTGTAGTGGTGTATCTGTATGTCTGAGAATAAAGGCTACTTGATAATTAGCCATTGGAAAAAAAAAAATAAAAAAATCTGCAATGGATGTTATTCAGATTATGTTGTTTAGCCATTTATAGAGCTGGCTCAATAAAGGCCTCTGAATAAATGATACAATAATTGCCAAAATTTACAATGACTTCTTCATAAAAGATATTCTCACTAGCTCTAAATAGAATTTGGATCTAAATCATAACCACAGAATGCAATGTGAATACTGAAAATGGAGGGTTCATTTATATACATTGCAGTGATTATATCACTTGAGTACTCTTGAGAAAGGACTGATTATACTAAAGGAGCAAAGTGATAGGTATTCAAGGAGGGGTTTAAGTTGGAGTTTAGATATTTATGTTTCTAACTGTGATCTTTGCTTCTCTGCAGGCACTATAATTTTTAACTTATTGTGTCCTAGCAGCTATAATTAAGCCCAAATATGCCCTTATCTTTTTGAAATCAGACCTTTCATTGCTTGACAAAGACACAAAAAATGAGATCTCCCACCAGATCTTCCAGAAGGAGTCTGTCGTCTATTCTCACTATAGTTCGTGGACTAACATACATGTAGGAATAAGTCTGTACAAAGTAAAAATAGTAATGTGGCTGGATCTTTTATATTATTAACCCATGGTCAGGGTGCTAAAACTTTCAGATGTTCTTTCAGTGTTCTTCCAGATCCTTGCGCTTTTAATACATTTTCTACTTAATGTGAACTAAAGAGGTAGAACTGGGCCTATGAGCCTGTAGCTCATAGCAGTTGATGGCATTTTCTCTGAGGTCTGAGAGAGGAGGTACACAAGTCTCCCCACTTTCAAGGGCAGCCCTCACACAGCAACAATCTCACTGTTGGCAACGTATGAGTCTACTTTACTTCTCTGAAGGGTATATCACTCAGAAAGAGTTGTGTGAGGAGACATCTCCTTCAGCCCAGTCTTCAGCATCTCCCTGCTTACACTCTGTAGGTAGAAGCACTCTGATCTTGCTCACCTGAAGAAAATGAGCTCACTCAAAACCTTATAAGTAAGTCTTATATTGGGTTTACCTCAGATTCTCACTTGTTTGATCACCCATTTGCTTAAATTCAATATTTAATTTTTACTGATGTCTGCAGAACTATTGCTGTGCTGTCTTACTCTGAAGGCACCTAAAACTTGTTTGTGGGCAGGCATAGAGGTACTAACCGGAGACTCTTTTCCACATCAGCTAGTTCTGACCATGCTGCGGGCCCTCAGACAAACTATGGCAGTGCCTATTTGAGAAGAAAAAACAAAGGGCATTTCTGCAGAGCAGCAGCTCCCTGCAGCCTAGGAGAGGCCCATGGAGGAGCTGGCCCTCCCCTGCGGCCCATGGGCACCACGCTGAGCAGATCCCTGCACGCAGCAGGGATGTGGGGCAGAGAGTGACTGTGAAGGACTGGCAGGCAGATTACGAAGCGTTTTTGACTCACTGCAGCCTTCATTCCCCTTGCCCTGCTCGGGGGGAGGAGGTAGAAGAAGGTGAATGGGTGGGCAAGGTGTTTTTCTTTTTTCATTTGTTTGTTTTTCATTGCTCCAGGCTGTTAGTAATAGGCTGTAAATTCCATTAACCTCCCTCCAGAGAGTCTGTTTTGCCTGTGATGGTGATTAGGTGAGCAATCTCCTTGTCCTTATCTCAACCCATGAGCTTTTTCTTTCATCGTATTTTCTCCCTCTGTTTGTTTGAGGACGGAGAGTAACAAACAGAGTGGTGTGGTGGAGCTTAGCTAGAAATCAGGGTGGAACTACCACAGAAAGTCATTTTGAAGAGATGATATTCCTATTAATCCTAGGTATTTTTTGTATATATTGACCACTAATACTGTTTTGCCACTGACCTGTTGCCCAACATGCTTGGGAAGTGTCTTTTTATGTGACAAAAGACACTTGAACAAGGTGATATAAAGAGATTTGGCTATACTACTAGATAGGAAAGTCAATAAGCCCCTCTAACTTTCCTTCTGTATTTATTCCTGACAAAGACCTGTGAACATGTTGCCATTATGTGAGTTGGAAGAGTAGTAAACAAAAAGACCTCAGTTTATGTCCTACTTTGCTTGATTTTGGAAGATTTGAAAGCCACTCCCAGAGCAGCATGTAGGCTGGCTGACCACTCCGATAACATTTGCTTGGTGTCTTTTGTGGATGTATTTGCAAGGTGGGAGTTGCACAGGATCCCATTTGGAGGAAGATATTGAGTCAATCAAACACTGCACCCAAGCAACACAATCCTTCAGCATAGATAGGTCCTTATTACTCACAGGGCTTTGAGGATCTGTTTCCCATGTTTAACATCCTTGGTATCTGCACTCCAAAATGCCTTTGAGATTCTTTCTCTGATCCAATCAATTGTTTATACGCATGAGCCGCTGTTATGCCAGAGATCACAGACACTAAGTTAAATCAGTGCCTTTACTTGCATTTAAAGCAATGGGAAAATAAGTGAAATGATAAAGCAAGAATAAGGCAATGCACCTAACCATTACTACAGGAAAATAGCAGTAGTGATTAAGAAAGATGTATCTATCACCAGTTGCTGTAATACTTTACCATCATCCAGATCCACCATCACTGGGGAGTTCCAGTTGCAGTGAAGATTTGAAGAGATTTTCCCAGCAACTGGGGAGTGCATCCATTTACAGGTGAGGTCTCCAACTTTGCTACAAGAAGGTCCAGCTTTTGTATTGTTGAATAAACAGGTTTATGTGACAATTAAGTGGAAACATCTGGTTTCATTCTCCCTTTGGATTCCACCTCAAGCCCAGACAGGGCTTTTGTACTAGTAGGCCTTGACACTATGCTTCTAAATAAGGAAAGATGTACATTCTCATAACGTTTTATCTAAGCTACATCTCTTGCTAATGAAATACTTTGCCTAAGAGACATATTTTGCTAATGGTCAGATACTGATAATATATAATGTTTGGTTGTGAGATTCATCTGGAGGTCAACTTTGGTTCAAGGCCCACTGTTCAGACCTTAGTACTTCACCTGCCCTAAGCATGCAAGGAATATTTGTACATTTAATCTGCCAACATGATTAATATGATTAAGATCTTTATTAAATGAGAACTATAATAATACTATATGAAATTATTGTCATAAGATGTAATTATTAAATTAGGTTATAACTTGACCCCAGTATCCTCAAACCTATCCGAGTTTAAAAGTCTTCTCTGTTGCTAACTTTTGCTTTAAAAATATTTAGTTTGCATCTCTTAAATTCTGTCAAACACAAGATGTCTTCTCTTGTGTTAAGGCACATTCACTGGTCTGAGTCACAGTATTTCTTACTTCAACCATGAACTGGATTTGACAGCCAACTTGCATTAAATCTCTAAAAATAGGACTGCTTAATGAAAATGCTGACAGACCCTTATCTGGAGTAACATTAGTGGGCGCTACTTAAACCAAGAAAATGTCTTTCAACTTATTTACTGAAAATGAGATCAGATGACCATTTTTAATTCCAGTTAAAATATGCAGTCATGCATGGATATGAGGCTCAGATGGCGTTTTAATAAGTTCATAATTTAGTTATCTCTCTGAGAAGACTTAAGAATTTATCTCAAATGTAAAATTTATATTAATTTTTTTAATGTTGAAGAAGTTACTTGGGAAGGACTTTTTATTAGTTAGAGTTATAACTATTGGGTTTATCTTGAGCACTTCTCAAGTTTTCATTATTGGATTTTAACTTATTATATAGCTAGGCTTTATCTAAATCATAACCTTTCATTACCACTGTTACATTGATTTCTACAAGCCTTCAAGGCATAGTTGACCTCTGTACATGGAGGCATTTCTTTCCTCTGTATTAAAAAGGTGATCCATACATTTTATTAAATCTTTAAAATACATCATTCATTTACAAAATGTAAAAACATGTCAACAGTATGGAACTATAGAGTTACCTCTATCATTTGATTATAATTTGTTCCAAATAGTTGTTATATGTATACAGTCATCATATACTTTTATACAATCAGACCCTTATTTGGAGTTTAGAGGAAAACAGCAGAGATGTTGTCTTATGTCCTCTCACATCATGACAAAATCTTGACAAAGATTTAGAGAAAGAAATTCTGATCTTTCATTCTTTGATTAAAAAGTATATATATATTATTTCAATTTTAAATCACTAGGGAAATCCATAGATTAGAACCAGTATTTTATATTAAAACACTATTAAATATTCCTCTAACTTTTTAAAAACTATACAGCCATTATTAATTACCAAGGAACGAAATATTTTCTTAAAACCATAAGCTTCTTTAATTCATAGACACTTTCATGCTTTTGTATTAATTTCCAGTCAGTAACCAAGCTTCTTTATTGAAGAACACTATTACTGTTCACCTACTAATTGGATAACGGCAACTAGCAATTTTTATGTAGAAACTGTATTTGTTTTCTTGTGAATAAAATATGATAATATTTTCTTTAATTATGTGATAAATGATCCCATGGGAAAATTATATTTAATTTTTTTCTTTATTTCCCCGTTATCTATTCGTTACATGTCTGGATTCTGGTTTAGCTACTTTATGCTGTCCAAATTTGAAATATGCATATGTATATTCCCTTGTGTTTTTTGTTCTCTCGACCTTTGCAAGACCTTAGGTGTGCACCCCAAGCACATATGGTTGCTTTTCAGAAATCAAGAGTAGATCAAGATCATTTTCCAAGTACAAAGTCAATATCTCGGCCAGGGCTTGAATGCATGCCAAGGGAAGAGTACCACACACTTGTCGTTTTCTGATATTTCTTCTCAAGCTGCTGGTCCCTGTTAGAGACAGGAAATTGAGCAAAAAAGTCCTTGGACTGGAGGTTTTCCAGAGATGTATCGCTTGGCTGAATCTGGGCAAATTTTCACAGGTCTGATAAGATTTAGTGTGAGGAGTCTGATTAACTCTTCTGACCAATGTCAGCTGCCACCTTGGAAGCATGAGGTCAGGAAAGGTTTATGGTAAGACTGCCAGGCTTCATGTAGGTAAAGCTGTATACTGCAGCTGCTCTCAATATTAGAAATGACTGCATCATTCTTGATTCAATTTCCCAGAAAAAAACTAATTGGACTCAGCATGAAAAATTCTGTTTTATCTTAAGGTGAGATCCTTTTGTGCTCTTTCCTGTGTGCACTGAGCACAACAGAGCTAGTAGGGGTGAAGGATACCAGGATTTTGAGGCACTTGCTGATTAGTCACTCATCAGTACTAGATCTTGTCTCCTTCAGTGGTATCTTCATACAGAGCTAACACCGATGACAGCATAAATATTAGAAAATCTTTCTTAGATGCTTGAGAGTGTACGCAGCCATCTCAGATCAATTTCTGCAATGTTTAGGTCATGTTACATGTTTTGAGATCTCCCCACCTCTTGTACACTGCATTAATTTAGCTCCTGGGGATAAATTCAGAGGCAGTGTTATGCATCTGTACTTTTCCCTAAATGCAGAGAATAGCTCAGGACTAAGTACTGGACCAGGTGGGTGCTGGATTGTGGTTCAGTGCTCTATCGGAGGTTACTTGTATCCTACAAAGAAAGGAAAGCAGTCAGATGGAGGCATGGCATTGCCTGAGGCTCATGTGACTCCAGTTTGGCTCATATTGGATTTGGGGAAAATGTGATATCTTATTTTTATACAAACAGGTTTGTAAAATGAAAAACAAGTCAGTTGAACTACACAAACCATTTATTTCATAAAAAATCACATATGACTCATGGAGAATGGTCACTATAGATCCTTTTTTATATTCAAAGACAAACAAGGTACCTATTAAATGCGTTTTAATAGCAACATCTGGCTTTGATGTGAGCTACCCAATTAAGAAAGGATCTTTTTCCCTTTAGGCTAATTGTGTTTTCCATTGCATTTAAAATATCGTGTTTTTCTATTATGAGATTCTATAAATTCAGACCAATTCATCCATGTGAGAAAGATAATATAAATAAAACATACAAACTAGCTTGTTTCTACTTTCAAGCTAAGTAGAGATCAATATAGGCATAACTAAGCCTCAGTAGCCTGCATTCTAGAAATCATTTTAGTTTGACAATTGATAATGTTTTAGATGAGTTAATAGTCAATATATGAGATTCATATGACTCACACATATGCGAGAGAGGGAATGAGAGTAAGCAAACGCTTTTCCCAACTACAAATTAATTATGGATCTAATGGCTTTAACTTTCCAGATAAAAGCTGAGAACCTTTTAAATACTCATAAATTGCATAATATCAGTAATGAATGAACCATCAAAATCTCATATTTTGGAAAGAAAAAAAAAAATTTCTGCACAGCTCAGTTTCATTTGGGAGTAAATTTGGATGGTTTGGTTTGAATTGAAAACGTATTTCTGAAAGCATTTTAAATCTTGCTGATTTCTCACTAAACAGCAGTAGTGTTGAAACAAAGCTAAAATTATTTGTTTCGTCAGTGGTATGCTACTGTGTGCCTGCTGCCAAATTTTACATGCTACATATATAAAAAACATACCAATAAATACAGATGTAGAAGCATAAGCAGGCACTTACTGTTGGTATCAGTTCAATTTTCTGTCAAAATCAAGTCTGGCACAGGTTACTTTAGATCACTGTCATTAGAGAAAATAATGAGAAAATGCTGGCTTAAAGCATTAAAGAAACAAAGGGAAAGATGCCTATTAATGAGGCTTTGTTTTCAAGACACTACAGTTAAAGTTATCAAGGTGTTCTCTGAACTCCTGAAACCAAAAGTTTATGTTTTTTCTAATGAATCCAGAGACTCTCAGGTAATAACATAGTGCTGAGAATCAAAGTCTTGGGAAAATGCTGAACATCCCAAGATCAATGAATAGCCTTGTGGAGCTGAACACTGCCATCTATCTTTTTTTTCCTGCTTGTCAGTGTCTGTGTACTGGCGGTACTCTGAGCTGACTGACTGCTCACTGATTTTGCTCAAAGGTGTGTAATTTTTTTTCTTTTTCATTTGGGAATTGTTGCCCTTTCATTGATGTTCTTGGTAATCTGATCAGCAGATCAGTACATCAAAACAATTGGTGTTGAGGCTTCTGTCCTATATGTCTTTATGGAGGCTTTGCTGCTGTGGTCACTTGCCCATCAGCTCAGGAGAATTCAGACTGACAGGAGTGCAGAGGGTCTTTTTGGATGTGGGATGGCTCTGGAGGATGTTTTACCTGCCCTTGAACATTCAAGTGAACCCTGCTCATGTGAGGATGTTCCATATGTGCTGGAAGTCAGAGCAGCTTCATCTACTCATCAGTTCAGACCTCTGGTGTCTCTCTTTGAGACTGTTGATTGATAAGTAAGCTTCTGGGTTTTCTAACTATTGCTCTAAGTCCAAGCCACTGGGTGACAAATGATGTCATGATTTCAAAACAGAACTGTGCCAACCTAAAATGTTAATCTAGATACAACCTACGTTATCGTGACTATTTTCAGTAATCTTGTTTTGCTGTTATTTTAGTGTATAAAGCCATTAGTCAAGCAATATAAAGATAATGCTGCTAATTAATAAAACCACTTATTAAATGGCTCTGGAAGCTCTGCATTTTTCTCAGTTCCAGGTTTTAGGCATTCACAGTATCATACCCAAATGTACTACTCTGTAAACGACCATAATTTTTAAATGTTAAAATTGGACATTTACAATTTTAAAATTAGTTTTGTTTGGTGACTTAGTACAAAAAATAATTAGTAATGTGTGGGTTAGAAGATAGGGGATTGCTAAGTATTCTGTGATAGTTGAGCACTCTGAAGGCATCTCAGTCTCCTTTGGCCTCTGTCTCCTTGGACTGAGTGTTAAGGAGTGAGTTAATCATTCCTTAACAGGAATGTTGCTTGCTAGGATACTCACCAGGTATGCTCCTCTTCTCCTGTCCCCCCAGATTTAGTAAAGCAAAGACTGAGATATCACATTTATTGTTGCTGCTGAAAAAGTCTTAATAGAATGTAATTGTAGATAGCAATTTAATTGCCAATAACCTCTTATTTCTTCACCGTAAGATAAGCCTTACCTTACCGGTATCTAGATATTACGCTGCCAGGTTTATTGGCTATGCCCAGGGTAGTGCAGTTGTAGTTCAGACTGACAGCAGAGCAAAAGTATTTCAGCTAGATGTCATAAGAAAATAAATACACTGGAAAAGGAAAGCTAATGTTTAAGTTAAAAAAAAAAAAGAAAGAAAAAAAGGAAAAAAGTATTCAACTATAGTGGTATAGCTTATGCTGAAGTAGCACAGCTACTTCAGCTACTACAGTGCCTTGAAATTGTGAGACACAAGCAGGACACAGTGCAGTGACCCTGTGTCCGCATACATTGACTCCTCATGTATGGCATGAGGTCTCCTTAACAAAACCATGAGGAGAGGAGAGGAGAAAGGAAATAG
This sequence comes from Tragopan temminckii, assembly GCA_028571105.1. Taxonomy (NCBI): domain Eukaryota; kingdom Metazoa; phylum Chordata; class Aves; order Galliformes; family Phasianidae; genus Tragopan; species Tragopan temminckii. Next base: position 22,161,762 of record JAOWBP010000001.1, on the reverse strand, counting down.
ATAAGAAAAAAAAAAAAAAAGAAAAAGATATTCTGAGTAGGATAAAGCCACAAAGAGGTCAGTGATGTCTCCTAGAAGGAGCAGAGTGCCTCCTTGCCTGGACTGAAGTTGTTCTTACTGCTGTTCATCACTGGGTGGCTTTGCCTCATTCTTGTGTGGAACTGCAAATTGACTGAATCAGAGACTTAGCACTAGAAACACTGCAGATTCACTCTCCTGACCATCAGGAACAAGGATCAGGCTGTGAAATTTTTCACATATCCAGCATTACACTCTGCATAATTTCAGTATGCCAGTAGTATCCCAATGGTGTTATTTTCCTGCAGCCACCCCAGAAGCAGTTACAGGCAGGAATGACTTCGAAGAGTAGAGATGCTGAGAATGGAGCTGCCATTTCTCCATCTGTCTGCCCTGATCATGTTACTTGAATTTCTCCACTGAAGATAGGCTGCCACAAGCTAGCACGTCACAAATATACTGCTGTAAATGCTATTGCACTGGTTCATGACAAGAATCATTACAGAAGAAACATGTATAGAGATGATAAGTACTTTTCTTTGCACTTGTTCTTTGTATGTCCCTCCTGGATTTAGTCTTCTAAGCCTGTTTGTGCTCAGTGTTCAAAAGCGTCTTATACCTTTTATATAAAGAGATACGAATGAGACAGGAATTTTGCAGGCAATAGTAAGCTATCTGCAGACAATAAGGAACTCCTGTCATGTGCAGGCTAGTCACCAACTTCTGATTGCCTGAGGAAAGATTCTTGCCTTTTAGGAGATTTTCAGGGTGCTGCCTTAGCTTTGCATAACCTTACTGCTCTGAGTTCTTAATCATGTATGTAAATCGGTCACATTAATTTTGCTCATAGCCGAGGCAGGTTCAAATGGATTTTTGGAAATACTTCTGAAACAATGACATGTTGCTGAGATGTTGATCACCAGTGTCTTGTGAAGAGTGTAAAGAATTATCATATAGATTATAGATTAATGAAGGAGGAAAGAGTTTTTGTTATGAATTTAGGCTGTACTGAGCATATGAGGGTCTTATTCAGTTGTTGAGGTGTACAATCAACAGTACAATATGTACAACACGAATTTCAAATAATTTTTGTGAGGCAAGTAAAATCATAGTAGATTAAAGTAAGTTATTTCGAATGTATCTACACTCTCCATGAAGATGCAACTCTGAAAGAACAGGCAGTTGAATAGAATTGCAAGGAATCGGGTATCTGGTCTTGTGCACACTGAAGTCTTGACCAAGTAGAAGGTAGTGGCTCTATGAATTTGCTCATTAATTTAAATTTTATTCAAAGATTTTTTTCTCTAACACTGGATGTAGTGCTAACATGTTATAGTGGTTGAGCTGGTTAGATTGTTCTGGTAGGCAAGGACTTCTCACAAATCTTCTGATTTCCTTCAGAAGAACATACAGTACTTCATTTCCTGTACTGGGGGCAAGGAGAGAATTCCTTGCAGCTGGATGGACTCACGTTGAGCACTTCTTCTGTTAACTCCCACTCTGTGTATAACCAAAGCAAAGATAAGTGAGTCAGAGGAAGGACAGATTATTTTTCTTCTGCTGGTGCATGTGCAAATGCAGGAGAAATTGTGAAAAGTGTGAACTGCTTGCCTGCCTGCCTGCCTGCCCTTTGCTGTAGTCAGAGCTTGGGAAGGAAAGCTCAGTCTAGTCCTTATTATTAATGATCAAGTGATTCCCTCCTTGTAAAGATTCTTATAGTTTGCTGTTTTGCAGCAGTACTCTGTCAGGGTGAACTTGGGTTTGGTTTGGCTAATTTGAAATTTATATTTAAATAAGATTTTGATGCAATGCCTCATTCTTAGAGTTAGAAGTTGTATTCAAAATGAAAAGTCTCCTGGCAAGTTTATAATTTTTACACTTTTTTCTTCTTGGTCTCATTAATAATTTTTTTTTGATATGTTTAGGTGTGCCTACACAATATATTGGTATTTGGCCTATAAAACATCATATTGTTGTAACATAAAGGCTTATGTGTGAAATGTTTTGCATGCCCTACACTCAGACATATCACAAGCCTGCTTGAGGTGAAGAAGGATGTGCAATATTTTATATTATTTGCTTTAGCATTGTTGTATACAAACAGTAAAACTAAGGTAACGGTACTGTTCTGTAACTGCTTCAAGGAATCAGACACCTGGCACCCTCTCTGTGATCTGAAGAGACTTGGAAGAACTGGCACCTAGCAGGTCATCCTCACCTGTATAAGCTAGAGCAGACTAGTTATGACCTGTGGAAAGAGAAGGCAACACTTCAGACCTTGCTGATCTTGAACCATTGGAAAATTACATAGACATTCTGGTGATTTGCAACAGAGCTTGAGGAAGAAAGAAAAGACCAAGTCTGTTTTGTCTTTCCTTATATAACATTTTGTCCTCAAAGATTAAGATTACAGTCACCAGAACTAAAACTATGACATCAGGCTTGACTAATATATTTGAGGAATATATAATCCTTAGTTGCCAATGGATAGACTGCCAAGAAGTAGCGCGTGAACAAATTAGTGTTTGATGCTGGTGTTTGTCTCAGAATATGACTCTCTCCCATTATGACAGTACGCAGTTCCCTAACAATAATAGCTGCAAAACTGTCTTAGTCTTATATCTGGCACTTAAAATGTAATGGCATTGCCAAAAATAATGCATAATAAAAAATTTTTGCTTTTATGTTTTTCCCCTTGTGGTATGACTTTGGCTGATTACAGAACAATACTAACAGGAGGCATCCCGTTGTTCATCAGAATAGTCACAAAAACGTTGGCACAACTAATAAGTTACTAAAAATCTATCAGAAAATGTAATGTTTCATTATGTCACAGCTGAATAAAAAAAATTAGCATACTTTGTATGTGTGTCTATCTAGGCATATGATTCTCATTTATCATATTAATCTTCTCTTCAGAGATATGAACTCTATTCTGAAAGTAATTGCTACCTATCAGATATTACTTACGTCTTAATTTATTTCTTCACCATTAAGATTATGTAGACTTTATAAGTAAAGTTTGCATTCTCATCTGCAAAGAAACAACAGTTTTTATAAAAATTGCTTGTAAGTGGTATGCAGGATGAATGTGTGTGTAGTAGTCTAGGAAGAGCTTCTAATCTTCCAAAAGAGCCATACCAGAGGGCATATCACCTTATAACACTATGTATCATATATTTCTAAAAGGAAAGACATTAAGAAGGTCTTCCTAATAAACTCTGTTATTGTTATTACGATATTTTCCTTCAAAGCTATTCAGTAACAGTACCTCAGAGCAGGGTTATGCAAAACTCATTTGAAAATATACAATTTGAAAGCTGCTAGAGTTGTTGACGGAAGATTTTACATAGGGAACCCTTCTTCCATATTTCAGTCATGACAGCAATGACTGAATTGTTCCCAGAGTGAGAAGTAAAACATCCAGTTGTGTGGGATTTAAAAGTGGTTCTTGTCAACAGATTTCATCTACTGATTATGATTGTCTAAAATAGCTACTTCCAGTATTCCTGATGCAGAGTTAATTTGGTAAATAGTATTTCAGTGTTCGCAAACGAACAGTATAGTCTTGTACAGTCACACCTATGCAGATTTACACATCCATCTATTAAATAGCAGTTTCCAATTTTCTTCAGATAAGTATCACTGCCTTCAGTTTATTAAAAATAGTTATTTTTCACATCATTGAAGTTACAAGTTCCAGTGTGAAAGTAAAAATGCAGTGGTATATGTGAAACATTAACCTTGGCAACTCTTTTACAACTCTCTTTATATATTGTTTTGAGAAAAGAATTTTGCAATTCAAATATTTTGGCACAGGTAGTAATTGAATTATGACTTGATTGAGACATATGGCAGTGGGAAAAAGTAAATAATGTCTTGAATGACTAGTGCTTGAATAAATCTTATATATTTGCTAATCGTAGCAGTTGTAGTTGTACCCAGTTACAATTTATTTGCTTTGTACACACACCCATAAAAAGTCTGCATTGAAAAAATTCAATTACTATTGGCATTGGAAGTCTTTCTGAAAGTTCTTCTTGTAGCTACCTCTGTACTGTACTCTGTACTGTATCTCAGTACTGTGGCAAATGTCTTCACTGTTTCCACTGACAAAATATTGCACCCGAGGCAGAAAAATGCTCCCAGGAGTATTGGTCAAAATAAGGTTCTTATAGATTTTGCCTAACTCCAGGCTTGTACATTAAAGCTCCAGTTTTTTCCCTAAAAGTAGATTAACATCAAGAAGCGTAATTTGTAATCTGAAGAGAAAACCCAAGGTCTTGATCCCATGCTCATTAAAGCCAGCAGGAGTTTTGCCAGCATTTTGAGTAGGAATATGTTCAGGTTGCAAGTGAGTCTACCGTTCAAATGACTCCTCCATTTCAAACCACTGTCTCTCTTTCTGTTCTGCTAGGAGGTTTCTGTGAAGATTGCTTTTTTCTAAAATCTTAAAGAACTCACCCAGCTAGGTCAAACTACAGTGAAGAGTTCTTTGAATTATCAAACTGCATAGGAAGAAAAGAAAACCTGATTTTAAAATATCTTAATACCCTGAAATGTACTAAATCAAAGTATTACGTGAATGATTTCTTTATACACAGGTATATTCTGAGAGTCACTTTAATGTAATACAATCTTTTCTTCCTCTGTAGTGTACTGATCATTATTCAATTCCTTTAAAAGTTTTTATTGTTCCACATGACTGCTGTATTGGATAGTTTTACACTTCTGTTATCTCAACTGGAGCATCAAACTTGGTGTGAGATGCAATAGTTTTGAGCCACGACTGTGTCTTTTCTTATTTAGACATCAGCAGTACTGTGCTATGCTGCTTCCACTGCTCTAAGGTTAAAACCTATTTTGTGAAGGTGGGTTTCCACGCTCTTTTGTAATCATTCTTTTCTTGGTTGTTATGGAGATAAAGCTTATGCAGCCCCTTTTCTGCTTACTTTATCATGCTCCTGGTCCAACAGCACAGTAAGCAATGCATTAGGCAACATATTCGTCTGTGTCATTACTGCAAGTTCAGACCTCTATTATTTAAGTTGTGAATCTTCTTCCAGATATGTCTGTTTGGAATTGATTTCCTTTTATTTCAAATTGTGCTCGCTTTTGGGGAATTTTTTAAAACATCAGGAGAACTGTTTTGCTAAATATATCTTTCCCCCCAGATGTGTCAGTTATCAATCAAGCTTGGTTCAGATACTATATGCAATATTATCCAATGTAATACTTTGCACACAAAATCATAGATAACGTATAAGGTATTTCAGATTACTTTCCCAACAACCTCATTGAATTAAACTGTTTCACATTTTTTTTTCTTTTCTACTGTCTATTTGTAGTTAATAATTACTTTTGAAATTACAATTTGAAAAATGTAAAGACAAGTTGGCTTCCTTCTCTGCATTTTCCACCGAGAAATTAGACATGGTTTCTGAGCAAATAATTTCTCAGATTTGTGATGTTTCACTGAAGAATCTGAGTAGGTCTAGGTCCTTATTTTTAACATTTTTTGTTTGTTTGGCACTTAAATGAGATGACCTGCACTTCCTTCCTTGAAGAGAAATGTCTTGGGTCTGATGTTGTTTGGTCACTGAATGTTATCTCCTGGGAGATATAGCTGGGAGGCAGTCTCGCATGTAAGCTAGGCTGGGCTTCACCCAACTGGACATCACTGCCCAGAACAGGCTGCAGCCCTCCCTCTGTGGGTTCTTGCACGAAGGTTCTCCTCCATCCTGGGACAGGGAAACAGACACTTTGCTCAGCCTACATGGGAGAGTCAGCATTAAAACAGTCTGAGAACATGTCTGTGATTAAAACCTGATTCTCTTCAGGGGAGAGAACAGTTCTCAAACACTTTTTTGAAGCCAGAATTCTACTGAAAGCTTGAAGCTTCTTAATTCCCTACAACTTCTGCTGCACTGAAAAGTCTGAACATTGAATTGCATTCATAAATTGCTGGACAGTCTTTGTTCAATGAAAAAAATTGCACTTCTTGCAGCCATAAAATAAAATACACAGAGCGTCTTCACCGCTGTATCCTGCTCCTCAGGGACCACATTAAGCATGAAACATAAACCTTTCTCACTTCCTGAAATTTGTTATGTATAAAAAGAAATGATCTTAGGAAATGCTTTGTGAAAGAACCCTGCTTACATAAACATGATATTAGATTATCTTATTAGGACTCAGTGAAAAGGGAAGGAAAAACAGAAAAGAAAAAAAAAGGAAAAGAGACAACCTTTTTAGATTTCTCTTTTGCTCCATTCCTGTAACTTCCGTCATGGATTATTCTATTGTGAGACTTAATCCTGTAGATAAAATGACTCTTCATTCTGCTGTGCTGACTTGGGTATATTGCATTATGCAGTAATTTTCTTTTAATCCTTATCAAATAAAAGACATGCTAGGGCAGTTTTGTTTAACTCTCTATTATTGCTTTATTTTCTTCCAGTCACTATCAGCAATGATGGTTTTAAAAAAGTTTTCCGTGACACCTCAGCAAAGAACATACAATATGTTGCCTACATAATTTCATTTTTTTTTTCCTCTAGAGGAATTTAACACAATTTGTAGAAACTAGCCAGACTGTGAGGACAACTATCTTTATTTTTAGCATCAGTTTTTCAATCTTCATAATGTCAATGGAGTGCGTTCAGTCTTGGTGTGGGATTCAGTTGAATAGCGTCATAAATAAGACTGAGTCTAGAGTAATAATATTTATTATCATATTATGTAGTCTAATAGTTTGTGGGGAGGCTAGTATTATATTGCAATCTTATGGATGTTTATATAAGATGCTGTGCATTATTACAACCACATCATGTGCCATGTAATTTCTTATAAGTTTTTGTCTGTATACATATATATACACATATACATATATATACACATATACATATATATACACACATGCATATACCTGCTCTTTTCTACCTCACAGGCATTTATTATTATTATTATTATTATTATTTCAAAATTTGAGACATAGTTAAGATCTTGATTAAGATTTTAAATAAAATGTCATTTCCTTAATATTTTTGAAGTGGACATAATCTTCAAATAAGGTGCCATTCTGGAATTTCTGCATGTTGGTGTCCATTTGTATCCCAGAAAAACACATTTCAGCCCAAGCTGAGTGGCTCTGTCTCTGAAAGAGGTGACAGCTGGTCTTTCTGCTCATCTTCAGCTTTTTGTCCCCCTATCATGAGTGGCACTGGCAGAGCTGATGCTGGAGATGTAAGCATCAATCTCAGTGGAAATGAGCAAACTCGTTGCATTGTGTCTGTGTTCTCCTGTGAGCACGGTCTCTACCTCCACTTTGTCCTCTATGGAGTAAGGGACTCATAATAAATACTGGCCATTAATAAAGCAGTATCAGGCAAGACTCATTGTTGACTGGCATTGAACCAAAGGAATAAATGCAAGTTGAAGCTGATGGGTAATGAGTAATCTCAGCACCATCTGTCTGTGTTACATCTGTCCAAAGCCTGTGGTTCTGCATCTTGTCTAGCACCACTTTGGACATGGCTGAGCTGCCAACTTTGCTGCATCTTGGCTTAAAAAAAGAGCTCTTTAGGAGTGAGCTGCTGTATTGCTAAAAGGTTCCTGCTGTTGAGATGTTAGTGAATACCATACACAACGATTTCAGCAAATTTCAATGTTGTTCTCTACCTACCAGTTATGTAGAAATATTTCACCAAAATAAATTGCTCTGCTATACATCAACCATGTCATATCACCTAGACTCCCTGACTGCACAGATTAATCTTGGAGAGGGAAATACATTTCCCATGCATTTGCTGTTTATAGAATTTTATATAGAGAGCATGATGGTAAGGTATATGGTTTAGTCCTCTCACTTTGGAGAGATGCATATTTCTCAGGAGAAATGAAGCCATAAATAAATTAAGTTGTATAGAGTGAATAGTAACAAACATACCTCACCACTGCATAGACAGCGTGTGTTTTACAGAAAGAAATACATCAGAATTCCCCAAAATATTCTACTTTAATTCTTCAAATTAAAAACCTTAAATTAAGGTTACCCTAATGCAACCTAAGAAAGATAACAGTAACTATTCTTAAAACACTTCTGACAGCTTTCTCATGTGCTAGTGTGTCACAAGCTTAAATCTGAATTGCAAAATCTACCAGAAGAAACAAATGTTGCATTGCCATCTCTTGTCAAAGCTGATTTTTAAATCCTACTTGCAGACTCACCTACCCAAGCCTCTACTCTGTAAAGGAGGAGTAACTTTCAGCCCTTTTGTTCAGAGAACTCAACAATCTTCTTGCTCTTTCCCATAAGCCCAGAGTATGCCCTCTAGCTCCTCTGGCAATTGAGCCTATGGGGCACTTGTGATCTGCAGGTGGGCAGTGTGGCAGACTGTGGAGTTTCTCTGAGGACCCACTAGGGGACTGTCCCTGGCTGCAAGGTCATTACATCAATTTTGTTTTTAGTTTGCACTGAGTGTGATGTGGTCACTGCAGCTCATTGATGAGCTGTATAGAGGGTCAAAAAGCAGGAGAAAGGAGCAGTCTTATCCTCCACAGTCACCTAAGGACATCTTCCTTTCTGAGGGAGAAGCATGGCTGCCAGATTTTGACACTGGGTCTGAACTTTGTGGTCCTCCCATTTGAAAGATAAAACTGTACATACCAGACGAATGAAAACAAAAAGAAATGTGTCTGCATTTCTAGTCGTCTAACATTTTCTAACCCCAGTTGCAGTAAATGTCACCAACAGAAAGTTACATTTAGCTTTAAAGTGAAATTTAAGTTAGCTAGTTTGGGCTGCATAAAATGAAATGTTTAACAGGACCAACCGTCTGAGAGTTGGTTGCAGATTTTGAACAGATTGTAGTGTTTCAAGGTAGTTACTTAAAAAGCAAGCCACCAGAGTACTCTTGACTTACCCAGAATATGTTTAGATTAATGACAGAGAAAAAGTGCCTTTTCTCTTGGCTTGGTCCTGGTAAGTGCAAATATTCCAATAGAACACAAGCACAAGAGACCTACATGCACATTTATGGGGATTGTGAGATCTTCCATAATTTAACAAAGTTATCACTGAGACTGCTGCAGGAAAGATTATTTTTATGGAAAAAAATAGTTTTGCTTCTTCAGCACTCTGTCACTGATCTGGACTTTTTCAAGAGGAAAATGTAGTGTTGTTACTGATCTTTATGCTGATAGTTTAGGGCTGAAACATGAAAATAATAAGGCACAATGAGATAGTCCTGAGTGAAAATACTGAGATAAACAAATGTGATGTTAAACAACTCTCCATTGTCTCTAGACTTCCATGGAACCAGCATGCAAACACTTAATTGCTTCTGAGCCATAAACATTCTCACAGCAAACAAAAGTCAAAATAACTTTTTCAGTTCAGTGTAACTTTTTTTCCTGAAAGTCTGAAGACTTTTGAAACAGCTCACTTTCCTTCCAAGAAAAAAAAAAAAAAAAAAGAATCGATGAACCTGTTTTTATGTCAGTTTAAATGAGAAACAGATCTCATTGCCATCCTTTCTGACTAAGTTCAGTTGTCTGCATGTGAACTAGTTGTTTGCACTCCGGCTGAAGTGAAGGAAGGTATAGGTGTGATTTGTAAAATAAAACATGAAACATGCTGGTGGATCTGAGATATCCGTGCAAAGCACAGAGCCAATGGTAGCCACTGTTTTTCTCCAGAGTGTTGAGCAGAGGTGAGGGATTTCTTTTCTGGTAGCCCAGAACACACTGGTGTGGGCAACTACTAAATAGAGCCTGAGTCAGGTCTGTGTATGCTTACATCTTCTTCTCTAGACTCCAAAGCAAAAAGCCCTCTACACTTACCCGTAACCATGCCATTTCATCAGCATAAGTGTCTTGTTTCATCTACAATGTCCTAGGATATCCTACATACCCCTAGCTGACACTACGGGAAGACAGTCTGCTACAGATATCATTTGTCTACCTTGTGTTGATATGCATCTCATATAACTCTAGAAACCTGTGGTCAGGCAAATTAATAGAGCTCTGTGTCTAGTTTGTTTGTAGCAGGAGCTTACATATTTCTGGTGAAGTCCCCACTGACTGGAAAAGGGGGAATGTAACTCCCATTTTTAAAAAGGGAAAAAGGCAAGATCTGGGAAATCATAGGCCAGTCAAGTCTCACCACCATGTTCTGCAAAATCATGGAGCAGATTCTTCTGGAAATTATGTTAAGGCATGTGGAAATCAGCTCTGGAGTACCTTTCCTATGAAGGGAGGTTGAGGGAGCTGAGATTGTTGTCTGGAGAAAGGCTCAAAGAGACCTTATAGCAGCCTTCCAGTACTTTAAGAGGGCCTACAGGAAAGATGAAAGGAATTTCTCTAAGAAGTGTAGTGATAAGACAAAAGGTAACCATTTAAAACTCAAAAATGGTAGGTTAAATTGAATGTTTGGAAGAATATCTATATTACCAGGGTGAAACAGGTTGCCCAGAGTTTTGGTTGTCCTATCTCTGAAAGTGTTTAAGACCAGGTTAGATTGGGCTTTGAGCAACCCCATGGCACGAACACAGGAACTAAATGATCTTTGAAGTCCCTCCCAGCTTCAAACATTCTGCGATTCT
>JAOWBP010000001.1:22128121-22149311 GCA_028571105.1 Tragopan temminckii | reverse complement strand
TGGTGTAGGGAACCTGCTTTGGCAGGGGGTTGGACTTGATGATCTCTGGAGGTCCCTTCCAACCCCTACAATTCTGTTATTCTGTGATTCTGTGAAAGTTCTGTGATTCGGCTTGTTTCAGCTGCCAAACTTCATAATAAACAGAAAGAGATCTACCTGTTTTCTTCTGTAATTGCAAAGATGCCCACTACTTCCCTGGGCTTCAACTTATGAAACAGTGGAATGAGACTTTTCCTTGATCTTTCTCTGGCAAAGCAGCACATATGTACATATATGCTGCATTTATACAGGATTTTGGAAGTGCTAGTGAGCAGCTTGGTTGTCCCTGCTATGCTAAGTGCTCAGATTCAAATAGATAGCTCGGTTCCAAAAATAGCCATTTCTTTCAATGCAAAAGAGATGATGAGTGGATAAAGGGGAGCAGATTGAAAGGTTATCATGAAAGTATGACAAAAATGTAACCTACATGCTTTGATATTTAATCATCTTGCTTTGTGCCCAGGACAGCTGGACACAAATAAAAAAGAAAGATGCATCTTAGCTGGAATATTCTGGATTGCTTCCCTTGTGTAGAGGGCAGGATCATCAATTATGAGACCCCAAAGATCAGGAAAAGGAGAAAGACAGTCACAAGTCATGCTTTGTAGCTTTCTCTGGCACTATCTGAGTAAGCTTGTGGTTGATTAATCCCTCAAGAAAGACATGATCACCCTTCAGGAACTTTTCTAGCTCTTGAAGATTTTAAGAAAAGATACTTGAACAGTGCAAGGACTGAATGAATTTGCTGTAAAATTGTCTTCTACTTTCATTGTTTTCAGTACATATGCTGGCTTCATTTCTTTGCCTCAAGTGAGTCTTGATCTATTGCCATATATTTGATGGACCAGAGTGCGCAGTGAACTGGTTGCCATCTTCACGGATTGCACATTGCATTGTGCCATTCACTGTTTTTCAGCTGGAATTCTGCCTCTATGGAAAGAAATGGAGGCAGGTGAGCATGAGATGATGATGAGAGGATTTTATGGATGTCAGTATGTTATTTAATATGAGTTTATAGGAAGATGGTAATATTTAGTAGTCCTACAGACACAGGCAAATGAAATAAGCCCGTCTACAGCAAAGCCTTAGGGATACAGGAAAGAAACCTTGTAACTGGTGAATTCAACAGCTGTCCTATTTCTGTTTTAACTGGTATAAGAAAGACTATCCGTGATCAATCTATGAATTAGATTATGGAAATCTATGAATTAGAATATGGAAAAATGAGAGTGTTTATTGTCAGGAAAGACTGAGTGTCTCCTCTGGAGCCCTGTTGACATACACACGGTATCAGAGTTATCCCAGAGAGATCATAGAGAGCACCTCTCAATGAAACTTGTGGTGGAATGTGTTTTCATGGACACTAGATTATTATAGCTTTAATGTAACATAAATGCTGTGTAAATGGATATTGCAGCTGTAATCCTGTTAATAGCAGAAGAGCCATATCTGTGTAGGAAGAACTGCAGTATCTCTGTTAGCTAATATCACCTTCTTTCAGTCATGCAAAGAATTCCAGATAATATTTAATTTTTAAAAAATGTTATTCACAATATTTTCTCTTTACATTTAAGGTTTGCTTTCTTAAGAGTCCTTTCTCTCTGAACACTTGCTGGCAACCATTACCGTCTGCTTATCAGTGTTTTAGCTAAGTTTCTCTGAAGCCCAAAGCTATCTAATACTTTTTGAGCAGATAGAGCCTTGGTTAACATGCCAGTAGTGCTAAGCTGGGAGGCAAGGGAGGAAAAGCTACACAGAAAATTGTTCAACAGCCCCCTCCCACATCACAGGAGTGTAAGGAAGCAACCAGACAACACTGGCCAGCACAATCAGTGACTGCTGTCAGTCTTTCTCTGACAGGAGAGGAGGGGTGTTATCCTTTTGCTGGGTTAACACTGTCAGAAAGCACTCTTCATGGCTAGATGCATCATTCAAAAAGTACTGGAGATTCCCCATCTTTAGTATTTTGCAGGTACACTCTTCCATTAGGGTTAAGACGGATTTGCAAGAAAACAGTAGCAAAATGCAGGTAAGAACTCAGATATATATATGTGGTCTGAATCTAGGAAAAAAATATGCATATATATATATATATATAATATCTGTAAGAAACTAACATTAAGAACTAACCCCAAATGCTCTTGAGTTTAGAAATGTGGGTGTTGAATTTTGAATAAAAATTCTAGCATTCTTTACTTAAGGGCATTCAGATTCAGCACATTAGAGCAAAAGAGGCTTGAACTGTCAGTTCTCATTTTTTTAATATCGCACCAAGATGGTAGGGCACATCTACAACATTCTGAGATGTATACTTTCCTTTCCTGTTTCAACTGAAGAAAAAAAACCTTCAATACGCTTTGGAAAAAATCTCATATGTGACCAAATAGAGATAACTAAGAAATATTAGCGCTGATTGATTGTGGTTTTTAATTTTCAGATCACACAGAGACAACAATGGAACAGCAGTCTCAGGAGGATCTGTGGCTTATCCTGAAACTCCGCTTCACCTCCATGATACATGCTGCCACGGCAGCTCCTGCCACTTTTGAATGAGAACAGCAAGTGCCCTCATCCATATCTACAGCAAGATAAATCTCTGGGACCAGAAATGTTGTATAGTCCTGCCTGCACCTATTATCAAGCAAGAGTGCACTAAATTGTAGCAGGGCCAAGATGAATATTTCTTTCCATCACTGGTGTTGGCTGTTTTAGTCCATTCCCTCGCCGCAGATATAAGATATCCCTGAATGAGCTCAAAGGCCCTTGCTTCTTTTCTGTTTCTCATGTTTGTGTCAGTCTGAATAGATGAAATTAAAAGCAAGGGAGTGGGGAAGTCTAGGAACAGTGATGTGGCACCCAGGGTAAGGAAATATATTCCATGCATTTCTGGTAATGTGAAAGGTCACCGTGATATATTCTGAGTAAAGCTAAAATGTCAAGATGAATGCAAGAGGACAAAATTATAATGAGGATGATATGGTAAGCACCAAATTATGTAAATTTTCCTCTTACAGCTATCCAGTATGACTTTGGTGCTGTTGTAATTTGACTTCTGAATGAGAAGTTCATTTCAACGGGGCCTATTGGCTATTACAGCACATTAAAGTGTTTGTGGCTTATTCTGAAAGTATGCGTAGAAAATGTAGATGCTGGTGGATCTTTAAAGGAAAATAAAGAAACTAATTGAAGGATGCCCTTCACGTCTGTTCCAGCCGTGTTTTAAACAAGGTGCCCAATAAAGTTGCAGCAATGTTGTAATGCAAATACTGATAAGCTACAAAATTTAATTTTCTGTATATCTAGCTGCATTTCTGCCTGTATACAGCCCTTGGCTGTCCCCTTGTTGAATATGAATTGTGGCAGTTTGACTGAGGATCACATACGGTTTTTTTCTGCAAGACTGTCTCTCTCAGTGCCTTGGGTGGACAGCACTCAGTGGTGAGTGACTCCTCAGTACTTTTTTTTTACCCTCGTATTACAGTGCATGGCCCACGGACACATTTACTCTCTACTGCTCAAACCCTTCTGTGTGACAGAGTCACAGATGTTCTCAGGGGATCTTCCTATGGTGCTACTTGCTTTAAGCTTTATTTACTCACTATTTTTTGTTGTGTGGAGGGTGATATTATCTACATTTTATACATGGAGAAAGGTATACAGATTAAGGTTTAAATTGACTTTCAACTTGGTCAGCTAGTTTGAAGTATCAAAGACCTTTTTTTTTTTTTTTTAGTGCATTTATAAACCTAGATTAGTGCAATGACTAATCTAGGTTTTGCTAGGAATTTTCTGTCAGGGATAGGGGTAGGATTATTGTTAAACTGTCTTAATCCCCAAACCATTCTTTTCCTTACAGAAATCCTTGTTCTTCATCAACACAAGCTTTCAGCTTGTTACAGATGCACTGATAGAATTTATATCAGAAACCTGAGTCATCCCAAAACACAGTCCATGTCATGCAACATTTATTCTGGTATTCTCTGGTTTCAGAATGCATGATACCACTATATAATCTAGTGTAGAGACTTGGAGATGAGAGGTTGACATTTTTATGTGTTTCAAATGATGTTAAAAGTAAAGTATGAATGTTACATGCAACTCAACACTGACACTTTCAACCTTTTTCAAAGTTCACCTTAAGTCTAGTTATTTTACCACAGCATTCACAGAAGCACAGAGCACATACAGAGCAGCGTGGGCTGTAGCAAAGCAGTGCACAGGTCACGGCTGCAACAAAGCTATCCCAGTCTCCCTGATGAGAACAGCTGGAGGGAAACAGATGGCACCAGGTGTCCAGCATAAAGCCTTGACATGATCAGGAGGAAAACTAATGAACAGTTATTGTCACTCACCCATACTCCTACATCGTCCCATATCCTCTTGGCATTTCTTAGAATAACTGTAGATGCCTCATGGCAGCTGTCATATTATCCCTTCACCAAACAAGGAAATAGGAAAGTAACTGTTATGGCTTTAACTGGTTGCAGGGTTACATTTCTCCTAGCAACTTTTAACCTCGAAGTGGAGTGGCTTTAGATCTTGTCAATATATGTTCCCTTTAAGATAAAGATAATTAAAGTTTATATCAAGTCAGCAGTTTTATTTCATCTGTTTCTTTCCATACTTTTATCCTCTTCAAACAGTGTATTCCTCATCCCGTACTTAAATCTATAGTGTACTCTTACATTCATTTCAGTGCTGGTTCTCACTGCCCAAATCTGCTGTCTTGTACAGAGTCAGTGTCTTGGCTTCCTTTCCATGTGTTACCCCATAGCAGGACTGTTCTACACTTAAAGCCTTGTTCCTTGTTCCAGTCTTTCCCATGCCCCTCCATGCCATCTCTGAGTCACTTTCCTACTGGTCAGCTACCAGCTTCCAGTCTAGAGCCTCATTTACTCTCAGGACCCCTCTACAAGCAGCAGTGTAGCTGCCAGTACCCCTCTTCCAGATTTCCTCTGGCCTCTTCTTCGCGATGCCTTTTGATAAAACTCCTATTGCTCATCCTCCTTGATTCTCCTCTTCCTTATCCCTATCCACGTCCACTTCATCCCTCCATCTCTCCTTGTATCAGTGCTGTTCCTATATGGGTATCCTCAGCTCTTGTGCCCAGTGCTGCACACCTGGGGCCAGCAGTCATGGGGACAGCCGTCTGCTGTCCTCCAGCTAAAGTCCAGAGAAGTTGTGAACTACACACAGGGCCTGTAATATGAAGTGGCAGATGAGGTTAACTCAGCATAACTATTTACTCTGCCAGTGACAGCGCCATCTGTAACAGAGAGCAGGAGACAGCTGATGTGTGTCACTGAGTTGACCTGTCCTTACACAATGAAACCATTTGCTAAAAAATTATTTTTATCTACCCAGATATGTCTAAATTGCAAAGTTCTTTCTGCTTAAGTCTGTATCCCTGACATGCGGTTCATATAAAGCTGGTACAGGTAGAAAGTGCACAAACTCCTGGAATAGAAGTTCAAGTAAGACGTGAAACATCCCTGCCCCACCAGGCAATGCGCATTTCTCCACCAACACACCTAATTAAGGCTGTTGACAAGAAAATGTATCAAATTTCAAGGAGCCAACTGTCTACCTCAGCCTGTCTGTCTGAGTGCTTGTCTGATAACCACACAAAGTGCCTAATGCAACATTCACAATGCAAGAGGGCAGTTCTGTTCCTTATGAACAGACATTGTGGTGAGGTAGGATTTGCGTGTGGAGATTTTGCTTTGCTACTGATCAAAAATCAATCACGTAGGCAAATGGAAGTGCAAAATTAGCTAAGATATTGCCAAATGTTCAGCTAAAGGTAGAAGGGAGCATCGTATCAATGAAAAACATGGAAATTGCTTGTAAGTATTACACTCCTTGAACTAGTCCTCGTATCTTTTAGGTCTGTGCCTTTCAAAACATGAAAGGACTCAAAGAGGAAGTCATGGGGGAGCAAATATATAAAGACAGTGAACTAGCTGGATATGATGGTTTACTAAATAATTGCTTTTAATTTTGTGACGTTTAAATATGATTCTTGCACTCTTAAGCTTGGAATGGTTTATAGAGTACCAACCTGACATATAAAAGCATAACAACTTTGGAGCTTCAGGACAATGATGCATCTATAGTGTCATCTCAGTGTGTCAGCCCAGGTCTGACTCTTCACAGAGACGTGCTCAAAGCTCTGTGATCAACAATTATGGAGTCAACGGGGATTTTTTTTTTCCCCAAATCTCCTCATAGTTAATTGATTACTTATAGATACTGTCTTTCTGTAACTACTTATCCTTTTTAATCCTGATAAGCTTTCAGATTCAATGATAATTAGTGAGAATGAAAATATAGTAGTTTAAAAATAAGCAAGAAACAAGAACTTAAAATGTACATTTATCAGTAATAAAACATTGTCTTTTAATTTCTCTGAATAATTTAACTATGTTTAGGTTTTTGTGGTTCGTCCCATTCATAAAGTCAAAGAACATAAACTCCAAGTAGAAATGAGCGTGAAAATTTCAGGTTACAAATATTCCTTATGTTATATTCTAACTTTTTACCTGGTACAAAACAGATCATAGGAATCAATAATACTCATTAAAGAACTGTTCTTGAGTAGAACTGTCAATAACGAAAGATACAAATTTTATTCACAGAATGGAAGTTATTATACTCTCTCTGTAATCAGGGTTAATTACTGCCACTACTAAATATTGACACATGGCTACTGTTTTGGATGTTTTTAGTTTGATTTTCCAACTCTTCAATATTGACTTTGCCTTTTTCTTCTAGGGTAACAATCTCATAAACATTTTAGTGAGGTGAATTTAATTTAGGTTATTTAATGGAAAACAGTTCTGAATGCCTTTGATAATTCTTTCTTATTCTAACAGTTGCAGAGGATGTAATGTATCTGCAAAAGATCTACTGAAGGTACAGTGGACATTAGATAAAATCCTTATAATAGAAATCCAGTATTGTAGGACAGCTGATGATGCACTGGGAGATAAACAATCTGCCTGTAGCACTGCCATAGGATTTATCCTCAGGAATCTGTTCCTCATTGGATAGCAGGGTGGAAAATACTGAGAACAAAAGGAAATGCAAATGGAAATGACAACATCCAGGAGGACAAAACAGCCTGAAGAGCCTGAGCATGAGATCTGCCATGTATCTTCAGTTCTGCTGCAGAGCACTCCCCAAAGGGACAGATGGTAGGAAATTCTGCAGTCATATCTGGTTAACCTGAATGCATCTTCAAAATCAATATTACATATCCTTTTTGACTGGTAATCACTTTTTTGGTGATTATCATCTCTTAGAGACTGTGCTATGGTAAATTGATAAATCAGACCCATACTACATTTACCCGAATCTTTCCTAGGGAAAGAAGCTATGTTTAAAAGGTCTACTTAATCCCACTCCATAGACAAAATAAATTATCATTTTAGTTGCTGGAATTTTGGAAAGAGGAAGAATGCATTTTTTTAATATCTATTTTTAAACTTATTCTAAATGATTTTTATTTTCATTAGATATTCCAATTTCAACTTTGCATTATTTAAGTGGATAAAAGACAAATGTTATTAAAAGTAGAATATGTAATTTTGTACATATGATAGCTGGCTGAACAACAGGTACTTTCATTAATTTAAGGTAAGCTTTTAAGAGACTCCTGGCCTTCCGCTGGTCTCCGCATTTGGGTGAGAAGTCTTACTCTCATAGAATCCTCAGATTAGGAATTTTAATGTCACGTACAATATCACTGCACTTTTTAACAGAGGGGGGAATTTTTGCACAATTCAGCAGGAAAATGGGTTTCCAGACAGTTATGGGAGTTAGGTGGAAGTCAGGGATCTGCAGCCTGAGGGTTTGAGGGCAGAAATGAAGCTGAGATTTTATGCCTTCATCAATAAACTTTTTATCACTTTAACGTTTTTATGAATGAGGGCTCACTTGTGCAGTCCAGAAAAGTCAATCTTTACCTGTTTATCATACCTGTACTGCGACTATCTGAGATTTCCTCTCCCTGGTGAGTCATACTAATGTAAGTGGAAAACTGAGTCAATACTGTGACCTTACTCACCATTCACACATGCTGCATGGATATCATGGTTTATCTCATGTTTACAGTGCAGAATATTTAAAAAATGAGACTCAAATAAAGTATGATTCACATGTTAAATTTCAATATAAAAACAAAACTGTTGTTCTCTCATGGAAGAATGATTCATTTCATTACAGTACTCATTTTATTCAGTCTTTTCTATCAATCCTAGACCTGCAAAATATCTCCATTATCATGGAACTGAGAGCTGCAGTACCTCAAGATTCCCAGCAGAAGAGAGGTGAGAAAACACATACCTCCTATAGAAGGGGCAGCCTCAAATACTGTAGTGAGCAGTCTGGATGTGGAAGTGTGGTTGAAGCAGTGACAGAAGCCCAGTCCTCCCTCTCTGGCTCCACATGAACATCCTATTTCCTACCCAGCTCAGGCTGTGTCTCCCAGCAGGGTGAGCAGAGGGGCACTTGGTCTGTGGACTCCAGGTGAGTTTGTGTCACTGTCTGGGTGAGAACTGAGGAACTTTATTCTTTAAAAAATCAGATGTCTGCAGGTTTCTGGCATTGACAGAGCCAGCCAGCAGCCAAGCAGAGATTTCAGGGATCTATATTTGGACTGGAGTCCAGAGAAGTGGTTGGATAGGATGTTAGCATGGCAGATGTGACAGGTTTGTACAAATGTTCACCCGCTCTCAGAAAGATAGTTAACAGGTTTTGCAGTTACAGAGGGCACAGATGTGAAATGGATTTCATGCCAGGACTTCAGCTGTGTAACTCTTGCACTACATTGGGAGGAGAATCCAGGTACTCTGTTCTTTACCAAATTCTTCTTATGCCATCCTTAACCTCACACTGACAGCCAATGTCTTTCCCCTCCCTGTTTCTCTTCCCCTCCCTGAGCCAACAGCACTTTCAAATATACAAGAACAGCTGAAACTTTCATTTAGATTCCTGACGACTGGCACCACAGTTATTATATCCACAGACTGACAGTTCCTGCTGATTGGTGCCACTCAATTCAGAAAGCAATATTGCTTTGATATATCAACCTGGCAACTGCCTGCAGGAAGCTATTCTAGTCCTTCTCTCTGAATTTCACTCTAAGAAATGCACTCCTTTCAACAGGGTTTTTCAGGGAAAGAAAGGCAGAGCATTTAAGAGAGGGGATGGGAAGCTCAGTATGCCCCCCATTGCCTCAAACAAGAGCACCTTTTTTCTTATCGAGGAGGTAGTAACTCTACAGGAGAAAAAGACCCTGGGAAGAGGCTTTACTCCAGGATTTTACACACTTGAAAAATCCAGGTCTTACTCATAGAGAAAGAAAAGAGTTTTTAAAAAATTACCTCTGACCTATACATCCTTTATGAAGAATTTGACATGTTGGTGTTTTAAGATTATGATGTTTGATGTTTCAGTGCAGGCTCTGTTGTGGAGCTCAAGGGTCAAATTGTCAAGATGCTACGGAGCAAAACCCATTGGAAGAGTTGTGCCCAGCAGCACTTTAGCTAGGAGGGGTGGGAGAGAATTGCTGTGGTACTGACAGCGCTCAGCTGCTCGGTCAAGGACAACATAGAATGGTTTTAAACTAAAGGAGAGGAGGTTTAGATTAGATACCAGGAGGAAGTTTTTCAATGAGAGGGTAGTGAAGCACTGGCACAGGCTGCCCAGAAAAGCTGTGAATGCTCCATCCCTGGAAGTGTTCAAGAGCAGGTTGGATGAGGCTCTGGGAAGTCTGAGCTAGTGCTTGGCAATCCTGCCCATGGCAAGAGGCTGGAACTTAAAAGTCCCTTCCAATCCAAGCCATTCTGTGATTTTATGGTATGTTCCCTACTGATGATCTGTTAAGAGGCTAATTGCGTTTTCTTGCTTCTGACTACTAGAGTGCTTTCTAAATGTTATGAAGGACAGTATCACACAAACCTAGTCACAACCAGCTCTTCCCAGTCTCATGACAGAAGAGTGGTCTCAGGACATTTTCCCTGTGTTCTGTGGCACAAGTGAAAACTGAACTCATGATCTCCGTGCAAGCATCTGGGCTAACCAGCATGTTTTCTCTGACACACACAGAACATTTGGGGCATCTATCCCTTTGCTCTCCCATGGCTAGTTTTTGTGGCATTTAAAGCTACACTTCATTTACTGTGAAAGAATTGCAGGACTACTACTGTTTTTTTTCTAACAGTCCTAAGTAAGCACTTTTCACAGAGGCAGGTTATTCTCACAATAGCAGCGTGAGCCAGAGCCTGTGGATCAGTCTGAAAGCTTTGGGAACAGGCTGGGGTGTATGCTGTGAAATGTTTTGCTGGAATTGCCAATAGCAAGGGCCCAAGGACTTTCCAGAAATGCAGGTGGCTGCTTATGATTTCTCCATCTTCTGTGAATGCGATTGCATTCCCTTTAGCTATTGTGTGTATCATCCTTTCATTTAGAGTTATTTTCTTAAGTGTATCTGGAGGGCAGTGGAAGGCTTTTAGTGAAGCTGTATTGCATGCTTCAGTAGTGCCTATGAGAATATTCATTCAATGGTTTATTTAAGATGGAAGCAGATGTTTTTGACATGACAGAAATGTAAGAACACTTTATTTTGGTGAACTGCTTTTATCAGTTCCTACAGATATTATTCACCTGTGCACATCTCCAAAGACAGACAGGGCATTTACAAGCAGCCGAGCACACCTCCTAAATTCTTCAACATGCTGCTGCAGACGGGGGTTAGAGCATCTCTCTTCTCCTTGTGATTAACACAGCTGTAGGTGGAGCAGATGGCAACACCTATTACTCTAAATCCTATTAATTGAACACTCAGTTAAAACTAGCAATTACTGTTTTTTTTTAGTTCTGTATAGCCACTAGCTATGATGATTTTAAGTGCATTTATAAGGTGATTTATTCAGCACATTTTCCCAAAGATTTGTAATGATTTCCTTGCAACAATGAAAGGACAGTTTGTTCATCTTCTTGCCCTTCCTACTCCTGCTTTCATCTCTCATTGCCCTCATTAGAGTGCAACACTTTCATTCTTTATCTGTCTCTTTGCATACAGCCTGAAAAATAATAACAATAATAAGTGAGCTCCTTCAGCTCACTTACAAAGGAGATGACATTACATAAAAGTATTTCTTTCAAATCTACTGTTACCTGCGTGAAGCTGCATTTCTGAATGACTTCGTTGCCAAGAAGATAGAATGTGAGATAATTGACAGACTTCTGTATCTGCACACACTCACATCCTCATTTACATGCATGAAAGTGAGTGAGAATAAGAAAAAATTGCTGTGTTGCCATGTGACTGCTAAGGCAGCTGGATTTAATATTAAAAATCTAGATTTCTAGCTGGAGTGGGAAGAATATACAAAATGTTTCTGTCCAGTTGGCAGGTAAGTTAATTAATGGACTTCTACCTGAGTAGAGGTCAGGTGAATCAATGGGTTGTGGTCAGACCACTTGGCAACGTGGTGCAGATGTCACAATTTACAAGGCTGCACACGTGCACTGATTTGAAAGGAGCAGTATGAGCTGCCTTTCCTTGTACTCATCTCAGCAGCACTATGGGACAGCTTGTCCTGCACAGGTAAATGCATCTTATCAGCACACTGGAGAGCATTTCAAACATTTATCGAACAGAATATTGAAATGAACCTACTGCCTCCTTTCTGTGTATTAAGTAGAATTTGCGTTTATATTTTTTCTAATTCAGAAATATACAAAAATCCCTCCGTAGAGCAATATTTTTGGTGGCGTCAAAGCTGATTTAAAGAGTCTTTTGTGGGGGAAAGGGAAAAAAAGAGATTTTGTAGAGGTGGGTTGAGACGGTGAGGCTGCTGGTTTCTTTCCCTCCATCTGCGTATCACTGTGATGCCTTTTAAGCACAAGGAAGCCTCAACAGCACCAAGAGGACACTATGGTGCTGGGGGTGATGAGAAAGCTGTGAGGACTGAGCTTACTTCTGGTACCCCATGCACCCCTGGATTCCCTATTAATGGCATTTCCACTTGAAGGGGCTGACAGTCTCATTTCATAAATTTAACCAATAAAAACATACAGGTAAAGAGCGTCCAATTTTTGTGTGTTTTTTCCTTTTATGTTTTTGTTTGTTTGTTTGTTTGTTTATTTTTTCCCAACCTACTCTTGAGGACCCGGTTAATATTTCACTCAAGTGAATATGTTGAGCTAAACAAGGAAGGCATCTTACAGTTTTCTGTAAGAGAAATGGAAAAGGTAAGGACATCCCAGAGTCTGCTCAGAAAATCTGATTTGGATGAATTAACGCTCTGATTAAGAGAGTAGGCAATGTCAGCCCTGTCCTGGTGTGTGTAAGATGCCATTGCAGATAGGAGTGAAAGAGAAAAGCAATGAACAAAAAAGAAGGGGAAATAAAGCTGTAAAATTAATTTCAAGGCTTTGTTAAGGGACATTACTCCACTGATTCCACATAAAAGATTATATTCAGCTGAGAGTGACAAAATGGATAGGAGGTTTTGACAGGCTGTTTTCATGTAGCCTGGGATTCAGACACTTCACTGGTAAAATGTCTTCTGGGCTGACTAAGAGGAGCTGGTACCATGAGACCAACTGCATAAATACTCCACCTATATTTCTCCCACAGCAACAAAGAGAGATGTGTGTGGGTGTTATTAACATCGAATCAGACCACCAAATTCTCTGTAAGTGCTATCAAGACAGCATAGTAAATTTCTAAATTCTCAGCCATTTCCAGCTAATGGTCTTATAGCAAGACTGCCTTCACATATTCCATTCATGGATATTTGCAAAGTTATTGTTAATAGGAAGTATTACTTTGTTTTTGTCACTTACATTTATAGATGGGCTACGTTGTTGACAAGGTTTTCTGAGTTTGCTGTTGCTTTCCAAGAGCTACCCTGTACATTTTCAAATGAAGTGTTTTTTTCATAATAAGATATGTCAAACTTCATTTTGCAGTGAATCAAAGAGATTCTGCATTGAAGTGCCTCAGGAGAACTTTAGAAACTGAAGCGTGCCCAGAATTAAAACATGAGGTTAGGCAGTTTGTCCTAAATCTCAGGTTAAACATCAAAGATTCACAGCAAATGACAAAGGATACCCTCTGTAGCTGATGATTGTTAATGACATTTAATTACTTTATCGTTTTGCCACACTTCCGCATTCCAGTGATCTTTATGTTCCCTTCTAATCTGAGCCATTCTATGATTCTATAAAGGTTTCCCTGACACATGAGTGGCATGCATGTATTTATTGGAGAATATATATTTCTGGAAACTGACAGAGGAGCTACTTGAGACTGAAAACTCATCTTATTTCCTATGCTTGGCAGGCTCAAGGCCTAATTTGAAATTGCTTGGAAGGCTTCCAAAAAAAAATCCAAATTCTAGAGGCAATGCTGTGAGTGCTTCGAAAGGTGGCAGTCTGCCTCTGAATTACAAGGGAAAGTATGCTCCCAAGTTGAGGGAATCAGGTGATGAATATATATTTCAGTACTGCAAAGTACTATGCACTATGGTACTGCTATAGTAAAGCATTTAAATGGATGACTGGTCCCTTTCTGAAAATGGACCCCTGCAAACATGCTGAGCTGAGTTGAGCCAAAGTCTTTGCCACTCTGGAAAGCTGGGCTAATGCCTCTGATGAGGAGTACATAGCTGGGTTATTTTGGTTAATTCTAGTAATAGCCTACACAATTAGGTTTTCCTATAGTTGGGCCAGGTTACTGTTCTCTGTTTATCTGTTTCAGCACATATCACATGGTGGACACAAAGGACAATTGGGGCTTGAATGAGAAGCTTGCACTGCAAGAAGGATCAAAGAGGTAGATAGAGAGAAAGTGTAAGAAAACAAAAGTACCCAACATATGATGAACTATATATCTATATTTGTAAATTATTATTAATACTCCTACCACTACTAATGAATAATAGCATCAAGGTTAAGCAAAACTTGGTTTTAGAGTACTCAGTTAAATTCAAAGATTTTTAGAAGATAATCTACATTTGCCTTCTGAAAATTGCCCTTCGTCAGCTGCTTCAAGACATGTACTGTTAAATGAAGGCATTCAAAATCAACAATTACTTTAAACAATATAACTGCTGTAAGTATGGAACAATTTTATAATTATGTTTGTACTTATAGTTGTGTGCACATATATGTATAATTATATGTATGCTATTTTCATATTCATGAAAGAATAACCTTTTTATATACTGCATAGATAATTCTGCGTGGGTATTCAACATCAGTCTCTTCTATAAAAATTAAGAACGGATACTCAGAAAACAAATGCAGTAAGTATTATCCAAAAATTATGCCGTAGCTGTAAAAACTGGGATGTCTAAGGGAAAGGAAATTTGCAGTTTGGTAGAGATGAAGGCTAAATATCCTTGTTGGTTTACTGTTCTACAGCCATGAATAAGGAAGGTGTTCCTATCCATTTTGTCTTATTGTGCAACACCAAAAGCATGTTTAGATTATCATTTCTCTGATCAATATTATCCATTCAGAGTTCAAAGCTTGCGTCATTCCCTTTCCTTTTCTTCCTGCTCCTTCCCTACCCTACCTCAAATGACTACTAAAATTATATTGAAATATTGAATCTTTGCTTTTCTGTCTCTCTTCTGCTCTGGAATCTGTCACTCCTAGGATACTCATCTCACAGGTTAATGGATAGGAATATCTAGTGAGTTATACCCAAGACAGGAAGAGCGTTCCATCTCCATTCTTTTTACAGTAAGAAATGTCCTTCTTGATATACTTATAGATAACATGTATACATATCAAATATTTCCCTCATCTCAGCATTTCCTCTTTATTCACTGTATTTGTGTGCAAAACATATATTGCTCCCCTGGATCCTTTAAAATAATGCAGATTTTGAAATTGATTCTGTTTATTTCTCTGATGTTACATGCTTCCATAAAACTTTTTTTTATTAATATTAGAAATATTAGAATAATACAAGAAAAGCATTCTTTATGCCAAGAAAGCACTCATAAAGAAATAAGTTTCCTTTGGAGAACACTACATTAGAGTGTCATTACATAAATAAAGCAGATTCATACAAACATTAGTATTGTAGTGAAATAAAAATGATTAAATGCCATGGCAAAATGGAAATATCAGCACCTGACCATGTCCATGAAACATTTCAGATATAGAGGATGTCTGTAACGTTTGTTTTGTTAAATGTAGAGCACAGAAAAAAACATTCACTTACGTGTTTTCCTGATTACATTTTTTATTTTTTTACAAAGGGAAAATCAGTGTATGTGAACAAAACAGTTCCACTCAGTAGGGCACACAGCTCAGAGCATTCTGTCCCATATTCAGTGACCTGAAAAACACAAAGACTGCGTTGAAAAAAAAAAGTTAGAAGAAGAAAAAAAGAAAAAGAGAGAAAAAAAGACTTGCCAGTATAGCTGTAGACAAATAGTACCTTCATTATCAACATAAATTTGAAACCTGTTTCCTTGGAGAAAGTGATTATCAGGGAAATGGAGGCATGGTGTTCTATCTTGCTATTGTTCCATTTGGGAAGTGCTGAGAAACAACAGTGATAATGAGTTTGAAAAGCATCATCTCTGTTGCTGTTATAACAAAATAGTAATAAATGAGAGACAAAAAAGCCAGACACTGAAGAAAGCAATGGGATAACGCCTCTCATAGGAGAACTCTTATCATGTAGGACACCACTGGCTGAAACACTATTATACTGCACAGTCTTTCTTTGTGGAATATTATACTACACAATGAGATGCTATTCCAGCTATACAAAATCAATTAGAATAAATTTCAGAATTACCAGACAGTGAATACAATTCAACACAGCCACAATGAAGTAATGAAGACAAAACGGTTTCTTTCCACCGCTGTATACACGACCTTTTCCACAGTCACCCTGTTGCTAGAGGATGCACGTCACTGCTTTCTTTACTCTTCTGTAAAATGACCATGTAACTCACCTGTGAAACATTTAGCTGTCAGGGCAAGACAGAGACAGACAAGGGGACAAGTACAGAGATTATTCATGGTATGAGTGGGAAGGGAATTTTGGTAGCAAAAAATGTTGGGTAAGCTAGAGATACCAATCCAAATGACAAGAAAGATCACACAGCAGGCACAGTACAGACATGATAAAACCTTTGCTAACAACAGTAGCGATTCTGATAGATTTTCCACATCTCACGAGATGGCAGGCAAAAATACTGGAGCTCTTTCTCTGTGAGACCTTAACATGAGTGCAGGACATGCAGGTGTAATTAGTCAAGCAAGAAAGGAAGAGCTGCTTATCAGTGAAATATCTACCTGACTTAGTTCCATGATGATTGTTTGCTTCCAGCTGTTTTTAATGAAATGTCTTATTGGTGGCCAACGAAAAATTCTCCTCAAGCACTGACAGTACAACCTCAACTCATGATGTTCTGCTGTGGAACAACTTCTAGCAAACAGGTAATTTCCAAAATGGTGAAAGTCACTTCTGAGGATGTACTTTGCAATATTTGTATCTGCGGTTCAAACGTGTAGAAATTTGAACACTTCTACCCCCAGCTACCAGATGGCTAAAAGGTTAAATCATTTACCTGAGGACAGATACGCAAACTGAGCAGACTTTTCAAAACATAAAATGCATTTTTCCTGAAAATTGGGAAAGATAGCTTTGATCTTGCTAAATATATACACCAGTGACAAAATGTAAGTTATTCTTTATATGCTAAATCGAAGTA
The DNA here is from genome assembly GCA_028571105.1 of Tragopan temminckii. Classification (NCBI taxonomy): domain Eukaryota; kingdom Metazoa; phylum Chordata; class Aves; order Galliformes; family Phasianidae; genus Tragopan; species Tragopan temminckii. The sequence continues at coordinate 22,132,515 of JAOWBP010000001.1, read as the reverse complement.
CTGAGACAGGCTGAGATAGTTAGGGCTCTTCAGCCTGGAGAAGAGTAGACTCTGAGGGGACCTTAGTACCTGAGGGGGGCCTACAAGGAAAGCTGGAGAGGGACTTTTTATGAGGGCATGTAGCAACAGGACAAGAGAAAATGGTTTAAACTGGAAGAGGGTAGATTTAGGCTAGGTATTAGGCAGAAATTCTTTACAGTGAGGGTGGTGAGACACTGGAACAGGTTGCCCAGAGAGGTAGTGGATGCCCCCTCCCTGAAAGCATTAAAGGCCAGGCTGGATGGGATTTTAAGCAACCTGGTCTACAAGGAGGTGTTTCTGTCTATATCAGGGGCACGATCTTAAAGGTCTCTTCCAACCCAAACCTCTGACACTGTGGGACAGTGTAATAAAACAGGAGATATGACAGAGCAACCCTCATATATATATACTTACAAAATAAGTGATGCATGAAACAATTGCTCACCGTCTGCTGACCAGTGCCCAGTCAGTCCCCTAGCAGTGGCTGCTCCCAACCCCAGCCAACTCTCTTCAGTTTTATAGTCTTTTCACACGATGTCGTACTATATGGAATATCACTGACCCACTTAGTTCCTGATCCTATCACTTCTCTGCTCCTCATGCCCCCAAGCCGCCTTGCTAACAGGACAGTACAAGACACTGAGAAACTGAAACATCCTTGACTCTGTACAGCACTGCTCAGCAACAACTGAAAATATCGGTGTGTTAACAACACTATTTTTCTCCTGAAGTCAAAACATAGCATTGTTTCAGACGGTATGAAGAAAATCAACTCAGTCCCAAGTGAAACTGGGACAGATACCTAAACCTTAATACTAATATCCATATAGTAATTTTAAAATACAGTAAGAAAAACTACTATATTGTCCAAAACAGCTGCAGTCTTAACACACTTACAATTCTGTAATAATTAAATGTATCATAATGAAATGTAATATGAATGTATGTGTAAAATTAAAGTAATAGAACAGGTATTTATCATTAAAATTCCCTAGACTCCTAATTGGTTTTACTTCAGGCATCAGTTTTTGATAAAATATTAACTTTTGTTAATTTGATCTAAGGATCAAATTATCACACTTACTCCAATCCCAATTGTTTTGCCTTTGTCATGAAATTCCAAATGAGTTTTAGTAGATAGTGGCCTGTGTTCCACAAATAGCTCAGTTCTGCAAAGTGACTGGATGTGAGTTCATTAGCACAGTAGAAACCATTGAAGATGTCAGAAACGTTAGAATGCCCCATAAGAGTAGTTAAAAATAATATTATAAATAAGACAACCTGAGAGATTCAAAAAGTCAAACATTAGCTGATATTAAAACATTCTACTGCTGACTCATTTACAGAAGGATGCTCTCTTGATCATTGGACTGAATGGTGACAGCAGAAATCCCTTACCCTACTGCTCCTGTGATCACAGATGGCTCTTCCTTTACCTATCCATACCTACTTTTCAGCTATCCATGCCAAGAGTCACATGTGACACTCTTCACTGTTAATGGGCACCTAACAGTGGGCACTCTTTGTGGGGTACCAAATGGTCCTTGCAGAAAGTTGGTTGCAGTCATACCAGGATCCTGAGTTTGGAGGGCAGTCTTCCATATGCGCTTACATGCACAGGGCTTACTCTTGGTTGAATCCCTCATGCGAGCTGTCCAAACTGTGTTGGCAGAGACAGAGACACACCAGAGGCATTTGTAGAGATCAGTGTCCACTGAAGTATGTTTCTCTGTCATGCCAACTAGGCAGCTCTCAACATAGCCTGGAGTCACCTCATGAGCGAGGCAGAATGAATAGTAAAGTAGTTTGGCCTGAAGGATCCTGCCAAGGTTGATCTAGAAAACTGGAAAGCTGTGAATTTTGCTGTGAATGAGTAAATAGCTCCTTAAAATGTAAGTGTTGTTAATATCAAGTGAAGAGTTAGGAAAGGCAGCACTGTGAGTACCTGAAGTAAGCTGAACATCTCAGTGCTTCAGTGAGGTCCATACTGTGCAAGCAGATCTGAACTATTTTTTTTTCAGTCGGTGTGTGAATTTTTAACTTGTGAGGTTCATTGGTATTTCTCATGAGAAGTGCAACACATACACAATCTCTCCCTTTATTTTTCTAAAACTTCTCCTTTCTTCGTTTGTCCTCCTTTTTCAATTTCTTTGTATTCTTTATTCTGTTTTTGTCATCTTCCATCTGCTCTTTGAGGGATTTTGGAAAAAAATCTTAGTATGTGCTAGAGAGTATTCATTTTTAAAATTTACATAAGAAGGAACACAAAGAGAAATAGGGAGCTGAGGAAAAGAAGGAGCATAGCTCAGAGTTTCTTCCAGTTTTAGTTCAATTCCATGGTCAGCTGTGATAAGTCCGGTGATTTTTACTGTGGCAAAAAGAGGAGAAAATGGACTTCAGTTATTTATTTATTTTTTCATAAATAAATGCTGATATTCTTCAGAACCTCTTTCAGGCTCCTGGTACAGCTGATTAGTCAACGTGATATTCTCTAAGATACTGTTATTACCTATATCTGAAAATTAATTTCCAAATTAAGAAAAAAAAAAAAAAAAACACAAAAAAACCAGAACTTTTCCACATAAATTAACCTGAGGGTAGAACCGTAACAATCATAGGACTCATAGCTCAGTGTAAGAGTCTCAGTCCCTTGTACCAAGAGATGAGGCTCTGTGAGGGTGAGGGTATGCTGTAGAAAGTACTGGAAGATTAATAAGTTCATGAGAGCAAGAGAAGCTTTGTGTACGGCAGTACATTGCCGTGCTTGTGCTCATCAGGAGGTTTACAGATGTTGTACCAGACAAGTGTGGATTTTCTGAGTACAACGGAAGGAGCAACCCTTGCAGCCCATGGTGGAAAAGGCAAGACATCATACCATGAATATCATACAGAAAGGCTCCTCCAAGGTCCTGTGGCACCAGAAGATGGAGGGTCACTGTTCTGCTCAGTGGGAGGAAAAGAGTAACATCAGTGACGTGAAAACTGCTGCTGCTCTATTTTATGCTTCAGTCCTTCAACACTTAAATGAAGATAACACTTCTCCAGAGGGCTGTGAGCTCAAATCCTTTTAGTGATTAAGAGCTGCTCAGGCAGCTCTTGTACTCATAGAGGCATATAAACCAATACAGCCTCAGCCCTTAGTAATAGTGTGACATTGTCTTAGTGGGAATGAAGGTGTGTGCAAAATTTCTCTCTGTCCTCACTATTGTTATTTCTGCCCTACATGAAGATCTCTCTTGAAATGTCTTTGTTCCCTTCTTTTTTTCTTTTTTTTTTTTCTCATTGTGTCAAATGAATCTCCATCCCAGGTGAGTCTCATCCTTACTAAGAGGTGGGTATCTGCACACTGAGAAGGATTCCCATCAAGTCGGCAAGAATTCATGCAGATTTTGGATATAAACATGCCTGTTAGGCCAAGTTCCACCAAATGCCTATGTTTCAGTTGGATGTGCTGAATTAGAACCCTCTTCACCAAACAATTTAGTCTTAACAAAACATTTATTTGGAAAAGAAACTTTATCCAAAGAAGTGTCTGTCACAGGAATTCATATTCAGAAATGGGATAATTTCTAGTACTAGATGTGTATAAGGATACTGTTAAAGGTGGCAATTATTTAATTATTGTCTGAACTCTTAGCAATTAATGGGTTTTTCCTTACAGCTCTCCTGAACCTGCTGCCTGTCTCACAATAACTGAAATACAAAGTTGAGCTCACTATCTGTGAGTAGGTGCTGAACTGAACACAAATCTCAACAGACTGTTATTGAATCATCACTTTCATATTCCTGTTTTCACAGCTTCTACCACCATGTTTTCTGTTTACACTCTGTTTTCTATCATGAGATCAAATAAAGAATTGCTAAGAGTACAGTTCTGTGGAGATTTCCTTCCTCAAAGTTGTTTCCACTTATTTTTCTGTGGAATGGAAGGAAACAATGTGGTCAGTCCAAGCCTTTTCTTGAATTTTGGAAGGATGGTGTATCACTGCAAAGTACTTTTTGCACTTCAGTATGCTGAAGTACTTTCTTTCAAGAAGTAGTGTGGGGTTTTTTTTTTTTCTCTTATTTGGGATAAATTATATGATTTTTTAATATTTTCTTTCTTAATAATAGACTTTATATATGAGTAATTGTTGGTTACTTAAAAGCACTGTTATTCAAACTATAGAATATCCTTGAATTCATGAAATTATTACAGTAACATCAATGATGGGTACCATGTATACATGTCATGGTTTTATGGTTTTTTTTTTGTTTTCAGTATTCCACTTATAACATCATGTAGTGCACTGGGAATTAAAGTGTTAATGCTCCAATTCTGGGTACCTATCCCTGTACATTACAGAAGTCATGGGATCTGGCCCTTCTGGGTG
>JAOWBP010000001.1:22104165-22128021 GCA_028571105.1 Tragopan temminckii | reverse complement strand
AGATTGTATTATATTGTGTTATCTTGTATTCCGATATCATAGTTAGTAAAATAAGTTTTCCTCCATAGATCGTTGCCACTGTTTTTTTCCCCCTTCCTTCCTTCCCATTTTGTGGGGCTGGTGTGGGGGGGGTGAGAGGCAGGGGCCTGCTGCCCCCTGTCACGGGCATAGATCGATCTAGTTAGCTCCGTGACAATACCCTAAGAAATCTATCATAACTTTTTCATATTTTGTTAGAAGTGGTGGTCATGTTTCTTGTTTCTATGCTATCTGGTGGATGGTGCCTTATAGCATTCTTACCAATGCAACTATTATAATACAGAATTTTTGTCTCTTTGGGTATTATGTCGAAAATTTGATAAAATGTTTTCAAGCAGCGCATATGCATGAAAAATACTGCTTATACTGCTTACATAAACACATTTTCACAGAATGCAATATGATGATTCTCAGAGAATTCCACTTATCTAACATGCTTCAAGTGTGGCCAAAGGACCTCACACATAACTTCTTTTTCTTAATTAAGAAGCTGGTGAAGATTTCTGTATTAGTACTTACAAGGAACCACTCTGGTTGTCCTTGGCACCTCTTTACTAAAATGGATTCTTTGAAATAGATATTTCATCCAATTAGGCACCTTTTATCTTCTAGTTACCCATTAAGTTCCCAAAAACTTCCATCTAGTTAGACAGCTTCTTGACTCCTTAAGTTTCCTTTTTCACAAATGCTTTCATGGTCTTGCCTAGATACTTCCCTCAACTTATTTTCTGAAGTCTTTCTTAACTTCACAAAGTGTGGTATTTGCAATACTTGAGAATGAGAAAAGCATCGACTGTCAGGAGCATACGGCTGCCGTCTGAGTGGATCATATGTCTTTCTCTTTCAATGGACTAATGTGTATTTTAAAGAGATACAGATACTACAGATAGTACCAGACCTTTGAGACCTTTGAAAGAAGGAGGAGCTACACATCACCTCCCTTTTTATTGACTTACCCACCTTTGCTGAATTGGAACACCATCATCCTGACTTCATCTCAGCTTACCTACTCTTCCTGTGGATTCTCTCTCAAACTCACAGTTATGACAAAATAAATCTTGAACTTTTTAAACTCTTGCTGTCCCCTGAGGCACTCCCAATAAATATCTCAAAGCAGCTCTATTTGTTCCCTCAGAACCTCTTCCAAAACTTTTGTTTGACAAGATTCCTGTGATAAACTAGACATTTGTTCAATAGCAATATGCTTCCTCCTCCTTAAGTGGTCTGGAATTGCTTTTGCAAAGAGCCTAACAAAATGTGATCACGGTAAGTGAGTGTACATGTTACTGTGGGCACCAAGACAATTTTATTACAAAGGCAGGCACAGGAGATACATTTCAGTTACCTAGATAATATGACATTTGTAATGCTGAGAATTATCAGAGGTGTATGTGTGGGGGTACAGTGCATCAGGACAGGAGATCTGAAACTTTCTGATTCTGGAGAACAAGAAGTAAAACCGAAATCCTGTCAAGTAGCAAGTTTGGCAACTAAATTGAACCCATAAGGAAAATAGACAAGGGGCTGCTTGTCTGCCTATTTTCCATCCCAATTATTCTCCTTTTAATTAGGGGTCTATACATACTTGGTTATTGATTATGCTACTATATCACTAGTTTGTGCAGTCCATAAAATAGGTTTACAAAAGAGCTGAGAATTTGTTCTGTGTAATATTCTTTTGGTGCTCTGTCTACAATTATTTCTATTTGCTTAATCTACAGTGCTTTATATTCAGTCTAGCAACACAGCTAGTTGGCAGGCTGTGTATCATTTTATGCAGCTCAATTAAGTGTGATATTTTGAGAGCTTTCTGGGTGACCCATTCCAGTGTTTGAACATTTTCATGGCAAGTAATTTGTTCCATACATCAAATAAGAATTTCCCATATTGTATCTTGTGTCTGTCATCACTTATTGTTCAGCTATGCATCTCTGAGGAGATTTTAGTTCTTCCTTCTCTGCACTCTCATGTTAAGTAGGTTTAGGTAAGATCTCAAATCTTCTCTTCTCCAGACTGAACTAAGTTGGTTCTTTCAGCCTCTCCTCATACATCATGTGCTTCAGTCCCTATCCATCTTTCTCAAGTCTCCCCTGGACTTCTTCCAATGTATCCATGTCATTGCAGTCATGGAGTTAAGGGTGAGGAATGGATATTAGACTCTAGCTTTGGTCTCAGAAAGAGAGGTAAGATTTGATCTTGCCAAAGAGAGGCAAAGAATCATTTTACTCAACCAAACGACTACAGTCACGTTAGCACATCCCAGATTTGCACTGCTGTGGGGATATACCACCAGATAATATTGGATTTGCTGATTGCTTTCTGGCCTGTCAGCCCCCAGCCTTTACTCATAATTGGGGTTCTTCCATCCTGGGTACAGGACTTTTTGTTTACTGTAAGAGTTCACATTTTATCAATATCAAACTTTTCTTCCTACATTTCTTTGTGTGATATCAGATCTCTTACTGCCACTTCAGTGAGGAAATTCAAATAGTTTTTGATTGCATCAGTAGCTAGATATACAGCAAGGGGAAATTGTGCAAGCTTTGTAAAATACAAGTTAATTATCTCAGGTAACCAGCATAAACATTTTCCAGTTTGATGAGTACATGGATGAGATTATCTCAAAATAAATGTTTTCATTTACTAACCAGTGGGAAGAAACACTTTTAGGGAGACCTGTGTTTTGTACTCGTTTCTTCTTTCCAATCTCTTTCACCCTGTTTTTTGCAGATTTTTAGCTGAAAAGTAGAGCAGCCAGGAAAACAAAACCAAAAACAACTATTAATAACAAACATATTTGTAAGAGCACATATATACAGAAAGAAGAAAGAATAGAAACTGCGAAGTTCCACTGCAGACATTTGTACATATAATTTGATAGAAATTTGATAACAGATGCTGCAAATTTGACTGTACAAAAACTCACAGATTCTTTTCTGGTCTCTGCAATTTTGAGACCTTTGGTCACAGCCAAGGCACTTGCACTACTGCCAATAGGAAAAAACTATAGCTTCTGGATGCAAGCTAGAGGATTTGCCATGGAAAAGATTCAGTAGAAATTTTTCTCCCCTTACTGTATTACTCACAATAAGGAAAAAAACTCTTTAAGGTGCTACTACAAAAGGACAATCCAAATTTTAATGAAGTCAACAGTTTTGCTCCATAACCATATGGGAACCACATCTGAGGATGGAAAGTGTTAAGATAGCATTAGAAAGTAGTAGGAACAGTTCTCTGCTCACGACAACTTTCCAATTTTCCATGTTGTTTATCTTATTATTATTATTCATTTGTAACTAATTCTCAAATAATTATGAGTTACTGGTTATCCTAGATTTTAGCCAAATCCAAAACCTGCAAACAGGATAAGAGGGCCGTGAAATGCAAACTTGTAAGTCATTTTTTTGTGCGATAGAACTTCAGTCTGAAAAAGCATATGCAAAACATTTTCATGAAACTTGCCTTCAAGAAAAAATAAAAATCACAAGACAACCCAGCTGAGTCCAGCTTAAAAATTCTAGACACCAGAGCAGACAATGACCTTGGTTGCATTCAGTAAAAAATATTTTGTTTTCTGATGCATCATGTAATGTCACTCAAAATTTGCTGCTATTCTTATTCCACAAGTAATTAATGCTGTAGTTCGAATTCCCCTCTCCAGTATAACTCCAGTTATGAATTTTTCTAAAATATTGAACTTATTACAAGCTTAGTTAAAACATGTTTTGTGTAGCATGCAGATTAGTTTTAAAGTAAATGAGTAAAATTTCTGATGGAAAGCAAAGAAATGGAACCAGGTTTTGAACAGATGTTGGCAATTTTTTGCTTTACTTGAGGTAAAAGATTCTGAAATTCGGATGGCATGAATTAAAGCATTCATTCTGTAGAAAAAAAATGACATGATTTAGAAAGAACTGCAGAAAAACAGAGAAATTTGGACAGTCTGTTGAAACTTTTATGTAGTGGGAGAGTGATGATGAATGGGAAAGAGATGAAGGGGAGGAGGAAGAAGGGAAGAGAATCAAACAGATTTGATAGTTTGTCTTTAAGAGGTCTGAATTTTAAAGAATTAGAACAGAGTTACTGCTGCTTTAATCATCAAGTCCTATTTTTTTTTTTTTTTGTACTTTACACTATGATAAAAGATTTACTCAGCCACAGTATCTCCTTAACGCAGCAAACTGAAAATTATTTCAACTGCCCAAACTTCAGTGAAAGCTAAGAAACACACAACCAAGATGCTTCAGACCTGGCATTTTGAAAAAATTATCATTTAATTGAATTTGAAACTGCTCACAGAATCTGGGAGAGTTGGACTGGGAGGTATTTGGGAGCTAATTATGATTTCCTGGTCTTGTAGGCTACATTAACTGGTTGCAGCTTTTGTCCCTGTTCTAGCAAAGAAAATGAACTCTTCAAATCCTCATTTAGGTTAAAAATGACGTAGTGTCTTTACTTAGAATAACATTCTTCCAGCGACAACACTCTACCAAAGGAATTAAGAGGACAATCACACTGAAAGGTCTCTATCAATTTGATTTCATAAGTTCATGACCAAGGAACTGCTGTGGTGTACCTTCATCACATTTTTTGCTTTGAGCAGCCTCTTAAGAAGAGTGCAGTGTTTCTGAACGCATATTTGACATGCTATCCAGAAGAAAGTATGCTAAACTGACACTGACTCAGGCACCTAAATGTGTCAAGAGGTTGAGCACTGATGGTTCCTAAGTAAGGCTAAAGAGGTGTATGTCTAAAGCATTCTTACTGTCTGTTAGACATACTTATTGTCTGTGCAGCTCTGAAGAACAGCTCTGCAGGCTTGAAACCACTTCAAACATGCAGGCAACTTTCATTACTTTGTGTAAAAACAGAGAACTTAAATTAGAAAAAAATGGAAACAAAAATGTGGTGATATTATCTTCCATCAGTTATGACTCACTCTCCAGAAATGTAAAAAGTGTTTTTAAGGATGACTTTAGGCTAAAGAATAATAACCAGAAGTAGCTATTTTGAAGTTAGAGAATGAAATTAGAGGATCCGCTGTCTGCTTTCAGCATTACCTGGACTATAATTTTTTTCCCTAGTATGAGAAAAAACATCTCTCAATTCACAAAATCCTTTAGGTTGGAAGGGGCATTGTGAGATCATCTAATCCAAATCTCATATCTTACTCATGATTTTCTGGAATTAAACTTGTACATCCAGATTCTGCGCTGCATTGTAGGCCATTACTTACAAACTGGTTGTGACATTTAGCAAGATTTTGGAACTGGTCCCAAATAGACCCAAAAACAAAAGCAATAAAGTTAATGAAGTAGATATTTCCAAGAGAAGTTGCTGGCCTCCTGCTGACCAAGCATTTCAGGTAATGCTTATGTATGAATTTCCCCTTAGGTTTGTTCTCATGATTGGCTTGTCTTAATGGACCATAATTGAATCCATGAACATTACAGATTTTCCATTACCACCTTTCAATCAATCTTTTCATAAATGTCTCATTTAGAAGATGCTTGAATTTCAGCAAGTGAAACTGAAGACATTTTATCATTCATTAATCATAGATACTTTCCTTTTAGAATTCATGTCAACAGTTGACATTTCTTTTGTTAATAATAATAAAAACTGGGACTTAGATAATAACTCATATCTGGGAATATTCGTGTCACTTATTAAGAGTAGTTCATTTATAACTTTTATAACCCCTGAGTATTTTTCCTCTGTTTTATAAGTATGATAAACAAGTCATAGCTGGGGGACAGAAGCAAGGCTCTAAGTGGAAAATCTATTTGGCAATAACAAAATGTCCATTCATTTAAGTAGGAGTAAGCTTATCTCAGGTGACATAAAAGATGAGGGTAAAGACAGTAAAGCGCTTCCATGTATAGGATTAAGTTTTAGATCAAGACTTAAATTTAGCACCATTAGGTACTTAAAGAATGGCTGATAATTTTTTAGAGCTATAAAGAGTTATATTAAGGATACTGTGGGAAAGAAATATGATATCAAAAGACCAGACAAGAAAAATCTGCCATTAAAAGAAGATGAAAAGGAGGACCCAAGCACTATATGTTTTTTGTGCCAGCTTCTGTTCTTCTCAGGCAGTTGGACAAATCATCGTATTGGCTCTTCATAAGCACCTGCAAGACAACAAGAAAACGTGCAATAGCCAATATGAATTTGCCAAAAACAAATAATGTCTAGTTAAATTAATTTCCTTCCTCAGCAGGATGTCAGATCTCACGGACAGAGGAGAAACAATAAATGTCATATATCTTTCCTCTGTAAAACACTGGAGTTTTCGTAAGTCAGAAAAGAAAATTTAGTCTAAATAATAATACTGTAGAATAGGATACTGTCCACAGACTTTAATTATTGATAGTACACAGTACTATTGATAGTACACAGATGGAAGGATTCATAGAGATTTCTTTGTGGGAGTTCATTCTATTATTGTATTAAATTTTGCCATTAAAGAATTGGTTGATAGACCAATGAATTTACATAATAAGTTTGTAGATGATACCAATATCGGGAGGGACTGCCAGTATGTTAAAGAATAGAAACTGCATTCAAAGTAGTCATGTTAAATTTGAGAAGTGAGATGGAATAAAAGGATGAATTTCAGATCAGATACACAGGAAGTAGTAGCACATTTGGGAATGAATATTCAAATGCATAAATAACACATGCAGAAGAAGTAGCTTGGGACCACAAAACTGAAAAAGAGAGCTATGTCTTGATGTTGTGAAATAGTGAAGAATGTGCATAGATGTAGAAAATTGGAATATATCCTCTAAAATACGCAAAATCATCCCCACACTTAGTTATGCAGTGGAAAGGTCTCAGTTGAAGTATCGTATCCAATTTGAAATAATACTGTCAAGAAAAATATGGACCTGTTGTTTAGACTAGAGGAAAAGAATGATAATTTCCAGATGATTAACAAATATTATCCTTGAAGAGTAGCTGTAGTTGGTTAGTTTGGAGAAAAGGATTTGGAGGGTATACATGTCATCTGTCTTGGAACATGTATCGGCTGCTTGCCGCAAGAAGAATGCAAACAGCTGGCGTTCATGGTGACTGGGCCAAACGGTGGGAGATCACAGGAGATTTAGAAAAACTTCCAAGTGGTCAAATGAGAAGGAAAGGAACTGATTGTCTGGGAAAGGACAGGATTTCAACCATGTATCTAAAGAACCCCCTAAAGAAGTTGATCGTGCTTTTGGATTTCTTCAGGCCCTTCCATTAAGAGCATGGAAAACAAATTCCATGGAAAATAAACAAATTCCAGTAGTTTCAAAAGAGAATAAGATATGAACTGTTTTTATATTGTTTCTCCATAGACATATAAGAAATATAATCAATATTTTCATAAGATGAAAAATATTTAGGCTAACTGAAGATTTTCTGTTCATTAGGAAGGAGGGAAAAATACAGATCACAGACATTAACCATCTAACTTCTATTATTCAACTAATATTGAACTTTTTGTGCTTAAGGGTTTATTCGTATCCTTAATAACAACTAAATAATAATCTACTTCATATTAACAGTTTCTATTTAGAAGGTGTTTTAATGATGTTTAGATGATCATAGTAGATGAAACTGAATAAAGTCAAACGAAAATTCTTCCAGTGCTCGTAAAAGATTCAGAAATGCCTTTTTAGGTTACTGTGCTCTGAAAGAAAAATGGAGATGCAAAGTAATCTGATTCGAAATTTTCTTAAAACAAACAAACAAACAAAAAAACACCAGAAAAGAACTGATACAATACTACTTAGTATTTCTGTATCATTTTTTAAGAAAATATATCTACTTCGTAGTATTTTTTAATATTTCTTACGGAAGTTGGAGATAATTTAGATTTCTTTCCCGAGAACCTTTTTTACGGTTCAATCAAAACCTCTTCAAGCAGATGTAAGCATTTTCTACTAGCTAGCTTTTGAAAATTAGAACTCTAGAGTTACTGATCTGTGTATTATTATTGCTGGTCACATTATAATAGGAACCAGATTTTCTGACCAAATGTAGGAATATCTGCTGTGAAGATAAAAGGGAGAAAGCAAAATACACAATTCCTAAACAAAGCTCTTACTGTTCTTTTATCATTGTATCAGTTATCTATTTTAGCCAAATTCAGAAAGGATAGCATTCAAAGTTAATTGACTGTTTATAGATGGATGATGACCAAGTCACACAGTACTGCTGGCACAAAGTTGTGGAAAAAAATCTTTGAAATGCTAAAAACTCTCAAAGCTGGAAACCTTTGAAACCAAATCTGTTCTTTTCCCTCTGCTTTAACGCACAGCTTAAGCAGTACTGAACAAGATCTATACAGACTGTACACTCCACATAGTTAATATCAAGATTGAAAATTAGCAAATTAAAGCATAAGAAAATAATATTAAACAGCAGCAATAAATAAGCTCATCTCCACAGCAGGATACTGTAAACATTTCAGAGAATGAAGAACATTTCAGTTATAGGCCACATACATAATATCTTGCTGTGTTAGCCAGGTTGAAATTAGCTTTCAATTTTTCATCTCCTCCTTTGCAACCTACACAAAACCATGTAAATCCACAAGGATTTCTACATGCTACACTAAAAGTCTGTGAAATTTCCATCCAAGGAAGCCTGGATTTAAATCAGAAGCATGATTCATCAATTCATGTACAATATTCCTTCTCCAATCTTTTTGCACTCTTCAAACAAATAAATTTTTGGCCAGAATCAAATTATGGAGTGTGCTGCTCACTCTCCATTGTTCTTTATTTTGTTGGGTTTTTTTTGTTGTTGTTGTTGATTTGGTTTTGGGTTGCTTTTTTTTCTTTTGTTTTCTTCTCTTTTTTTTTAATGTGGAAAGTGGAATTCCTTTATGCAATAATTATCTTGCCAAAACTCCTGTTGAGTCTTTTATTCCTTTACTTTTTAGTGTTTACCATAAAGTCAGAACCACAGCTTCCCATGTACTGAAGTAAAATACAGCAGTTTCTGAGCTCCAAGATGGGTTTGAGGAATTCTACTTAGTTGCTTTTAGTCTTTCTTATTGCACGCAAAAAAAGGTTTTCAAAGAACCTCATTGTCATGCTAATCATTTTTCTTTGTATAGATGCATAGATTTAGAGTTTTAAAATTACTTTTTATTTTCTCTGACTGAGCATATTTTAATAACCTGTTGTATAATCTGCAAGTTTGCTTTGTTTGTTGTCTGTTCTGAAGAAAGTTCTCCCAATATTTGGATAAAAATAAGGTAATAAGTCTTGTGAATACTACGGGAAGAATATAAGTGGAAGCTGAATCACATTTTAGAGACAGAAATGTTACAGGGAAGGAGAGAGAGAGAGCTTGGCTAATTGTAATGCATCATTCATAGACTGAGGAAAGCAGCTGTAGTGTTTTTCTCCTTTTTTTTTTTTTTTTTTTCCTGAGGAAAACTAAGAAGCAACATAGTTTTTAAAAATACCAAGGGGGGAGGGGAGGGGGAATTCCATACTCTCATTATACTTACCTTATGGTTAGTTTTTTTACTGGCTAGCATGCCAATCTGCCTTGTGTAGGCTTACCAGTTTTGAAGACTTACTTTTTTCTCCCATTGCTCCCTGAGAAAAATAGTGATCTATTCTGAAAATTTGGAGCTGGATCTGTTAAATAGAAAATGAAAACTGTAACATTTGCTTAAATGTAAGCTATGCTGAATTTTAAAGCACCCAAAAGCATCTCTTCAAACATTTCACTGATATTCATATCAATAGTCCAAAAAATTATTAATATAAATCCATATAATTTTTGTTGATGTTACAAAAATTCCCACATGTTGCAGAAATGCTCCTTTTGCATATAAACCTGCATTACTTTAGACCAGATTCTCATTATTGTTCAAATTAACGTGGATCTGCAATATCACTGGCTAAAACACACAAATCGCTCAAATTTACATGCACCAATTAATAGCAGAACCTTTTTGTTACAAACGTACTTGCTGCAAGAGATTTCCTGGCATTGATATGCAGCACATATGCTTCTTCTAAGAATAACTAAGAAACAATCTGCCTAGAAATTATCTACTCCTGGCTCTATAAAGCACTGTTCATCTCTACTACCAAAAATGACAGCTGGTTCGAGCCTATTTACAGAAAAAAAAAAACACCAATCCAAGCCCACTATTTTCATTAGTGTTGCTGTCAATGTACAGACACTTAAAAGAATGCAAATGCTATCAAAGAACCAGCTTACCATAACCATCCCTCTAATGAAACATTATAATCTTGGATAATTTTATGTAAACTACATGATGAATCTGTATAACAAAACCAGTACTTATGTCCATTGCTGACTTTATAAATAAGTACTTCGTACTCATCTCTCGCATGTGTGCTTTACAACAAAAATGCCACCTGCCACCTGTAACAAAATACTGTCATGTATTTTCAGATCTATAGTGACACCCACATGTTTACTTGCCATTACATTTGCCTCCATATTTTGGGTATACAATGTGGGTCTTTTTATGCATTTGCTGCCTTATCTAAAGACCCTAATTTTCCACCAGCAAAATTCTCTTTACAAGTAAATTACTGACTCTGGAATGACATACACACCAATCATATCATCATTGTACCAGTCTGTTTCCTCCAGAACGTCTCAGTAACTGTAGTTAGATAAGGCATAAAACAAAAGTGCCTGTGGAGACCCCAGCTCACTTTTCTTCTTTGCCTAAGCTGAAAGAGAATCCATTGTAATATCAGCTTTCTACATTCAAAAGAATGATGCTAAGAAATTCATCTAGTTATTTCTCCTGCTTGTACCTCAAAGAAAGAAGCGTTAATTGATCCAGGGAGACAAATGAGGAATCTGACTTAATGG
This sequence comes from Tragopan temminckii, assembly GCA_028571105.1. Lineage (NCBI taxonomy): Eukaryota > Metazoa > Chordata > Aves > Galliformes > Phasianidae > Tragopan > Tragopan temminckii. The sequence continues at coordinate 22,117,116 of JAOWBP010000001.1, read as the reverse complement.
AGCATTTTTGTCAGATGGAGGCATCTTAGATTTGAGTCCCCACTCTGGTAATTGTTATACAAAAGGAAACCACTTCTACAGGAACAGCAAAGATAAATTTTCTTTATATGTATTGTAGTTCCCAGGAGATTTTCAAAGAAGCGAATTCTAATCTTTTCTCCAAAGCAGGGAAGTAAGGATGTGAGCATAAATTTCCACTATCATACATAAGCATACAGATAAGCAGACAACAGGTAAAAGGCAAAAGACAGGAGCAAGGAAAACCTTCTGTCTGTGTTTGAGGTGAAAAAGGATGGATATGGATTAGAGGTTATGGTGTGGAATCTGAGGACTTCACTGATGCCATGTTGAGTTGCTTCTTCATCTTGGCAGTCCAGTGTCACAGCACCTTACTGAGGCACATGCTCTAAATTTCCTCTTGCTGTATAACCCTAAATTAAGCATGTAAAGAAATACTGCTCAGCTAAGAGAAGTACAAGGCAGTATGATAACCTTAGAGAGAGATGTAACAAACCCACAGGCAATGTTGAAAAAGAAAAATTTTGCTCATAACATCTTTTATCTTCTCTCACCTTTTTTTTCCGTAAATCTGAAAATAGATGCTGTACCAGTTTCTTGAAGAACTAAATTTATCCCCTCATTAGCTCAGACTAAGTTCTGCTGTGGTTAACTCATTTTGGAAAGCCACCCAAGGAAATTACACTGTGTAGATTCTCTTGATATGAATTATCTTGAAGCCAAGAAGATGAAGGCAAATATAAAGCAGAGGAAGACCTATTTCTTTGTGTGCATGAAGAATTGTCCAGATTATTAGTAGAAAGAATGTTAGCATAAAAGATGGGACCCAATTAAAGTATCTAAAAGCTTACAGTTTGCATTTAAGCCACAACCCTAGACTCCCTATAGTTAGGAGAATAGAATGGAGTCCTTTAGAGAATGACTTCTACATTGGATGCTCAGGGAAAGATTCACTTGTTGTAACGCAATTGTCTACTGTCACTTTTGGCACTTCAGGTAACAAGGATGCACAGCAGAGGCATAGGTCTCCTAACAATCTTGCACTACATCTGCCAATCAAATGAAAATATTTGGATCTCAAAAGACCTTACATATCTATTTGGTGGATCCTGATTCTTTTTTTTTTTTTTTTTTTCTGACTACGAGATGAAATGTCTGATAAAGGGACTTATTTATTTCTGATTATAAAATAAATCTATGATAATCTATGATTTTGAGCTAGATGCCCAAATTTCAGAAGCCTAAGTGAAGGCAGATGAATCTCAACTCCCAAAACCTTAGCCATGAAATAATGATGTCAAATGAGCATAGACATGCATAAAGTTACTGTTTGCTGGGTTTTTTTTTAGTATACGCAATACAAGAAGATAATATTCTGATCAATAATGTGGCTTTTTATTTTATTTAATTTATTTTATCTAAGATGTATTTGCAACATCTTAAGAGATCATAACAATCTTCTTTCATAGTACGTTCTACAGTCATTTTCAGAACGCTAGTATGGTGTTCTGTGATGTATTCTGACATGACTTGGGTGTGGATATGAATGATGAGTTTTTACCTTATCCCTGTTTAAAATATAGAAGACTAGGATAGTGTTATACTTCTATTTGAAAGTCATACATTATTACAATACTTCACTCAACACTGATTGCAACCACCTACCTTAGATTCATGCAATTTTCAATTTCTATCACTATGTGACAAAAAATCATTTCTGTGTTAACTTTGCTTTTTCAGTCTCAACATCACGTGTTTCTTAACCTTGGACTGTATCTCAGTAGTACTGATTATTTTAGTGAATACTTCATTGCCACTTGCATAGATATTCTGTTCATTATAGCACTTTCACACTATAGGCAGGTCAAAGAAACATTTATTATATATGCACAGATACTGAGAAATGAAGTAGTCAGCATCATTCAGTATGTCACATAAATATTTCCCTTAAGAATTATCTTCTTCTTTGTGGAGTTCTTTATTTGTATTCATAAGTATGTCTCCCTTCTGATAAAAAACAAGATTATATAAATTCTGTTTTCCCCCAGTGTCTGCAAAACATTCTAATACGCAGTGCTCTGCAGTTTCTCTATTATGTACTTCCTTTACTGCTTTCTGATTCTCACCAATGTTTATTCCCCCTTTTAAATTACTTTTTCCCACTCTGATGCACAAACCTTGGATTGCCACATTTTTTTGTTGTCTACTTCTGTTCTTTCAGTCTCTGCAGAATTGCAACTTTAATTAAAGTAAAAAGAAAAAAAGTCAATATTTTAAAAATGGTGTAAGTTCTGGATATGTTGATTTCAAGATTGATACTACATTTGTTACATTAAGCAAACTATCATTTTATTGGCTGTTCTGACTCTACATTTTTAAGTTGTAGGTTAGTGTTTGTTTGTAAAATATGTGCTTTAAACAATACAGCAAATAAATTGCTTCAATTTTGCAATTCATTCTCTTAAGAAAACCTTAACATTTTTTGTCCTTTGTTAAGATGGCCACATGGATTGGATTTGACTCAAAAGAAGCTTTCAAGGAGTTTTTATCTGGTACAAACAATGTTCCTGATGGCATGCTGTGGTCTCCTCTCTTATCTCTGAAGAACAAAGGTAATTTGGATCAACTTATTGGAATATTCCCATAAGTTTATACTTCTCTGAAAGCTAAGATATGACAAAACCAATTGGTCAATTCCCCGCCCATATTTTATGTAAAGAAAAACATTCAAAAATAAAGTGAACAAGCGTGAGTGCAAAATAGTAGTCTCTTTTCTTTCTTGTACGTTAGTTCCCCTGCATGAACTACTTCTCTTCAGTCTTCTGGGAACTTAGGTAGCCAAAAACATAATGTGATTGGAATACCTTGTTTCCATTCCTTGCTGGTTTTGCAGCCTGCCATTTGAAGCGTACTAGTTTCTGCAGGTGTCCGTCATTTGGTTTGTTCATATCTTTTAGAAACAGAAAAAGAGCCGAACAGTTCCGGCATCAGGAACATTAACGCAGAAATAAAGTTGAAAAGCTCATCACATTGCCGTAGCAACAAGGCTTGGAGTTCCTGAACTGTCCTGTAGCAGGACAAATACTAGTTGTAAATGAAGAGGCTTCAAAACGAAATACTCCAGAGCTCACGTAAAGAAAAACGAAATAATAATTTTAAAAGCTAGATTGGGAAGAGATGGCAGCTGTGGGAAGTTGTACCTTGTCAGTACCTTATATCCTTGCCCAAAACCCACTGTCACACAGTGAGGCTATTAAAAAATACTGTGCACAGGAATGCCTTAGCTTACCCAAAATACAATCTGCTTTTAAAATAAGTTTCTGTTGTTATTTCTGAGATCATGACCACCAAACTGATGTCCACAAAGGCTCACACCACACTGTTTTAGAGCACTCTCATCAGACAGCGCTGCATTATTAGGCATATATAAGGGATACAGCTGAATATCTACCAGCTACTTAGATTAATTATTGTTACTTAGCAAACAGCTGCTAGATAATCTAGACAGTATAAAGGGCAATGCTGGAGCACTTTCAGTGTGGGAGATGGATCTACTTGCATTTGGCTTCCGTTGTGATTTCTTAGTGTGGTTCTTGCTTGCTTGCTTGCTTGCTTGGAGTATAGGTATATGCTTCCTCTGAGAACAACAAATTATGCTTCTAATAGGTAAATCTGAATGTGTAATTTTTAGACCCACTGAGTGAAATACTCACTTGTGTGCAGAGGCACTTGGCTTTCTTTACAGAAAGAGAATAAAGCATTTCAGAAAAGGATGTAAACAGCAGGGAGTTCCTAAAGCATAGCACGATATTTGTAGTGGTGTGCTTGAAGATCTATTTCTCTCCAGAGCCTAAGTTCCCTAGAGAGACCTAAGGCTAAGGAACCATCACTTGGGATTTGGAAGTTAAAAAAAACACTATTATTTCAGTAGCACATTAATAGTATTATTCTTTCAAAAAGCCTAAACAAGCTGATTTTTTTTTTGAAAGGGGTAGTATGCACCATTTATGATAACCTTGTGGCTGAACCTAGGAAAGGTGAGTTTGATTTCCCCTTCCTTTCTTCTGAAAGACTACCTTAGCCACTACAGTTTCTCAGTGGCATTTGACAAAGAGGCATTCAATTCTAGCACTAGAAAGATTAATGTATAAATGGTCTTATGCGCATTGCTATAGTCAGAAATGCTTCTTGGAATGCCAGGACATTATGCCGTTGTGAGTGTCTGACTCCATCCTGCATCAGATAAACAGAATTTATCTGCTGCAAAATAGTGATCAACCTTAATTTTGCCATGTGGCTTTTATGTTGGGACATAAAAATTGTGCTCCAAGAACTCAGCTTTTCCTCCTTAAAATATAATGTCATGGGACAGAAAATCTGAGTAAAACCTTAGTAAAAGCCTCCTCCCACTTAAACAGAGATTTTTTTCTTTATTTTTTAACTGTGAAACAGCTAGGATGCTACAGATGTCACAGGATAAATGATTAATAATAATCATCATGAGTAAGAGCAAAAGGGCAAATGATGGCCCCAGATCAGTTCTGGATCCTATTTTTGGCTGACAAAAGCAAGTCATATGTCTGACAGGTTTAATAAACTGGTACTGGTGTTGAAGATTTTTTTTCAAGATTGTTTCAGCTGGATAGAGAAGTAAATGCATTTTATAAAAAAATAGCCAATAAAAGCAATAGACAATAAAACTCAGTGTCTGGAGACTTTATTGGAATCTACATACTTAGAAGGAATCAAAGCAGGATTAGAGACTAAAACTGGTATTAATAAAGGCAATATTGTGCTAGAAGAAAAAATGGAACATTAGACTGCTTCAGGACTGGTTGAAGCATACTTGTGTTCAGCACGAGCAGCCAACAAGAAAGCAGAGTTCCCACAACATCATTTTTCTCTTCTTTCTGAGCGTAAGTAGGGCCTTTCACAACCCACATTTTTTTTTTAATTTCTGATTATTAAATGCCTTAAATATGTGATCACTGGGCGATGTCTGGCTAATGACAACACTATGATGCCAGACTGCAAGGTGTTGTGCAACGGGTACAAGAAATGCATAAAGCCATTGAAGGAAAAGGTATTCAAACACCTGAGGTGAAGCTGCCTTTATGTTGGCTCTTTTGCCTTCAAAAGTCATTCCAATCATAGACATAGTCCAATGTGTAGCATCTCACTAAATAAACTGCACTGATCTGGAGGACATCCTAGAATTTTCCGCCTGAGTCCTCACAGCATATCACGTGTTTCATTAGTTAAATTTTAATTACAATACTTATCAAGACAAAAATAACATATTACGTGTAGATTTAAGATTTAATTGATGGCTTTCACAAACAGTAGCAAACAACTTTTTACATCCAAACTGATAATTTAAACAAGCTCCATCTAACCAGGACATTGCATTAATCTTCTCTGTATGAATGTAAACCAGCAGTACCAACTTTCAGGTATGTAATTACGTGTTCTTTGCCAGTAGCTTCAGTTCAAACATCTGGAAATACAGACCAAAGAAAATTTAAAAACTGAAAAACAGAAAAGTGGTTTGTAATAAACAAGTAATTGAAAACTCAACTATTCAAATCAATACTTCTTGTTCTAACATAATCTGCATTATTGAATATCAATATAGACGTGCAGAGAAGGACCCAAAGTGCTGCTTAATTATAAACAAACTTTTTTTTCTAAAGTTCCATACACAGCAATAATATTCTTAAGCCACATTTCTCAGAACATTTTAAAAATTGAAAATTCCTGCTAAGACAATCACTTTTAACCTAAATCACTCATGTTCAAGCACATGATCATTCTATTCAAAATATATGGCAATGCATCCATCTTCATGGATATATGTACACATTTAAAGGATCCTCTGCTTGTACAGAGCCAACAGAGCCACTCCTGTATTATCTCCATCTTCGAAGCTGCTGGAGAAGAGAGCACTCAGAAGAAAGGATAATGGCTCAGGAAATTCAGGGTCTAGGAATTGTCAGAAGAACATAAGGGGTCAGACAGTGGGCTAAAGTTAGAGCAGCTCTCATACTGCTTTATATAACATTTTACATTTTGTCCAGTGATAAAAACTTTCCCTGATTACAGTATCTTCTGGCTTTTTCAGTCTTCTCTATTCTAGAATAATGATCATTTATGTAAGTCTCAGAATGATGATGAATATATTCCCTTCTGTTATCAGAACTGACTGAAAAAAGCATCTTTGATTAGCCTGCTGGGTTGGACAATGAAGCTTCTGTGAGAATCATTAGTGGCCAGGTAAGTGGAGACTTTTTCTGAGCCGTATGCCAAGCAAAGAGAGTAAGCATTTTACCCTTCCAAATTGGAACATTTTTCATTAAGATTGATACAACTAAAAATTTGGTGTTTTTTTTTCAACCACAGCCTCTAAAGCAGAATGAATTTTTCAGCCACACTTTTAATGTATGGCACAGTTCAGAAATGGATATAAATCAAAGCCAAGGCCATAGTGGAGTTGGTTTTAGATGAGTGAATAAAGAGAAGAGGCAGCATCTGGGACATGTCTGTCTCTGTATCGAGTATAACACTCTATAGTACGGGTTATACTTAAAATTATGAACACAACTGCAATGAACCAGAACATTCTCTTGTACTGTCTGGGACTCAGCCCTTTTCATATTTTTGCCTTCAGAGCAGTTTTGTGGTTTTAAGAGGTAGTCCCACCTTGTTCTTGTGGCCTGCATGCATTTCTGTTGTCAACACACGGAAGAATTAAAAACTTACATAACAAGCAAAACAGAACAGATGAATAATTTGAATGCTACATTCTCCAGAGCATTGAGCTGCCTAGAAGAAATTTCCTCCAATCTAAACATTTTTATACCTCCTTGAAACTGAAGAGATTCTGCAGGTGCTGTTAGCTGATAATTGTTTATAAAATTCTAACTAAAGGTGGTAACTCGAACCAACAATGCTTCACATTGCTTAGATACAGAAAGAAAATATTAACATAAGAATATGTGGTCTGATCAAGACGTGATTATTAATGGACTCTCAATTTCTCACCTGCCTCATTGAGTAACACACTTCACTATAATGACTGTGCAACAATTCGGAATGGCAGTATTATAGTGAACCATGCCTACTTTTGGATGCATGTCTGTAAGTGATGGATACGTGTAATTCTTATGCAAATCTAGTACATACATGCCAACAGTTAAGAACGTTTAATCAAAAGGGATTCACCAACACATGAAGTTTGTGTTTTGTTGTACACAATAAAAATACATGTCTTTTGCAGTGATAATTTTGAATCCATCATTATTAAACATTTCAAATAATAATGTTTTAATGAATTTCTAGAAGCTCAACTGAATCAATAATTCAAGTATTTAGCCAGCTAAAAGTATATTCTATGTGCTTGCATCAAACATAAATCTATTGATCACAAACCGATAATCAGTTCCAACACTGGTATTGTTTTTCAGTGTCATCCAGCACTCTTTTCTCTTTTGCTTGATTTTGTATTATGTTACATAGTCTGCTACATGCTTGTATTTTGATATTTGCTTGAAAATCCCATACTGTAAAATTATTTGCTTTAGAGATGTAATATGCAGAGCCCATCCGTATTCTGCCAGATGAAAATCTGGGTTCCCTGGTGTAGTACCGGAACTAGGCTGAAGCTAGGTCACATTTTAATAGCTGAGCGAGTGCATGTGCAACTGAGTGTGGGGGTGGGTATGCCGTTCCCTGCCTACACTGCTGAAGGTCATTTCTCAATGTTAAAGTATATTTAAAAAAAAATCAAACTTTGACATTAGGAATAGTACAGAGCCAATTCTTCATCTAGATGGTTAAAATCAATGAAGCAATGACAATTTACTCCAGCTAAGAATTTTATCTTTCAAAATTAAGATGATTTCACCAAGAAATTCCTCTCTCGCCTTTTTCAGTTTGGTTTTGTATTGAAATAATCATGTTGGAAACAACAATTAGAAATTGTTTTTGTTTTTGTTTTTGTTTTTTTTTTAATGAGCAGCCCAGTAGTTACCTAGACAAAAATAAATAAATAAATAAATTGGTAAATAAATTGGTAAGTAAATAAATAAATAAATAATAAATAAATAAATAAATAAATTCCCAATATTATAATTTGATTTCTTCATTTTCCAATCTGTTTCTTGTGAAATGTGCATTTATGTCAAGCATTTTTAGGATCTTATCCCAATATTTTTACTTCGGTTCACATGAAGACCTGAGGAGATGTAACAGCAATATAGATATATTTGGAAAGACAGTCTTTCTTATAGCAGAAATGCTTGGAAGGTCTATTTTTGTACTCCACGGTAAAGATTTCTGATTCTGACTGTTTTGGGGAAAATTCTTCTTTTAGCCGTAAACATCAAAAGAATGCTTTGGCACATGCATGGAGTCAAAGCCACTACCAGATGTGAGCAAAGTGACAATACTGTAGTGATGAAACTGAAGTAAGAGCAAATAATTGCACAGTACTGCAAAATTACTGGAAGAAAAGAAGAAAAAATCTTTTATAAGATCTGGAAGCAGCTATATCCTCATCCTGGTTTGATCGATCAGCCTCCTGTTTGTCCAGGTGATGTATAGTAGTATTTGTCCTATTAGATTTAGATCTGTTCATAGACAGTCTCTTAGCCAATAGGATTTATGTTTGAACAAAGACTTTTTGGTGAAGACTTCTTTTACTCTTTGGCATCTAATATATTTGGACTGCATCTGTGCCTTTATATGAAATGTAGCCTATTAACACAAACTGAAAACAGCTATTACTGTATTCTGTCTTTGTACCTTTTATCTCACCTTTGACATCAGTTTATCATCCAGACAATATCCACTGCAAAACATTTCCATTATATGCTCTTCATGTGCTCTTTCCCTCTCTTTCTCTTGCAGTATTGATTCCTTTTTCCTTTCTTGGAAGCACAGCTTGACAGGTCATTCTTCTGAATCCCAGTGCTGCAGCACTGAGGCTATTTTTTATTGGTGGTCAGGGAGCATGAGTTACAGCTTCTCACTGGACAGACCTCTGTTAAAGGGTCTTTTGAAGAACTATACTAAACTCATACAATACAGTAGAGACTGTGCACTGATTTCTGAAATAACACTTGGAGCAAATTACTCACAAATTCCTTAGCCAGTTTGGAGGTTTCCAGGTAAATGTCCTCACACCTGGAACTGAGGTGTGAACGTCCAACATTTATTAGCATCTAATAAAAAGTTTCCACTTACTTACCAGAGGGATTTGACATGGGTAGCTTACAGTGCAGAAAACAATAATCGTGAGTATCAGCACAATGCCTTCATCCAACTTGAAACATAATGAGGGGTCTACAGATGAGCCCTTAATGATCTGTTCAGGTTCTAATTATTAATTGCTATAGACCACAGTTTATAAGCCATTGAGATGATGGGGTGTCCCTGCTTTGCTACTTTTAAAGATTCTTGAGTTTAAATTTTCACACAGTAAGAGTTTTGAAGTCATCGTCATCATCCCTTCATGAGACTCACTTATTCTTACTCTTACTTAGTTACACCTAGGTTTATCTTTTTCAGCAGTCCTTTTGTGATTTTGTTATAAACAAACAAACATACAAAGCCATTATTCAATTTTGAAGGAAACACTACTAATAACAGTGGTCTTCTTAACCATATGCTAGATCAACATCTACCCGTCTTATACAGTTTTCAGTTTCCAGAGAAACTGCATTTAATTTGTGAAGTACTCCATCATGTACTGCTGAGCTTAGGCAGGAGAATATGAACCTGTCATCTTCCAATCCAGTCTGCTCTCCAGCCTTTCCAGAAGTCGGCTTATTATTTGCTGATTCTGCATGCTTGACTGAAATTCAGTTTCTGTAGCTTTCATGGACTTATGCAGACCCCGGCACTACATAAAAGACTGAAAAATAATACAGAAATGAATGCTTAGAAAAAAAGCTCCAGAGAATAATAAAGAGAATACAGAAGTGTCAACTTTATTAATCTTACATTTGTCAACAAATTTAGCTGTACATAGCAATAAATGATATAGTCGTTTTAAGTACTGTGATTCATTGGCTTACAAAGATCAAAGATTCAGAAAGAAATCAGTCCCTCTTAGAACCATCAAACCAATTACAGCTGCAACTGCAAAATCTTAAGGGAGTCTAAAGCTTGATTTATCTATCTCACCATTTCTATACCTTAGATGGAAATGCTGTACTGTCACATGCAATGCTATTGCAACTGTACACATTTCACAACCAGAAAGAAAATCTCTATTCTATGCCTGATGATATTAAAATGATTGCTCCTCAGTGAAAGATTACCAGTTGATTTTCTACTGCTTCTTTCAATTCTAAACAAGGTGATTACTTTTCCTTAGGAAGGACTAAATTTTATTTATGGTCTGTAGAGTCATAATATTCTCTTCATGGCATACTGAGTGATAACCTAAAAGATTTTAACATGGTCACAGTAAGATTTCATTCTTTTGGTTATTTGTGAAAAAGATTATCTTGAAGCAGATGTCTGAATACATCTTTGTGGATATGAAAGAATAATACATCTGAAGCTCCATCTGGAAGAGTTTAGAATACTTAATATGAACAAATTTTTGTCAAGACCTTATGTAATACAAGCACAGTATGTAAATTCATTGAAGGATGAAATGGAACTACTTAGGTGCAAGTCAAAGCACTTTGATAATACATAATCAAATTCTAATCAAAACAGGCACTGAATTGTTAAATAAGATTCAGTTGTTTAGATTGGGATCACTCCATTTTATTTTGGGGCAAAAGTTTTATGCAAGGTAGGCAAACAAGGAACGTTTGTTATTCCTTTAGAAGATTATTTTTGCATGGGTTCAAATTTGTTCTTACCATGCTGAGTGAATGCAGTATAATATTAAAAATGGGAAAACTGTAATTTGATGCTTCAGAGAAGTACTAAAACAAATATCAGATACAGTACTGAATTAAGAATGACAATTTTTTATAAGAATCAGACTGGAAGCAACCGTTAATGGAAAGGCACTGTGGAACAGAGTCCATCTGTTATGGCCTTATGATTAGGTTATCATTAAATTTCATCATCCTTCGTGTTAAAATCCTCTGTTTGTTATCTCTGTTTTAACAGAAGACAAAAGCTGAAACAACTTGTAATCTGTAAATTAACCTGTTTTTCAGACACGTGGCTTCAGTCACATGGCTTTGAATCCTGCTTGTAGAAGGAGCTCTGCAGAACGCCCTCCAGGACACAAGAAGGTTAATTCCAAGACTGTCAGCTCTCTGTAAAGCACTGACAATTTCAACTTTAATAGAGAGCTGGCCTGTATACTCTTTGAAAGTAATTTCTTAATGTATTTGTGTTATACTAACACACAAATACCATTAGAAGCCAGTGATTTGCATCAGTAAACACACGTGGACTATGCAATTAGCAGTCTGATGAGCCATTTTACATTCCAGATGAAGCAAAGTTTATTGTGTCCTAAAATGTGTAAGCTCGTGTCTATAAGCATTTTATAACTGGTTGATAAAACAAAGCTAGAGGACAATAAATTCTGAGAATACACAAGTGGAATGAGAAATATTCCTAGACTGCACAAGTAGATGGCGAATGTGGTGTAGTAGGCATTATTTGATCTGGGTTATATTGCTGTTTGTCTTATTTCTGCAGTTTATGCTACTTCATTTGCACTTACCTGTCAGAATCATGTTTTGACAAGTGTCTGTGCGTGGGGTTTTTTCCCATCAGAACTAAGAGGACAGGGGAGGCTCTCATGAGTGCAAATGAGGAGCACTCAAGTTCTCAGAGATCATTCTAGGTCTTCTGTGCTCCATATGTCCTTTCAGATGAGGATAACTTGATACTCATTAAGTGCTTAAAAATACAGATCTCCCCTTTATAATTCAGGACCTAAAAGATGTTTCTCAATAGAAAGAGAAAACTTATCTTCAGAGAAGACCTTTGAATGGCTGTCAGTTATGACCTACGATGTGCTAAACTACCACTCAAACAGAAGATACAGAACGCTTAGAATGCATTCTGAAGTTTGGCAATGAGACAAAGGTCTCCAAATCCTATTCATAAAGACTAGTATAGAATCACAGAATGACACAGAATCACAGAATGCCCAGGTTGGAAGGGACCTCATGGATCATGAAGCTCCAACCCCCCTGCCACATGCAGGGCCACCAACCTCCCCAGTTAGTACTAGACCAGACTGCCCAGGGCCCAATCCAACCTGGCCTTGAACACCTCTATGGATGGGGCATCCACAACCTCTCTGGGCAGCCTGTTCCAGCACCTCACCACTCTCTCTGTAAAGAACTTCCCCCGGACATCCAACCTAAATCTTCCATCCCTCAACTTAAAACCATTTCCCCTTGTCATGCCTTTATCTACCCTTTCAAAGAGTTTTCTCCCCTCCTGTTTATAGGCTCCCTTTAGGTATTGAAAGTCTGCAATGAGGTCACTCCGCAGCCTTCTCTTCTCCAGGCTGAACAAGCCCAGCTCCCTCAGCCAGTCTTCATAGGGGAGGTGCTCCAGCCTTCTGATCATCTTTGTGGCTCTCCTCTGGACCCTCTCCAACAGCTCCCTGTCTTTCTTGTACCAGGCGTTCCAGACCTGGACGCAGTAGTCCAGATGGGGCCTCACAAGAGCAGAGCAGAGTGGGACAATCACCTCCCTGTCCCTGCTGGCCACCCCTCTTCTGGTGGAGCCTAGGATACCATTTGCTTTCCGAGTTTCTCATCCATCAGGACCCCCAGGTCCTTCTCCACAGGGCTGCTCTCAAGGACCACTCCTTCCAGTCTGTACAGATGCCTGGGATTTCTCCAGCCCAAGTGCAAAACCTTGCACTTTGCCGTGTTGAACCTCATCAGGTTCACCCGGGCCCACCTTTCTAGCCTGTTGAGGTCCCTCTGAATGGCA
>JAOWBP010000001.1:22066887-22082203 GCA_028571105.1 Tragopan temminckii | reverse complement strand
TGTATATGTATAATGTATATGTATATGTAATGTATAAAATATACATAAAATGTATATTCAGAAAAGTAAAAACACTTTATATTTAAAAAATAAATACTGCTGGATACTTACTACAAAGGGACAGTTAGTCACCCATAGACTGTCACTGTGTACAATTTGTGCTTTTCTGGAACCAAATAATCACACTGGCAAATAAATGTAATTTTTAGATTTTTTTGTTTGTTCCCTTCAAATCCATTTCTTTTCCTGCTTTGACTTTCAGACATGACCTTTTCCCCACATTTTTTGTCAATCTTTTATCTGCAGAGCCCAAAGATTTCAATGGAGAACAGCATTTCCCAGCTGCAGTGAATGAGGATGGTTGCAGCAAGAGGCAAAGCATCTCCTGCAACCATAGGAAAGATGAGTCTCAAGCTCCCTCTATACCTCCATTGCGACATACAACCTCCAGGGAACTGATAAAACCCACCTGGGTCAACTAAATTACATATTGATTGATTCTCTTGTAGTTTAAAGAATTAAGTCATGAGAAGTTAGAAAATTCAGTGGGAATGTTGAGCTCCCTCAGGCTGTGGATAAGCCATTTGTTTACAAATACAAGCTACTACAACTAGCTAATGAAGTCAGTGCTTATGTTAATGACAATTTTTGCATAGTGTGTTAAGCCAAGGACCCAAGGATGAATTAGCTTGGTATGGTCTCACAGTACCAAGCTGTGAAATGCTGGTACATCTGTGGAACAAGCTGCTCTGAGAGCAGTCTTCTGCAGCCATGTTGGTCTGTGAAGGGAAGGGAGTCTTCTGTGGAAGGAGGAATAAGTTGCAGTTGGGGTTGTAAGGAGAAAAGGTGAGCTTCAGCTGGGAGAGCAGCACCAAGTAAGAAGTGGACACTTCTATCAGCAAATTTTACTTTGCACAAGGAGACTTATCAAGCAGGATATAGTTAATTTAAAAGTGTAATTATTCATTGGCTAATACACGTGATATATATCTAAGATAAATAAGTTACTGAAGTAGATATTAGTATTCTCACCTATCTTAATGAGACACTCAATGAATATTTGGTGGCCAGGCAACTATCAGTCACATCACGTAGGTCTGGTCTCCAGTCCTCCTTGGAATGAGCTGATCATCAGGATTGCTGAAATTTCATCTAATTTTCTGCTGTATTTTAGGGATTTTATACATCTTAAGGTGGTGTTTTTCCCCATTTTATCCGTCGCCACTAACTTATGTAGTATCAAACATCTTACTTCTGTGTGTTTATTTTCTTGTGCAGTTTTTGATCAATATAGTTTTCTCAGTAAAATCAAAGTCAATGTTACAGAACTCTGTTGCACCAGACCAAACTAGGCCTTGCAGTCCGACAGCTGAATCCCTCCTCTGTGAAAGAATCCTACCTTTTTCCTTAGTTTTTCCAAGTTATCCCCATACTGTTCCCCCTGTGTTTTATCTAGTGAGTTAGTGTTCCTAGTTAGCTAGTGGGCATCGCCTTTCATCCTATATGCAAATCCCACTGACTCAATGGCAAAACTTTTTTGGGGGGAAAGAGGGGAGAAGAAAGGGAAAAGTGTATTTGAAAGGTCACAGCTGGTAAGTTTTCTTCTTATTTTGCATACAAATTGTGAAGTTTGCATCCCAGAGCCTAGCTAATGAATCTGGTTCCCTACAAATGTCTGGCTTCAGCAATATTTCAAAGTAGGCCAGAAAGAAGAATTGCTCAGTGAAGTGACCTGGACAGCTTTGTCCTACTTGAGCAAGAGGAAAGCTGCTTCTATCTGAAGTGGCTATATTTTAATTTTTGCTTGAATTAACCTGAATTCTACCTTCTTCATGGTGACAAGGCCTTTCAGGAACAACCTGGGGTAGCCAAACCCTGGCAGGGTAACCTGGCCTCACTCTCAGGGAAACAAGGGGCTGGAGCAAAAAGACCTACAGAATAAAAGAAAGGGAGTAAAGAAAAAGTAGAAGGTCATTTTTCACGGTCTATCACTCCTTCACTCAATCATGCAGCACAACAGCAGTTTTATAAACTTCCTCTGAGAACTCCATCATATCAACAAACAGTCCATTTTCCTTAAAACATTTCCAATCAGAATTGCACTTATTCCACAACTTTTTCTAGAACATTCATTACTTAAGTTCTCATTTAAGTCCTAAAAATAGGGATGGAAATATACATGAAACCTAGATGTATATAAACATAGAGAGAGATATATATTGTCAGTTTCAATTATTATCTCATTAATTCACTTTCTCTCATACTCAGTAGTGATATTTGTTCTTCTGGTATAATCTCAGATTTCTAGGCTGATGGGATTTTGATTACATAAGAGTATGGAGTATTTTATAAAGTCTCTCTGGTACCTCATTTACTCTATATGCATAGAGAAAAAAACAATATTGAAAACTGCCTTTTACCTCAAGTGTAGTTTTAACATTGATCAGTTTAAGAAACAAAATCTCTTTCCCAAAATCTTGTATAGAATCTTTATTTTGAAATATTTGTGCCACTTACTCTTACAAAGAAGCAATTGTCTATGTTTTCAATCAATGTGTAGTTCTCCTAGAGTGCCTAGTGTTTTTTATGGTATACGTATTGACTTAAAAGTTAAGAATATGATGGCAGTTTCAAAGTTTAAAATGTGTTGTTTTTTTTTCTAATAAACTTTGAATAGATTACTAAGGAAATGTAATCTTTAGTACAACTTATTTTTCCAATGTCTTTTGTTAGAAAAATTGCAATAATTCAATTATTATTTTCAAGTATTTTTTTCTGACTATGTAACTTCTGATAATATAAAGCCTACAGAAATTGGATTATATTTAATATATATAATACTTATTAAAGAGATGTTTCAATAATTCAGGAGCTGTCACTGTGGTAATTGTGTGTGCTAGTTTGGTTTCAGGTGCTTTTCTCCTATGCCATATAACTCTTCCTGTTTTCTACTTCATTCATCTTTCACTCAGAAGGCAGGGCAATGCTGTCACAGGCTGATGTTAAAAACTATCAGCATCTGAAAAAATCTAACTGTTGGCTGAGCATCTTACCTCCAAAATAAAGCCTGTTTTCACCCTGCAATGAGTTGAAGGTTGAAGAAGGGAACAAATGTTTCAGAAAATGTAGGATCTTTGAGCTACGCTGATACTATATCTGTACAGCTAGTTGCATCTAAGCTAGCTGTAGTTAAAATATGTTCACCTCTGTGAGCTGAAGTCATACAGGTAAGGAAAAAAACAGACACACAGATTTTTGTACCTTTGTAAGTGTAGGAATAGTAGAAAGCATAATATAAAAAGATCCATTCTAAGTGATAACAATATCCCAAATGCTGTCTCCAGCAGCATCTGAGAGCAATTGCACAGAGAAATGCATCAGAAGACAGTAGCCTTACAATGATGATGCTTTCCCAGAGTATTCCCTCAGATTTAACTATACGTGGCTTGGAGGATTCCTGAAGAGAGCAGCAAACTGATCATATGAGAACGAGAGGACAGAAAGACACAGAAGAGCTTGTATGTGGCTGTGAGGATGATCCTGGACTTTTGTGAAAGCACACAAGAGAGCTTCTGGTCAAGAATATCAGCATGCCGTGAGAGAAAGCTTGATCCTTTGCTGCTCCTTACCAAGGACTCAGTGTATTTTGGGCCAGTGTTTGGGATAGGTTCTCTTCAGACTAGATATTAATTGTCTGAGATTTTGGTGCCAGAGTTAAGTGAATTTGACTTAGTGTCCTTAGGGTTCTTACTGAAACGGCCCTTTTGCCTGTTACAAAAGCAAATGGAATGCAAGCAGACTGAATTATATGAGCTTTGTGTGGGCTTCCATGGACAAATCCAGGGCATTGTGCAGGTGACAGTGTAGTGGGTGGACCACTGACCATGCTGGGCTTTAGATGTTGAAAATCTCTATGACCTCCATGTTACCATGGAGATCAACAAGGGCTTCCATAGAAGATTTCTGGAAGATTGCCAATAAAGATGTTTTGAGTTGGAAAGGGCCTTTAAAGTCCATCTAGTCCAATTTCCACACAGTGAACAGGGACACCCACAGCTAGTGAACAGGGACACCCACAGCTAGATCAGGTTGCTCAGAGCCTGGTCCAGCCTGACATTTAGTGTCTCCAGGGACAGAGCATTCACCATGTCTCCAGGCAACCTGTTCCAGCTCCTCACCACCCTTATTGTAAAGAACTTCTTCCTTATATTCAGTCTAAATCTCCTCAGGTTCTCTGTTGAGTGGGTACCATGACTAGGGTCTCCATTCCTGGCAGGTAGTAACCCTGTACTTAGAGGGTGATGACCCTGTATTTAGTGGGGAATGAGCACTTATCAAACAAAGCTATTAACTTACTTATTTACGTGACAGATTATGTTACAGCGAACAAGCAGGTTCCTACCATTTGCTTTCCCCTTTGTAGTTTTTCTGTCAGAGATCGTATTTTCAGGTGCATCTGCCTGCTGGCTTTCAGATCCGTATCTCCAAGGAATGACTATTACCTACATGTTTATAGAGCTATCTGAGTCTGAAGGCAAAGGAAAATGGCCTTATCTCTACCTCTTGACACTGCTCCACAATGCATAATAAGAAACCAGTGATCCAATCTTCAAGCAATAAGTATTTTGTTCAATGCTTGGAAAACAGAATGAAAGATTTTCAAATGCCCTGAGTCATTCCTGACCTAATCAACCTTGAATCCTTTTCCGCTAAGAGCAAAATCACAGCTGGAAGACCAAAAATTATCTTCTCCCTTAACAAAATATACAATAAACTTGTAGATGATATATACTTCAGGGAACTGGGAGTCAAATTTCCTCAGCAAGAGAGGAAACTGTACATTACTTGTATCCAATGGGAGCTGCTGCTATTCTCAGAAAAGGTAGGACTCCTCCAAGTCCAGCTGTGTTATAAAAAATCTGCTGCTGCTGTAATTCCCAATTTGGTGAAGTTCCAAAGGGAATTGTACAACACATCCATAGGGACACAGAAAAATATCTAAATGCAGAAGCAGGTGCAAGCTTGGCACTGTATAGGTCTATGGTATGGAAAATGAGCTGAAGCCTCTGGTTTGTATGGGTAGCAGATGAAGAAGAAACTGGGAGCTGCAGTAGGGTTTGCAGAGTCACAATAAAGCTTTATCTCAAGAGAACTGATGGTATCATACAGCATTGCTGTTTGAAATGAAATACAGTTGCTAGTCTAGAAAAATAATTTTATAAAGTAAGGTGAAGTACTGGATGAATTCGGAGAAATCTGAGATGATGTTGGAAACCTGTTACAATATACTAGCCTTTCATTTTAAACCACATTTTCAGTGGTGACTTCTATATTCTGTACATACTATACAGGTTAGTACAGTATATGTTCTTCCATGCTTAGCTACTCAAATACTTGCTGTTGGTTTAGTATTCATACTATTCTTTGAACTACATCATTATGTGTACTTGTGAAGATTTCCTCCTCACATGCCAACTCCCATTTAATGCTTCAGCTTCTGAAGTCACATGGAACACATATAAAACTGAAAACTTGCAAATAAAACTAACAAGGCTTCCCATCTTACGGAAAAAAAAAACTTCTTCTGTACCTGATCTTTTATCACAAAATCTTAGACCTAACTTTCCAATGAATTCTCTTTACATCACACTTTTTAAGACAGATCTCTTTGCAAGTACTGTGGCAGCTGCTAGATGGCTTGAATTCTAAATGAAACTTGATATGACAGCTTTGCACATACAAGTGCAGCCTCTAAGTCTAGTTTGTAGTTAGAACTCAACAGCAGTAAAGAAATATGATAGTTTTCCGGAGAACAATGAAGTGCTTCACAAATAGCAATGTCCGCAGAAGACAGTTTACTTGTATTCAACTCATGGCCATCTAAACTGTAGATATAATTTTTCAATCAGCTATTCTGAAAAATACATAACCAAAAACTTATTTCTTAAAAGTTTCTGTGTTATCTTTGCAATTACTAAGCCAAATCATATTGCACACAGAGGTTTTATGCTGTTCCATAATACTTTACTTGTGGGAAAAGTGCTGCATGGACTAGAAAACTCACTGGGACTCCAGGAGACAGATGGGAGATTACAATGTAGGAGACAATTTGAACTCTTGTGTTCTCTCATAGTGTAATACTACATACTAATTTTACAAATAGAAGAACAATGTTTTAATTGAGTAAGTATTTAATTTGAGTAAGTGTACAAAGATGCAACTCTTGGAAGACATACAAGAACAATATGTAAACATCGCTCATACTTTGCAGGTGTGTGACAGATAGGTGTACTTTGCCCATGCACATTTAAATACTACAAAAGCACTATATATGGATTACTCTTTTTTTTTTTTTTTTCAATTAGTCTGGCAAGTTATGAAACCTAATATGAGCTGCTGAATGATATGCAGCCATATCCTTCAGCAATGTGCATCATTTTACTAGGTGAAGTAGTTGACCTATTGACAGTTGCCCACTGTATTTCAATTGAGGGGCATCTGAATGATGAGAGAGGTTTATGTAGTCTCCCCACATATGTAGTCTCCCCACATAGATAGCAGGACTGTGGCACACTGGCTAGAATCTTAAAGCAGTGATTTATTGTTATTCAGCTGGTTGCCATTTCATGGTAAGTGCTGCAATAAACCTACGCTGACAAAGGTTGGGAAAGAAATTTTGCTGTGATATCTTTTTCACAAAATGATTTATTTTAATATTTATATTTGCTGTCACAGTAAGTTTAAGAAGCCTATTGATGGCCAAATCTCTATGAGGTCAGTCATTTGAGATCTGAAGGCAATTTTCTAGGATGCCAAGATTATGTTTTCTCCAGAGCTGATTTCATTAGTGATGTCATGACATAAAGCATTTAAGACTGCTGAAACTAGTAAAACGTATCATTGGTGGACGTTCTGAGTCAAACACATAGACTGACCCAACACAGCAGAGCTCACACACATACATATTCTACAGAGGTTTGTTAGATTTCTAGCAGACAGGAAGAGAGAAGCTCTGTCATTTATTAAATAAAAAAGATAATTTAATTTTTGCTAAATGTCAGACATACCTCAGGAAACAATCCTCTTGTATAGCCTATTCCTTTTTTGGTATTTTTATTCACCTCTCTAGTTACTAATCTGATTTGTTTTTTCATTAGATCTTCTCAGTCTAACCTTGCTGATTGATATTAGAGCTGATTTAACGAATTAAAAAATGAAAGCAAATACAAGAAATTAAAAATAATCTGGGAAACTGCACCACATTTCATGATTTGTTAATTTTTGAAAAATGACAAGTTCACTGACTAAGAAACAATGCTTTGATTATACTATATCAAGTTTTATTCGTCCAGAACAATTTTTCACAGTGTAACAGAAAATAACCAAAAGAAACATTTTATAATACCTCTAATAACAACACAGGGCTTCCACCTAAGCCTTCCTAGTAACAAAAGAGCTCATTTTGCTGTAGCTTGCTATTTCTACTGAGACCAAATTCTAATCTCAGATAAACCAAAACTAGGTATTGTGGAGAGGCTGTATTTTGCCAGCAGAAATAATCCTGATTCACGTTCATGAACACGAAAATGGAATTGGACCTATTTTGCTTACAGTGCAACAGAGTGCAACAGGAAAAAAATAAACAAAGAAAAGTGGATCCACCTCATGGAGTACATTGCTATTGGTGTCCTTTAGAGCCCCAAGTTCCCTTCCACATGCATTTCATTCTTTCTGTATCTCCAGCTATAAGGGGCTTGAGCAGCTGAGTGCCATTACTTACCTGTTGACAGCTCCTTAGTGACATTTCAGAGCGATACTGAAAACTCCATAGCTTGTCTTGAGTTTAAATGCAGCTGATTCTAGTTTACCCGAAACCAACTTATGAAGGCATCCTGAGACACTTAAGAATGTGTCTTTTGCTATTCACTAATGAATACTAAAATTTTTTTACAAATCTTGCTTAAGCCCAATTATTTTGACAATTATATATTTCCTTAGCAAGAAAACTAAATAATATTTGAAACACAGCCAGGTATTATGTTTCTAATCATGTCTGATTTTAAAATATTTTTTCTAGCTGTCTTTATTGCTACATTATGTTACCAACTTTTTCTCTCTCATGAATGTCACTGTAGAAAATGACTTGTCAGCTTGTCACAGTGAATGAGAAAACTCCTTCCTGTGTCCCTCACCTTCAGTGTTGCATTGTGATAGTAACACAGTCCAAATATTTTGTGATCCTTTCTAAAACAGGAAGTACCAGCATCACTGCAAACCCAAAACCAAGGGCTAATTCCCCAAAAGAACTCAGTCTCATGCGAAGCCTTTTATTAGTGCTTCAGTCCGTTAGCTGTGTTTCTGCTCATTTTCAGCAATCTTTCCCTTCATCTAATGCTTAACCCATGATTGCCCTATGTCCCTCAGTACCTCCTTGATAGGAAGCCCTACCAATATCTAGTTGATAGCGTTAGGTAGCTCTAAGGTTGACCAAGGTTACCTTGACTCCCTCTCTCCTTAACTGATCTCACGTCAACCATTGCAGACACCTCCTGCTGCTGGCTGTGGCCCTTGCTGGGCCTGACCCTGAGCTCCCCAGCTGACCCTCTGGCGGGCAGGGTGCAGGCCAATGGGGAAGGCTACACTGCATCTCCTTGGTTACAGTTGGCACCGTGTCCTCTCTGCCATCTCCACCATCTTCCTAAATGACTTGGAAGGCAAAGCACAGAGCCATCCTGCTGCTTGAAATGGGCTGCTCTGTCAGCTCAGTCCTGGCGGGATGGCTTGGTCAGACTGGCATTTCCACCATGATTCTGTGACAAATAGAGGGCCTGAGGACTGAGATCAAAGGTTAAATGGCTTTCTGCTGCCATCTCTTGATAAACCAGAGGAAAAAGCAGGAGAAGCTGACACACTGTCTGGGCAGCACCCAAGAGGCCTGGGCAGACACTCACTGTTTGCTTAGGAGGATGAATTTACCTTCTGGGTGGACAGAGCACTAACGAGTTGTCAGGAGTGTTTGACAGATGAGCAGCAGAGCTGCACTGGTAGAGCGGGTAGAGAGGTTTCATTATAAATAAATAACCCCCGCTACCTCTCCCCTGAGCCAGGGCTGCAAGAGGCTGGAAGAGAAAAGTGGTTTCTGCCTCTAAGGGAATGAGTAGTTTCCTAATGGCCCATACTCTGGCATGCCTGTGTGCTGTGGAGAAAGCTTGCTGTTGTAAAAACACACTTGACATACAGGCTCCATAGTCATAAGGGGCTGTAGGTGTGCCTCCTGAAGTGCTGTAGGAACAGTGGCTGCAAAGCTCCATAGGGAGCCTGAGTCCCTGCCAAAGCTCAGTGACATTTCTGTGACTATTTTGTTCACTTAGCTCCCTTCAATTTCACGTCCCACAGCTTCCCTCCAGCACCTATATACAGCTCCCGTTTTGTAGACTAGCTAAATCTTTGCTGATCATACACATATAGATCACCTACAGCAGTGAATATCCATCACTGTACATCAAGCAATTTTGTACACCAGGCCTCAAAGCTAATGCAATCTAAATAAGCACATTTTATTTTACTTTGTCTTTTTGAAATTTACTGTGAAAAAAAAAAGAAATTAATAATATAAAAATAAGAGTGGATTAATTCTCAGTTAGAGACTCTGGAAAAAAACTGAGTCCATGAATACTGCTTTCACGAGCTTCAGGAGCTCTGCTTAGCTAACTGATTCTCCAGGATGGGGAAAGAAATGAAAGCAGCATAAATACAAGTCAGCAGAGGACTTGCTGAGAAATTCCCTAATGAGGCATTGCATAAAATGCAGCTGTGGTCCCTGAACTGAACCCAGGATCACTACAGAAAATTGTGATAGCCTTGAGATTACAAGCTGCATTCTTGGTTACTCTCTCTTTTCTACACCTTTATCAGCAACCAAATTAGGATATTGTCTGATGCATTGGTACTCTCCTTGGTGAAGCAGGGTTGAGGAGGCAACTGAATTAGTCTACTTTAGATGGTGGGTTCTGAAATGTGTAATTCATACAAGTAGTCCAGAAAATAGAGTTTTCCTGGGAAGTTCTCTAGTGAGACCTTGAGTGAGATGGTGTGCCTCCATCATTTGGTGGCAGTGAAGCAAAGGGGGATTTTAGACTGCAGTTTTGATCTTAAATATCTTCATTCTACCTGAATCCTTCTTTAGAGATGCAATATTTTTATTGGATCTGCCTCTGAGAGAAGAGAGTGAAGTAGCAGGAAGATTATAAACAAATTAACAATACCAAGGGGATTTAAATTGTGATACACCTAAACTAGTGAAAAATCAATAGATTTGCTGCTTTTTACTTCATTTACTTGTCCTTAACTTTCCCCTGGAAATCATTTCCTACTTGTACACTGTAGGGTACTTTGTTATACATCCAGGGTAATAATAATGTTTATTTTAATAGACAGAAGTAAGTTTCACTTGTGTTTTTTTGTTTTTTTTTTACAAAAGTGGCTAGTGTAAGTATAGTGAAGAGTAGTGCACACTTACTGAAGGAGAAGAAAAAGTCCAGCTATTTCCTGTCCTTTCCTTAGTCACACATTTATATTAAGTAAGTCAGTTTTAGTGGAGGTAGAAAATCACCTTTCTTTCCCAGTTTTAAATTTTATATGTTATGTCCATAGAATTCCAATGTTGTGGCTTCAACTGTACTGCCTTTGAGTCACCCTAGAACATCTAGTATAGCTACTGATTGCATAGGGGAGAGTTAGACCAATGGCTTTCTAGTATGAATTACTTAATCCCTGCAGGATGCTTGGAGAAAATAATCCTTTTGAACAGGAACATGAATCCTGTACATGTATTTAAAGCCATACTG
Source organism: Tragopan temminckii (assembly GCA_028571105.1). Classification (NCBI taxonomy): domain Eukaryota; kingdom Metazoa; phylum Chordata; class Aves; order Galliformes; family Phasianidae; genus Tragopan; species Tragopan temminckii. Next base: position 22,071,356 of record JAOWBP010000001.1, on the reverse strand, counting down.
CAATGCCCTGCTGTATCCTCTAGGAAATTCTAATTGTGTTTAGCTGTCATCTTAAGTTCTTATGTGATTTAATGATATGGGATAAGAAGATTATTCTGATAGGATATTAAGGGGAAATATCAATTTGAGTTAGTCCCCTGTTTCTGTATCTGCATCCTCAAATGACCTGTGCTGCTGAGCCACTGTATTTTCTAAATAGCGCTTTGACTTCAGTCACTGCTCCTCTAAAACGTTCAACTGGAAGTGCCATTCCAGTCGTATTTCAACTTATTCAACAGTGGTATGAGACGGGCAGGCAGATAAATGTACAAATATAAAAACTTTTTTTTTTTTTTTTAAGAAAGAAACAAACATCATACAAAGGGATAAAATATAAAAGCTTTCTGACCATGTATTAACTGTCCAACTGCATGACCCACAAGCAATCACAACTGAAGTTTTCGTACTGAAGACTTGAAAGTACCTACTTTCTTAAGGGTCACTTATGTTCTCTCCATTTTCTTCAACAGCTAACCAGAAAATGAAAATCCTCTTGAATCTTGGGAAATTATACAAAGATAAAAAGAAGAACAATCTAGAGATTCTTCTGTCTTCTATTCATGATAATCTAGATAGCCTCAAATAGATTACTTTATTGCAGAAAAATATAATAGCTGTCAAAAAAAAGAAAACTTTCATTTTCTTGATTTTTACTCAAGTCAGGCCATGATCCAATATAATTCATAGGTTAATAAACACATTTACTGGATCAGATTAATGCACATTCTAGTGCCCAGTCCAGCAGCAGTTTGTTCTTCCACCTCATTCTCATCCCCAAATAACAGCTTCAGTGTTATGGAAGGCAATGAAATTTCCTTCCAAGTATGTCTAGACTCCTCCAAATCTGCAGGTTAGAACATTACTTCCTATCAGTTCATTAGACAACAAACCATAAGATAAAAATAGCTTAGCAAGCTCCATTGAAGACGATCAATAAGTGAGGTAGTAGCAATGTTGGCTGCAAATAAAACTCATCCTGCTCTATTCTTATCTTAGAATCACAGAATGGCTTGGGCTGGAAGGGATATTACCATCTAGCTCCAATCCCCTGCTGTGTGCAGGGCTGGCATCAGCTCAGGCTGCCTAGGGCCACATCCAACCTGGCACTGAACACCTGCAGGGATGGGGCATCTCCAGCTTCTCAGAGCAACCTGTGTTAGTGCCTCACCACCATCTGAGTAAAGAGTTTTTCCTAACATCGGACCTAAATTTCCCCTCTTTCAGCTTAAAACTATCCCTTCCTGTCCCATCTCTATCAAATCATGTAAAAAGTCAGTCTCCATCTTGTTCATAAGCTCCCTTTAATTACTGGCAAGCTGCAATGAGGTCTCAGCAGGGTCTTCTCCAGACTGAACGAATCCAACTCCCTCAGTCTGTTTTTGTAGGAGAGGTGATCTATCCTATTTGTGGCCCTCCTCTGGGCCCACTCCAACAGCTCTGCATCCTTCTTGTGCTAGGGGCCCCAGGACTGGACACAGTACTCCAGATGGAGCCTCGTGAGGACAGAGTAGAGGGGGACAAACACCTCCCTTGCCCTGCTGGCCGTCCCTCTTTTGATGCAGCCTAGGATACAGTTGGCCTGCCAGCCTAATGGCTCCTTAGCTTTTAATGCAGAGTTTTCATCTTGTATTACAGTATATTACTGTGTGAAACAGGCATACAGCTTTGTCAAAAACAATCCTGTGATGATTAAAATTTTAAGTTCAATGATTGGGTTTCTTTTCAGAGCAGAAACCCAGCTTTTCGAATACATCATAGCATTCTAAACGTCACATAAATCATGTAAATGGAAATATACTTTCTTGTTTCAGTGCTCTGAGAATCACTATTCCTTTTTTTCTCTTCAAATAACATATGAGCTTCAGTATAAAAATGGAAGAAAATTTAAATTGCAATCTTAACATGATTTCACAGAAAAATCTGAAATTTTCATCATTCAAATTGAAAAATGAATCAGAAGTTTGCAAATTAATCCTACAGATGCAAGGTAATGCACAATTAAGTAATGTAATGTAACATATGTCCTACATACTTAGGTACAGTGGAGGCCAGCCATAGAATTAGAGCACCAATCTATGTATTGTAGACCATATGTCACATTTGTAGACCACTTGGAAGCTGCAGCTGGTGCAAAATGAAGCTCCTATTTGCTTAGCAGATTTGGCAGTAGGAGCGTACCTTATGCTAGTGTTGTTTTTACTGTATGTTCCCACAGTACAAATTCACGTTGTTGATGCTGATTGCTAAAGTCATCTACGCTTTTCATCTTTGTTAACTGCAAAAAAATCCCTTTCTTTTTTTTTTTTTTTTTTTTTTTGGTGGATCTTTTGCAATTGCTCTTATATCTGAAGTGTCGTCTCTGTATTTGTTTAGATCTTAGCTCTCTTAATTATGGTGCTAAAACCCTTTCTCACTCTCTTGCTATTCATTTTCATTCTTCAAAACATTTTAAGTCCTCCTTCTCACCCCACTAAAATTTTAACTTCAAAAATCACTAGATTTTTCTGGGAAACGTTTCTCCAACGGCTGTTTTCTTAAAGTACCATTAATTTCTGAAATATTAGGAAATATTGACAATTTATGCTTCTCAGATATCAAGAACAGGGTCTAAAAAAAAGGTTTAAATATCATCAGAACTTGTTTAAACAGATAACGATATCATTCTCTAGAGACAAGAAAATTTGCTTTTGATTTTGAACATCTCTACAATTCTGTTTATTTATCTAGAGATACATTTGTTTTTACTGTGGGATTTTATTTTATTTTATTTTATTTTTTCATTTTCTAGTAGGGGATATGTGAGAGGCTTCCCAGTATCTCCTCAAACATGAAAAACAAGTGCACCAAAGCTTCTTCATACGTGCCATTCAGCCACCTCTGAAGTACACCGTGTAATCAATCTATCTTATTATGATACAGTATCAAACCTGTACAGGCTGATTAATTACTCATGTATCATTTGCTACTAGAAAGAAAGATGTTTTCTCCCCAACATACCCCTGTAATATACGCAAAGCATTTCTTTCTTTTTAGTTTAGATGATGAATGATGGGCTCAAGTGAAGACCATGGTAGACCCAGCACTACTTGGCCATTTTTCCCAAGGATGCCAAGCCCCATCCTTACCTTCATATATCTACTGACTATTCATGTCAATAGTTGGCCTTCATCAAATTGATATGTGGGTATCTCTGAATCTGATGCACGCCTTTTAAAACATAAGACTTCACGGACTTCATTTTCTTTTTTCATTTTCCCTTTTAGAAAATGATGATGATGGTGAAGAACTGTGAGAATCGCATCTAACAACAGTTTTAAATAAGAGGATTCATTTCACAGAGCTGCTGGTTTTTCACCCTGACTTTCTAATAGCCAACCATCATTATCATATGATGCCCAAGAACAACACCAAAACGTATTGATTGAAGATGCCTTTTGACTCTCAAAATTGAAGTAGGAAATCTCAGGGTCTTTTGGTGCCTTCTTTTTCAAACTCCAAACTGTCACTTCTACACAGGAATAAACAGGAATAAACCTTTTCTTCCACTGATGACATTACCATCAGGTCCCTGACAAGAAGAGCTGTATGATGCGCATTTATCCAAGCATGTGCTGTTCCCAGCCAGTATGGTCCCTAAAGTACTGAGCCTGGTGATAATTACTGCAGAACCAAAATGCTCTCGTTAAGGAGGCAGTACATGCCCCAAGCTGACATTTTGGTGCGTCCATGGCCACAAGAGCAGCAAAGCCTTTACAGATGTATTTATCTTTAAATGTTTTCCTAAGCCTCTCCTTGTTTCTGGAAAGCATTTAAGCTTTCATGTCAACACTGTACTAAATCAGACTGCTGCTCAAGAGCCGATCTTTGTCTGAGGTGTTAGACTGAAGCTCCTTTTGCCTGTACTCTTTGACCAGCAACTGGGAAAGAAGAGCATTTGAGAGGGATGCGCTGCCACTGGTTTACTTTGGTTCTGTTTTTATAATAGGAAATGTGTAACAAGGTGTCTGCTGAGCGCATACGGTTCCTGCACTGCCTGTGCCTTTGCAGAAAGCAATCAGTTTTGAAGCTGAGCGTAAAAAATAAAAATAAAAATCAAGCAGTAAAATCATGCGATGTTCTCTTACACCATTTCACAAGTGTGACACTCCTTTGTTTCCTTTAACACGCGGCGTCCAACTTGCAATAGAAGCGTTCCCACTGATTGACACCACAATCGTGCGTCTGCCTTCGTAGCTGAAGAAAGACTCGGCTGTGTGCAGAGCGGCTTTCACTACCCAGCTCACGCTTTATAAAAAATTGTTTTGGAAGAGTAGAAAGCAGTCAGTGGCCCACACTGCGGCCCCCGCTGGCACTTCCCTCGGGTCGCCGGCCGCGCCGCTACCAGCTCGGCTACGCGCGGCGCGGGCGGTGCCTGAGAGCGCCGCGGCTCT
>JAOWBP010000001.1:22014628-22058560 GCA_028571105.1 Tragopan temminckii | reverse complement strand
TGTTATCTTGTATTCCGATATCATAGTTAGTAAAATAAGTTTTCCTCCATAGATTGTTGCTGCTGTTTTTTTTGTTTTCCCTTCCTTCCCATTTTGTGGGGCCGGGGTGGGGGGGAGGGTAGGCAGGGGCCTACTGCCCCCCTTTCACAGGCATAGATTGATCTAGTTAACTCCGTGACATAAATTAAATCAAGAGAAAAATGTCATTATGACTTAAACCATAAACTGAACTAAAAAACAGTAAAAAACATGGGGATCCCAGGAGGATCAAGAAACAACAGTTTCTAACTTCTCTTATCCACCCAGTGGCTACCTAGCCATTTTGATGGTGAGAATGCTAATGCTTAGCCTTAATATCATGTGAATCACATATATCTATACCTCTATCTGAATTACAAAGTGAAAAATTGCTGACTAATCTTTGATTTTGTATCAGAGCACTTGCATGATAGAAGGTACAAGAGGGAAAAAAAAAGGTCTAGGGACCATAAGGATTTATCTGTGTTCATTGCTTCATAGTGAGTAATCCTTGGTGATCTTTGTTGGTTTTTTTTTGTTTTTGTTTTTGTTTTTTTTGCTTTGTTTGTTTGTTTATTCTTCCTGAAAGATCATTTTAAGGAGACTGTGGACCAACAGCCTTCTCTCAAAGCTAGTCATCAGCTTTTGAGTGCAAGGACTAAACACCTTTCCTTCATTAGAATTCCATGCTAGATCTTCAAAGCTATTCTTATTTGTACAGGACCAGCATCTAAAGTGAAACATCTTAAAATGTCATGTCCTTCCCTTCAACTGCTGTACTCAACACCTGTTCTCCTACTAGCCAACTCCTGCTTGATTCATGTAATCACAACTTTTATCTCTGCACTTAAATCAGTACTAGAGGGGACCAGAGAGGTCTTTATTTCTGCTTCTGGCCCCTTATACCACCTCCCATCCTATTCTGTCATCAGTGCCTTCAGTTATTGGATGTGTGCCCCATACAGCTTCTGACTAAGTGTTAAATGTTCTGCCCAGATCCAAGTCAGTATATACTCTGTAGTTCCTTGTCTGGTAGTCATGTTCTCGCAGATGTAAAAAAAAAAAAAAAAAAGTCACTTTGTTGCAGCTCAGTTGTATCTGTGTCCAATCATTGTCAATAGTTTTCATATGCCCAAACAAACAAACAAACAAAAAAGGTTTTGCACTTGCCGAGACAACTTGTTTTCACTTGATTCGTTGGGTTCTGGAAACAAAATTCAAGCTTTACAGTCCTCATCTCCTGGTGAAAATGGGATGAAAACAGCTTCTTACTCAATTCATAGAAAGTACTGATAGTTCTCAGCAGACTTGTGACTTATATAAGATAGAGAGAAGATTATGATGGGAAAATGCAGGGTAGCTCAGTGGATTCTGACTCTGGGTAGGTGAATTCTGTAAGGAGTACTTTGTAGATGAGCACTCAGGCAGGTGAAATCTATGGAGAGCTTCTTGCTTTTCCAGTTTCTTTCTTGATACATAGCAAGGTGATTAGTGTGTCCCATGAGAAGAGGTGCAAGGCAGAAACTGCAGAGAAATGAGACCTGACTCTAGGCATAGCAAGGGCAAAGTACCAGCAGCTAAAGTAAGGAAGAAAATAGTTTTAAACAGGAAGGAGAGGAGAGGCCGGAGCAAACATTCTTCTTAACAAAATCAAAATACTAAAGGAATCTCTCACAAAAGGAGCTGTTATCATCCTTAGAGTACCAGCTCAGCTGGTATCAAGTTCAGGCTGTTAATGAGTGTTAAGGAAGCAAAACCTGAGTTTTCTCTGCTGCCTGAAAAGGCAGTTTGGAAGAGAGCCTGAAAGGAGACGCCAGGAGTAATCAAAACAAGAGGCTTCACCAGAGAGGTTCTGTGTTTTCTGACACAGCAGTTACTGCGCAGCCTAGTGGAAGCACCTTGAAACCATCTTCCACAGCTCTGAGCATTAACCTTTGCAACACTGGCTTAAACAGAACTGGACATGCCAATAGGTGTGTGCTTAGAGAGACGTACCTCTCCTTTATCGCTAACGTGGACATTCATATGTTAGTCAGATGGTATGATTATATCTAGTGATCACTGATTCATAACGTCCATGATACACCCCTTTAGGCCACATATACTGAGAAAGAGACAATGGCAAAATGCAACTGTAAGGGAACTGATGGGACATCCTTGAACTGGACAGCCAATAACGTACAACTGTGCTTTGCAAAAAAAAAAAAAAGAAAATCTAAAAAATAAATTCCTGCCACTGCTGCTAGGTCTTGCAAATGAATTAGTCACAGTTTATAATCATCTGCAAGAGCAACTGCCAAAAGACTTAATGAAACTGGCACAAGCAGCCGATCACACTCCCACAGAAAATTATGTCAACAAAATAAATGTACTTAGTCCCCACAGTGCGTATGACAGTTTGTTAATAATGATCCTGGAAATCAGATAAAATTGCATATTACTGCAACTGGAAGAGTTCTTGCTTTTTCCCAGTTGTTAAAAGTAACACAAAACTTGATAAGCACAAATAGACCTACGCATCAACAACTTCTGACATCACTTAGTAGTCATATTAGTTATGTGGAGTATTTAATAAAAAATGGAGTACAAGAGCCACTGAAAGAGGTAAAAAGCTGCTTACTCAGCAAATCCTGAATCTTCCTTTGTGAGCATGAATGAAATTTGACCAGGTTAGTCAGGATTTTATTTTTATCCTGACTGCTCAGTCACTGTTTCAGTGTAGACTAACTGCAGCGTCATAGTTTGCAGAGAGCTGTTCAGCACTTTCGGGACTCTTTTATTTCTGGAAAATTGCTTTAAAACAAAAACAGGCAGGTAAAACAGCGTGCATTTTTGGTAGACCTCTTCAGAGATACAGACTTTCCATGCAAAACCTGCTGTGCTTACTAGACCTTTATTTCATAGCTCATGGAAGACAAGAGACACCCAGACAGCCTTTTGCTGAAGGAAACCAAGGGTTGTGTAGAGAGAAGACACATAAAGAAATTGTAGCAACCCTTTCATCACAGTTTTCTTTCTCAAGTTGTTTCTAGTATGTGTATCCTGAGAGATCTGTAGCAGTTGTGGCAGCTAGCTTCTGTGTTGTTCTTTCTAATAGGAAAAAAAAACAACAATGTCACTAGAGACATAAGGTCAAGTATTTACATCTTTTTCATGTAGAGTGCATATAGGTCATGCTTCGCGTGAAAGCTTTCAATATTTCCTTGAGAACAGACATGTAAAATTTAATGACGAATAACATAAAATTCTGTCTGTTTTTACATTTTATTTTTAAGCTGATGAAAAATCTGCTAAGAGAGACTATGCACTGCATTTTTAATGGTTTAGAAACTGATCTTATAAGCTTCACAACCCTGCTAAAACTGTAACAGCACTGTTGTACAGCTTTGAGTTCCTTGATTATGTGAAAGTATGTAATGATTTGTTGTAAAGGTCCTTTTTTTGACCATCAAGTCCTAAATACACCTGGGCTAAGTAAATTATTGTCTATTAAGCTTTTTGTTTCTAGAAAATCTGCCACTGAATACTTGCCAGTAATTCCCTCAGTCTGAGTGCTGATGAGTCCTGAGAGGTTCCACTAGGAATATTGCTCTCAGATGCTCAAGGTGTGAATTCTCCCTTAAGTTTTCCACAGCAGTTGTTGCCTGTCGTAGACGGAGGTGCAAATTTATGTTCCTTGCTTGCTCCAAGAATCTTGTATCAGAAAATATAGCAAAATAAAAACAAAGGAAGCAGCAGTCGGGCAAATACAAAATTATAATATCCTATCTTGCATATCATACGTATGAGATGATTTTTGCTTGCTTGGTTTAGGTTTCCTTACTGTTTTTCAAGTTGCTGATGTTTAGAGTTTGCAAGAACCTTGCTTGACACATTTCCTCAGTATTAACTTGGTTTCCATTTTTTTCTCTTCCTTTCTCCCTCCGTATTTCTTTTATTCACTGAATAGAGCTTTAATAATTAAAATATAACTAAAATGGCAAATAAGATTTTTATACATTTGCTTAGAAATTTCATCTCAAACCGCACAGCAGATGAGCTCAAATGTTTTTATTATGGGTACCAATGTAGCAGAGAGGACTGCCACACCTCGACCAACTAATCTATTGTCTCAGAGCTCCCAACGGATTTACTGGGAAAAGAGAAACTCTTCTGGAAAGTGCTTCAGAGCAGAAACCTATCTTAACTGTACTCCATGTCTCCCTGAAGAGAAGTACTTCTTTTCATTGAAGAGGAGTTAAAGATTGACTTTGTAAGTGCTCCTGCTTTGCCCCATCTGTTGCAGCTTCAGAGTGCTGGAGGTGGTCCAGCCCCGCAAGCATGCAGGAGCATTCCACACACCCCCCACAGATAAAAGGCTCCTCTAAGGATCACCCACTTTCAATAAGAAGAACGAAGAACTGAGCAACCCTTCCTCCTATTAAAGCAGGCAGACAGAAGAACAGATCTGGTGGCCAGCTCTGACCCTTTCTGACCAGTCTGGTGGGCTCAGCTAACCAACAATTTGTGGTCATTCTTTTATTCCTTCCTGCATTTTCCACGGCTCCTGAAATTTCACAGCCTGGGACCTAAGATTCTTAATTATGTTTTTCAAGGTCACTTCCAAGAAAATATTAAACCCTCTGAGAGTAAACATTGCTGTAATAAATTGTTTTTGTCATGCTATGCTTCGTGTATGAAAATATATTTCCTTATATTTTAAAACATACTGCTACATCATAAGAGTGTTCAGTGTCCAGCTGTATGGCAATAATGATATGTGCAGCAATAGCAATAAGATAAATATTGCACTGCAGATGTTTGTTTTCTTTTTGTATTGTTGCTTTTTTTCACTGCCTAACTGCAGTAGTGCTGTCAATAAACCTCAAGTCCCCAGGGCAGCAAGTCAAGTGATGTGCAGGTTTTTTCTCACACGGCCAGTAACAAAGTGTTTCAAAAAAAAACCTCCCACATAAGTATGTAGAAGATATGCCACTGTGGGGACTGTACATCTGATAACCCTGAGCCATAGCAATTTGTATTCTCATCTTCAGCGAGAACGCTACTCCCAAATCGTTTATTATCTAACTAAAAACTTCAAGAAAACAGTTAACTTGCAAATAAATCCACAACCTTCTATGACTTAATTAACAATGCTTTCTCTGTGTTTATTTTATATATATATATATATATATATATAAAAAAAATGTACATACGACAAGGTTGAAGTTATAATGAATTATGCACAGAACAAGTAAGAGGGACCCACAGAGGGGAAGAAACTGGTGAGTCACCATTTTGAGTCACGTATTCTATGAGATGACATAAACCTGCAGAGCATTTGAGGAAGCTCTCAGATGTTGGGTAAATTCTTGAAAGATGTCAATTTGAGATTACAAAGAGGTCTGTTACCTTGAGAACTTCAGGATCCTCTCTGGATTTACACAGCATCTGAAGGGGTAAATCACTCAGTACAACTGTTACGCCATTGGTGGAGGATGGATCCTAGCCACAAATTTCAACCTACCTCCTCCAGAAGACTAACAATTTAAACTTCTTGCTTAGCTTCATCAGAGAGGTCACATCACTTCCTTTGTCTTATAAATCTAATGTGGTCTCCAGTGTTTACATACTGCTAAGCAAGCATATAATCTGAACATACATCTTCAAACTGTCCAATAATATGAAATCTGATGGATTATGGAAAATGGTACTTGTAAAAGACACAGGAAGATAGAAAAAGGAAAAGAATCACAAAAAACAGGAAGACAAGAACAGTGAGTAATATCTTTGTCAATAGCTACTGGGCATATAACAAATGAAGTGAGTCTGCTTGCAGTTTAAGGTTAGCTCTGAGAATTTAAATGAGTTTGGCTTAGGAAGTGTGAAGTTGACTGAAAATTTTTTCAGTTTTTAAATTCACTGGTCAAAACTTTGCACTGAACAGAGTGCTTACCTGCTCTAGAGTTCAAGTCATCTGGGTCTCTAGGCGTGTTGCATACTACAGCTACCAAGGTTTGGGATAGAATTACAAATGCCTCAGAAAAATAGGAAGGACAGAGTGTTTACAACCCTCCCTCGGGCCTCTATTCAAATGCACATGCTGATCATCCAGTTGTCCTCTAATAAACCCTCTCTTGAAATGAAAAACTGGAGGGATCAGCAAGCAAGTTCAAGGGGAAACCAAGAAGAGAGGAGAGCCCACAATCGCCACAAAAACTCTGTCTCCAACTCCATCTTGGAGGAGGCTGCAGCCAAGGCATTGGCTCCCCAGTACCCTAGTGGGGGTCCTGCTGCACCTTGCTCTCTCCACACACACTCACGCACACAAACAGACCTGTGTACTTCCACCAGCCTCACCCAGTGATCATCTGATAGTAGCCAATTTAGTTGAAAAAAAAACTAAGAAAACAAGTCTTGCCAAAAAGAAAAAAAAAATACAAAAGAAAAAGCAGTATTTTTGCCTGGTTAGTAGATTGACCCAGCTTACCGTATGAACAGATGAGTACCACAGTGACGCAAAGGAGGAAAAGATCAAGCAGCTGGGAACAGAGGAAAGGGGAAGAAGAACAGAGTAGGCAGGAGAGTGACTGAAACCTCCTGCTTTTACTGGAACCAAGCCCTTAGTTTAATTTAGCTGTAACATGAAATCATACCCTGGGTATATATATCCTGACTAAGGGTTGCTGCTACATAAGAGCAGCATTCAAGATAATTCTTGAAGTGAATGAGCATTGCACACTTCATAAGGGCAGCTTTTCAAGCCTTCTACTGGTTCAAATGGGCATCAACAAAACAAATTCTATTAATAGATGATTTATTGATCCATATTTTCAAAATGGTACCCAGCAAAACAAGAACTGACAAGGGCTATCAGAATGGAAGGAAAAGATTATTGTCATTATCTGTATACCCAGAAAGCAGCCATGGTCCTGTGTCTAAGAAAATCTGTTCTAAAAATACATTAAGAAGAGAGGAGATTTAGACTGAATATATATTAAAAAAAAAAATTACGATAAAGATAGTGAAGCACTGGAACAGGTTGCCCAGAGACGTGGGGGTTGCCCATCCCTAGAGACATTCAAGGTCAGGCTAGTCAGAGCTTTGAGCAACCTGATCTAGCTGTAGGTGTTCCTGTTCTTTGGAAATGGTAACATCAAGAAGATGCTACTTGTGACATATCTGGAGTGTAAATCTGATGGCACTGACTGGATTTAACATGACCCATAATATCACTAGTTGATGATACTAGAGGTAATTGTCCTTCACAATACATTTGAACTTTTTTTTAAATTTATTTTAGAAAAGAGTACAGAGGGATGAGGAAAGGGTCAGACTGCACGACTGTAGTATATTTGTTAGAAATGAAGAATTTTACATGTTTTGAAATAGCGCTACAATAAATAAAAGTTAATAGTTCTACTAGTGAGATCTACTTACTGCTTGTATAAAGTATTAATTATAAACTGTGAATGTGCTGAATAATTTAGAATGTAAAAACATCACAGTGTTTGCTTACAGATCCATATTTAACCTGAAAAACCCTTGACTGAGCACTAGTAGCCTACACTGATTTAAATATGGATATATGTAGTAATAAAATAAACCTCTGATTTTATTATACATTATGAGGGCATTAGGGTTAGATTCTCAAGATGGGCAAAGGGGCCAGAGCACTGAGTGCTGCAATGACCAGCTGCTATGCATCTTGCCTTGTAGTGATCTATTAGGATCTTACAGCACATGGGAGAAGTAAACTGATAAAAAATGAAATAACCCACAGTCAATAAGCAGACTGGGAACAGTGTAAACTGCCCAGTACTAAATACTGATTAAAATCAATATTCATTGACTCATATGACAGTAACTTAATAATACAGTGATTGGGAACTTATCTAGGCTCTGTGTGCTAATTACAACTATTTTGCATGGACACTTGTAACACTGGTAGACGTGCAAGGTCTCCACTCCAGGACACCCAAAGGCCTGGCAGCATTCTCCTATCTGTGTTTAAATGTCAGAGACATAAACTAATGAACACATGAATAAATTACAAAATCACATATTTAATTTTGTGCCATCCCACTGTACCATTTTGAATTTAAAACAAACCTTAAACCACTAACCTATTTCATCCTGTAAAAACAGTTCTCTAACACATAGAAAACATTAAGGAGCTATTTCTTAAATTTTTAAAACTAATTTCTGAGATAATATGAAAGTTATTACTTGAAGCTTAATATTATCATATGCACCTGTAAAGGTTGGTCAATTACAAGTTACCCATAAACCCTTTTTTGTTATTTTAACATCATAAATAGTAATCTGGCATTAAATATTTGTGATCTGGGCCAGTAACCTTTTTCAGTCTCACAGGACATTTTTTAATTAAACTATATCTTTGTCCCATGTCTATAATCCTCTCTTTGACATTTTATATACAAGACACCTTGCTGCAAAAAGGTCAAGCAGTACAGTTATAAATGGAAAAGAGATTAAAAGTATTCTCAAGCCACAGTGATCTAAAAGAGAGTTAAATATGGAGTGTTCTTCACAGCCTTCCTTAGATGAGTTAAGAGGAAACCCTGTTGGCAGATTTTTATTATAAGAGCGGCAAAGCAAATGAAAATTATTTAACAAAAAATGAATAATACACAATTTAAATTTGCATATTGGAATAATTATTTTTAAAATACACCTATAGGGTTTTGTCTCTGTAAAACTTTTATGTAGACCACTGCCAAATGTGGCTTATGTGTTTATTTAATTTTTCCTTCTAACGTGGTTTCATTATAAAAATAAAAGCCCCAAACAACTACAGTAACATTTAACCACAGTTAATTCCTTCATTTTTATTCCCACAAAAGAAACATCAGAGGAACAAAGCATGCCTTTCTGAAATGCCTTTGATAAACCCAAGAATTGGGAATGGCAACAGATATTACAGGAGTGGGTGTAAGTCAGGAAAGGTAGTTATAAAGTACTGTAAGTAAACACATCCACAGCACAAGTGACTGACTTCTTTATTTTCATCAGAACATTAAGCAGAAATGGAAGGAACATTTTTCCCTAATATTCTCCAGCTGGCATATTACAACCTCAGCTTGCACAGTCTACGCCACACTGGAATAGCTTTAATGGTGTACATGGGTACTTGTAATGTCTTAAGTAACCTAGTAAAGCATGGTAGCCAATTGTCAAAATGTTGCTGTGTATCTTTCAGGGTCTTCTTTGTTATCCCCAAGAGGCTAAATGCTGCTCTGAAAACTCTTTACTGCTAATGTCTTTCTATCAATTTTATATAGTCCAGTGATAGAAGGATGCTTTTCTAACTCTGTGTCACCAGAAAGCCTGTTGTTTGGATGCAAATGCTCAAGATGGCATGCTTTACAATGACCCCACTTCTCCATTTCACTTTCTAATGGTTTGTGAGTATGTGTGTTTTCAGTTGTTCCACTGGCTGACTACACAGAGGAGTTTTACACCATCTACTTAATACTGTCTCAGTCATCTAACTGAGGTGTGACAGAAAGCACCTAAGTTCAGGAGCTGAGTTCCCTGGAGCTTTTGTGAAGGGACAGATGCCTCCAGACAACTATTTGATGTGCTTAAATTAGTTGAGCTGATGGGGATATCCAAAAACTCCCAGTGCAACCATAGTGTTCACAGGAACAGCAAAAACACACTCAATGTAGTTGCATTAAAGACCTAAATTTACATTAGAGAGCTATGTAATATGTTTCTGACCTTGTTTCTTTTCTCCTTTTTGCAATTTTAATCTTTGTCTGCCCTAAATAAAAGGTTCCTTAACTGTTTTCAATTTCCTTCAGCTGTTAGGAGGTCGTATAAAGCAACCAAGCTGTTGGTATCCAGCAAATCCAGCTTCTGTCCAATGAAACCAGACACCCTGTTTGTATAACGTCATATCTGACAGGGCTGGATTAGCAGCCCTGAGCCTGTTGACTCAGTCTTATTAGATCTGTGTGCTAAATGAAATAAACATTCAGAAGAGAATCCATAGCAATTTATAAGGCACAAACTTGCTAGCAGTGCAAAGGCAAAGCGTAGCAAATATCAAAGCTCGACTATACATTAGTGTGAAGAAGCACAACGATGAGTTGGATACGCACCCCCCCACAGACATACAGGCACAGCTCCATTACACATGTGAAGACCTATCTGCTTATTTGTGTGTAGAGTTTTCTGTGGCCTTTTCAGCTGCTTTTCAAAATAAAAGTAGGCTTGTGACAGACACATTCCACATACCTCTGAGATGGTTCTTGCTCCCTCGGACAAGCAAGCTCCATTACAAAGGGAGTACTGCAGAGCCTGGGCTTTGGGCTTGGCCCCCTCAACTTCTCTCTCTACCTCTTACATACTCTGGCACTCCTACAATTCAGGATTTAAGCAACCACCACAAAGTACTGTACATTAAAAATCCATGAGAGGAAAGCAAATGCAATTAATTATTTTTCTATTATTCAAGATATTTTTCCACTGGAAAAGAGAAATCTAATTTAAACAATATTTTTGACATTGCAATGATCCAGAATCACTTTAAAAACAGTAGATCCACTCACCTGAGAACAATCTTACCTTGGAGTAAACCTGAAAATTACCTGTCACAAAAAGTGTCTGATTTTACTGTTCTTTCAATCTTATTTCTTTGTTCTGGCTTTGACACTTGACCAGCTCTACGATGAACTCATTCACAGCACAAAACTGACAAAAGAAGTGTATTTAGTTGTTGTTATTGGTCTCTTTTCAAGTTTAAGTTTTCTCTTTTCAAGTTTAAGTAATGGAAAGAGCTTCTCTAATCTGATTTTACATAAAAGTTACATAAAAAAATGGTCCAGGAATGCATGGCATTGCCTTTCTCCCTCACTTTCTACAATCATGCCAAATATGCCTTGATTTCCTTCTGAATATCTCTTTAGCAATACTGTGAATAGTAATATTATTTTTATAAGAAGTTAAAGAATATTTTACAGAAAAATGTTATAAAACATTACTTTTTGTGAAAATGCTGAAATGATGTTTTAGGAAAACTGCATAATTTAAGTATTCACTAAATACTGAAGAGTGTTCACCATTCAGTTGCCTGAACAAAATTCTGTTTTGGCATTTCTGACATGTAAGGAGTCCCACCTGTCCTTCAGCTTCCACTCTTAAAGGTCTCAGGTCTGTGCCATGTCTGCCAGCCCCATGTAGATGTCTCAGATATCCCCAGGGTATCTCAAATGGCACTCTGTTTCGGCAATTCAGATTGAGCTCAGTTCATGGTCTATTACTGAGATTTAGGCATTCAGGTCATGTGTCAAGAGCTACATGTAGATATCTGTATCCAGGTGACTTACTTCAAACTGAATCCCATCCTGAAAGCTCAGCTTATTTCTGAAACATTGGTGTCTATTGCCATTTCAGAGGTCCTGGAGTATCTCAGCCATCCAGATGAGGGTGGCAGAAATAACATAGGATGTGTGAAAGAGATCTGTATCCTCATTCAATGACAGCTGCAGGCAAAGCAGGTTACAATAGGATCACTGAGATGGTATTAAAACGCTAATACTAATATTTAGACAAGGGAATTGAGTCCTGAGCTGTTTAGTTACAAAAAAAAGCTGTCTGAAAGGAAATTAGTTAGTTAGTTTTGTGTCTCTCTTTTATTCAGTGAAATATTTTGGACATCCCTTTTTCACAGCTACATGCCCTCAAATGCATGAATGCCCTACTTCTCCAGTCTGCATCAAATTCCTGCAATCCCAGCTTGTAGACTGTCATCTCCATCTACACATATGTAATGCTTAAGGCAAATCTGTCAGTGGGCTGTGGCCAGAGAGCTCCAGGAAAGCATCCTCCAACCTCAAGCTCCAGGAAATCTGAACCTCACTTTCTTTGGCCGTGACCCCTGAAAGGAAACCTTCTGCTTTCACATGACTTCGAAGGAGGATGTGAAGAAAATGCAAGGAGAAAGGACAAGCATATGCCACACAATGATCTCTTCAGGCTTCAAAGATATACTGCACTCATATTTAAATCAAGGATGTTCACCTTAACAGATGCGAATCAGCAATTTAGAACTAGAAATATAAAAATGCTGTGGGAAGCACAATAGGGAAACAAAGAGTATATCAGTTTTTTAATCACTGTTGTGTCTTACTTGAAACTAAGGAATGTATGAAACTGCATATATGTTTTTCCCTCCACGGAATTCAAACTATATTGCATATGAGGTAAAAATGACTTTTCCGTAGTAATTTACTTTCCCATTCACATCAATATTCATACCCTAGTGTACGGCTTTAAACAGATTTTTCCATTGCATCTGTCCACAGAGCAAACAAATCTTTATGCATGTTCTTCAATTAACTTAACGTGGAGCTGACTCCATTAACATGTAAATGAAAAAGTCACTCTGGCCTGGTCTACAGACAAAGTGCCTGAGAAAGTTTCACTGGCATATTTGGTTACAATTAAGAAGAAATCATGCCTCTAACAAAACCAGTGAAACTGGTAAAAGCCCTGATGTAATACAGTTACATTAAGAATTATTATTTTTGTCTACCCTCTTGGAAAGTAGCAGCACCTCATTAGTTACAGCTACAAGGGCAATTTAAAGAATAGTTGTCTATACCTTGCCAGCTCAGCAACAAAAAGAATAGTCCATAAATGTAAGAAAGACACAAAGCCACAATTCTTCTTTCTAAACATTAGCTGAAGCTATAAAGGTTCGCTTTTTGTCAACACTGAGGTTGTTAGGATGTCAAAAGCTGTATTGCTCTACTCTTACTGCTGTCAATAACCATTGTGAGAACTATAGCTACTGCTTTACTAAACAGTATTCCCAATTTTAACTGTGATTCACTAAGCAAGTTAGTGCCTGCCAAAACTTATTTATAGTTCTGCTAAAGAAAAAAATAGGTAAGTGCTGGATTTGGATGGAAACTGCTTTTTGGCATCAATCCACTTTTTTTTTTTTTTTTTTTCCACAGGTGACAGTAGATTACAAGAGAACTTGAGATACAGAATTATTTCTGAAATATTTTCGGTCAAGTCATTTATCTTGTATTATCACCAATGATTTATGCCTGTCTTTATTATTCATAATGACTTTCACCATTGTTTCCTTCTGTAACTCCCTCCAAAAATTTAATATCCCTAAAAATCTAAAACTTCTCCAAAAATAATTATTTATTTCTTGAATAAAGGACAGAGTCAATGAGCCCTTAGCTAACCATGGTATTGAGGTAAAACGAGAACATCTCCGATGTTTGGCTTGAAGAAGTTTCCTGGTAGCTTTGCCTTCTCTATTTCTACACATGAGAAAGTGATCTTTGCCGTCCTTCATCAGGCTTAGTTCTGCAATTTCCATTTTGTTTTTAAATATGAGCCCACGGTTCTGCAGCAGCTCTGCTGCCCTCCTGCATACCGCATCCCACTGTGAGTACTGAGGACTGTGTAATCACCTACTCATGCTTTCCAAAAATGTCCATGATGCATGGCTCAGATGTGCAACTAGCAAGTGGTGGGCTGTCACACAGATTGCTGTTGCCTTTTTTTTAATGTGATGGCATAACAGATCTCCTGACCTCTGCAAAATGAAAATTTGCCTGGGAAAACTGACCACCACCTTCTTACAAATCATGTATGAATTTACGTTATGTTAAGCCTTGAGTCCGCTGCACAACTTGCCATGAGGAGAACTCGCAAACCACATCCCTTCCCAAACCCCATTTTTGATACACAATAATTTTTTCTGTTATCAGTCTGCTGCTGTTAGTGTTTGGCAATAGTCTTTATTAAGGGACAATGTTGGATGGTTTTTGGAAGTCGAGGTAAATTGTATCTACTTGTATTCCTAGCTTTTCCCCTGTGGCTTTCTTCCTGGAATTCTGTAAACTTGGAAAATAAAAATTACACCCATAGAAGCTGTGAAGACCAATTTAAAAATGTATCATAAATTTATAGCACTAGTACCTGGGTAGTTTTAAAATGTCCTTTAATGGGTGGTTATGGAAATGGTTTCGGACAATTTCAGTGGTACTAAAGCACTGTTCCCTTTTCTATAATTCCCAAGGTCATCCTTTGTTCTTTCTTTCTTTAGACAAAAATCAATCCTCAGGAATGGCTTCTGCTATTAGGGGTATATTATGTATTTTAGTTAGTAGTTCAGCTACTTTTTGTTTTTCCTTTTTAAAACTCTCAAATGAATACTATCCAGCCCCAGGGATTTTCTGCCATTAACTTTATCTGGTTTCTCTAATGCCTCATCTTCAGAGGCCACTCTCTCTGAAAATGCTTCATCTGTAAAAATTAACCTTGAGTTAGGAATGTCTGCCTCATCCTCATTAGCGAAGACTGATTACAAAGAATTCATGTAATTTCTCCACAATCTCTTCATCCTTTTTAATTACAACTTTAGTGGTCCGGTTGACCCAGACATTATTTAGTGTGTTCTTCCTGATACAGTTAAAGAATTTCTAACTGTTTTAATTTGATTTGACTACTAGCCTTTTTAAAAAACTTTTCACTGAAAATAAGTATTCAGCCTGTAAAAAATGATTTTTTTTCCTTGCGAGAAGTCTAACTGCTTCTAACAAGATTTACATCTATTTTTCATTTTGCATAATGTGGACTTTCTTGAGAGAAGCATTAAGCAAGAAACCCAGCAGATGCAAAGGGACGTTGCCCACACTCATGTCTGTCATTCACATAAATGTTAGCCAGAATTTTGGGCACTGTGAACACAAACACCACTTGGAAGTAAGAGATCTTCTCTGTTCATGTCATCTCCAGCAAGAGACACCAGCATAAGGAAACGTGCAGGACCTCAGCTGGCACCAGGCATCACCTGTGGAGCTCTCTGTAAATGTTGCTGTTGTCAGTGTGTAAACCGTGTCTCTGTTTGGTTCACTGTCCTGTCTTCCATTCCTGATTAATATTTGTGTGCAGCTTAGGAATCAACAGTTTTCTCCTTTATTTATGTATTATAACCAAAGATGATAAGCTTTTACCCCCTTTGACTGTTGTACTTTTACCCCCTTTGACTGTTGTATGTTCATCAGCTAACCCTTTACCAGAGGAAATGGTGCAAGTGATATCTGTACAAACCTAGCCACATCTTCATGTCTGATTGGTTTTAGAGAGCAATTCTGCTTTGTAAATGAACTGCCTAGGGAGTGAGTAAAATATCTTCTATTTACAGCCAACTATCACAGGGTGTTCTAAATAAAGATGTATGTTTCATCATTTTCAGCATGAAATTGACTCTCTGAGGTAATCAGCTCTGGTGCAGATGTGTTCTGCAGCAGAGTGAGGGACTGCAGTGTGAGAACGGGATCCTGAAATCAAGGGGCCCTCAGGGCAAGCATTGAGCTGCCCAGAGCTGCCAAGAGCCTCAGCCCTTGGGAGATCAGCTAAGAAGACATGGAGAGGGCCAGGAACAGCAGTGTGACATCCTCACAGGTACAAAGGCAGCCTCAGAGAGTGCTGTGAACTAAGTGCGAAGGCCTCTTCCAACCCTGAGGAGACAAATGACAATAGCACAAGATGAGGGGGACTGGACCCCGGCCTCTGCTCAGAGCAGAAAGAGGAGACTTTCCCCCCTTATCCTGAAGTACCCCTACGCAGCAGGTCCAAGCCTCTGGGGCTGGAAAGAAGAGAAGGTGTGGGTAGCAATCAAGACCCAAGAAGGGCTGACCACTAAGTTGGTCCAGCCAAGCACCCATGTTAGAACAAGTATCATCAAAAAAAGCTGAAGGGTGTTGGTAACGGGGGACTTCTTGCTGAGAAGCTGAAGCGCCCATCTGTCATCCAGAAAATCTCTATAGGAAGGTTTGCAGCCTGCCAGGGGCTTGTATTCGTGACATGAAGAAACAACTGCCATCCCTGATAATGCCAGAGGACTACTAACCATCCTTGCTCTTTAAGCCAGACACATGAGGCTGTAACAAGAAGACTACAAAACATCGAAAGAGACTTTGTATCCCTCAGAAAGATGTTGAAGGGATTGGCAGTGCAGATAGTTTTCTCCTCTCTCCTCCTGGTTGGAGACTGTGACCTGGGAAGAACAAGGTGAACAGGTCAGGCTGACTGGGATTGAGTGCACCCTCAGCAAGTCTGTAGATGACACCAAGCCAAGTGATGTAATTGATGCAACAGACAGATGTGAGAATCCTTCTTTGTGTTTTGGCTCAAGGCCAACTGTGTTCTGGGCTGCATCAAAAGAGGGGTGGCCAAAAAGGTGAAGAAGGTGATTGTCCTCCTCTACACTGTCCTCATGAGGCCCCACCTGCATCCAGGCTTGGGACTCCCTGCACAAGAAATATGTGGAACTGTTGGAGCAGTCTCGGAGGAGGAGAGAAAGATGATCAGAGGGCTGGAGCACCTCTCCTATGAAGGAAAGTTGAGGCAACTGGGCTTGTTCAGCATGAAGAGAAGGCTCTGGGGAGACCATATTGCATACTTTCAGTATTTAAAGAGTGCTTATGAACAAGATGGAGACTGGCTTTTTACAGGGTTTGACAGTGATTGGAAGTGGGGAATGATTTTAAATGAAAAGAAGGGAAATTTAGGTTAGACGCTAAGAGAAAACTCTACTCAGAAGGTGGTGAAGCACTGGAACAGATTTCCAGAGAAGCCCATGGATGGATGGACGCCCCATCCCTGGAGGCGTTCAGTGTCAGTTTGGATGGGGACTCTATAACAAGGACTTTGGAATTAAGTAAGAGTTAAGGTCCCTTCCAACCCAAGCCACTCTAGTTCAATGAAATCAAGTCTTATACAACATTTCTGACTTTTCCAAGCCATTCTCACTTTCTGTCAATTGCATATCCTTGAATAAAGTTTCGTAACACTTTATAATACTTCTTAACTGAGCAATACAAAAAATTAGCTTTAGGTATTTCTATACTTTCCATTTTAGAAAGTAGAATGCTGAGACATTCACTTTTACTCACTTATATTCTCAGAAGTACAGAAACAACTTGTCAAGTCTCTAAACACACAGACATAAACACAGTAGAAGAGGTAGTGTTGGTAACTAATAGCTAGTCTTTGTATTCAAGAAAGTTTTGTCCCGATTGATTCCGCAAAAACTTTTGTGATTTAGGAATAGTTGCATATAACTATATTCTCTCTCTTTTTTTTTTTCTTTCTGTAAATACATTGTTCTTACATATGTATTTTAATATTCAGATTTAGTTTTCCCAGGAATCCAGATTTGTATTTTTTTTTAATTTATCCTAAGGAATTTAATATCCAGAAACTGAACAGAATTTTCAAATTTGGAAATTTACTTTTAAGAAAATTTGACTTCGAAGGAAAAGCAGCACATCTACTACAGACAAAACTTTTATACAAACTATTATATTACAATTTTGATCTGTTTTGCCCATTAGTCTTTCATATTACTGTGATATTCTCTGTGTATCTATCTTTGACCTCATACTAATCACACTGTAAATCTATTCATTAATGCTTAGTATACATTCTGTTCAACAGCTTTCTACTAGCCATCTAAATATTCATTGGTAGATAAAGATAAGTATGATTCTGCATGCTGATTGGGATTTTGCCTGGAACTCAGTTGCTTCTGTATTGAGGTTGTGTCCTAACTCATCTGTGTATGGAAACAAAGAGTCTGTCCCCTTGCCCTCTCCCTTCCCCAGCCTAGAAATTTCATCTCCAACAGTAGATTTCTGAAGTATGATGTGTACATTAGCAAAGGAATGCCTTTTCCAAAAAAAAATTAATTGCTGGTTCAAGCAGTCCCTCATAGAATTTGGTTTTCTTTAATTTAGCTTCTTTTATTGCTAATTTTTGGATTTTCAGGCTCGCAACAAAGTGCCGTGCAGGCATAAACAAACCAACTTGGCTGAGGCAGTGCAGTTTCTGAAGCCATCTAGCTGCATTAGTAGGGCTGTGCTGATGACAGCCAAAGGAGCTAATTGAGAGGCAGCAGGAGCACAGTTGGTTATAAAGCATTATACTGCATTGTGTCCCACAGTTACTTTATGGAATACATGCAATTTTCTCATGCTGATGTTTCTAGGTTGTTGGCAGCTGTAGGAATAAATTGTTGAGATACTCCATTCTTTTCTTCCATACGTCATTAGAGCTATCTTCTTTGTGTTGCGCCACAAGTGGAGACATCAGTGTGTTTGGGATTAGAGTATTCACGCACTCTACTGAGTGAAGCTGGTTCACCTGCTAAAAGAAAACAACTTAATAACAAGAAATTCTTTAAATTTTATTTAAAATTGCAATTTTATTTCTATCTGCTGAGATGTCAAGAAACTAGAGGTCAGACTGAAACCACAGAGACCTGCAAAGGGACTTTACCTGAGTTCATACCTGTGTGACTGAAAGCAAATTCCACTTGTGATAAACAGCATGGTAGCCTACTTCCCAAATTATTATAACTCAAAACAGTCTTCCGTAACATGGAAAAATGGCTGATGGTCCCCACTAGGGTGAGGGCACCACGAATTCAGGTCTTCCATGTCGTCAGTGAGGACAATCAGGTTGTTGCTTAAAACAAGAATCTATAGTTATGATGGATAATTGTAAGTAGAAAAATGAGTCGTGCTCACGTGCGTGGGGGCTGCATTTCAGCAGGGAGATGTAAGTTCAGTATCCCTACGTAAGATGACATACACCTGGTGTCTGAACTAGCCTTGGAAGTACCCAAAGCCTTCATGTGTCTTAATTCTTTCCTGGTTGGCAACCCATCCAAAAGATGAAAGTGTAAACCAGATGAACTTTTATACCATGAGTTCTGAACCTGTTGTTAGGGTCCAATTCTGTTGCTGCACTGAGCAGCACCGTATTGCTGAATTCAGTGTGACTAGTTGTGCAGTAAAGTTGAATAATGGCAGCAGAATAGGCCCTTGGTAATAAGAATTAATCATATCAGATCTTTGAAACTGATTTTTTTTTTATTGTATAGCTGAGCTGACAGAACAGATGAAAGCAAAAGAGACAATACTCAGGAGCATAGTTACTGATAAATAATTACAACAAGGACATTATAATTATTTAATTAAAATTTGTGCATGGGGAGAGATTATGAGTCTTTCGGCTTGCTGCCTCATTTAGATGATACTAGTCATTAACCAATTTTGCTGTAGTCAGCTACTAAATGTCCACGCATTCTGCCTTATTTTTTAAACCCCTTCAATCAGCAAAACTGGCTGCATACACTGTGTAATGCTACTGAAGAACAAAGTGCCACACTTACTAATATAATTAAAGGCAGTCTTGA
Organism: Tragopan temminckii; assembly: GCA_028571105.1. Lineage (NCBI taxonomy): Eukaryota > Metazoa > Chordata > Aves > Galliformes > Phasianidae > Tragopan > Tragopan temminckii. The sequence continues at coordinate 22,039,299 of JAOWBP010000001.1, read as the reverse complement.
GTTTTTAAAGGAAACTTGTATTTTAATTAATCAAGGCCATCAAATAAACAGGAGCAGTAGAGTGTTTTTATCTCTGCGTCTGAAGTTATTAATTGCAGAACCACACAGAGATCACTGCAGAGTTCACAATGACCCTGTAATTTTTCCTACTGAAATTATTTTGTTCCTTCCCTTAATATCATTTTCTTCTCACTTTTGTATGGAAGTGTAAACATCACAGACGTGTAATGTGACAGAACAGTGATATCTACGCTGCAATAGGAAACACTTTCAAGATCACCTTCCCCAGCAATTTCTTCACATCTCCTAATTTCCTAGTTCAAGGCTGCCTTTAGGAAGTTTTTCCCAGCATGTCTTTCTGCAGCTTGCTTCCTGAATTTGCATCCCTTAAGCCAGCATTTTGCAACCAACTGGCAGATATTTTATTTCTTCCTATGTTTTCCCTCAGTTTCCAGCTGGTAGGTGTTCTAACACCTCTAATGTTTTCCCTCAGTTTTTAGCTTCCCATTGCCAAACAGATGGCATGTTCTCACATTTACACAACAAATCCGAATGTTCTTTCAGCTACACCAGTACACAATAGCAGTGACACTTCTGAATCTGAGAGAGCTCAGGTTACATAAAATAGGCTTTTGCAATGGGAAAAATGAGGCCCACAAACATAACGAGATATGAGTCTACAAAATACACAGCATTAAATGTGACTCACGGAATTTAAGCTGACTAAAAGAGAATAAGCATTTCAGAAATTAATGCATAACTAGTGCAGATAAACATCATTTTTTGTAGACTTTCTGAAATACCCTGTTGCATTTACTCAGCACTTTTTATTTTCCTTATGTTTTAGCAGATTTTCAAATAAGGAATTATAGAATTTGAAAATCCATTATCACTGGAAGGAAACCATTTAATTCTGTGGTGCAATAGAGTGCTCAAGGTCAAGGTACGCAATTATTTTGGATTTGCAGTGGAAGAAGAACACCCAGACTAAAACCAACAGAAGCCCTTAGCCAGCTGACTGTAAAATTTAGATGGAATCATCCCATGAAGGCAACTTTGCCTTCCTGGGCTGAAAGCCTAAGAACTTAGTGTAAAAAGTAACAAAGAAAGAGAAAATGAATAATAATAATAATTTAAAAACAATTTCAACTCTTGGATCAGGGTCCTCTTAATAATGCTTAATCAATAGGCATGAAATATAGCATTTTGCCCCTAAAACAAACAGCATGAGAAATAAAGCAAAAAAATGTTATTGCAACGATGAGTTCCCATAAATTTCACTGTCTGGGTATTCAGCATGAAAACATAAAATAGACTATCAAATTCATTCCCTCATCTGTATTTCAATGATGTTTGCTTGGTGATAATCAAGAGTCAGCAACACTTGATTGATAATAATCGACAGTAATAGTATTTATTCAAGTGACACTGAAGTGATAGAATCTCACCATGTTTTTGCTGTGTTCTCAAAGTATTATTTGTTGGTTAGGATGCTTGCTTACACATCACCTGAAGCCCCACTTTCCTTTTTCTTTCATGAAGAAATTCGTCTACGTATAAAAAATACAGATCAGATCAGATAGCAGTTCTTCAACCTTTTCCTGTCCTCCCTACAGGGACAAAATTAGTTTTTATTGTACTCAGCAGTTCTCTGTATGAACCATATGCTTCAATAGTTTCAATATTAAATGCAAGTTTTGAAGACAGCCCTCATTCACTCTGAGATCACTGTTTCTTCCTAAGAACTAACTACACTTCACAGCATCTGAACCAAAAAAAAGTCATGTCTACCTTCTCTAGAAACAGTATTTCATTACTCATTAACCATTTTAAATCAGTACTTATCAATTTCCATTTTCACTTTTCCAACACAGTGTGATCAAAACCTCAGAATTTTCTCTAAAAATAATATCAGTTCTATTCTGAGGACTAGGCTGCTAAGGAAGAGGAATTCTGTGGTTACATGTGCAGTTTGGCACACGTAATCTCAAACTGTTCTATGACAACTTCATCTCTTGAACATCTTGTTTCATAACACTTAGTATTAATAAATCACACTGTGATTTTTTTTCCACTTTCTTTGAGTGGAAAACTTCCTCACAGGTGCACACTAAATTAAGATCCATGATTTATCTTGTCCATAATTATAATTTTTTTTTTTGCTAATATTTGTTTGTTTTGTTTTTGTTTTTGGTTGGTTGGTTGGTTGCTGTTGTGGGTTTTTGGTTGTTTGGTTTTTTTTCTTGCTAAGAATGTCTGCTTGTCAGCTTTTTATAAAAGAAATTTGTATGAACTTCAGAGCATGCCTTTTGATGCCTGAACTAAACTCCTTTTCAATGACATAATCATGCTTCATCCAGTCTTCTCATGAGTGATTCTTAATGTAGATAGAATTGTGATGACAGCAGTGGATGCACTGGCGTATGAATTTGTATGGACACCTTTTGTCTATGCTACCTAGCACTCTCTTAGGACAAGGGCCACTTGCTAAAGCTCTGTATTTAAAAACTCCCTTAGGGAAATGTTGAAGAAGGGTGGTGACAGTTTTTCAGACTGCTCATTCATTGTATACCTAACCCTATTGACAGAAGATGCCAATTCATTCATTCATGCCAAATTCATTTTTCTGAACTTTTTCCGGCTATATAAGCCCTTAGAAATTGAGATAAATTTCTCTTCCAAAACACCATAGGAAAAAATAGTGACACATGCTTTTTTTTTTTTAACCTTGGCATTCATAATTTAAATTCACATCATGTCCTAAGAAAGCACATATTAATCAAGCTATGACAGAGGGCACAGAACATTTTGATTCTGTCTGTGCAGACTACTTATATATTCTTGGAGCCAGAGAAAGTGGGACTTCATGTGTGTGTGACTTAGTGGTTAGGACACAAAGTGCCCAAGGACATTAGAGGCTGATATTATGGATAGAGAAGACTGTTCTGATGAATATTTCACCTAAAGATACCTGACAATCCAGTGGTTATGAAAGTGTCTTGGGAAATGTAGGCTCATCTCCCCTTAGACAAAACTGAGTGCGTGTTTCCCACATGGCAAATGACTACTGAAACCACTGAGCTTTTGGGAGGACCACTTCAGGCAGGATTTTTTTCAGTCTGATTCATTAGATTTGATCTAATAGTCTAATGGATGATGCTCTGAGGACAAAGTGAATGTAGAATCATTCATGGGTCAGGCATGAAAGAGCTGTCAGGCTGCATAGCACCAAGCTGGAGCTGGCTGTGGTCAGCAGTAGAACAGCAATCATCCAGGAAATTTTGCTGCAGAAAATGCTGACATTTACAGTTTTGATACCACACAAGTTTTAAGCATGCTAGCAGGTAAAGAGAAAAGAGAGCCAAAGCTTCGTTTCAGCTTTCAGTTTGGCCATTAAGAGCTTTGCCTTAAATAAGTGAACATACGTGGTATCATTGGAGAGTAACATGACTAGGAAAAAGCCACAATGAAACCTTTTGCAACAAAATCATCACTCTTGCATGAACAGCTTAGATAGTTACATAAATAATCAGTCATCACTGCTACCACTGGGTAAAGTTTGTTTCAGTTCATAAATACATCATATTAATTTAGACTTATAAGGACACAAGTTAGTTATTTTTATAATAGATTAGTGGTGACAATGGCATTCTAGGATTTGGCTGCTTACAACATGCTGATCACTTGCTGCCTCATCTGCCTGTTTCCCAGCCATTCCAAACCTTTAAGACTTACATATCCAGAAGTCCTCTCCACTTTACAGTAGTGAAAACACTCTTATACATTCTGCTTTTTTTCAGTGTGCGTATTTTAATTCTCATGATTTCAAGTACTTCTTGTATGCAGATGAGGTTCAAATTTCTTTCCCTTTCCTCTGAAGACTTTCCTGCTCTTTATGTGAAGCATCTATTGGAATGTATGAGAAATATGTTAAGAAAAATAAAAGTGATGTTCTTAGGTTGAGATGCTACTCCGAAATCTTTTACCTTTGAGCTGAACTCCAGATTTATTTCCCAGTACCCTTGCAGGCAGGATAGATGATGCGCACATCCAAGTAAATTATTTGCCCAACAAGCCATTTCTTCTCTGTCAATCAGTTCATCTTCTTTGCAACAGCAGTTATACATCCAATTTGTGACAGAGATGCCATCGAGGGAAGGGCCTTACTAGAAGGATTCAACATCCTATGATACAGTGAAGAACCTACCTACTCTGGATTTTGTGACACTGCAGCCATGTGAAGGTATGGTTGTGCAGAGCCTGGTCAGGGACCATAATGAATTTGTTCCACTTCCTGGGCTGCTCTCATTAGATGGAGAGTAGATGAAGTTTTCTCATCCTGTTTGCACGCTATGAGAGAAATGTGCAGGGCACTCTTCCCCTCCAATTTACTGTGTTCCTCAGATGGGTTTGCTTACATTATTGCTAATGCTCTGTTGTCTTATTTGAAAATACACAAGTGGCCAATGAGACTGCAGCCCTTTTGGGCACCATTCCAAAGCAATATCAAGCGTCCCTTTAGCTTCCCAGCTGGGAATGCCACAGTAATTAAAATCAGTCACACATACAAGATGAGTAGATAGGAGTGAGAAAAAAACTAAAGAAAATGAATTAATGGGAAGTGAAAAAGTGCAACTAGATAGTGAAAATTAAATACAGACAAAAAATTATCTCCTTTATGAAGCTCGGCAGGAGGACAGTGGCCAGAAAACACACAAATTATGCAAGTGGCATTCAAGCACTGCAATTAGAGGCTTACAATGTTAGTGATGAACTGGATGTACTTGACCAGCTGCCTTCAAGGTCCTCTGAGCTCCAGACAGAACTTTTCAAGAGGTGTATAAATTGAAGGAACAATGTGTTCCCCAATACTGTTCCTTGTGCCTTAAGACCTGCACAATGTAACTCCAAGAAATTGGAAGTTACTTAAGACAGTAATCTACTTCTGGACTAGACCTAATAGTATGGCCTTTTACCACTACACAGAAGTATATTATGGTTTAGTTCTGAATTTATTGGTCTCTCTGAATATATAGAAGATAAGTAGACAGCAGGGAATATTTCTTCTTGGCAGTCTAAGAGAAGAATGATTAAAGTTTTGCAAGTAGGGTTTTTGCAGATAGAGAAATAAATACATCATGATGATGGGAACTGAATAACAATTTTAAAAAGTGTGTAATGGCCTCCTCCCAGTGAATATCTAGATTTGTGCTGAAACAGACCACTTCCATTGCTGAGAGAGTTTTTATTTTATTTTATTTTTATTTTTACTTTTGTAATGCTTTGGGTTTTGGCCACTGTTTAATTGTTATTTTTACTTTGACCTTTTCTTTATACTCTTTTTATCTTCCACTTTTTGAATAATCCATGTTGTTGACTAAACTGAAAATTTTTTCAGGTATTTCCAATGTGCCCTTTCTATGTGTTACGCTGCAGACATTTTGTCCTGCATGACTGTAAAAGGGAAGGACCCGACTGCTTTTCTTGTTCTTGTTATCAGTGTAAAGATATTGAACCGCTTTTACTGCATTAAGAACTTACAAAAAGCACAGACAGACAGAATTTCCTCAGAAGGAACAGCTCTCAGCCACTGCCCAATGGTTTGTAGAGGAGCATACATTGACAAAGAGAATATTAATATTATGTCAGTAAACTCCCTAGTCAGAATTCCCCCCATTACTTTTTTTTTTTTTTTTTTTTTTAATGAACCAAACTGTGCACAATGTTTAAATTAGTTCATGGGACTGAACTACATGCATGGCAACTTCTTCACAGTAACAATCCATACATGGGCACTTCAGGCATCAGCAAAAGGGGATATATTAACGTGTCAGGTACACGACACCCATATCACTTAGAATCATAGATTCTAGAATCAGCTGAGTTGGAAGGAATCTTCAAAGGTCATCTACTCCAACTACCATGCGATGAAAAGGGACATCTACAGTTAGATGAGTTACCTCTTAGTAACTTCATATCAGGTAATTATGTCCTTTTTCTTCTAATGAATTTTTGCTGATGCTGCATAGTAACAGGCCTGAAAAGAAGATACAGCATACTAAGGACGAAAAGAATCAGCATTTCTAGAAAGGCTCTTTCTTCTTACTTTTTACCTAATTGCATACACTGAGTTTAACAAGGATTCATATATATTTGAATCTTCAATTCCTGAAGGTAAACAATGACATAAAGGCAAAGACAGTGTACAGCACTCCAGGAAATGTGGAAACAGTAATCAGATCAAAGAAGCCTGGTGATCCTGGTGTAGAAAGCACATGCCTTTGCAAGAGGAACATGGCAGGTACCTTCACTTGAATCTTCTCCAGCATGAAGATTCCATCATGCACAAATGAAATAGTCTTGTTCACAGACTGACAAGACAATTGTTTAGGATTCCTATTTCAGGTTAGCTTTCTAGCTGATTATGATATTACACATTATACTTGGAGCCTAGATTTATACAATCTTTAAGCATGCACAACAGCTTATTAAAATTAATTTTTTCCCCAAGGACTTCTTCATTTTACTTTCTGACACACAATCTTCACAAGAGAAATGGCTCTTCAAAACTCATGCTTTTTGTCATAATAATTGCTTTACACCTCTCGGCAACTTTTCACACCATATTTAAAATACTGTTTCATTAAGATTCATTAAGAGATGATATTTTCATTGAAGTAAAAATCACAAAAATGTCTGCATATTGTTTTTAATGTTAGCCCTACTATTCCATTTACAGAGAAGCATGGATGTGTACACAAACTTACATACAAATACAGAAAAAAACTTTTGTAAAGCAGTCTTGTAAATTGACAGGATAAAAATTATTTGAAATACTTAATTGTGATTATAAGACATGAAAAATATCTTAAATGTCATAGTTGGAAAGGAAAGTGATTTTTAAGGAAACACTGCTATGAGAACTTCATGGTAAAATGGAATAGAATTGTACAATGTAATTTATTAGATCAGAATGTCCTGTCATTGTTTTTATGATACAATATTAATTTGTTTCAAATGTATACTTCATTTTGTCTTTCATGAGAAAAGAGAACACAATGGTTAAATGTAAACAATGTAAAGCAATACTATTGAATAAACAGTACATATTTACAGACTAATAAACAGAACAGTGATACAAAGATCTACCGGCTAGCTCCTACTTTTTCAGATGGGTAAGTTTGTTCTGTGGTAAAGCCTCATCTAATGATTGTGAGAAGTATCTAGAGTTTTTTACCTGATACTCTCACCAATTTAATTTCAAATTTTTCATTTCTATGAAAACGAAAAAATGTTTTTCATGATTATCACCCCCCAGTATACAAATTACAGGAGAGCTCTGCAAAGGAGGTGTTATACTTGTTTGCCTATATTGTTGTTAAGAAATGATATGCCAAATAACAGCATTCAAAATTTGGCAGTATTGTTCACCTGTGAAAGCTGTACACTGCAAATGGCTTCCCTATGTGACTCCTTATATAGAATAGTAGAATCATAGAGTATCTCCAGTTGGAAGGGACCCGTAAGGATCACTGAGTCCAACTCTGAGCTCCACATAGGACTGTCCCAAAATCAGATGATATGTCTGAGAGAATTGTCCAGACACTTCTTGAACTCCAGCAACTTGGTGCCATGACAACTTCCCTGGGCAGCCTGTTCCATGCCTGTGGTGAATAACCCTTTCCTAACACCCACCTGACCCTGACCTCACGCAGTTCCACATGACTCCCTTGGGCACTGCTGCCACCACCAGAGAGTAGAGATCAGCACTGCCCCTCTGATCCTTCCGTGAGAAGCTGCAGCTGCCATGAGGCCTCCCCTCAGCCCCCTCTTTTCTGGGCTCTACAGACCAAGGGGCCTCAGCTGTTCCTAATATACCTTTCTGACGCTGATATCTTTGTAGATCTCATTTGGACACTCACTATAGTTTTACGTCATTTTTGTACTGTGACACTCTAGAGTGCATATTGTACTCAAGATGAGGCCACACCAGTGCAGTGGAGAGTGGGATAATCTCTTTCCTCAACCTGCTAGAAATGCTGCTCTTGATGCATCCATATATGATATGTAACTCATATCACTAAGAGCTGTTACCTAGGACATACAATGTGCTTGCATACTGTGTATGAGTTTCCTTAGAGTTACGTTTTCCACTAATATTCCAAGATATTTTAAGACTGAGTAACACGCCACTCTGTACATACCACCAAAACAATACTCATGAAATTGCCAGATTGTTTGGTGCGATGTTAGGTCAAAAAAAGTGTTTATTGCTGAGGCTTCTTTTCCTCCTGAGTAAGTATGCTGCTTGTATACTTTTGCCTTTAGAAAAGTAAGTTTGACGGTTTCTGAGTAAGCTTTGTCTGATGTATATCACGTTGACAGATTAGTGTTGAGAAGGCATACATCTAGACCAAATGACTATGAGTAAATGCATCTCTCTCTGCTTAGCCTTTCATAAATCTATTGCAGTAAAGCCAGTGTTTTTTAACAGATTCTTTCTACAAGGGTAGACATTAGACATCTACGTGGCTTCTACAGGCACCTCAAAAGAAAAGGAAAGTTCAGGAGGGTATATCCTCCCTGGTGAGTGACATAAGCAAGTCGGTAATAACAGACAAGAGGAAGGCTGAGATACTCAACAGCTTTTTTTGCCTTGGTCTTCTCTGTTAACTGCTCATCACACAACCCTCAAACAATTGTTTTAGAAGGAGGCGATTGGAGAAACAACATCCCTCCCACTGTAAGCAAAGACCAGGTTCATGACCAGTTGAGGAACCTGAGGAGCCATAAATCTATGGCTCCTAATGAGATGCATTCCAGAGTACTGAGGGAATTGGCTGATGTAGTTCTCAGCCCACTCTGTATGATATTTGAAAAGTCATGGCAGTCAGGGAAAGTTCTTGGTGAATGGAAAAAGTCAACATCATACCCATTTTTGAGAAAGGTAAAAGGATGATCCTGGCAGTTACCAATCCATCATTCTCACCCTTGTGTCAAGAAATATCATGGAGCAGATCCTCCTGGAAGCTATGCTAAGGCACATGGAAGACAGGGACGTAATATGGGAGAACCAGCATGGCTTTACCAAGGGCAATTCTTGCTTGATCAACCTAGTGGCCTTCTATGATGGTGTAACAGCATCAAAGAACAAGAGAAAAGCCACTGATGTCATCTATCTGTACATCTGTAAGGCCTTTGACATGGTACCCCACAACATTGGAAATATATGGATTTGATATGTGGACTATTCCATGAACGAAGAAATGGATGAAGGATCGAATCCAGAAAGTGGTGGTCAATGTCTCAGTCTCTATATGGAGATCAGAAACAGAGATGAGTGGTGTCCCGTTGGGTCAGTTTGGGAAAGATACTTTTTAATAACTTCATCAATGACATCAACAGTGGGGTCAAGTGCAATTCACAAACTTGCAATCAGCAAGTTTGCAGATGACACCAAGCTGTGGGATGTGGTCGACACAGCCAAGGGACAGGATCCCATCCAGAGAGACCTAGACAGGCTTGAGCAGTAGTCCCAGGAGAACCTCATGAGATTCAACAAATCTAAGTGCAAGGTCTTGCACCTGGGTCATGGCAAACTCCACTACCAATACAAGTTGGAGGATGAAAGGATTGAGCACGGCCCTGCCAAAAAGGACCTAGGGTTATTGGTGGATGGGAAGCAGGACATAAACCAGCAATGTGACCTCGCAGTCCAAAAAGCCAACTGTATCTTGGGCTGCACTGAAAGAAGCATGGCCAGGTTGAGGGTGGTGATCCTGGTCCTCTACTCTGCACTGGGAGGCCTCACTCAGAATACTATGTCCAAACGGGGAGTCCTCAATAAAGGAGAGACATAGACCTGTTGGAGTGCATCCAGAGGAGGGACACAAAATGATCCAAGAAATGGAACATCTCTCCTACAAGGACAGGCTGAAAGAGCTGGGGCTGTTCAGTCTATAGAAGCTAAGTCTCCAAGGTGACCCCATGGCAGCCTTTCAGTATCTAAAGGGGAGCTACAGAAAAGAAGGGGACAGACTCTTCAGCAGAGTCTGTGGTGACAGGACAAGAGAAATGATTTCAAACTTATGGAGGGGAGATTTAGGTTGCGTATAAGGAAAAAGTGTTTTACAGAGAGACTAGTGAGGCACTGAAACAGGTTGCCCAGAGACATGGAGGATGCCCTGTCCCTGGAGACTTTCAAGGTCAGACTGGACCAGGCTCTGAGCAACTTGGTCTAGTTGTGGATGTCCCTGTTCATTGCAGGGGAGTTGGACTAGATGACATTTAAAGGTCCCTTCCAACTAAGGATTCTATGATTCCATAAGAAAAGAACAAAGAGTGATCTAAAACAAAAACACAAAATGAGGATGAGAGCATATGCCGATGATGAATGTATGCCAATAACAGCATTTAGAAATCCTCACAGGAACTCTTCGTACTGAAAACAGGTGGTAAAAAACCTAGAATATTTAGCTCTATGTATAAAAACCACCACAGTGATGCCCAGAACAAGACATTCTGACCACATTTACCACCCTTGACAAAGTTTTATATTATTGACTATAACAAGCAGGTCTTCACTGTGTATTTGTTGTGCAAATTGGCTTATTTTTCTCTGTGGTCACCTTTTTTCTATTCTTGTTTACTCACTTAAGGACTTGTTTTTTCCTTTCATCATTAATGAACAGATTCTGCAACCATCTAGCTGTCATCAAGCAGGTTTCTTCGGACTCAAGTGAAAAGTCATTTCATTCACATGAAAAGGAGCTGGACAACTTGTCAGGAAAACACAGCATTTCTTATAAGGATTTGTACTGGGAGGCACTGTAAAAACAGTGTTCTATAGCCAACCTTTTTTTGGAAAAAGAGAGTCCAAAGATCTAGATATCAGGGTCAGAAAATTCTAGATAACCTAAGCTGTGAAATCAGTGGTCATAAGCTTACAAATAACATATTGATTGAAATTTGAAAATTTTGCTAACTATAATGATTCTATAAGAAATATTTCTGACTTGAATTTTCCATTTTCTGTACTGAAGGAAAGATGTTTTGTTGGAAAATGATGCTCAGAAATTTATTTGGTGACTCCAGATTATTGAGGTACTCCAGACTCTTGAGGTTATGATCCCTGCAGCAGAAGGAACCTTTTGTTTTGCTCTGTTGTTTTGTTTTAGCTGCTCACCTCTGGCAGAACCAGAAGTATTTATTTTCTCTCTTCACACTGTGAGTTCAGCAGGAGCTTAATTACCAACCAGTATATTGTGATTAGCTGAGGAGTATCAAAAATGAGCACATGTATCAAGGTCTGCACCACAGCTCAGGAGTAACAGCTACAGTCACTCACCAGGCTCAACTGTCAGCTCCATCTTCCTCCTGAATAAAAATAAACATTTCCCCCACAATAAAGTCTTTTTATAAAAGCAATAAAACAACTCAAGGGAGCATTGTTATCATGAGCTAATCACCCCCTTAGGGAATTAGAGGCACTTAGCTGCATCTAGAGCTTCAACACCTGAGGGGCTGTGATTATTTCATGATAACCAACAAGGCATGACAGACTGGGAGGTTAATTAGATAATATTCAAACTTGGTAATATTGAGTTTGAAGATTTCTTTTGAAGTTGTACAAGCAAAGCTCTGCTTATAAAACAGCACTGGGATATCGGCACAGAAAGGATAATTAACATTTCCTACAAACGAACCAAGGTTTTGAATAGCTAAAGGAAAAAATAATAAAGTCAAAGTACTAAACCCTGAGGCACTCCTTTAACAATGACTAATCCTGATGAGTTCACTCCCTGGAATCTTTGGGAGAAATTGACTCAAATTATATAATGCCGTTTAGTTGCCAACCTGTAAATGGTCGAGGCACTTCAGTCAGCCTCATACTACTTAACAGTCCATTGTCTTAAAGAATTTAGTGGGATAGTAAATGCAGTATTAATAATAAATAATCATCCCAGCTGCAATCACAGCCATTAGTTTGAGAAACTGTAAGAACCTGTGCCACTGCATTGCTAGAGATGAAAAACAAAGAACGCTGCAAATATTTGAAGTTATACAACCAGCCGTTTTTCTAGAAGAGTATTTTATTTTTCTGGACAGAGACAGTGAAATTTCTGAAGTATTTGCATGTGCATGCAGGTTTGGAGCCATATCCCAGAGATGTGATTAGTGGCTAGTTACTGTGCTTGCCTGCTAGTCCATGTCTGCCCCCCACTCCTGATCCAGAACCCAGGGAACTGTGGAGTTATGTGACGTAACTGTTAGGTGGCTGAAATTATTCTTCCAAAACAAACAACTTGTCTCTATGTCAGCTCACTTACCTAATTCAGTCTGTGGCTACGTGGGTGATGGATCTCACAGAAAGTATGCTAAGGAGCTGCAGCTACTAAGAGAAGGCAGGATGTCCTATTGACGGACAGCTGGCTGCAGCACCAGCTTATAATTCAGAGCTATAATGCAGCTTCTACAAACAACCTACAACTTTTAAAGTTATTATTTATGTTGGCTATAAATTAAAAAAATTAAAAATAAATCCTTCTATGTCTTGTTTATATGTAAATTAGAAAATGAAGATGATGGTTGGTGTCCCAAGTAATTTCTGATTTGGGTAGCATTCTCTTTAAACTAATCTTCACTGAGTTACCAGATCTGTCACTGAACTAGAGTGTAGTGAAGAAGTCTGGCCCTAAATTGCATATAATCTAGCATATACATCTAGAAGGATATCTCGCTGTAACAAAGCTGAGATTGCTGGTCAGGCAGAAATTTACCAGCAAAATGTTTTTTTCATCATGAAGTTCTAATTTAATAGATCTGAAACATTTTAGTGGAATCTGTCAATGCCATCAAAACTTTCAAGAGGGAATCAAGTCATTTAGTGTGTTCCCAGCTTGGCAGTCAGGCGCTGGCAGCCTGCCTGGCTCCATGAGCTGCCTCCAGCTCAAGGTCCTCACTGCCCATGCCATGGGCTGCCTGCCTCCCTGAGCTTCCAAGCACTCACAGCTGCATACTTGGCTGCTCGTTTAGTGTTCCCCATGTAAGAGCTCTGGCGTGCCTGATGTATAGCCAGCTAACATTTCCCTCCTTAAAGAAAAACATGAAAAAGGCCTAAACCCTATAATTTGCCATGCAATGGAGATGTTTTAAATGCTCTTTTGCAGAATTCATACGTCTTCACTTTTCATGCTAAAAAAAAAAGTCCCAAGTAGCACTTAAAAATATATATATATATGTATATATATAAAAAAGAATCAATCTTAGATAGGAAGGAAAAATTATGTATTTAGATGACAATGAGATAAACATAGAATTCTAGAATCGTTAAGGTTGAAAAAGATCTCCAGGATTATCTAGTACAACCATCCACATAACACCAGTATTGCCCACAAAACTATGCCTGTAAGTACCATGACTACACATTGTTTGAACATCTCCAGGAACAGTGACTCCATCTCTTTCCTGGGCAGCCTGTTCCAGCACCTGACCAGTCTTTCAGAGAATTTTTTTCCATACATACAAGCTGAATCTCCTCTTGTGCAGCTTGAGGCCATTCCCTCTTGTCCTACTAATGTAGGACCTTACCTAGGAGAAGAGGCTGAATGCCACCTTTATGGGAACTGCTGAGTCACGGCCTGAACCTCTGATTGATCACCTGGGGCAAGCAATGAGTCAGCCACGGGAGCACAGGTGAAGGCAATTCACCTGTGCTGCTGGAAGGGGAGGAGCCTGACTCCACCGCTCCTAGACCATTTAAGAGCTGACTACCAGCTCTATTGGAGCTTTGTAGCAAGCCAACCAGCAGAGAGGATCTCTAGAAGAGATCCTTCCCCACTGGTAGTCAGCTCTTAAATGGGTCTAGGAGAGGCCTCACTGGTACCTAGTTCAGATGGACAGTTTCCTTTCTGGTCCTGCTGGCTACATAATTTCTGATACAAGCCAGAATGCTCTTGGCCTTCTCGGCCACCTGGGCACACTGCTGGCTCATGTTCAGTCAAGTGTCATAGATAGGTACTAGGGTTTAAAAAAAAAAAAAAATGGCTCACATAAAAAGCTCACATAATTTTTGGCAGAACCTCAAGTGTTTGCCAGTCATTTCTTCTTTTAAGACATTAAAACACAGGTAATTAAAATTACACCCAGAATTACCTCATGTAATTCCATGAATTGTACCTGAATCGGATGAGGCAACATCTGAAGGTACATGAGGACAAGAGTGGACAATCTGATGGCCGTCTTGTTCTAGATTACAAGGAATAGATGGATGAGAAGAATTCCATGCCAAGAACAGAATAATGGAAATTGAGAGAAAAGGGTAAAAGCTACATGAAAAGCCTTAAACAACATCTTATTCAGTGTATACACAAATCATCACCAAGAGTTAGACTGCTCCTTTCAGAGTTCCTCAGTTCCCTCTCTTTATATCAATTGCCACCTTCTTCAAAATCTTCTTTGATTTTTTTTCTTAGTATTTACCCAATTATTTATTTCTTTATGTGTTTATGTGTTGTTATCATTATGGCATCAGGTATGCAAATCTCTAGGAACAAATTCTACTTCAGAAAATTTGCCCTTTTTCTTATATTTACAAATTGCCTAGTGAATCTCATGTAAGAAAGCATATGAATGTTTCATTAAATGAAAACACTTGAAGTGTTGGTGTAATTTCATTTTGTAAAAAAAAAAAATAATAATATTAAATTAAATTAAAAGTGTCCCCATGGGATATAATCCAGTGGCCACTAAAACTGCAGGAAAGACAGACACTGATGTCACTGGAGCATTTTCAGACTTTTTTTTTTTTTTTTTTCCTGAAAATATATGTTAAAGAACAAAGCTCTTGAAAAAGATGCACCAGAGGGTTGTGTGGGTTCATTAGTTGTCCCTGCTGCTGAGCAATATAGCTCTGCTGTTGCTGCTGTCCTTATCAGATACATTTTAGTGATTAATAAATCAGTGTCAAGGCTTTGAGAACCTTAGTGCTAGTAGGCATGCAAGAAAGAGCTCTTATCATCAAGCTTCTTTGGGAGAGTGATCACAGATTCAGTAATGATCAGTGCAAGAATGAAATGCAACTCTGGTTTGAATTTACCAGCTATACTTTCTGCACTGTTTTATGAGCAACATGCATGGACCATGGTTCCAGTTAGGCTGACACAGAGTGCACCTGTGTGCATGGGTGGGCTAGTACAAATCCCTTAGGTCAGCAGGTGCACCAGCAAAAAATAGAACTCAATAGTGAGCTGCTTTCACTGGTGAGAAACTCATTACTGTGTTCTTGAAAGCTATGAGGATGTTAAGTTTGCACAGTTATTAACATGTAGCTACACAAAACAGTTTTGTGTTCTTTTTAACATTGACTCCCATGAGCTTGCCAACGTGAGGAAGTGTGAGTTTATACAAGAACTTTTTTATACCCTTGCCTACAGCTTTCAGTGTGCTCTGTAAAGTATGTAAATCTTTCTTGTTAGAACTGTGAATCAGAATTTATGTGTGAAAAGAGATATCTATATATTGTAGGCTATCAGCTTATTGATAAGTAGTTAAATTCTACTTTTTTTTTTTTTTTTTAAATTTACGATTCACCACATTTTACTCCACAGAGTGTTATACAAGGAGTTAGAGCTATACTGTCTCATCTGCTCATTTCTGCGTTTGCACTGTATCTCCCTGGAAGTCTCATTTAGCTAAGAATTTCAGAGAAATAAATAATTCCAGAGACTTAATTTGGCACATTCTTTTTGCTTAGCTGAAAAATTCAGGGAAAAAAATTTAATCACTAAATATATAATTTAAAACAATAACAAACATTGAGTCTTGAAACCCACAGCCACAAATATATGTTTTAGATAGATCTCCTTCTGATCTCTGCTGTGAAACAACTGCTGTTGAAAGTAAACCCACCAAAAATGGTCTAAACGCTGAGAGGAGATGGGATGGACATGAGGAAAACAAATAACTAAGAGTCATCTCACAGAAGTCAAGGACTTTCCATGTGATTAAAGTTACAGATAGCAAGTGTTTGCAAATCAGCTTCTCATGTTGTTATTCCATCTAACCTCAGAGAGAAAAGATTAAAACTAATTATGTTCATGGATGCTTTATGTAAAGTTTTCTCCTTGTTCTTTGTTTATTTCTGTGGCAATTACAACACATACTGCACGCCATACGTGAGAAGTTTTCCAGCACTTTACAGGGGAGGCCACCACTTAGCAGTAGCAGCTTTGCAAGCTGCTTTGCTTCCCATATGACATTTTGCGGACCAGCTCCCTTCCCTTTACTAAGTGAATAACATCCCTGTGGCAATTGCAGCAGTGTCTCACATAGAAAAGTAACATGAGGAGAGTATTTAATGTATGTGCAGCTGTCTGCAGTGTCACTCTAGCTGGTGGAAACAAACTGAAGAGATCAACCAGTTATTTGGGAAATACCACTGGTTGATTTGCTACAGTTGGTTGTTATCTATGTGTTCATGCAGCATACCATGAGTTTAAATGTCAGAATGAAATCCTTTTAGAGGGTCTTCCCAGTTTTGAAATGTACATCTCCCACAAATATCTCAAGTTCTCAGTTCATGCTTTGATTTAAGGATATTTCCACTTCCCCTTGGCCAAAATTTCTCTCAAACACATGAGTTTTATAACAGTTTGTGGATTCTTTTGTCATTTTTGTGTATTTTTATGACACTTTAATGGGATTTATATATTCTTATGTGGCGTTTCTTCTTTTCTACTAGCAAAATAATTGGACGAGTCACTCTGTATTATTCACAGAAAGAATGAAAAATCTGTTAGAAAACTTCAAATCCAAGACTGTAGTATGAAGGAAAATGGGGAAAATACAAATCAAAAGATAAGGGATGTAGATCACTGAAGAGGTACTAAAGGTACTAGCATAAAATAATATGGTCAATTTCTTAAGAGTAATAAAGAGGAGCAACTGTGTGAAAAACAAAAGGCAGAGTTTCACTAGCAAATCATCCTCATATAGAATACTAAAGAATTATTAATATATATTTCTCCTCTGTTTTGAAAGAAGGAGGTTAATGAATTCATAATTTATTTTGTTTTATATATCATGTTTTTTTATTCTCTCAGTCACTGGGGAGCATGTTAAACAACAAAATGTCTCTGTGTCTTTAGGGCCAAATAGCTGCCATCAGGAATGTTAAAAACAATGTCTTTAGAAATAAATGTAAACCTGTGTTTTCACAGCACAGAGCAGACAGGCTGCTCAAGTTAGCTGGGTTATCAAAATCCATGCAAGAATCTTCTGGTAGACCTGTTAACCTAACTGAGAAACAGCCAAATACTGTGCCACAGATAATCAACATCCCACTGCACAGACTGAAAATATTAATGACAAATTCACACTTTAAGAACTGGATGATCCAAGTAGCTATATAATTAGCACAGGTAAGATCATAAACAGGCTATGTGCAGCTGGGGATTACTGAAATACGGTATCAAAAGGTTGATTTGTTTATAAGTAAAAGACTCATTATATTACCCATCTGATAAACATGACTATAAAGTCCTTCAAGCATATCTATGCTAGTAGGTGCAGACTGCCCACAGGTTTCTTCTGCCCAGCTAGGCACAAGCAGCTTTGGCCTGGAAGCCATCCAAATCTGTAAGCACACAGAATGCCTGAGCTCTGGGGGCAGTTTGGACAGAGACAGCAGTGTTCATAAACATATACTATGTACATATCCCCCAAGACTTCTGTAAAAGTATTTTCCTCCAGATAAAAAGCCAAAAGAGAAGCTGGGCACCTACTAATCATTAGGCGCTGCAACAGCTCCTGAATGTTGTGTTTAACCCTCAGAATATATTCAAAACTTAATATATATATTCCAAAGTTTCCTTTAGAATATGTCAAGAGCAATGGTGCAAAAGGAAGCTTTGAAATAATACCAAACCAGAAAGAGACACAAAGTGGGGGGGGCCAAGCTGAATGCCATTTCTTGGAGTCACCAGTGTTTTAATTAGAGATGAAATGCTTTCTTTTGGGCCGCTATGGAGAAAAGAAGCCACAAGTCATGGAATCAAGAGGAGAACTGCTGGCAGCCCCAAAGAGAAGTCTCTCACTTTCGGAAAGAAGTTTGCAGAGCAAGTTTTTCATCATGTCTTAGACTAGACAGTTACAGTTTATTCGTTTACCACTAGATGGCACCTGGTATTTGGCAACCATATGCCTGTCTAGGCTTTTTTTTTCTTTTTTTTTTTTTTTCCTATGGAGTTGAAGCTAGTACAGCAATGGGACCCTCTGACAGAGTAAACGTGAAACCAGCCCCATATCCTTGAGATCTCCATGCCAAGGGCTTACATTTTGCCTAGCAAAATGTTCAGTAACGCTGCCATAACCTCTTTGGTGACCTGTGAGGAGAGGGCTGCGGCCTGGCCTTCCTGCGGCCTTGCTGTACCTGCAGACAGGGGTACCAGCGCAGGACTCATCTTCAGGGCAGTTGGGCACCTGCTGGAAGCAACCCCGTGCTCACATAATCTAAATCTGGAGATACTTAGACTGCTCTTTTTTCTAATTGTAACAAAATGATTCCAAATGTTGTTTCCTGCTGTTGTTTCCACAGATTTCTGTTCAGTGAGGTGGATCACTGTCGTGTTTATAGTGGTATTTGAGTTGTCTGTAAAGTTGAATTTATCCCCGTTGTTATGGGTGAGTTTCTGGGTCTATGGGGAGCCTGTCCTTTGCGTTCCAAAAAATAAAATGTACGTTTCTTGATTGCAAACAATCACAGTACTGGAATTTACTTCTCTGCTTTCGGCGACAGCCTCTGTGCAAATCTGATAATATGGCAGGCAAATACATGTTAGGTTAGAACACGGTACAGCAGCTGGTGAGCTACTGGTAGTAACTTAGTCAAATAGCCTTGATAACGTCCAATATTTAGACATGTACTCTTGCAAATATAGTGGGCCTCTGAGGTTCAGAAAACCTAGTAAAACAAAAGCAGCTCCCTGATGTTGGACACTAAACATGATAATACTCACCATAATATCCCTTTTGGAAAGGAAATTTCCAGCCCTTCCTGTCATATTAGAACTTAGAAATTGCAAAATAATATTTAAAGCTAAAAGCTTTACAAAGCTTCTTTATTTTTTTCTTTTTCTTTTTTTCCCCTGCATGCGTGTGCTGTTATTTTTGTTTTGTTTTGTTGTTTTTTGTTTGTTTGTTTGTTTTTCCCCTTAAAATTAAAATTCTGCAGTATTTTCCTTCTCTGCTCTGCAGGACATTTTTTGCCTGTGAAACATCTGGAGGGTGTCCAGCTACTTCAGAGGTGGAGAAGTCTGAAGTTGCAGTTCATAGGCAGCATCAGGAGAGCAATGCACTGGATTACATACCATGTTGGAACAAGCATGAACTGTGAATGGAGGAACTGTCTGATTCTGATTTCTGATCTGATTAAGTCACTTAGTATTGCTCCTGCTTATGTTTATTACAGTAATGTCTATAAACAAAATATTGCAAGGGGCTCCATTGTGCTAGATACCATGAAAGCAGAGAAAAAGCAGCAGCATCCTCTCAGCTGTTGTTTCCCCATCTGTCAAGTGAGGACAATGTGCTTGCTTTATACAAGTACATGAGCTCTAGTTAATTAATATTTGTAAAAGGATATGTAAATGCGTAAATGCTAAGTATTATTTATGAATTATATTAGAAATGAAGATTGGTGGAGAGGCTTAGGAGAGAACATAGAGATGGCATTATGAGGGCACAGAGAGCAGTGCAGGGTGCAAAGATCAGCCTGGAAACAAGGGAAGCAAAGACAAGTAAGTGATTTACAAAAGAGACGTTTTTAATTAACAAAAAGAAAGAGGGAATGCAGAGGATGTGAGCAATACAGTGGTGAATTTAAAAAAAAAAAAAAAAAAACGAAAAAAACCCCAACAATCAGTGATCTGGAACTGGATGGGATATGATAGAAATGGAAATGGTAATAAAAAAGAAAAGGTGAAAAAAAAATAAGCAAGAAGAGCCCTAGTATTGTACTTAACACTGACTTATATAAACTCTATTTTAAAATAGTAGTAGATTATTAAAGCCTTGTTCAGTGTAACAAATCATTGATACTTACTTGGAGTGATTGGAAAAGCTGTACTGTCAGGGTGAACAAGCTTGTAAGTGTTCATAAGACTAGGCCTCAGCATAAACTACAAGTTAAGCGATGAAAATGCTATAGGTATAATACTGTGTGGTACTGTGCTCTATGAGCAGTTCTGAGTGTGGTGAATTACTCCATTAAAGGACATTCAGAAAAGTAGTAAAGGTGGTTCCAGACAGAGCAGCCACCTCTTTTTTTAATCACATCTAATACCCACGGATGCATCTGTGGATATGTCAGTTTTCTTTCATATGGTCTATGTGAAGTGTCTGCTTAACCATCCTGGTTCTAAAAGTGCTTTAGCAACAGAACAGAGCACAGTGGCAGCACTTTTTGTCACAACTACTGGAAAAAAATATTTGTAAGTATTCATATTCAAGCTCTAAACTAAATTATAATTTGATCTAATTCACTCCAATCTGTTGTTTCTTTGCCAGGAATGTTCAAACACACAGCTTTTCTTATCATGAATATGCATGAAGTTTAGGCTCTGGAGCTGAAGAGCTCAGCTAATTCAACAAAGTCAGCTTGGCAATTCCATTGTGAGTTGTTACTCTTGCAGTTTGCTGTTTGGTTTCAGCTGGAAAAATCAAACAGTGCAATATCATCTGTTCAGGAGGCCAAAAGAAATATACTTTGCTTAATGCAAGAACATGTGGTCAGCTGTTTGTGAGTGGTCCTACACAACGACTTACTCAATAAGAAAACAACCAACTATTTGTAAGCAGTGGACAAACAGAATTTTGCGATCTGCTCAGACAATACCCCCCTCTCCCGCCCAAAAAAACCACCATGCAACATTTTCCCAAGAGTTTTTTCATGGAATTTATTTGCTTCATTTCAGTTCTTAACGAGCATGAGCAGCTGATCATCACCTCCTCTACCACAGAGGAGTAATCTCCAAGATTTTTCCTACCAACATTACTAGAAAATGAATGAATTCAGTTTGGACAGCTCTCCCTTAGTTATTTCACTGACCCTCAGAACCAGAAGGCTGCTTTGAGTAAATGGAGAGAAAAACATTAAAAATTATATATCCTGGGTTGACTTTGATCTTTAAAAATGAGGTGGATTTTATTTTAGGTGTATAATAATATTGCTAACCTCTGTTCACTAGGCAATCCTTCCTTTTCCCTCAGCTCTCAGTTTGACATATCTCCACCATGAAATGGACTAAGATTGCCATGAAACTGAAAGCTGTGAGTGTGAAAATTGGGGAATGCATAGACAAATTCTTCTTTCCTTTTTAAACATATGCCAGTGAATAGGTTCTCTTTTTTTCTCACTGGTTTTCTGTATTTCTTGGTAAATATGAGTACAAACCTGGACTGGAAAGCCCAAAGCAAATTTCTTTAAAGAAATTCTGTTAGAACTGCAGAATACCAGACATGAAAAACCAGGCGCAGACTTGGTGTAGAAATTGTACCCTGAGACTGAAAATTGCCATCAAGGTCAGGTCATTTTTCTTCCTAAGTTTTGCCAATGAGAAAATGAAAGATCACTGCAGAGCATTAAAAAAGACAGGAAGCATCTACAGAAGTATTGATTCTAACATAACTATTTGGCCACCATGGTGTATTTAAAGAAGCAAGAGATGTAGGAGTAAGCCTCAGAAAGAAAGGAGGTGTTAAGTTGTAGTTGTTAGGTGCATTGTCTGAACAAAGCAGTATTATTGGTAGTCTACATGGTATATCAGTAGTGCTGATCTGTTGCATGTGATGTCTGGACAGAGCAACTTCTAATACGGGTAAGAATAATTCTTAGATAACTGTGGAGACCTAAGTCCCTCCTTGCTTGAGCAAGCAATCCCAAGCATGATTTAAGGGCAAGTTTTAAAGGGAAAGTAAGGAGCATTTAGCGATCAGTTTCTGCAGGTCTCACGAAGGGCAGAACACTTGTAAAACTGTGTGCCAGTGGCTACATGTTTGCTTCTTTAGAAGCCAACTAGCCATTAAATATACCATACTAACCATGTAGATTTTTCCAAGAAACAGAGATGCTGAACATCGTGGAGCCTAGCATTATTTTATCTCTCACTCAGGATCCTAACTCTTAACACAAACAATTTCTGGACTCCTGAGAAGATCTGTGATATGTTTACTTCAGTTCAGTTAGTAAGTGGAAAGTGGTAGCTATTGCAGATATGCCTGCATACATAGGGTTTAATTAATGGAGAAAGCAGACAAAAGGAAAATGGATATTGATGGACATCATGTATTTATTTGCAGCCAAGGCCAGTTCAAGCAATTGCCAGTCAAAGGCAAGGTTCACTGCCTTAACTAATCGACATTTAAAGTCCAAGGCTTCCCAGCAAACTTAAGAGTTTCTGAAAAAATAAATCCATAATCTGGTGTTATTTGCATGTATCTATTTAAATCTTATTGAAGTCCTTCAAACTGCCAATTTTGTTAGGTTTAATTGAAGGAGTTTGGAGTTAAGTAAATGTCACAGATTTTACAGAGATTTTATTGCTAGTGACAGAGAAATCTATTGTTAAATGTAGTTAAGTTCACATGAGGAGGAACTGGGAAACTCAGACACTTCTAAAAATAGTGATAAATTATACAGAAAACCAAACAGGAAGGGAGTTCAGTTCTCTTGCATGCTTAACTTAAATGAAATTCAGCCTACCTGACTACCCTTTTGTGAACTTTTCTGTCAAGGTAATTACACACTACCTAGCGATTAAATATCCAAAATATTTATGGAACATATATTTTCATGAAATGTATGTTTTCACTAGCTAGCACCTCTATACTATAGCTGCTTTCCTACATGTGATGATATTTTTAAATATGGCTTAACTTTTAAAAATACGTAAAGTGTTTCATTTTAACTTCTGAGTATTCAACTTAGGAAATAAGTATGCAACAAACACATCTGTAGCTCGGGTAAAGCATTTTAATAAAGGACTAATACTTAGTATAAAAAGAAAAACAAATGTGTTAGTATGTCAGGCCAGTGATTTGTAACTATATTTAAGCATAATTTTCTATTTTTTTCCTCCATAACTTTCCTTCTTATCATCATTGTAGTATATCTTTTTTTCAGAAATCTTCACATTTTCCAGTTGTGAAGACAGATCTAAGGTAAGAAAGATATTTATATCTGAAATCTGTAGAATACAATTATTCTATTTTGTGACTAAGAACGTCCAACTAAAGAACTTCACAATACCTTTTCACTGTGTAATTGTTTTTTATGATTTTGGAATGAAATATATGACCATAATTTGGCAAATCATTTGGTTCATTTAATTTGCATCCACAAGCCACAGAACCATCTACCTATATCCTTTTATATGTATGGTGGGGATATTAGAGAAGAATGACATGTTTCTTGCTGTGACATATGCTTTCCAGGCAGGTTTAGTTGAATCACTTAATGCTAGATCCATAGAGACATCCAGACCCAGAGCCAACCTACTTAATTTTAAATTTGAATATAAAATGAAGTGAGTGTCCCTAGAAAGGACTTTGATAATCAGATAGTATTTGCCTAAAAGGTAGGGAAATGTGTATCTGATTTCCTTGAGGTAGAAAAAGGAACTGAGTGCTGCTCTTCCTCATTAGATTGCTACATTAAGTGATAGGTCTCTTTTTCTTTCTTTTTCTTCCTTTTTCTTTCTTTTTATCTTTTTTTTAACAAGACGGACATACATCACAAGTTATGGGGATTTTTTTAATAGTTCAGTTCTGTATGTGTGCTTTGGGAAAGCCCTAAGCACGTCGGACTGAACTGCTCATAACAGTTGAAGAAATACCTTATCTAAGGATCTCAACAGCACTTAGAGGTAGAAACCAATCCATTCAGACCTTTCAAGACATTCAAGGCCCTCCTTTTTGTAGTGCTTTTATCTAAGTACTTCGAAACACTTCATAAAATAAAACAAGTAGCATTTCCTCATTTCACTAACTGAGAACCCACAGAGATGTAGTATTTACACAGGGTACTTTTCCATGTCTTCACACAGACGTGAGGCAATTTCACTTTTAATTCTGCCTTCCCAGCATACTCCAGATTGTAGTAATCTTTCTGTGCCCAGGGCTGCTAGCTCAAACACATCAACTCATAGAAGCTATTAAAACTAATAATTAATGTAATGTTTAAATTACGTATGACCAAACTCTTTGAGATCCTGAGACTTCTCTTCAACATTTTCTCAAGAAAAAAAGGAGACATTTTTCTTTGTAGGCTTGGTTGAAAACTTTTCAGTTTGCTTGTTTTAAAAATTCTCTTTGAGAAAATAGCAGGAAATCATCGCCTGCTTTAAAAAAGTAGTTAGCTGAAACAATCATATCCAAATCTGAAACACAAGCTGTATGTCTCAACACAGAGATTACAAGGAGTTGAGCAGTGCTATAATGAGGAATGGCTGAGATGGAAAGCACTGACAGAACAAAAAGAAACTATTAGATGCCTTAGCAGTAGAACCTTTGAGAGCACTAAATATGGAGAAGATTGATAAGTCACAGAATCACAGAATCACAGAATTGTAGGGGTTGGAAGGGACCTCAGAGATCATCGAGTCCAACCCCCCTGC
>JAOWBP010000001.1:21995065-22005905 GCA_028571105.1 Tragopan temminckii | reverse complement strand
GAGAGCACTGGATGTCATGTACATTGACTTTAGTACAGCTTTTTGAAACTTACATAACAGTCGTAAATGAAAGACAAAAAAACATCACTTTCTTGAAACTATCTATGTTATGAGTGAAAAACTGAACAAAGAGAATACTTATTAGTAGTTCACCATCATAACCATGAGGGCATGTGGAGTGGGCTTTCAGAAGAGTCCATCTTGTTCTGTTTATTTTTGGTATGTTCATTAATGACCTGGATGATGGAGAAGAGAGGCTGTTTATTAAATCTGTAGACTGAACCATGCTGGGATTTCTGTATGGACAGGAATTCAAGAGAATTTTCAAAAACTGGAAAAATGATTGTAATACTCTGTTTTTATAGAGTTCAGTGTCCAGTTTTTAAAGCTCATTATTACTATTAAAATGATAATTTTATTCTCATTCAGGCCATTTATTATTGTTATGAGAGCTTCCGACCACTATCCCTGTATATCCTGAAACAACTGTAAAGTCATAGTCAAAATTGAGGAGTATTTGAAGAATTGAGATTCAGATAATTTTCTTAATCTTTGATAATTTCACATTTTAAGTCAAAATAAGACTCTCTAGACTATACCTGTAGGAGTACGTGAAGCTAAATGGCATAAATTCAGCTTCATGCCTCGCTGCCTTAGTGCATACGTTAGGTATAAATACTCTTTCATAAAGGCCTACTGCACAGCATTACTAAATTATATAAACTCGATTAATGTAGAATAAATGTGGGTTCAATTTAGCAAGCTGACAAACCTTGGCACTGTGCTACATACATTATTTGTCCTGCACTGTTCTAAGAAACAAAGAAACATGCTTTTTAAAAAACAATTTACCTAACTGGCATGAATCACTATACTGAAAATAAATACAGAGATCCTCAGTGGGTCCTTGATGCCTCCATTTTCATTAGGAACTTTAACATCTATCTCTTTGTTTTATGCCTGTTACATAGAATTATAGTTCCCCCTGGAGACATTAGATTAGGGATTATAAAATCAATGTGGTGTAAAACCATTGTTCCAGCACTTTTGAGCCATCCCCACAGAATGAGAAAAGGGCAGCTGGACCCTGACCCACCATGTGGGACAATGTTGCCCAGCAGAGCCGTCTCTTCAGGAAGCGCTAACTTGACAGCCTGCCTAAAGTTAGATAAGGGGTGATATTATTATTCACTGAGGTACAAATAATTACTCAGCTACAAGTAAGGTAGCACTGCACCCTATAAGACCAAAGACAGACAGTTCAGTATGAGCCAAAAGGACTGGATCCACTGCAGTCTTATTTAGTTTAATTAAGATTCCATACTCAGTCAAGTAAAGCTGATTTTCTTTAAAAAGAAATAATTAGAATTGGCAACATCTAGAAATACTACATTCTTAAAAGTCTAATATTTGTATGTATACAAATACATTATTTTTCTCTGATATAAACGTTAATTTTTTAATCTATTGACTATTTCTGTATGTTATATGCTTAAGAGATTATTGAAAAGACTGGATGGAAATTATCATTCACCCATGAAATAAGTGTAGGCTGAAATCTTTTAAATGTCCTGATCACACAGCGTGGCATATCCTTTCTGTCCAGCTCTGAAAAGGGACAAAAATGGTAAATTACTCCATGGAAAACTATACTTTTACTCTGCCCTAATATGCATAGCAAAGACTTCGATAATTCAGATGGTTTATAATCAGGCGTGTCCAAAATGGTTCCCAAACCATGAGAAAGCCTCCTGTTAATCTGAGAGCCATTCATTTCCTCTCTTGGTCTTTATTGACCTGTACCTAAATATAAGCTAATTCAAATGAAATGATTGATTTCTATTAAACCAACAAGAGCCTGAAAGCACAGCTACAAGTTTTTTCTGGTAATCTCAACAGTTTATAGAACTCATTGACCTCTGCCATACATGCAGCACTGGTAGAAACACTGCCACTGCTGCATGTTTTATTAAGAGAGACACAAAGTACAGAGGATACTGATTCAATATAATAATTGTCTTGTAAATATTATTCAATATTGTTTACATAGTGAATTTGGTTTAATTACTGCAACTCAGGATGTTTTAAATCTTAATTTGGAACACGCAACTGCATATTGAATTATATAGATGTCACTGTATGAACCAATACAGAGCTTAGGAAAACAGACATCAGTGTTATTGTATAGAGTAACAATACATTTGAGAGGTGTTGCAGTGAACATCTAAACACAGCATGCATTTCTTGATAAAAGTCTTTTCTCTGGCAAGAGCAACACAAGAGAACGACTATGGTGTGATTCCTCTCCTATAACTCATTTTTCATGCTCTCTAGTGTAGTTTAAATCAAAAGGGAACTACTGCAAAGGCAACATATTTTTTCTTTTATTTCATGTTGGCAATTTTTTCTTCAAAAAGCTGTAGGTTCAGAACAGATGTAAAAAAAGCACATTCTATCTTTAAGCTTTAACTGCAACAGGGGAAGTCAAGTGGGACAGAACTGTGTCACCTCTCCTGTTCTTAGTCACAAACCAAACCCTGGACACTGCTCATCATGGCTCTCACACTGACATTTTCACCTGAAAAATGCTTGCAGCAAAGAGGCTAGGCAGCTTGGGATGAGGGAGAATATCACCTCATGTTGCCTCTCCTGTTCTCTGCCTAAATCCTGGGTGTGTGCCCACAGGGAGACCCAGTCCCTTGGCCACCCTTCAGACAACTGCTCATCATGAGAAAAG
Source organism: Tragopan temminckii (assembly GCA_028571105.1). Classification (NCBI taxonomy): domain Eukaryota; kingdom Metazoa; phylum Chordata; class Aves; order Galliformes; family Phasianidae; genus Tragopan; species Tragopan temminckii. Next base: position 22,003,168 of record JAOWBP010000001.1, on the reverse strand, counting down.
GGCTGTAAGGTCATAAGGAGCTGCTAAGTGTCTAGCTTACAACTGAACCTTTGGAATTCATTCAGAAACATTAATATCACAAACAAAGGCATTTTCCTGGGCCTCAAGGGATTATTAGAATTATTTCAGCTTATTACCATTGTCCATTTTGACAAATTTAAAATTTATATCTCAAATTCCAATTTACATCCTCTAAACTCCAACTCAGTAGACACCTAATTTTGTAGATGTGTGAGTATCCCACATGGTGCATTAGGAATCAACTCGAGGAGCAAGAAAATTGTGGATGTAGTATCACGTCTATAGACTGTGGGAATATAGGATAGCTGTATATAAAATTCATTGCAAGATTTAGACACCAAACTGTCCAGTTGCTTTTGTCCAAGCAAGAGAGATACAAGGTGCAAGGATTTGCAATTGTATTTCTGAGGTACTGTAGGTATTCTTCACTTTCACCAGTGAGGATCCTCTGGGTGGCAAACATGCAGAGCTTCCCCACCTGATGGCATCCTAAACCCACTCTGAAATCCCACACAGAATGTTTCTTAATAAGCAGCCTGGACTCTTTTCTCTTGTTTCCTATGCCAAGGTTTTTGGTTGTTTTTTTTTTCAGTAAATGGGAAGAAATATTTGCTTTAATTAGTGTTCAGTTTCTCCCATACACAGGAAATCTTGTCGCCATGCGAGAGGCCACGAAACAGGAACTTTTTGTTCGTACTTGAAGAAACTTGCACTTACATCTCCTGCTTTTCAGGAAAATACTAGGTTCTAGGGTATTTTATGGTGAAACTTCACCAGTTCTTCCAGAACAAGCAAACTCCAGAATGCTAAGTTATGAGCTGACTTGTATAACCTCCGAGTGTGACATGGGACGGTGCCACCTTTGCAGGGCAATACAGCTCCCAGCCTGGACCTACCCCTTTCCAGAAGCTCGGAACAGGGACAAGAGCTCAGTCTGGTCTCACCTTTCATGTGGATGTGCCCTGCGTTTCATAAAGCCCACTTTTTTTTTTTTTTTAATTTAAATTTTAGCTATTTACTTCTAAAAATAACACTTCCAGCTTACACCCTTCTCACAATGGAAGCTGGGAGCAAGGTGGATAAGCACCAGTGAGTTAAGCATACAGCACTGAAGCTGTCAGCTCTCAGCAAAAGGTTATCTGTGGTTCACGTGTGAATCTTGTGGATGATGAAATCATTTGTATCAAACCTTAATGTTTTAGAGAAAGTAAAAACTGCTAATGCCAATGGGTGTTGAATGCAGACTTTGTCTAATATATTGATTTGCCATATGAACAGTGTATTACAGAGCATCTAGTTTCTCCCTCATTTGTTACTGTATTTTTAAATAATACTGGAGCTTCGTACCACATTATGTAGTTTTATTAACATTATCTGCATGTATCGAAAAAGAATCTGAACACTGAGTTCATAGGGAAAGATTTTATTATCCAAAACACTTGGTTCTGAGATTTCAAGAAAAACAAATATTTGATAATACATTAAGTCTGTGATACAGTCTACCCTCTAAAAGTGAAGACGAACAGCTGCTGAGGAAGATAAAACAAAATGGTAATTAACAAACAAAGGGACACCAACATAAATGCAGCCAACAAAAATTGTTCTTAGTTACCGAAAATCACACACAAGCTGCTTAACTGTAAATATGTGCGTATTTTTTTGAGCCCATTGCAGTCATTATATCTGATGCATTGCTAAGTTTTATAGAAAATATCACATGAATGTTAGAATTTCATCCTTCAAAATGGAAAAATTGTCCATGAAGGATCTATAGGGCTTCAGTTCCTCAAACCCTTCAGATCATCACTGCCAGTAGAAATGAATGGCAAGAATACAGCTCACGTGCATAGAGCTAAGTCAAACTTTAAAGAGGAATAAAAAGATGAGAATGGACAAATTCATGCAGCACAAAGTGAACTACTTTAAAATCATTAGATGCACCCAAAACATTACTGTGTCTTCCAAGAAGACAAAAGACTGGATGGTTCACCAGTGTCAACTTTACATTAATGACGTCAACCCCGCTATTCTCTGAAGTACTGCACTGATGTGTAGTTACTGTGAAAATGGGTGCTGAAATAACCTGCGACTATTAGCCAGGAAGTTCCAGCAACTGGGAGATGGTGAGAGTGGGGGCGTGAATGGAGATGCGGTCATCAGAGAAGCCCATTAAGTTTCTCAGACTGCAGGCAGCCAGACAGCCAGGCTTCCATCCTGCCCTAAACCTCTGCTTTTCCATTGAACACTGTTCTGACCTCTCAGAAGAAACCAGAGATTGTGAAATCATGTCATTCATCTCTCATTTCTACAATAAAAGAGAGATTGATTACTGAGAGTCCTTCTTTCTGTTTGATATTTTCTGGGAAAATAAGATGGTTCTGAAGCTCAGTGAGGGCAGCCAGCAGGACACCACTTGACGCCATGAGAAGATTTTCTCTAGAGCAACCAATGGGGAGATCAGACGTGGCAGCTCCTCTCACAGAAGGGTCAAACAAAGCCTTTCCCCGCCTGCAGGAGGTTCTGCAGAGCTTACAGCTCCACCCTGCCTGCAGCAGTCTTCTCTGATGGTGTGGAATCCCCAGTGAAGGAAAATGCTTACACTCTCGGCATTCTGGTGATCAAGGAATGGGGCAGGGTGGCAATACCTTTGTCTGAGAGAGGCAGAGGAGGCTTTATCAGCCTACCTTTTTGAATCGAGGACAAACACATACTTGCACTTAAAAACCACTTTCAGCAATAATATGATTATTCCCAGCAGGGGACAGTATGTGCTAAAATACAGCAGTATGTACCTAATTATACAATTACACCCACACATCCTCGTCATCCCTCCTTGCAATTTTCATCTGAGAAGACAAGCAGAGCTCGAATGCAGCATTTTTTGGTTCTGGGTACAAAATCTCCCAGCCCATCTCCTCAAAATCTGAGTTTCTACGTGTGCAAATGCAGTCTAAAGCCTCATCTAAATCCTAACATGCTCTGCATGCTTTAAGAGATTTTTTTTTAATTGTAATTTTTTTTTTTTTTTTTATGTCAGTGGTATACACAGTGCAAATTTTTGAGGCTGGATATAGCTACAAGAGATGAAATGTCAAAGACAGAACTGCACTGAGACTTGACTCTGAAGAATGCACCTTACATAAATGGGTCAAGGGAAGAGGTGAACTACAGAAGTAGCCTGAAACAATAAATACTAGAATGTAATTCTAATACATAAGAAAAAGGAAATGAAAAGGAAAAATAGCATATATGACTAATACAATATATTAATAATATGCAAGGTGAAATTCTATTTATTCTGTTGTATTCACTATTATGAAAATATAAGTAGCTCAAGTAAAAAAAATATTTAATTAAAATGGGAAGGTTATTTACATACATTGCTTCAGTCATATCAATATGCTAGCTTCTTAAGTTGCATCTATGTTCTAGAATATACTATGGATTTGTACATAATCTGCATACTCTGGACAATCGGATGTAGCACTCTCCAAAGCCTACTTGGGTCATGCACGTTCCTGAATTAACATGAAGCACAGTTCCTTTGAGCATGTTGAAAATATTTAGTCATGCAAAGCCACACAGTGAAGTTACGTACTGGTAAACTTAACATGTCTGTACCAAAGATCTGAGACTATGTCAATTGTGAAAATACAAAAATAAAGTTTGTTGGCTATGTCAAACTAACATCTGAAGTGTCACAGAAGATCCTGCTGGTGAAACAGTCAAGGAGTAGATTGTGCTTTTACTTGTGGGACAGGCTGACGGGTTGCTGGTACTCTCACTGAAAAAAGCAAAGCTTCTGCAGCTGTTTCATTTCAGGCCGGAGACTCCCCAGTTGTGGACAGACAGGACTATTCCATTTTTCTCCCATTGGTGATTGAATAGGTACAACTTGTAACTCTCCCTTCATAGGTGGGAAAGTGGGCTAGTGGAAGTAACGATACGTGGCTTATCTGTGCATCTGAACCCAGACTGCGCTGCACGAAAAGGTCAGAGTCTATCAAAGAGACTATTCTGAGGACATTCAATATAGATTGTTTACCTCACAGGTAAAGCAGCAAAAGCATTTCGACATCAGGCTCAAATGCCAACAACATCAAGCCTCACATTTCAAATTTGTGATATGATTTATATGGAGTGTCAGACAGGATGAAACAGAATCCTCTCCAATGCAAAATAAAAATGAAGATACTTCCATATTCCAACCCACAAGATGAATCTCTCTCTCTGATCTAATGTGTGCTTACGTATTTCTTCATAGTTGAACAAAATTAGTGTCTTTAGGTCCACCAGAATGTAAAATCTCTGATCAAGGTCCTACTGATACACATATGTTTATCAAAAAAAGTCCCATGTATGAGGGTGGCTCTGAAAGTAATGCCTCCTGATTTGTTACCTTGGCCCATGATGTCAGAGGTGGATGTTGGTGGTATGGCAGTAGAAGTTGAACCTTCCTGACAGTATTCCATTACATTTTGTTGCCGTGCGACAGATGGCAGCAGAGGGGCAGTCTGACAAAATGGTGTCTGATGTGGAACTGTGTATGGAGCAAAGGTGTGTCATTGACTTTCTCCATGAGGAAAACATGGCACCCGCTGACATTCACTGATGCTTGATAATTGTTTATGGAGGCACAGTGAAGCCCTGGGTGGTGTGTTTTAGCAGTGGTGACAGTGACAGTGGATCACCTCCACTGATGTGGATGTTTACAAGCACGGAATGCAGGCTCCTGTTCATCACTATGAAAAATGCATAGTTAATGGTGGCGACCATGCTGTACTGTTTTGTAGCTGAGAATTTTCTCTACCAAATAGTGTTATTGTCCTCTTTGTATCGATTGTATTTTCCATGGATATAAACAGGGGACATCATTTTTAGAGCAACATACATATTTCTGTAGTTGCTAAGTGTGCTCTTTTGTGGGAGGGGAAGGAGGGGGTGTGTGGAAGAGGAGTGCTGCAGCCAGTATTTTCGGTGCAGTTAAAATCAGTGGGAAGTTTAGCACAAACTCCAAGGGGTGGTGGATCAGGTTCTACGTATGCTGATTTCATCCTACTGCCAGTAAGACTTAGAGCCAACTATGCTTTTCATATCTGAAAGGTGATATCCAAAATAAGGATTTCAGGAGTATCAATTTGACATTCTACATCAAAGTTATGCTAGCCACAAATCTTCTTAAGGCTGAAGTAATGGAAAAGAGCACAGTAAATACAAGCTGCCTTTCTACATCCCCACCACATGCACACAATTGCTAGGGTATGAAACTCCAGCAAATAATCTGACAACACAAACATGAACAGTTTAAATGTTTAAAATATCCTGATTACAACAGCATTAAATCTGTGTCCCTTTGCTTGGCAACTCTGGTCTTGACAGGGACTAAAATGGCTCTAAACCTCATCTCTTTTTCAGAATGCATTTCCTAGCTCCTGCTGTGTGGCATCTACCACTAATCTGACATGCCAGAACAGTGGCAGAACAAAGAGGAAACCATTGTTAATGTATTTATTTTCTAAATCTGCATAAAATGAGTATTTCAGAGATGCACTATTCAACTTCTGACTGCAAAGTTTTGTCACCGCTATTCAGACTTCAGTGTGGAATTTTATCAGTAAATGCAGAAAGAAGTAGTAGCATTTCATAACCATATAGAGGTGATAAAGTGGGTCTGTTTTAATGGAGATGCTACAAGAAAATATGTCCAGGCATGAATTTCAAAGCACAATAGATGCTTTGCTCTAAGTACCTGTGTAGATGTTCTTCAACACTAAGACTTCTTTTTTTTTTTCCAGTTTAACTTAATCCATTTTCACAGTGGACTCCTACGGAGGAATTAGCGTCCACACAGAGAACACTTAAAGATATTCCAAGATATTTTCCAACTAGACAAGCACTAACTGATAATATATTTTAAAATACATATTTCCCCATAGTAATAAAATAACAAACCTGACTACTTTTTCAGAGGAAATTAGAGTTCCTCAGAGACTAAATCACCCCCATCTGCTGTTTTGCAACCCATGTTGTATGGCAGCCTCTCCTACTTAGACATGCTAAAACAGTGCATGAACAAAGAGCAGCTCTGGCACATGCATACATTTCCCAAATTTACATAAAATTAGAATTTCTAGAATGCATAATGTGCCAGCCATCTCTAAGTATTGTTAGCCTGACTTGTCTTTGAACTGGGCTGGTACAGTATTGATTATATGTGAAAAACGATGTTACCTTTCCTGTAGTACATGCTGTATTGCAGAAAATGTCACTAAAATTTGTACAATGTGCCAAACTGCTCATATAAAGCACCTTGCAGAATGCAGGCATGTGTTATTGTCTTATTTTTTTCATTTAGGAATTGATTCTTTATCAAAATTTTTGGCTTTCCGTGCCTGGAAAATGTGAAATATAAGCAGCCAGCTCCATTCGCTGAAGCTCAGCAATCTTTTCCATTGACCAGAAGGACTTCCACGTCACCAGTGGATCACTTTGGTTCTTCTGGTGGGACATTTTAGATACAAGCATGATTACGCTGTTGTGTGTTACTTCATGTCAGAATTTTACATTACTTTTTAATATCTAGAAGTGTACCTCACATGTATGAATTGTTTCCGATCTGGCCTAATGAGTGTTACTGACATATCACATCTTTATTGCCGTTATTTTGAAGACAGGTATGTGAAAAGAGGGGCTGCATTTCCCTCCATTAAGAGTAGAAGAAGCCAGTCTGGAGTGCATCCTGTCAGTTGAGGGTGCAATGTGAGACTTATTATGAAATGTTCTCTGCATTTCATGTTTAAACACCAATAACATAACACCATAGATTTTACTAGAATTCACACTGAAGGAAAATAAAACATAAATGTAGTGAAAATGGTTGGAAAATATTCTACTGGTGTTATCAGTAAAATAAAAAATCTATTTGGAAGAAAATTGTCCCAGTATATATTTAAAAGGTATCCTGATATTTTTTAAGAAATTCTTAGAACAATGAAACATGAAACATGAGAAATCTGCAAAAACTGTATGTTTCCAGTGTTCACTGTTTGATGAATTGTCTCTTGCTCTGATTTGTCCCAAAAACGTTAATTTAGCTTTTGATATTCTATTTGTATTCTACCAAGAGTATGAATTTTCCACACTTGACTGATCCCATTCTGTGTTTTTCATGGCACAAAAATGTAATATGCAAAAAAACGTAATATAATGTATTTATTTATTTATTTCTGAATGTTCCCACTAAACTTCAGGTGTTTGGTGTTAATTGGATGAGGGTGGGCAAATGGAGAATCTCACAGCATATTGTTAGTTACCAATTCATCTTTTGTCTTATTTATACTCAGGAACCCTTACTCAGTGGAGTTGGAGGTCAGATAGGAGATATTTTCACAACCCTACTTCTTCCCAGGTATTTCTGTACATATGTCCTGTTCTTCAGATCCAAAGTAATAATAGATCTAATTATTTATTTTATTTTTGTTAATTAGAAAGTATATTTTATTTTATTTTTCAGTTTTGCCAGTGTAATTATACACTCTGGCCTTACTGCCATGAATGCCTATCTTCACGGTTGAAATATTAATACTGAAAAAGCTTTCAGAGACATCATACAGACATTGTTTTTGTCTTCACTGACAAAAATTTCTAAAATCAGCAGACCTTATTTTTCTATCTACTGATAGGGCAAGGGGAAAGAGCTTTAAACTGGAGAGTGTAAGTTTAGATTAGTTATTAGGAAGAAGTTCTTCTCACAGAAGGTGTTGAGGCACAGCTGCCCAGAGAAATCATGGATGCCTCATCCCTGGAGACGATCAAGGCCAGGTTGGATGGGGCCACAGGCAGCCTGAACTGGTGGGTGGCCCCATGGCAAGGGGGGTCTTTAAGCATCTTCCAATGCAAGCCACTCAAGATTCTGTGATTTCTTAAAAATTACAGGGGTTTTGGGATATTTTTCTGGTGGCTTGTTGTTGACCTTGATGTTTTTTTTAAACTTTAGTACTGACTTCACTGGAACAGGCTGCCCAGGGAGGTTGTGGAGTCTCCTTCTCTGGAGATATTCAAGACCCGCCTGGATGCCTACTT
>JAOWBP010000001.1:21981333-21994965 GCA_028571105.1 Tragopan temminckii | reverse complement strand
AACCTGCTTTGGCAGGGGGGTTGGACTCGATGATCTCTGAGGTCCCTTCCAAACCCTACAATTCTGTGATTCTGTGATTCTGTGACTTTCATTATAGTGAAAAGAATTTGTACAAAGAAATGGAAGTTCTGGGATGTCTATTTATCATTTCTCTTTACTAGTCTCAACCTAATTGGGGATAAAATATTTTCTAAAGATGCACTATGAATAATAAGATTATATAATGAGCAATTGTTATACATGGCTTCCTCACTCATATGGAAACCCTTATAACTCACTAATTAAGTTCACCACTTGTGAGTTACTGATGTCTCTTCTTGTAACAGGGATAGTAATAATTTATGGTGAATTTAGCGTCCCTCTATTCATGTATATTAGTGTGTCGATTATTGTGTTTACAATCTAGTTTGTTGTTGTGCTACATTTGGATTTTAAATATTCTGAAGATCTCTTGGATACAGAAAATATGCCATGATAAAGCTACTACTTCTACTTCGAACTACCAATTAAAAGTCCATAAAGATTTCTGAAAAGTAAAAATAGTTATTGTTTTGGTTTTTTTTTTCCTCACAGTTACTTTCAAATGCTCTCAATCAGCTAATGTAAAAGAGCCTATCAGAAAGGCAAAAAAAAATCATACATCTAATTCTGTTTTTCTTTTCTAATCCCTTAGAGAGGTGATACAAACTCCAGCTAGGTTGATGTTTCCCAGAATGGGTTATTCTGTGACATGGCAACTACGCACACACTTTGTACTAGTAAACTGACGATCAATTTTCCGTAGCATACAATTCTGTTTTATTTTTTGTGACTCCATTCCTCAGTATGTAATGGTTTCAGAGAGTAAGAAGTTCAATAAGAATTCTTTTCAGTATTTTTTACTCAGTCTAACACAGCACAATTTTCATGCAAAAACATGGTAGCAATGTAACATTATATCATGAACTTTAGATGGTGTTTCTGCTCAGAAGATAACAATCATAAGGGAGCTGTGGCTTACCCACTTCAAGTGATTTTTATCTATCTTTTGACCCACAGCTATTTCACAGGCAGAAAAGAAGTCTGAGTACAAATATTGCACATGAAGCTGTACTTTCCCTTATCTTGGGAACACTGTTATACTTTTTCACTATATCTGAATTTGTTTTACACAGTACTGTATTAGGTTTCCCATACCGAGAGTAATACAGTGCTAAACTAAACATCTGACTTGATAAAGACTGGAATCACCTTCAAAGTCACACCCCATGCCTTGTATTCCAATTTAAAGCAGATGTTTGAAGTACGCTGATTCCTGGGTTAAATGTTTCTGAATACAAGTGAAACCTGTGTTACAGAATTGAAGACTATTTAAACAAATCATGAGCACAGCACCGCAAGTGTACCTTTAGAGGCTTGCACATTCTAACGTTTCTGCCTGAGAGGTTGTGATAAGGAGTGCTTACTGCAGTTTCTAAAGGCAGTAGGAGGTAAATAAAGGCAAATCCCCAGCAATCAAAGGTTGATGATAATGGGAGTTTTGAAAGGTCAGAAACTCACTCTCCTGAAGGGAATGAACCTAACTTGCCTAGGTGAAGGCCTACAGAGACATGAAATTATAGTCCGTTGCCAGAAATGCCGCCTGAAAACTAACAGCAAACTTATAGAAACAGGCCACGCTGTCACATCTGAAGACCTTTGGACGTATCAGAGCACAAACAGTAAGAGACAACTTAGTAAATTATGTTTGTGTTTAAATTGCTTTGAGCTCGTTGTATCCATGATGATAGGATTTTGGCTGTGGTCTGTTTGTGCCCCAGATGCAGGTGGCAGTCCAGGTCTGACAAATGTGTGAGTATCCCTCCCCAGCCCTGGCTTGTGGGGTCAGGACGCATTTGACTCCTTACCATATGACTTGGAGGTGGAATGAACAAATCCAGCTGAGTCCAAGGAGAACAAGCTTGTGAAAATCTGGTAGACATTTTCAGAGCTGGGGCAATTAGAAATGTCATAGCAATGCCCAGCTGATCTCCCTGGAATCAAATTTTCTCCTGCCACATGTATGCATGTACCTTGGCCAGGTAGAACCTGAACTGATTTCATGCAGCTTCACTAATTCCCTTCTTGCTTCACAGTGCTTTCCATTACTATTAGGACACAGGAGCCATCTTAGGACCAGCAGTTTACCTGCACTGGTGAGTTTTACTGAATACAGAGGACAGAGGTCCTTCCTAGCTCTGTGGGAATTGAGAAAGTCTGGAAACACAAATCAGAACCAGAGAGTCCATCAGCCTCCTTGCACAGAGAGCTGAGTGTCTCCAGTCTCTTCAGCTGTATTATTCAAGTTTTAATGCAACACAGCAGCACCAGCTGTCCATTATTTGAGTTGTGGAAAGCTGCTTCTTCTCTGATATACTTTTGTTTTGAATTAATGCTACTGTGCTTTTAAAAGGCTGGCTGGTGGCAGAACTGCTCTGTAATGGCTTAAAGAGAGGATTCAAGTGCAGAAAAACATTCTGTCTTGCCAAGCTGATTTCAGTGAACTGGTGTCAAAACTATTGTTCTAAAGGAGAATTTATGGGATTTCACAAAATAAAAATGCTAGTTGAAACCTAAGATGCAGTGAAACAAGTACGGTGGTTATGCACGAACCTGCACGTACATGTGGTTTCCAAAGAAAATGTTGGTCTCTTTGAGTAGGGGGAAATCTGCAGTATTGCATACTAGATACCTCCTCAGCCAGCAGCCACCATCTACTAGGAGAAGCAGTGCTGGATCATCATTACCCTATGATAATTTCTGCAAAATTAGGATTTTTGTGAAGAATGGAAGGTAAGATTACCATCCATGTCAAATAAGAGAAGTACCAGAGTAAGTCTCAGAGATCCAGAACCTTCAGGGTACCTGAGGTCTGTTCCTCTCAGCCACCACATGCCACCATTCCCTGCTATTTCAGTCCAAGTAGAACTTCACCTTTTAATCATCAGTGACTTCTGGCTAAAAACAAAACACCTGACTGCATGGTGCTTCCTAGCTCTATGTTTAGGGTACAAATCTTTTATCTCGACTGCGAAAAGAGCTGTGGGCATGGCATCTGTCTTGGCTTCCCACGTGAGTAGGCAAGCTGGACATCTCCTGGGGCACAGGTGCACCATACACCAGGCTGGGGTGTTCAGGGTACAAGGCCTCAGACATGCCACCTATCGTTGACTTTTAGACATGAGCGGAGTCATTCTTTGAAAATACTGGGTTATACCAGATCACTGCTATTATAATTTGTAAACATTTTTTACTCTTAATCTATGAAATACGTAGGAAGGGTAGTTGTAATACTGAGTTGAAATAAGGACTCATCATCCTGAAAAGACTGAGGAACACTGGCCTAGAACACAAAGAGGTTATTAATGCTTTTGAAAAATATACCACCTGAGCTTGAGTCAATAGTCAACGAGGCAATTAATAAAGAGCAAGGTTAACAATATATTTGTACTCTCTTTGTGTAAAAAATGTAACTGAATAGACATAAAATCCATCCAGCCATTGTCTTTCTCTTCCTGTGGCTGTGATGGAAAGGAGATGAATGGATTTCAGAGTGGTTTCCTATACAGTGGAATCTTGTACAGTATCCCATTAATATTACAGAATAGGGTTGGTACTGCAATGAATTACCTAGACAAGAAGCTCTATACATACTTCTCGATCACTCACGCAGGGTATGTGACTAGACTCTCATACAAATTCACCAGCTTTCCACAGAAATAAAATGCAAGTTCTTTCTCTAGGAAAGTTAGAATCCTGTCAGTTAAAAAAAATAATAATTTCACATTAAGGCCTTTTATACATTTATTTTGTCATGTTACATTGCAAGAAATCTCTCATTTCAAATTGAATTGTGATGCATGCTGTCCATTGATTTCAGAGCACATTGCTTCTGCTTGCTTTGTCCCCATAGCCCCAGCTGCATGCTGCCTCCTTCCTGTCTTCACACCGGCACATCTTTTTGTGCAGTGAGCCAGGTTCTGATAGTTACATTACTTTTTCTGGCATTTTGGGTAGACATTGAACTGAATGGCAATTTGTGTCAGGTTTAAGCAGATGGGTACAAACCAAATCAACTTTGCTTTATTCATATTCCATATGTAGTTAGGCTGTTTCCAAGCCAGAGCTGTATTCCAGCACAGATACGTATCTGTTTGTACATACCCTGAATCATTCAGTACTAAGCAAGTTTTAAAGTTGTTTCAGAATAATAAACATTAGCTCCAGGGGTTTTGCCAAAATAAACACAAAATCAAACAGAAAGCAGACCTTTCTGATAGCCAGTCTGTACAGGGCTGTTCAAACAGCTGGAGCACCTGCTGCTGCCAGTCCCAGTGCTGACAGTCCAAGTGGAAAAGCATAAATGCATTGCAATATTCATGGAAGGTAACGCATTTTGGTTGCAGGTGATAAAAGAGAGGAGCTGCAACAGTCGCATCGTGCTTTGGTGTTTCAAGAACCTTAGAGTATAACCAGAGTGGCAGTGATTCCTTCTTTATTGAATAGACAGACAAAAGATTAAAAAATATAAGGTGAAAAAATATTGGGATGCATAAGCAAAGCCATTCTGAGCTGTCTGTCAGCTCTAAGCAGCTTTTCATTTAATTTGGGCTCATGCACTGACAGTTTGTTTATGTTGCAAGTTTATTATATCAAAAATGCTGCCAAAATGCTGTTTACACTCAGGGCATGCTTTCTGACTGTGAAGCAACACTAATCTATTGAAAAAAAAATAACTAAACACAGGCAGAAATCAAATTCCAGAGCAAAAAATATTGCTAAGAAAAAGGTGCTACAAGTGACCAAACACCGGATTACAAGAAGACCTGTTCAATGAATGCTGTTTTTGCTGCACAAACTTACTTAATCTTCCATCAAGTTCCTTTCTATATTATCCCTACTTTCAATACACTTCATTTTGCATGCTTTAAAGGTGATCACAAAGAAAAGAAAATCATATTTTAGAATCTCTGGGAGGCAGGATTAATGAGTGGCTTAACCTCGGTTCCTTTGAATGGACACTTATTGATCCTCTCAATAACATAAAGAAGTGAATGATGGAGAATTCACTTACTCACTTTGTCTAGCCCACTTCCCTGGTATGGTAGACTAAAAAGGACAGAGGCTAATGGTACTGACATTGTGAAAGTAATATATGAAGCCCAAGAAACGTGTGTATTTAATACAGCAGGCAATCTTAGTTTCCTCTTACATTCTTACTTCTAGAGTTATATTAATGCTATCTTACAATGCAGAACTTGAATAAATTCATATAGGAAAATTATGTCAGAAGCAATTTCCCTTTTCATTGACAGCTCAGCTTTACCACAATGGATATTTGAAATTCGATTTGTGTTTTTTCTGCCAAATCTAGAACAGAAGCATCAGCAATAATGATTTGGAAACCACATATCTGTACAGTTTTAACTGTTGTTTCTAATGTACTCATAACTGTAGCATCTGAGTGAAGCACCGATGGCCTTTTCAGAGATCCACACTGTGTCTGTGACACTGCACCTTTCTGTAGCTGCATCAGTACTGCTGGGCTGCCCTATACAGCACTGTTTGTCTCAGTGCAGTGTGACTCAGAAGCACATCTCACAATAACAAGTTAATGCTTTTATAAAATAAGTTTCTGAGCAATGCATGGTGCAACAACATTTTGTGAAACAACAACAACAATAAAGGAAAAATCAGCATTTAACCAACATTCTGTAAATCTCATTCTCGTTTAGCCTGGCTTACTGTAGATTTAGGGGCAACTACAGTATCCAAGAACAAACTTCGTAATCATAGAATCATAGAATGACCTGGGTTGAAAAGGACCATGATGATCATCGAGTTTCAACCCCCCTGCTATGTGCGGGGTCACCAACCACCAGACCAGGCTGCCCAGAGCCACATGCAGGCCACATTCATGGCCTTGAATGCCTCCAGGGATGGGGCATCCACAACCTCCTTGGGCAACCTGTCAGTGTGTCACCATCCTCTGTGTGAAAAACTTCCTCCTAATATCTAACCTAAACCTCCCCTGTCTCAGTTTAAAACCATCCCCCTTGCCCTATCACTATCCACCCTCGTAAACAGCCATAATCACTGATACAAACTTCAAATTATGGTATTACATCTCAATAACTCCAGAATATTATGGTTGCTATTCAGTACATAGTCTTAATCATCCTAATTTTGTACAAATCAACATCCTGATTCCTGCAGAGGATTTTGATTGACACAGGTGTGAAAGCAGCAGTGGGTCCTTCTGTGCAAGCACTGCAGGTGTGGATTCTGTGCTGAGTTGTGACCCCACAGTGCCCTGTCAACTGCAGTGTGACTACATCATGTGTGAGACATCACAGCTAATATTTCCAAAAGCACCTCCTGTGCCCATCCAAAGATGCCTGGCCCATATTCTATTTCAGCCAAGCACTCAAAATCACAAGGCATCTTCACTAACGTGCCAAATGTTATGCCTCTTTCCTGACATTTCACTTGCGAGCTCCCCTATCATTTTTTCCCACTGGTCTGCTTAAAGTCACATCTCCACCTGATGGCCTGCTGGAGGAGCTTGCACTGCAGCTCAGCTGAGCTGCAGAGGTGCTGCTTAGATGCATGAAAGAGTTATGGCCCAGCAGGATGTAGTGCTTCCCATTCTGTTGCTTCTCTGCTACATCTTAATCAACTGTAAGGAAAGGAATGAGCTGTGCAACACGAGTTTGAACTCTGTATCCTGTATGGCCAAATCTGGTTGTTAGCCAGAGAAAATTCTACTGCTTTTGCAGGCTTCTGTTCTTCTCTGAGATAATACAAATCCTCACTGCTATTAACACCTTTGAAGAGGAAGGGAAATAAACATGGACCTTCCATGTGAGATTTACTAGAAATCCACATGAGGGCATAAGGTGGGGCTTTGGCAAAAGCCATGATACCAACCAGGCACCAAACAGCACACATGAGCATCTGCCCAGATGCAGCACACAGATGACAGGGGCCAATGCATCCCACACCACACTGCTGCCGGTTGATACATTTCCTGTCATGTGGACTTACATTACTCTAGATAGGACATAACAGCTGTGCAACAGCATACAGGTCTTAACATGTTATAGCTTCATTTTTCCCCATTCTTTAAGAAGCAAGGTTCGCTTCAGCCCTGAGACTAATTCTATTTTGGGACTGGTTCAGAATAGTTTATCCCACACTGAGTACAATCCCCCTTCAAGTGACAGAAACCAATCCTTATAAGAATGTCTCTGTAAGATTTAAGCTGATAATAAACCACTGACTTTAAATGTGTTTTTTTTTTTCTCAATTAAAATAACATCTAAATTTCTTTTATAGAAATAAAAATGTCTCGCACCTTTACCCCCTACATAAAAGTCTAGCTTTAAAGTGTCAAAATCTTTCAAAAATCATTACAAACCAGCAAGAAGGAGAGGTGAAAAACTTTTATCATTATTGTAAAATTGCAAAGTCTTACAGAAAAAGAAGCATTTCCAAATTTTCATTTGCCTACAGTGCCTGTTGTTTGTTTTTTGTTCCACAGCACAATCAAACCAAACACCTGTTTGAAATTAGCATACATCCAAACAAGAAAAAAGACATGTTTTTTTTGACAGTGAGAATAATTAACTACTGGAACAGATTATCAAAGATACAATACATTCTCATTCTCCCTCCTTAAATCAAGAGTAGGTCCATTTTTAAAAGACAGTATCTCTCATCCAGGGATCATTATTTGAAGCACCATGATCTGTGCTATGCAGGAGATCATAATAATGATGGTCATTTTTTTGCCAGAGATGTCAAAGAACATTTTGGCTCCTGGGCCACTCACATCCCACATCCCTTAGCTCTGGCTCCTGTCAGCTGCCATCAGCCTACACTTCCCTGTTCCTGCAGATGAGACAACCAGCAGGTTTTACAGATATTTGTCCCCGCGTGGTTGGCACCTTTCACATTGCTCCTATTATACCAAATGGAAACTCGGCCCATAAAATCTCCACACTTGTTAGAACAAAAATAATATAGCAATTGCTCTGAAAATGTATTACAAAAGAAAACTAATATGCCATATCTTTTATTAAGATATAAGGGATCAATTAAGAGGTGATCTGGCCATCTTTCACTGATTTCACGACCTCAGTTCCTTTAAAAACATGACCATTACTCCTTAGAACACCTTGTTAAGCCAAGATGTTTTCAAACACTGAATTAAAAGCTGTCTCAGGCAGGAAAAAATTGCATACTTGCTGCAAAGCAATGGGCCAAATTCTGCTCCAATGCCACTTTTCTCTTTTTCGGTCCTCAGTATTTCCCCCTTGCCATGAGTGTCAACTGGACATAACTCTTAAAGAACCAGGGGACCGGAAGCATGGAGATCTCTCCTCAGCTCACTGAAGAACAGAGCCAGCCACCCAATGTTTCATCACGCAAATCCAACCCACATCCTAGATAGGGCAGGTGCTAAGCAGCAGAGCTGTTGCTGGCCTGAGCAGCGCTTGTAAGTTGGGAAGTGTTTGTTGTTTGGAAGTTTACCTAAGGACATTATACTACAGTGTTTTTTTCTCTGTCCTCTCTTCTGCTTTCCTCTCATTTCAGAGCTCAAAATCGGTGTCTGCAGCTCCTGGTGAGAACTCAGGATCCTCATAAAATACCCTTGTTGTATCTGTGATTCTATTTGGTGTTTCTAATTTCTACTCAGTTTCAAGGGACAAACAACTAGCTGTGTTTTTAAGTATCTTGTTATGGAAAAATACTCATCTCAAAATATACAGCCTTCATAGCACAAGCACAAGTAATAATAGCAAGGAGTTCCTTTTAATGCTGTGTAGTGAAATAAATCATCACTGTAACAAAATCTGTAGCCAGAATTACCCAAAAAGTCATACAGTGAAATTTGTCAGACTTTCCAGTCTCCCTTGAGCAACACAGACCTGCTCCACAGGTCATGTCTTAGGCATGTCAATTTCAAATAAACATTTTTTGTTGTTGCTTTCCAGTGCTTAGACTTTTACAGAAAATATTTTCTAGTGTTACACAGAGGGAATTAAGTAGCTTAAGCTGCAAAAAGACACAGTGGAACTTACATTTATATGTATATGTTTAATTTGTATGAGACCAACAAGATTATATGAGCAAAACCAAGTGAAGAATTTACCTGAAGTTTATACAATTCAGATTGTGTTCTGTGAAATAATTTAGTTGGGACGATTTTAAGTCCCTCCAGCCTCCTCCAGAATTACTCAGTCAATGTATGAGCAATTTATTCCTCCCATCCAAGCAAATGTGAGCTCCTTGTGCCATACTTTGAGCCTGCTGAAGACCAGTTGCCCATCTGAGTGGTTCAGAGTAGTTATTTCCAGGGAAGAATTGACAGAGCATTCAACCACTAACATGCCTGACAGTATGTTTAACTATTTCTCATGTTGACCAAGACTCCACTTACCAGAAGTGCACTATTTAGATGTACTTACAGCACATCTTCTGCAGAAGCCTTCATGACAAAAGGGGGAATTATAGCATGAATAAAAAGGAGCTTTGCCAGAGATGCCAAATAGGAGGAAAAATGCCATGAAGATAGAAAGGCAGCCATTAGAAGGATTGCAGTTTTCTCCCTGAAATCTTGAGCATCTATAGTATTTGAAGAAAACTCCTGTCTTTTTAGAAGAGTGGTCATTGAGTAGGGCCAGGAGTTTGATTTCACTGCTTTTGTAGTCACTTCTCTCCAGACTTTCCATCACAGAGCTCTACTCGCTTGACTGCCAGCACCAGCCTATCTGCATCTGTCTGCTTTGGGTCATTATTTGCTTACCATTAACAATAAATAAATAAAATAATTAATTAAGTAATAAATAATAATAATAGTTTAAATAATCCTATGATTTTTATTTGTGTATGAGTAAAATATCTGTTATATATTTGCATAAGAATGCCTTTGTGTTCAGCAGAAGTATAAAAAGCCAAATGCACTAAGTGTAATGTTGAATTGAAAGTGAGCACTACTGTAATCTGAATGTTTAAAAGGATGCAAGTATTAAAGAATGGGGTGCTTGAAAAGAAAGTTCTCTTAATTATAGCTCTGCTACCAAGCAGGAGGCAATATACTGCTGAGAAACAAGATAGCAATTGATTAATTTATTAAAGAGTAACACTAAAGTTAATTCCAAATTGCTATCTGTCCTCATACACTGATGAGTCTGGACAATGTTAGGTTATACTCTGTAAAGGTCTCAAGTGCTTAAAACAAAAATTGGATGCGTCTGTGTTATGTAAATCTAAATTCATAATCCAGTGACTCATGATGGTTTTTTCACTGTAACTCTGCCTTGACCATCCCCACCAGGGGACCTGACATACAGCTGACATCCCTTCGCCCCTGAGAGAATGGAGAAAGAAACACAGCTGTGCAAGGAGTGGTAGGGCAGCCCAGTCTTTCCCAACCTGGAGTTCAGAGCAGAGATCTCACAGGGGTAAGGCTTTGCAGACTACTGGCACCTCTTCCCCACCACATACATTTATCCATAGCTTCTGACTGATTCCGGATTTATCTAGACTCACCAGATGTGTTTCTGTTCAAAACAGAGATGAGACTGTAGTCAGTGGGTTTCTGAGATATCATTCTGAAACGCCCTCATTTTCTGTTGCATTGCATAGAGAACATAAAGGCATTATACAGAGCTATGGGTTGTACTCCCAGTTTGTAAGTACCTGAGTCCTTCTCCAGGCACTCCCTTTCAGGCAGTGAAGATGACTTGCCCATGACAGTATAACTATCTTAAATATCACACAAATCAAATAAATGTGAAAATTGCGATGCTTTGTATGTAGTAAAAAGTTTAGCTTTGTTTACATACAACAGAAAATGATTTAGTACTGTTTATTAAAATTAATGAGATTACAGTTGCCATCAATTTAATTTATAATCAGTGTTTATTGACTTTGTAAGTTCTTTGCTTTTGTAGAAGTAAAAAGAAAGTATTTCATGGCAGGTCATGCTATTGCTTTTTGCTATTTCAAACAACACACTTTTTGAAAAATATTGTTTGCTTCTCACTTGATATGTCCGTGCTAAAAGATGATGTACAGCTACAGGTGTAAGTCTATCCAGATCAGCTAGTCTAAAAGGTCGCAGCAGCAGTTTCTAGTGTTGAGTTTCTTGCACTTTATGTCTCGCAATGTTTGACAATTTCAAGACAATGAACAGCCTATTTAAATGTTTCTTTATACCAAATTACATATCATGTAATGAATAAAACAGTGCATTACCGTGTACTTGCAATTTACCACACACATTAGCATAAGATTGAAGGCAAGCATCTGTGCTCCAGGACATAGGTGCCTTAAATGATTGGTAATGGTCACAAGTGGGTGTCCGTGAAACATCCCAGCAAAGCAGGCAGTTAGCACGTCCCAGCCACTGTGTCCAAATGCTCTGCATTTGCAGCAGCCTGCCCTCTTTGCCTGCAATACTAACAGAGGCATTGCTTTTACTCCCAGGAACACAACTGCCATCAATTGGCTTTCTATTACTGATGCTTTTGTTATTACTGGTATAGTGGAGGGGAAAATAAAAAGACACTGCCTGGGTTTGTGCCCTTTTCTGGAGTGCAGCATGTCTTTGAGAACAATGATGTGTTGATCACAAGCTCAACCAAACTCTGAAGATAATTCTCCTCTTTCTGAACCTCTATGGAACAATGCAGATGTGCTTGTTTGCTTCCTCTCTATCGTTTTCCTTCTTCCTTCTGTCCCTGAGCAGCCTGGAGTAATTAGGGAGGAAAGAAACGTACACCAGAGTCCTCCTATTCTTGTCACCTGTCAGTGGTGGATCTCAACTCATCCATGCCATACAAGGGAACAGAAAAGCATGTAGCTTGGATGAAGAAATAAGAAGCTTGTGAGGAGTTTGACCAGGACTTTTCCCCAAACACATCACTGTTGCTGTATTTAAAGAGTTCAGGCTGCTTCTAATTGTCCCTGATTGCCCTGGGAATAGGGAGGCACTCCTTCCTTATAAGGGGACCTTAATTATTAAACTGACTCCTTCACTATCTATCCCTTGGCAGTTCTCATTCCCACTTCAGAGAAAGAAGGGAAGTATGGAAGTATGAAGCATTCTTCTGTCTTCCCTTGGAGAAGGCAGAGCCAGAAGAACAAGTGGTTGGCATGCTCAGCCCCAGAAAGATTCCCCTGGTGAAAAGGAGAAGAAATTTCTGAGTAAATACAACCAGTATATGAGATTACACATCCTATGATTTCCCCTCCATCACACAGAAGACGATATGCAAAGGCACACTTGTGCGCTATGGTCCCTGCAAATCTGAATGTCCTTTAGCCAAAAAAACAAAGAAACTCATAGATAGTTCTGAGCTGTATGAGGCCACGCAGGGAGTACAAGAGCTTACTTACTTACAAACATTTTTGAGTTTTCTCACTGATATCTATAGCCTGATGTGTACTACGCATTCCTTGTTCACTGCCAACACCCATAGCTTCCTATCACTGAGGACTGAGCTGAGTAAATGAAGGGCTATATGCTGACTATGAGTCGTTGGTTCTGGTCCGCAGAGCCATGCTCTGATCTGAAATCACTGAATATTACAGTCAAGGGCAAGATACTCTCTGCCATAATGCATTAAGTAGTAACTGATAGCAGTTACTAAAAGAAGTTAGCTTATACTTTCATTTTTACTACTTTAATTAGTTGTGATATAGCTAATGTCATATTACCTGCCCAACCTACTCAGAACTTTATTAAACACTCATGTTTTTAGAGAAAGCTATTCAGAAACTTTCCAATTAGCCATTCGGTTTATTATTTCTTCTTCGCTCACTCATGGATGCTCCTTTCACCTTTCTGTCCACTTGTACTTGCATCACTCATACACATACGCAAACACGTCTTGCATGTACTATTAAGTCGTACATACTTCACTCATTAAATGATTCAACTCAATTCATGCCTGTTCAAAACACAGAAACCACGAGTTCTTTCAATCTAACCACCCTCTTTCATCAATATTGTTTTCACTCAGACATCTGAGTTTTTAATTTTGGTCTGAAAATCTCTCCTATCCCAATGAAGCTCAAAGCTTTGGATTACCACCTCATTTCTGAATCCTCAGCAGAATCAAGATCTCCTAGTTCAGCAGAGCATCATGAATCCCCTCACTATGTACCTCTACTGCAAGTTCAGTTCCTTGGTCCAGTCTGTGTAACTCAACTGAGCAGTCCTGACCATATTTAATCAAGAGGGGCCTGACCATATAGTGCAAGTACAAGACCAAGCTCTTCAAAGAGTCCATGGGTTTATGCATTGGTGATGTTATCCTTTTACCTACAATACCTTCATGGCTAGAACTACACTCCAGCATTGATTCACAAGACAGTAGTGTAGGCCAGGAAGACAGATTTTATAAACTAAGGAAGAAGGTGACTTGATTGAGGAGATATGAGAATCCCTATGTCAGTACTGTACTCGATCTGATTAGAATTTCACACAAAAATGCTCAAACTGGTCTTGGAGTAGGGACTGTATCCACTTAGACTAACGTGCCAGTGCATGCTTTAAGAGGTTAAACTTTTCTCCAGTCCCAAAACTCTGAGATTGTTTTC
>JAOWBP010000001.1:21968536-21981233 GCA_028571105.1 Tragopan temminckii | reverse complement strand
CCACTTAGACTAACGTGCCAGTGCATGCTTTAAGAGGTTAAACTTTTCTCCAGTCCCAAAACTCTGAGATTGTTTTCTGCAGTGTTCTGCTTATGAAAGTAGCGGCTTAGATACTTCACTGCACAAGAGGGCTGCAGGATATGAAATCTGATCTGATAAAAATATTTCCCTGCAACCCAGCGTAAGTATCTAATCACCCTGACATGGCAAGGGTAAAAGACCCAACTCTGCCATCAGGGTTTCCCATTAGATAACTTTGGCTGCTTCCTATTCAACACAATGTCTATTTTGATTCTCATTCATGGATCTGATGACTAGAAAGCTTATGTGCTTAATTCAGCTGTGTAGATGTCACTCAAGTACAAAAAAAAAAAGAGTACAGACACAGAACAATATTGTATTAACCTTCCTTTACAGATTTAGTTAAGATTCTGCATGTCTTGTTTCTCATTTTCAATATTACATGGACCTTTGGAAGCCTACAGCTTATTTCTGCAGCCTATCTAGCGTCACAGCAAAAGTCATTGATGGATAAGGAAAAGAAAGCAATTAACAACATCAAATATTTTGGGAACTAATGATGTAGTTTGTTCTTACTATCTCCTAGCAAGGTATCTGGATATAGACCTTCTTCCCACTCCTCTCCCTGCTGCCCAAGATTTCTATGTAAGTGAGTTCAATAGATTGTAAATGTTGTAATATGAAAATTAATTTGTTACATGTATAGTTCAGATAATAGTGAGGGGACATAGCCTCTCATGGTATGGGAAACAGTTATGCCGTATACCTGTAGCAATGCAAGCAAGCCTTTTTCCACTATATATTATTTTTAATCTCTATATTGCGTAAGAGTTGAACCTTTTGTGGCCATGGGCCTGTCACGTGGGATCACATCTTCTTTCTGTAGGAAAACCTGAAGAAATAACTAAAAACTAGTAGAAATAAAACTACTAACTATATTCCTAAGGCCTAGTAGGCAGCAAAACATCGACACATCATTTCTTCCTTGAAATAAGTAAGAGTTGAATATTTTGAGAATGTTATGGAGGTGTTGTTTTCATACTACAAACAGAAGTAAGAAAATTTTAAGAAGATACCTTATCAAATGATAAATAAAAAAGATAAAATTACTTGCTCTGCTGTTTTAAGTACATAAGAACTTAAAAGTTCAGGCACCTGTATTCAGAGATCAGTCAAGTCCTGTTTTGCAATCATAAAGTACGATACGATGACTAAATATCTTAAATATAGAACATAAAAATGCCATTCCAAATCTGAGAAATGCTAACAATAAACCACTTGTATGTAGGTGAAATACGCTTATTCTAACATTCAAGTATTTACTCTGAATTCCAATTCTGAATGACTGTATGTGTTAAAATGGCAGACCCAAATAAAGACATTTTGAGCTAAGTTTTATAGAAACTGAAGTAACTCAAAATTTAGCAACTGGTTTAAATATATTACGATACACTGTAGAATCCCACTAATTTTTAAAGAATGGCTGTACTAATAGATCCTTTCTATTTATGCAGTCCATAATGGCTCCTGGGCTCTCCATAACATTTTTATGCTGTTCTCCAGAGACTGATTCAATCCAATTACTTTTAGCCACCCGTAATCCTGGGCATATTGATTATCCCTATACCCTTTTATTGCTGTCCAATCAGTTGAGCTGAATCTTTAACAAATAACCAAACATTTTGGGTTGAAGTAAATGAGAGAAGCCACTTTCAGCTTGCACATTTCAAACAAAGAGCCAGAACAGAAAGGTTCCTGTAGCTCCAGGGTATCCTGGCTCCCAGGTCAAACAAGCAAAGAGCAGAAATTTTCCTAATGTATGTACTTTTTGAACTCTTTGAATTCCCCAAGTTTCAATCAAAGGCCACAAGCAGACTTGTGCACTTCCACAATGGCTGGGCTGATTAGCTCTGCTTCCAATAAGGCTTGTGTTCAGGGTGTTCAGTTATTTAGCTCTGTCAGATGTTTAAGCATTTGGACTAGATCTGATTTAGATTTCTCTAAAAATCAGATCTCATATATAGGACTACAGGTCTGAGAGAAGAAAACACATTGGATTTGGGCTGCAAATAAAAGTCTCTGGCCTTAAACGGAGAGTCAAGCAGCAAAAATTTTGAGTAGTGAACCACTCTCAGTTAACTCAGTTGAAAAAATGAGAGCCCATCTATGCATTCAGGTACTTCCAAGCCCTGAGAACCAGATTCCTTCTGAAAACAGTAGTAGTCTGATTGTCAAAGTACATCCTACTGGATGGAATGCCCAAGATCAGTAAAGCTGAAGATATTCAAACATGAATTTGAATCCCACAAGTTAGCAGCGCATTTTCCTAAAAGGGTGAAAACCTGAGATTTGATCTTCATTCAGAGTTTTCTGCATTTTCCTTTAAAAAGGTATAATTTAAATTACAATGAGAAAGTTTTTCACCAGAGAATTCTATCTAAACATTTTTTTTTCTGGTCAGATTATTTTAACTATTACAGTACGATGTGTCTTGTGTTCTTGTTCTCTCTGGCCATGAGGCCAGAGTAAACAGTAACAATTTCATCAGGACAGGTGGAGAATGCTTTTTCACCTTTTTAGCTCTCTGAGGATCTTTATCCTGTCAGAATATGCAGATGCAATTTGAGAGCCCCCACTGTACCAGGAAGTGAACTATGAGGGCTGCTCTGAAAGAAATACCTCCTAATTTGTTATGCTGCCCCATAATATGAGAGGCAGATGTTGGTGGTATGGCAGTAGAGGTTGCACCTTCCTGCCAATATGCCTTTATATTTTGTTGCTGTGTGACAGATGGCAGCAGAGAGGCAGTCTGACAGAATGGTGTCTGACATGGAAGTGTGTATGAAGCAAAGGTGTGTTACTGAACTCCTCCATGTGGAAAAAATGGCATCCATTGACATTAATTGATGCTTTCTGAACATTTCTGGAGACTGAACAATGGATGTGAGCACACTGACATTGTAGGTGATGAGTTGCAGCAGTGGTGACAGCAACAGTGGGTCACCTCCACTGATACAGATTTTTATCAGCACAGCATGCAGGCTCTTGTTCATTGCTGGTGAAAATGCATAGCCAGTGGTGCTGGCTTTGTGGAAAAATAGTATTCTGTAGCTAAGAATTTGTTCTATCGAATAGTGTTATTGTGCTCTTTGTATACCCATTGTAGTTTCCATGGAAATATGTAGGAGGCATTATTTTGGAGAGACCTAGGTAATACTGGAGTTCTCTAAACCAGAGAGGCTTAAATGTTGAACATCTTAGACCAGGGATCTGTCAAATTGCAGAGGGCAAACTGCCAACAGTAAAGGAACGCCATGTTCTTTTAAGAAAGTGCCTATGTGTGCCATAAAAAGGCTAAGTTCTTTCAGTGTTTGTGGTCTCCAGGTAAAGAAGAGTTTGAGACCATTATATACTCAGGAGTTGGAACTTGATGATCCTTGAGGTCCCTTCCAACTCAGGCCATTCTATGATTTTGGAATTACACAAACTCAGCCTCAATCTTGATTTAATTATAAACCTAAACTTTGTATAGGACCTAGCTCCTAATGTCTATTGAATTCATTTATTATTTCAATGAACATTTAGCTCCTATGTACCTTTGAAGATCCAGAACAGTATTACAGCCTTCTGTGTCCCTCCTAAGTACCTCCAGCCCATCACTAAAGCTCATTTATGGATGCTGTCAGAAGTTGTCAGCGTCCTCATCAGCAACAGGTCCCCCATGTTTGCTCACTCCCACTGAGTGCACAATTCCCACAGAGCTCCAAAGTTATACCCCTCTGGAGAACAAGAATGTCAAGGTACTCCCTGTAGCAGAGTCTCCTAGCACCCTGAAACATATAACTAAGTTTTAAACCATTTATTTCAGAGCTGAGCTAACAACCAAAAGACTAGACTATTATGGAGCGTCAGCCATATCTTGCAAACAAACCTTTCACAATCAGCATGGTATTCCATACTGGCAGTACTGAGCTGAGGAGAGGGAAAAAAATGTAGCTTAAAATACCTTTCCTTCTTAAATTCTAGGGGTCTAGTAACATTATGTCGCCTTGGTGCTTCTTTTAATATACTGCCTATGATGGCATTTGTGGCCATCATCTGGAAAACGGCTGTACTGCAACGTAATCTATCCATGTCTTTTCTTCTTGGACAAACTTTGGGCATGATCCTATGTGACAGATCAGGACCGCTGTAGCAGTGGAGCCTCCAGCATGCTTGCTCTGCAGAATGCCTGCTGCACTAGGTTTCTGTGGACTCTTCTTAGGGCATAGAGTAGGCTTTTCTGCCCCACCAGCCCTGTGTTTTCTATTGGTGTACAATTAGTGCTAGGTAACAAGCCACAGAGAAGAGTAATAAGCCTAATTCAGACATGCTCAACACAGTCATAGCACTCCTTTGTAAAATTTATTTAATGCTTTTTAGATATGCTCAAGCAACACTGGTGGAAAAAAAAAATGTAATTCAAAGCCTTTGCCTGGGATAACACTCAGTTCGATGAAATTCTCAATCATGTTACATAATCTTCATTTACAAATAAAACAAAAATGTTTGTGGAAGTGCATGAACAGCCTGTGGCTGTGGGCTTCGATCTCTTCAGCCACAGGGTAGAAACAGCATGTCTGTTCATCTACACAGCTACATCCAAAAAGCTCTATGATGCAACTGGAGTTTAACCTTACATTTTTCAAACAGGAGTATCACTGTAGCACTAAGTCAAAACAATGAAATAAAAATCTGGGACAAAACAATTAACCTATCATCAGATGTCATATTTCTTAGAGTGTTGACTAATTACACTAGCAGATTATCAACTGCAGTATCAGTACCAAAATACTGAGTTAGTTATTACACCTTTCCCTGTGTTGTTATGTACTACACAAAATCTTAAAAAAAAAAAAAAACCTCTGAAAAATATGAAGCTTTACTGCAAAAGAAATTAATGCAACAAAATGGTGTTTTTAAGTGCTAAAGAGATATGAAGCATTGCCTCTTCATAGTGTGCTAAAGAGCAACAGCTGCATTTCATTTTAACTTGACGTGCTTCAGATCTCATATTCATATAGGTATTTAATGATCCAAACATGATGGTCCTATAGTATAATTACGTATATGAAGGCTCAACTTCATATGTAATCTTTTTAAAAAGATGCTTCAGTAGAAACCTTGCTTTGGTTCTAACAATGAATAATTTCTTTTTAACAGTGGAAATGCTTTGGAGGGGTTGGAGACCATTGACCATGGATCTTGAGCACGGTTGATAATCAAATAATGTTATTCCTTCTTGACAGGCTCTTTGCTTCTTCTTCCTTCCCAGTAGAGCCAGTATAAGGAGAACAGGTAGAGTGCAAGACAAACCATTAAATCATAGTGGTAAAGTGTTGCAGCAAACACAAGAAAGAAGAAGAAACAAAAGATTTTGCAACCAATCTCTTTTAAACCTGGAGTGTCACTAGACAGCATCTGTTCTTCACTATTCTGGTCAGACATATCTGCAGAATGAGAAATGTTCTGTTTTTCATTCTGCGAGTCATCAAGCCAATTTAATGTTTTCCCCTCAGTTATTAAATGGTGAGAATCAGAGCCTCTCCCAGCAACTTCTTTGGTAGTCTTACTAATTGAAATTTCTGGCCTCAATGACTTCTCTTGCTTGAACTCTGCTTGATGGAAGCATTGACCTATATTGCTTCCTCTTCCTTCTCTAGCAACGCTTGTGTCTGAAGTGGAAGGTACTTCTTTTCTTTCAGCTTCAGGAAAAAGGCATTTATTAATATGTTTCATTTCATTTGGCAGACTTATATCATATCCTGACTCGGCAACAACCTTTTCAATGACTTTGAATTCAGAGTGAATATATGGATGGTCCATGTCTGCTGCAGAAGATGACAGTGGTGGGCTTTTATAGTGGTAACTGGGCATAATGTTTGTACCAGCAGTTGGTGTTTTTGTTTGAGCTGTGACATGCAAATCGGAAGGTGTTCCAAGGTAGCTCTCTTCGCTATAGAGCTCTGCCAATTCCTCACTGTAGCGATGCTTCTGGGCACCCTGGGAATATTTAGATACTTCTTCTAAATGTAAACCCTGCCCCAAGCCTTCTTTCTTTCCTGCAGAAGAAGCCTTCACAGCTCCTTCTGCAGGCGGAATATCTCCAATGTCTGGTTTTGCTTTGGCACGTTTTTCCCTGCTACTGCATACAGACATCGTTTCTCCTTGCAGTGTTTCATGTACACGTGCATTATAAATATCTAAAACTGATTCCTTTTCAAATTCGGTGTCATATAATACACCCACTGTGTTGAGTTGACAAAGAGCATAATGTGAACCATCATTTCTCCCTTCATGTGTATCAAACGCTGTTTCCTTTTCCTCTGTGGGCCTGTCACTTAGTGCAATCTCTTGAGGTAGCTTAGCAATTACTGCTTTTTCACTGGCAGACATTTTTTCTGGAGCACTTTCTGATGTTGTTTTAATTATATAAGCTGTACCTGCCTCTGCTTTCCCTTTAATACTGTGCTCAGAGACAGGAGACTTTTCACAGATCTCTGCCTCTTGGCAGGTAAATAACTCTTTGGTACGTGAGCTCTGAGCCCTTGCATCACCCCCTGCTGCCCACCGCACCCCACTATCTGCTCGCTTCCATGCCTGTCCAGTGGCATTTTCTTCACTTTCTGTCCCTGTCAGTCCTCCTTTATTTCCATTCTCTGTCTTTCCTCTGTCTTTTAATCTTGTGAATCCTCTGTGTTCCTGAGCATCTTCAGCTCTGCTTTCACTCTCTGGCAAGTAAGCCCCAATTCCTGCTTGTGCAGGCCTGACTCTGTGCTTGTTGTCTTCATCTGGCAGGAACGATGCGCTGAAGGCATGTTTTCTGTGAGACTTGAAAGGCTTGGGTGCTTCTTCCTCTCCAATTAGCGCTAAATCTGCTATTTCAATGACTCTTTTCTCCTTCTCTGTATCAGTGTTATAATTTTCTGACAATTCACAAACTCCTTTTTTGTGGGTATATTGGCTTTTTGTGGAATCTATTGAGACATCAGTGTATGCAAAAGTGTCGGTATGTAAATCTCCTTTTAAATGTGCCTGAGCTTTGCTTTCAATCATCTCAATTTTTCCTTCGTTTTTGTCAGCAGCTGATGACAATGAATCCAGAGTTTGGTGAGATATTTTCGGCACTTGGTGCTCTGGAGCAGGATTAGCATTGCCATCCAGCGTTCCTGTTATGCATGCTTTTAATTGCAAGGATTCATCATGCACTGAAGAAATGGCTGCTGGTCTCATTTCACAGGCCTCTTTCGAGGTATCATCCTCACTGATGAATAACCTCTCCATCATCTTACTTCCTGAGGCACTATCTGCTTCACCTCTTGTAATATCTGTGTGGCTCTCTCCTTGTTGGCTTGAGACAGTAGCCGCAATATTGATAGCCTCATTCTGCTTTGTTCCAGGAAAGTATTTTGCCGATGAAAGGTTTTCACTGATACCAGTAGAATCCCAAGACTGTTTGCTGCTGTTTGCTGAGCCAGCAGAGACTTCCTTTTCTGATGGGTGACTATTATAACCTCCTATGGAATACTTAGCATTACCTTTTAATTCTTCTCCTATCACTTGTGAAGTATTTTCAGATAAGGAACTGATAGGCACTGGGTGCCTCAGCAAGTCACTGCTTCTTTCTACACAGGTTAGATTTTTCTCCAGTCTTACAGTTTCACTTGGAAAATTAACTGGTTCTGTTGTGTCTAAATTCCTTTCATCTCTGGAAGAGGTACCTTTAGCTCCTGTGAAGTGCTGATTTAGCTGAAACAATAGAATAGAAAAGAATGATCAAAAAAGGCTTTACAAAAAATCTGCCAAATGAATGAGGCAGGATTTTGTTATGGAAAGTTTTGTTTTCGGTAACAAAGCTTTTATGGAAACGTGTTCCGAACCATTTGCAAAATTTGCATTGTATGTATTTTTTAACATAGGTAATGAGCTTTATGGTGGCGTTGAAAGGAGCAGGAAATAAAATAGAATTCAGAACCCTCTCTCTTTATTCATGAGTTCAGTAAGCTGCTAGTGCATTTTATACAAATTAAATCTGAAGAGAATATTCCCTTAAAGGGAGGCTAATTCATTCTCTGCACATTCGGTTCTAGGTTTGGAGAGAGAGAGGCACTGGGGAGGGGGAGGATTGGCACTTAAATGAGGGCAGTGATACAGTACATCAAAGCCTGGTAATGTACAGCATTGTCCAGTAAAACAAAGACACATTTCACACTGACAAATACTGTAAGGATTATCTTTGCTTCATTTCTCCCAGGGACCATTTTACAGGCTTCAAACCAGACTGATTTTAGACAATCTAGTAAGACATGAGTTGGAAATGAGATTAGTGAAGTAAAAGGCCAGAAACTAATCACTCTCCCTCCTAGCTCCCATATATCATATTGTATTATTCAGCTATGGCTGCTTGTCATTGCACTCTCTTTTCGCTTTAGCATAGTCACACTGATAGCACTAGCTGATCAATTAGAGGCTAGCTTCTTGGGCACCCCTTTATGCATTTGCACTTGCTGTAGATACCCCCGTTACAGTTTCTCTTATTAATATGTTTTCTGCAAAGCCTCTGCAAACTATTAATAGTAAAACGTCACTCAAAGAAAAGTGAGGGAGCTAATGTCTCTGCAAATTCTGTTTTAATGACCCTCTGCCAACCAGTGCTCAAGTGTATTTGAGTTCTTCGGTGATGCCAACTGTCAGGATTTAACAGTGAGATGCCTGTGTTTTTTTCCCCTCCTCATAACTGACATTTGCATGATCTCAATAATTATATGCAAATCTTACGATTTCCCCTTCTTCTCACATAAGGCTCATGTTACTTGTCAACTGCACAGCTGTCTTGTGAGCCAATGCCTGTGCGTTTCAAAGATTTGGTTGTATTTCCATCTATTATAAGCCTTCATTGTTTAATTCATTAAAGAGCGCATAGTGCAAATTAACATCTAAATTATAGCTCCCCCTTCATTTATTGTACAGACAATCCTGGCAATTGATAAACAAACGGTTATATTTGATCCTGCTTTTTGTAACAGAGTGGACTGAGAACAACAAGGGATTTCGAGGTCCTCCTTTTCTATGTTTCATCATAAAAAAAAAAAAAAAAGAGAGACAGGTTGACTTTCAGGCAGTGAAATATCCCACAATAGGCAACAATTTTGAACTTTTTTGGAGAAAAGGCAAGAAAAAAATATATTCGAATAAGAGGAAATTATTCTCTCTCTATTAAGAAGGAAAAAAAATGGTTCTCATCTTCCTCTCTTGATTCAGCATTCAAATTTTCACAGGTGATAGCTGTTATAATCTATGATTACAAATCTATGCACCCAAATGATTGTGAGCTGAGAACAGATACTGAGAATAATAAATTGCTGTATGTGTCTCATTTATTGCCATTTTTTCTTTCATACTGAAAATGTAAGCCAAACCATGCACACACACAAGCCCAAATAGATTGAATGTTCACTCAGTGTAAAATTTATTATAACAAATTTGGTACCAAATGCTGATATAGAAAGATGTGCTATATAAATATATGAATGTATTTTGTTCATATAGCACGTTACAGTTATGCTTTGAAAACAACTAAAACCAAACAGTACCATAAATAAAAGAATTATACCAAATATAAAGCATTTCTACAAGAATGTACCTATCCTAGAGACCAGGATGAGAGATCTTTGAAATATTAGTCTTCTAATTCCTTCAAACTGTCACTTAGAGCCTCTGGTAAAGAGGTAAAAGGGAGAAGTCATTAATTTAAGACCAGAAAAAGTTGATGCACTATGCTGAAATCAAAGCACCTTCTATTGTCGAATCAGTTAGAAATTCAATGAAAGTACAGACCAAGGCTTTACATTTGTAAATTAGTACATCAGTCAGCTCTGTTAAAAGGGGGCATTTCACCAGCTTTGAAGCGTAAATGGATTCATATCATTTAATACTGTAGATATAATTGTATAACACTTACCAGCAACTCTAATTCTTTTTCATCATCTTCGTGATCACCCTGGTTGTATTCTGCATTTTTATCTTTTATATTTTCATTAGCTGGTGCACTCTCTTTGTCTTCTGCTTGTGAACAAACAATCTCTGGGATGTTTGCATCTGAAGAGTTAACAAAAACACGCTTGAATAATTTCCATGGGATTATTTGTTACACTTCTTTAATTAACATGAACGCTAAGAAATAACTAATTAAACCAGGTGTAGTACCTGAAGTCCTTGAATTATTCCATATGTCATCATCAGATGTTGCCAATATTTCTTCTTTGCTGTTAAACAAAAAGAAACTTTCTGTGTTATTCTGCAGAAAAATATTGTTCTAATTGCTCTTAGAATCAGCTAGAAAGACAGCTGGTTAATTACACAAAATTTTGAATGCTGTTTGAAAGTCTGAAGATAACAGCCTTATCAAAAGTAGTTTCTTTGAATGACCTGATATTAACTTTTGGACAAAGAAAGAGTTGGCCAAGAAAATAAAAATGTGTTGACCTTCAAATTACATTACAAAGCTGATGGGTTTTCCCAGGCCTTTTCTGAGAAAGCAGCACAAAGGTGATCAGATGGGTCACTGACAGGCGAGACTAACGTTGGGGTCAGACAACAATCTGCAAAGATATATGTTCACAGGAGACTGGGACTCTCACTTGTTCATATTTTTCAAATATTTGTATACAGAGCTTGCTGGAAAAAGACATGTTTGTAACCTGAAACAAATCAAAAGATTATCTCTGCATGCATACAGTATAGATCCTGTTGCTAAGCTGTGGATTGCTGATAGGAATGAACTCTGCTTCCCTGAAGCCAATGCATTTTTTACTGTTGCTTGTGCTGCTGTGAAAACAAAGGTCAGGTCAAACACAACAAACACCTACAGAGAGATGCTGAACACCTGCTGTCCTCATCAGTACCAATGCAAAATGATAGCAGTTGGAATTGTCTGTTCTTAGGGATGCAACATTTAGTAAAAAGAAGAAAAGATGTAAAAAGGATGCCACTTAGATAAAATGTGAATTATTATGTCACTCCCAATGCTTTCACTATGAGATGGATTTTTTTTTCTGAAGGTTTTTAATTTATGCATTTTTCAGCCAGCTGTCCACCTGTATTACTGAAAGTTAGTTTCTAATTTTCAAATATTAATCTTTTCCTCCTTCTATATTCAAGGGTGGGTCTTTTTCCAATCGAACTGATATAACATTAACTCCGCCACTTAAAATGCTTAATTCAGAAGGAGGTTGCTAAATTTATACTTCATTAAAAGGTACTACACACTGACTGTCACCAACTTTTAAGAATCCAGTCTTTCCAGGGATTGCCAGACAAAAGCAGACAGAAGATCATTCCAGTCTAGCAACTGATCTCTGATCCTAGCCACCATCAGATACTTCAGGGGGAAATGTAAAGTTCTTGTAGGAAAAGATATGGGATAATCTGAATCGCCCTATTAAATTTTTTCTTGGGCTTTGTTAGACATTTGTCCTTAAGGCATCAGATTTAACACTCTTTCAGTGGTGTTTTTTTTTTTCCATTAATTGCAATAATGCTGAATATTCTTGTTACCCATATGAATGTCACATCACTTTTGAGTTCTGCTACGTGTATAGCCTCCACACATTTCTCCCTCTCCTACTCACACCAAGTTGTACTTTCCTGTGCCAACAGCTGCTGTAATCAGAATAATCTGCATTTCATCCTGAAAAGGCTAGCAGAGGAAGGCCTTTATTTTCAGATCTGTGCATTTTTTAAGGTAAAACATCACTGATTACTATTGATTCATCATTATATTTGTACTGTTACAGTTACATATTAATTTTACTCTTAATGTTATATGAAGAACCCTGTTTTGTTCCATCCTTTTGCAACTTTTATGCGTCCATAAACCTAGCCATATGGAGTAAGTTGGGGCTTAACCATGAGACAGATGCATACAAAAGTTTAGTTGCTAACGGGGTATCTGCAAAAGCCTTAAGTTTGGAACCAAAACTCTGTATAACACGTGAGCTGAGTTAGTCATTCAAAATAATGATCTCAAAACCGCATGGGCTGAGCAGAAGGTCTCCTACTTTTAGCCAGCGGGCGAAAAAAAATCTCAAAGCCTTTATTTCAATGTAGATTCAATAGGCTGTAGATTCAGGGCTACCTGCAGCTTCCAGCTATGTGGATATAACTCTCAGGAAGCAGAGGTGGCATCTTTTGCTGCTAGACAGAGTCCTCACCTGCTCCTTAAAGAAATTGAGTGGGAACCACTCTAGTTCTTCAAGAAGCACTCCCAGAAAAAGGGATGCCTGTAGATGAAGTAATAGTCTACTATCAGTGGAGCTTGCATACAAAATGCAGTGGCACACTCAACTTCAATCACTGCCCCAGGAGATTAAAAAATACACTGCATACACATCCAAAAACTACCCAAGTGACTGCTGCTCTTGAAGTTGGATGTACTAGCATGACTCTTTAGCTTATTCTCCATTTCTAGAAGAAAAAAAAGGAACTGGATTCTGTCTCTAGTTCCACATGCTTCTTATCCAGTGATTATTTTTGTTTTTGACAAACACCTTCTTTTTTTTTTTTTTCCTTAATTTTGTAGGGTTTGGAAGGGACCTCCAGAGATCGAGTCCAACCCCCCTGCCAAAGCAGGTTCCCT
>JAOWBP010000001.1:21938588-21968436 GCA_028571105.1 Tragopan temminckii | reverse complement strand
CCAAGAGATCCCTGTCTTTTTTGTACTGGGGAGCCCAGAACTGGACACAGTACTCCAGATGAGGCCTTACCAGGGCACCCTTTTGGTGTAAAATACAGACACTGTTGAATAAGGTTGTTAAGAAGGAGTACCTCTTTCTGAATGTATATAGCTGCTTTGAGGTGGATGCCAGAATATGTCTTAGCTTCTTAGCCTTAGTTTCCTAAGCACCTGTGCTCAGGCAGTTGTGTACATCACCCCTGTCATCACTGATGAGAGACTTAACGCTTCTGAAGAGAGATTCACTTCCTCTGTTTGGGACATTGCCAGTGAGATGTAGAGAAATATCCTTTGAAGGAGCTTCTCTCCCTCCGGAGTAACTGACCATAAAAGAAATCTACAGTGATTGCCTTAGGCTGAAACCAAAAGTTTTAGATAACTAAAATAAGCTGAACTGAATCCCACAATGTGACTCCAAATCCAAACTGGAAAGTAGCTAACAAGTTTTAGCAGCTGGGACTGCACCACATTATGTGTGACCTGAGCACCTCTGTTTTACTTGGCTGTGTTTGTCCTTAACCCATGTTCCAGTATCATCTAAAGGCCTGGACCACAGGTTTCTTTTCACAGCTGTAACAGATAATAAATATCAATGATAATATAACCCCACAGCATGAATCCACAGCAAAAGAAAACACTGCACCATTTCAGGTTTTCTAACATGACTTGTTCCTCGTTGCACTGAATTTTATAGAGATTGTTGATTTGTAACCCATAATTTGTGCAGCTCTGTCCTGCAAATGCGTGGCTGCAGGGAAATTCAGTGCAACAACTGTTTTCCTTATTTTACTTCTACATCAGAAATATCTGTCCTCATATAATTATTCTAGTGGGAAATCTGAAATTAACCTAAATTGAGGATATTAATACTGCAGTCTTTGAGGATCACAGTACACATAAAACAACAGTAATTTAACAGCACTATTTTAATCCAAGAAATGTTATGAAGGTGCTGAGTCCATAGGTTGATATAACTTAAGAACAATCTCAAACGTATATGTAGACCTTAAAGAGTGAAATATCTCCCCAAAGCATACAAATATTGGTCATTTCAACAGTGATAAATAGAAAAAAAATCTCTACTATTAAAACATTTGATCAGTTCTTAATGCTGCTTTTCAAGAGTATCCTTTTTTCTTTGTTCTTTATGGAAACTGTGTGTCTAGTTAGTTAAGTAAATTGTTAGAATAATTCAGCTTTTGTGTTCTAAATTAATTAACTCACTGTTAATTGTACCTACACTGTGTATTGAGAGGCACAAAATTTGTGTTCAGTTTTAAAATGTTTATTTTTACTTTTAAGTGAAACTAGATATTCTGACAAAAATGCAAGTTAGAAAAATTCCTGCTGTCATCCAGTGCATTTTGCCTCCAAAATAAGTATCTGCATACCTGTAGAAGCTCAGTTCTTTTTTTCTTCCTTCATATGAGCAGTACCTCAGAAACTTAAGAATTTCTACCAGCTTCAAAAAATACTTTTGCTTATATGATTCACTCTTGATGGAACTACCATTCATTTGGACTGAGTGATAAAAAGAAGTAGGAATGCAAATAGGCTATGGGTATAATTTTGCCTTCACAAAGGTGAAGCTCAGGCACTAGTTAGTAGGACTGAGGGGACTGGAGAGTTGATGGGCATTATGGAAAGGATTTCAACAGCCTCAAAGTTATGTAAAATTTGCATCCCAGAGAAAAATGTAAATTTGAATCTTAAGATGATCACCTAAAGATGTGAAGAGTAAGTAAAGAATATATGAGTGATGTAAAATAAATAAATAAATAAATAAATAGATAACAAAAAAGGTATTGTTTTGACTTCAGAAGGTATTGGGATAAAGTAATATATGGCAAGGATTTTGAATTAACCTTTTTTAGTTAAATAGTATTTTTAGAGGAGAGGTTTGATCAAGATTTCAGATAAATTATGTATAATTCCACAATCAGAAGACTTCTCTGAAGCTTTTCTACCCCAGCGCTGGCAATGGGACAGAGTCTCATTTAGAGGAACACTATGAGCAAGGTATAACTGATAGGAAAATAGATTAAGAAAATGGTATTATTTAATTCAGTCTGGGAGCAGAACTTGTTTAGATATGCTCCAGTTAAGAAAATCAGATAATCTCCAACTCAAAACAGTGACAGACCCAAGAGAGGAAATAACACATAGTTGAAATTCTTTTCTATTCAAATCTATCATATTGGTCCAGATACTTTTGTAACAACATCAGAAGACAAGGAAAGATTTAGGAAAATTAAAAGTAGTGTCTGGCAACTTTGGACCCAGGTGTCTTCAAAAAGTCTTCACAGTAGACAAAACTTAAATGAGAGAATAAATACAGATAAATGGAAAATGACATAGAAGTGCCAGACTCACATGATAATATCTGTCTTTGTTAAGATTGCTGTATTTCCCTTGTCTAAAAATCAGTTATCTGATCTATCTGGACTTCATTAAAGCATTTGTTACGCAGCCACATGGGAAATTTATTAATTAAACTGGAGAGGAGGGAGATCAGAGCAGGAGCTCAGAGGTGGGAGAGGGGCTCGGTGCCAAGCGGGGCCTCATAAGACTGGCTGCGCCGAGCTGGCAGACGTCGCCCTGGAATTCGAGAGGACCAGCCGTGTGATCGCTCAGTCATTTTATTACAGACCACAGCACAAAAAGTCAAAGTTAAATTAAATCTGTGGCAGATAGGAAGTTGGGAGACATCACCATCACAGAGGAGGACTGAAAGAAATCTAAGGCCTGGAGGATCAGAATAATAGATAAGGGATGCACTTCAAAATTATGAAGTGCCAAGTTGCACATTTAGGGACTAGAAAGAGTTTCTTCTGCAAAATGAGGGCTCAGAAACTGGAAGAAACAGATGAATAAGGAAAATTTGAGTTTGTTTTTGTTGGACAACATTTCCAAGCCACTGACAAGAACTGACTGTTGTAACAAGGCAAGCAAGATTCTCTGGTAATATATCAGGGAGGATATGCCTAGTAACAAAAGATTTCCAGTAATTGTTCATATTGCAACACCAGGCACTGGTAAGAACTCCTTACCAGTTCAAGAACTTCAGGAAAGATTTCAGACTGGAACAGGCACAGAAGAGGACTACGAGAAGATGAGCAGATGAAAATCATAACCAAGGAGACAAGCAGTGCATTTCTATTTTCACTTTAGCAAAACACAGTTGGAGAAGACAAATAAACGTCCTCTTTAAATAAATAATAAGAAGGTATGAAAGATATTAACCAGCAAAACTCTATTAATATATTAATAAAAAGAGAGCCCTGTGGAAACTTAAAAGAAGATTTATAAGCACTAGAAAAGTACATCCTTTACCAATTTTTCAGTGAGAGTAACAGACAGACGAAACTGAGAAGGTCTCAGTATAGAAACATACTTTTGTGATTGGGCTCATACAACATGTTTCCCTAGGGATAAGACTTCAGAGTCCCCTACGCTCAGTCCAGCCCTATTTCATACACAGTTGTACACCCTGAGAATTACATTTTCAGAAATGCTCACTTCACCAAAGCAGGTACTTTGGTCTTGTTTGAAATTGTTTGGGCCTATAGCCAGGAGCTGCTAATCTTTTTGTAATGGGTGGAGTAGTTATAGTTTGTCATGGTTTGAATTCACACAAATATTTTGCAGAAGTTGTATCTGCATGTTTGTACAACCCCCGACACTTCACATTGTTCTGTGTTGTATGCATTTATTCTATTTCTGAACACTTACGTTGCAAGATATTTATTTTATTATATTAAATGTACCTGTAAAATTCTTTAAATTAATGCCACTTGAACCATTTTATACTAGCTCTTATTTAAAAGAAAATCTGACAACACTGTATCTAGTCTGAAATTTAAAAAGTGTGATGATGTAAAGACGTGTAAAGTCTATATTTAAACAAGTATTTATTTAAAAACATAAATAAGAGAGGAAAATATGGTATAATTTTGCTTAAAAATCCAGATAAGATTAGGCTGTCACTGAATCTTTCCTGCTTCTAGTTTTTAATTCAAGGTGGATTCAAAATCAAAATGATTCTCTTCTACTCTGAAGTTGGGGTGAAGCTAAAATAAGAGAGGCTAGTAAGATCTAAGTGTTAACTAAACAATAATTGTTTTATTTTCAAGTCTAATTTCTAGACGTAAGAAGAGACTAATGTGGTATCGAAATTTGATCTGGTGCTGTAAATAGCTGGACTTTCTGAAGAATGATGCCGCTGTGATGTAAACAACATATGAGATGCTTGAAAAGAAATAATGAAACGTGACAGTAATGTTTTAGTGAGAAGCAGAAGAACAAAAAACAAATTTGTGCAGGTAAGTGTCTGGGTTTGAGAAGTCACTGGGTCCAAACAAAAATCCCTTGGAGCCGGAGAGAGAAGTAAAGACTGGGGGACAGGGGAGCTGGGGGGGTGAACACTTGATTTGGTTTGAGAATGTTGAGTATCATTAACAGCAAAAGGACTAAAAAAAAATCAAACCATAAAAAATATTTTTAAAATTTTGTGTACATTGTAAACAGAAAGCCTGTAAAATACTTGGAGGAGTTGGGTTAAAATAACATTCCTGAGAAATGAAGAAAATTCTTTTCATGAGGATTTTCCACATGCAGTATTGAATAACAGTAATATTATCTTCAATGTCATTAAAAACCCACAAGAGTTAAAAAAAAAAAAAAGAAAATCAACAACTAAGGAAGAAGGAATTTGGGAAAGAAGTAGAAAAGGCCAAGAGTGCATAAAGATCAAAATAAAACTTTAACATTTTATTAAATGTATGACACAATAGAAGATTGCTTTGTTGGTTTAGGTTTTGTTGTTGTTGTTGTTTCTTTTTTTCACTGATACCAGGCCTGTAAACGCTGGTACTCTGGAAAATTAAATTTAAAATATTGCACTGCTGATGTTAAAATACCAGTGGGACAGGGGAGTAAATATTAACAACACCAAACATGCAGAGGAAAAAATGGGGAGAAAGAAAAAAAAAAGCCAGTACTGTACACAACAATAAGAACAACAACAAAAACCTTAAGCTTGATCTTTGTCTCATTATTATGGTGAAAGTACCACTAGAGGTATACATCCCAGCCATCCTCTGGGATCTCAGCAAAAATCATGTCCTGGCCTGTCTTTGTACAGCTCTTGAAAGGGATTAAGGATCCACCAAGAATCACAGCATGTGGATCTCTGTAGCACTTTTCTAGTGATGAGTTCTCCATAATTAGTTCTATCTTCGTCACTGAATATACGAACTGAACATTTAATAAGATAATCTCATTCCTTGTCTTCATAAGACTAAGTCTAAAACTCACTATAGGGACAAATCTTCTCCTGGTTTAAATTGAAGCCTGTGTTATCAATTGTCGAAATAACAGCTTTGTAATGAAAACTTCCAGATTTCTTATGACATGTGGCTCCAATGCCCTATATATATTAGTCCCAAGCCCCAACACTGCCAGAGAATCCACAGTGTAGCTCAAGAAGGAGATGTACAACCTTGGCTTGAAGCTACCTCTGTGCTTCCTATGGCCTTGCTTCAATGTTCCTCAGCACAAGCTGGGACTTTCAGTTAGCACGAAGATGACAGGGAGGCTGAGGATAATCAGCCCATGCCCATTCCTACACTGTTGTAAGAAGCAGCGAATTTCTAACCCAGGGAGCTGTATCCATTGGAGGGCCTCCAAACAGCCTCCCCATAGAGCAACACTTTCCCTGCAATTTCAGGGTGCTTGAAAGTCAAGAGGCCACAAAATACCTCCAGCAGAGGTGCATGCAGATGGATTCCTTTATGGGCAACCACCCACAAGCTGCAGAGAGGGATCATGAGGTGCTCAGTCCCTGCAGGAGGCAGCCAGGCTGCTGGGTGTCAGGGTCTAGCCTGCAACTCCAGGGCTGCCTGCAGCTTGCACCTGCCCAGGCCTTCAGCTCCCTGCAGCTAAAGAGAAAGAGCCTTCAAAAAGCTAAGGAGAGAAATCACTGCTGTTGCAGGAACTGGTGCTTATTTCTGACTTGTTTACCTGCATATTTTGTCTAAACGAAGGCAGAATATTATTTTTATGAACAGTATGCTCTTATTTGGAATTGACACTAATGAATGCAAGGCCTTTCCCCCTCTTGTTTGTACCATCAAATTAATTAGCTCTATTGTGACATCAGTATTTTTCTCAAGCAGTTCAAGGCTTGAGCGTTTTCCTTTCTTTTTCTAAAGGGCATCTTCAGTGCCCTTTATCTACCATAAGAATCATGCCTCACTTGGATTTTTCACAACTAATGCTGTTTATTATAAAAACTGATTGTGATGTGAAGATTGTTATACTGTGTGGCAAATTGCCCAAACAATTACTGTAAATGCATAAGCCATAAACTGTACTGCCAAGGACACTGGTAGGTTAGCTTCTATAAAAGAAACAATTAGAGTCTGAGGTGAAAATAATAGAGATGAGATGACAGTTATTGAAAAGGCAGAACATCCAGTTTAATGTTGTAAATATAGGTTTGTGGATTACACTGATGGTTTTAAAGTGTTCGTGTCTTATTGAATGGAATAGAATATTACATACTTAAGAATGGGACCGTAATTATTATTCCTTTTTAATTGTGATGTCTGATGCATTTGTGAGCAGTTGTTGAGAACATCCTCACATTATACTGATCCTAGTTCTAAATTATCATCCTGCTCCAAGGGTTTTCTTTTTTTTTTTTATTTTACTTTTGTAGCATTTTGTTGTTCGGGGTCTGTTCTGAACAAAGTATTTTCTCTTGAGGAACTTAGAGTGCTTAGAGGGTTACAGCAATAATTATTTCAGTTTCAGCCTACACACTTCACTGCTTTAAATCATCATTATAAGTTTCATCCCTCAGCAACTCCTGCTGAGACATTCTTAAACTCCTAAAAACCATTAGATAAGAATAGCTTATCTTTATAACAATTTGTATATAAAAGTATTGATAATAATTTGCTAGAAATTACGGGAATATATTTTTCAGAGGAATCATCTAAATACACGATAAGTTTTTATGCTTACTAAAGAATTTGAGTCATTTGAACAAGATTTGTTTCATATGAAGAAAAAGTATATGCACTGTACAAGAAGATGCACTGCCATAGACTTTGGTAGATGCAAAAAAAATATTTTAAAAATATAAGAAAAGAAATACTAGTACATGAGAAAATTAGAGAGTCCTCAGCTCTTCTAAGAGAGGACATAGGAATAACATTCAAATATTGAATCCTGTGGGTTTGGCACTTGCCAACTTGATGCAGAATTATGATTGACCACAATGACAGAGGTCCTGGACATGCAAAATCAAAGCTGGGAAGAGCCTGTCCGTGATTTGCAAGGACAGGACAAAGTGAGAAGCAGAACAAAGCCAGAAAGAAAGGCCATCAATGTCAACACTGCAGCGAATGCGATCTCTGAAGAACCAAATCCATTAGTAGGTAGAGAAAAAAAAAAAAAACAACAGTTAAAGTGGCTCCAAAAGAAAGTTGCAAGGGAACTAAGTGCTCAGCTGTACCACCTTTCAGGGAAATGTTCTAAGTCATTTTCAGGCTTTTACATACTGTTAAGAGGAGCTGATCTTAATGCTTGCACTTGAAGTAGCGGCATTGCAGCCCTGCTAGAATACATTTGAGGAAGGCTGAAGCTCAGGTAGCACTGTTTCTTAGTTTTGGTCTTTCAGTTTGCACTCCTGATACACATCCAAGTTTCTATTTGCAGGACAATTCTTTTTGAAAATATGGCCAATTCCTACCTCGGTAGTTTTGGCTTCAAATGATCCCTCTTTGTGTGTTATGTGTGCCTGAACAATAGCATTGCTACTGCATGTCAATTCAGTGTGCATGTTGTGTGTGGTAGTACCATTGTCTTCTGTTTAGTTTTTTAAGGAGGTATTTTAAAAACAGAAAAACAACAGAAAAAAATAAACAAACTGGAAAACAGTAGTTTAAATTGTTTTGGTTAGATTCTAAACCAATTGAGATTACAAGGGAAAAAGCAGAAATTAAAGGAAAAACTGCAAAAGAACAGCCATAATTGAATGACTGTGTGAACATTAACTAGAAAATACAGATTTCTTTTTTTGTATTATGCCATTACAAAAGGTCCTATTAGAATAAAGCTATATGTAAAATCAGAACCCTTATTACAAATCTAGGCCAGATTGATTTTCTTATGTGACCTTCAACTACCAGCAGAGTTAGAGAAGGCTCAATCTAGTTCTTAGTAAATAGGTGTCACCAAACAAACAGGACTGACACTAATTAGCTCCCTTGTTGATAGTCAGGACACAGAGGGTAGAGGCATGGAGACAGAGTGACCCGTTCATCATTAAGTGGTAGGTGAGGATATTTGCACACTGGCATGACTGTGGCTTGCAAAGCAGCCACTTTGAAACTATGCTGTGAACAGAAGACTGCGTTATCAGTTTAGCAATCCTCACAAGCAGTTTGCACAAAAAGAGAGCCAAAAAAAATCTCTATTTAAATATATGAAATTTAAGAAAGAGAACATTAATTAGCGGTATTTTCCTACCTAGAGGAAATACCTCTTAGTTTTGGTCATCTCATTTAAGAAAAGGGGCTGAAACCAGAAAAGAACAAAATGTAGGCCTGGGAAAGGACAATAAAAGACTGCCAGCGGCTTCTAAACAAGGAGAAACTGGAAGAAAGTTTGAAAAGTGAAAAAAGATGTTGCGGATAAGTGGTATACAGTATGATGATTAATAGTAGCTAGGGGGACAATTGATCAAGAGAGTAGCTGTGAGGGAATTTGAATGTGTTTTTTTTTTTAAGAAAATTCCCATTAGGATTCAGACAATGTTTGTAATAAACCTATTTTTATTAAGATTATTGGATTGGTGCTATCCAGGGGATTATATTTTCCAATTACTAATATTTTCATTTTTCAGTCTTAGTTTATGATTGAAGCAGGGACATAGGTGGCACAGAACAAAATGCATTGGCCTGGTTTGGGATGAGAATAATCATAGCCTCAAAGCAAACAGAGTCCCAAGAAATTAGTCTTTATTTTCTAGCTCATTAAAAAAGACCTTGAGTTTTAATAGCAAAACATTCGTACTTTTTTTTTAAGTACAGTTGAATATCTGTCCATTTGAAAAATTTATTGCCTGTATTCTGAAATGGGAGCAAAAGTCCAATTTGGTGCCACATACTAACCTTTAACATAGCCAAGTCTACCCTCAAATCTCATTACTATAGGTATGAAGAATACAGAAAAACCCACGCATAAGTCTCAAATTAAGCCACAGTAACTACGAACAGGAAGACTGCAACTTTTGTCAGAATTTCTTACAACTCTGTCACGATTGTATGTTGAAACCAGTGGGGATGACTTGCTGCAGAGCTGCTTTGTATACAAATAGGTCAAAAAAATAATTTGGTCCCTCCACAGATGGGGTTTGATACTTCAGCAAGAAGGTCTTTTAAGGAGAGATTCCCTTGGGTAAGGCTAGAAGATCTAGTGACAACTCCATTGTGAATTAGCAGTGCAGCACTTTGCTACTGGGGTGACTATCTCCAAGGCCAAAAAGAGAAAAAAAATGACTCAGGAGTCAAGTTTCCTAAGGTCTAAGCTTAAGCTGAGGCTTGTCTGAAAGGGCCGTGGTGAAAGATTAAAATGATGCTGTAGAAAGGTTTTGGAGGTGGAGAACTTCTTTTCTTCTCTTGCTTCTTTTTCTCCCACTGCTTTAAAAGATGCAAGGAGAAAAAAGCAAGTACCATCAACAAGTCTTACATTTCTCCCAAGCCGCATCTATTTAGGATAGCTCACGGAGGAAAAAGACCTTGCATTCTGTGGTACATAGTCTTTCCCTGGATCTTAGTTAGGGAAAAAAAAGAAAAAAAAGGAAAAAAAAAAGGAAAAAAAAAAAAGAGCAGTCCTCTACAAGCACGTCAGGGGACAGTCATTTCCTAAAGGCTGACTGCAGTATTCTGAGGCACGTACACAGGAAGATGACAGATGCCTCAGAGAT
Source organism: Tragopan temminckii (assembly GCA_028571105.1). Taxonomy (NCBI): domain Eukaryota; kingdom Metazoa; phylum Chordata; class Aves; order Galliformes; family Phasianidae; genus Tragopan; species Tragopan temminckii. Next base: position 21,958,400 of record JAOWBP010000001.1, on the reverse strand, counting down.
AGATGGCAGTCAGGTGAGGCTAAAGCACAGACTGCCACCCTTGGAGCGAACAGAATGGGTGACCACAGAAATCATTAGTCAGTCACTCTTGAGAGAGTTCTCCTATGTTCTAAAATTTGGAAAGCACTTCTAAGCTCAGTAAATACCCCAACAGGCTTAAATATCCAGGTGTTATCACAATAAGAAGAGACTTGTATAACATTTTTTTCCATATATTTTCTTACTGTCACAGAGGAAGAAGGTCACAGTGTGATGCACATCAAGAAGATCTGGAATGTAATCTAGTGGATATTAGTACAGACTCATTGGAGTCACTGGGAAGAGAGAAAAACTGACAAATTCCACAACCTTCTATAATATGAAATGATCAAGGCTTGAACATCTTACACTACTAGCAGCCGTAAACTTTATTGTGGGAACAACTGTTATGCATCAATGCAAAATTTACAGGCAAATTCACTTGGTACACCTAAGTGCAAAGTACGAAAGAACTGCCAGTTTTATCTAGTCTATGTGCACTCCTTACAGCAGCACTACATTCAGTTGCATAGTTCCGTGCTCTTCAGTACTCTTTAGGACTGTTATTAGTAACCAGCAGTAATAAATCTTTTGGGTTTACTGTCAAGAGTATCAGCTGGCTCCACAGATCAGGAGGAGAGTGGAGACACGGTCAGAAAACCAAGCCCCCCATTATGCCTTGGCATATCAACTAATATTTTCGTGTGTGTCACTGAAGGCCTAGGGATCAAATAGCTATTTCTAACATGCTCTCTCAGTGTTAAAAGGTCTCGGCTCTTCCTTTGCCCTGAGGCAGGGACTGCATTTAACTTGCAAAATACTTGTTTGGGCCATTTTTTTCCCATCTTTTGTGACTGAAAAAATAATCCATTCATAATCCATATCAAAAATATGATAGGTGATTAGTTCTCTGGAGTTACATTGTAGCTGAATGAATTGCTTCAATTTTAGAGCTGGATCGTGGCTTAAAGTTCATAATCAGAACAAACAGCTCAGATGACACTTAGTGAATGCATTGATTAAATATGACTCTAGTGCTCTCAGTTAATGTCTCACTGACTTTAAACATATTTCAAGGACTAACATTTAGCCAAGACAAGGTGAATGTGATTGAACAATTTTATTTTTTTTTCCAGTTGAACATTTATGACCTGCAATACCTGGACAGTGGACAGAAGACAGAGCACTGAAATGTTCCTTACCAGCCAGGGGCAATTCACAAAATAGATATCTAACTAAACAAAAGAATCACTGAACAATGGAATACAGGATTTCCTTTAGCAATGTATTTCTATTTGTCCAAAGGTATGCCAGAAGTATGACTAGCAGGTGTCTATTTGCCATGCGCATACCATTCTCATCCATAACTTCCACCTGTTTCTTCTGCATTTCTCTGATAGTGTTCAAAACCTTATGCTATTATCTTAGATATGTATCCTCAGAATCTTTAAGATATTTCAAAATTCAAATATTAAGTGTGTCTGGATTTTGAAATATTGTGATTAGACAGAAGAAAAGCTATTTTAAGTTACTGAGTGTAGTTACTTCCTGACCAAGTAGGATTGTTCCCTGTAGAATATTTTTCCAGTGGTTTATCTTAGCTTGTTTTAAATGACTTTGGAGAGTAAGTCTGTAGCAGTTTCCTCAAAATATAAGTCTACAGAAGTATTTCCTAATATTCAGCCTCAGCTCCACAGCTTGCTTTTATCCCTCTTGTCTGAATAATATATTTTAGATCATCTTAAATAATTATCCTATCTCCCGAATAATCGTGCTCCTGAAGTACCTTGAGAATTCTCACTTTTGTGCCTGTGCTGTCTGCTTCTACAACTGCCAAAGACTAGCACTGACCAAGAGGCAAGAGAAGGGCTAGGAATATTAGATTAGATTCAGCAGCGGAGGAGTTCTGCTTTTAGCTGGCTCCCCGTGAATGGATAGCTTTTCTAGCAGCTGCTCTCCTGGTAAAAACAGAGATTGCAGTCACTTCCTAATAATAGAAATAAACTTTAGTCAAATCCCATATCTGTATGCTGATCAAGGTGTAACTTGTGACTTGAGATGCCAGAAACAACCTTGAAATTAAATAGTAGTACATAAAGAAGACGCATGTTTTAACACCTCTCTCCTTTTCCCTTTCTGATTATGATGTGAAATAATCAAAAGAACAAGGATTAAAAGGGAACATAATTTAAATGCCGTATTTTAAATGGACCAGCTGGGAATAATACAGTTGTTCCTCATAGCAAAATATATGCAAAGTTAGTTCCAAATGTCTTCCTCAGAAGTCCTAGATTTTTAACGGTTTGTGGAAAAGGCCAGGAGGAGGTGATGCAGAACTGTTGGAGGTGATCAGGACAACCTAGGCACAGGCTTGCCATCTACCTGTGGGAGACTGACTGAGCACAGCACAGGGTTGCCAGGCTGTATCACAGAATCACTGAGTGGCTGAGGTTGTCGGGAACCTCTTGGTCCATCTGACCCAACCCCAGCTGCAGCAGGGACACCCAGAGCAGTGTGCCCAGGCCCACGTCCAAATGGCTTTTGAAGGTCTCCAAGGAGGAGACTCCACAAACTCTGAGCAATCTGTGCCAATGCACTGTCACCTGCACAGCACAGGAGTGCTTCCTTGTGTTCAGAGGGAACATCCTGTACTTCAGTTTGTGCCCACTGCCTCTTATCCTTTCACTGGGCATCACCAAAATGAGCCAGCCTCCATTCTCTTTGCACACTCCTTCCAGGTATTTATATGCATTGAGGAGATTCACCCCCTTTTCTCCTTCAGGATGAACCATCCTTTCCAGCTTCTCCCAGCACTCCCAGCCTTTCCTCACAGAAAAGGTGTTCCAGTCTCTTTACCATGTACGTGTATCTCCTTTGGACTCTTTCCAGAGTGCGTCTATGTCTTCTATGTCTTTTTTGTACTGAGGAGCCCAGAACTGAACACAGCACTCCAGGTGTGGCTTCACCAACAGTAAGCAAAGGGAAGGATTGCCTCCTTTGACCTGTTGGCAATACTTTGCTTAATACATCCCAGGATGTCATTGTCCTTTTTTTTTTTTTTTTTTTTTGTGTGTGTGTGTGTTTGTGTGTGTGTGTGTGTGTGGCAAAAGTAATTGGTGACTCATGTATCTATATCTTCCTTCAGCAATATAATTCCTTTAACTTTCCATCAGAAAGCAGATGAGACAGATGAGAAAGCTGAAGGCAGGAGATTACATGTACTCAGAAAAAATTCTCTCACTGACAATTGCATTCAGTATTTATACTCCTGAAATCGGCTTTGATGGACTACAGGCTGGGGGTTTTTAATCTCTTCCTTCCTATCATGCCTTCTACACAGAGCAGCTCTTGTACAAAACATCACCCAGTTTTATGTTCTGTTTTAAAGAGTCATCACAGAGGAAAGTAAATTGATGTAATACCATTCAGGTAAAGGTACCATCCAGCAATTATTAAAAAGCACAGGACATCAAAGTGATACAACCTGTAGGCTCAAAGAGCTAAAAGGGGGTAACTCTAACACTTATGAAAAACATACTAGCTTTCCCTTGCTTCTCAAAGAACAGGAGTCCAACTATCCATTTTAGCCTTCTGCGAAACGTTCCTCATACTTATCAGCCATTTTCCTGGTGTTATCGTTTCTGCTACTCTCTAGACAGATGGCAAATCAGGATCAGGCACCGAAATAGGGCTCAGCATCACCAGTGACAGGGAAACAGTTTGCAGGTCGTTATCACTGTGCCATGCACATGCACCATGATTTACAGGGGTTTGCTTCATGCAACACATAGCCAGTCCTGGTCTGATCAGACCAATGGAAGAGGCTGTGTTCCACGACATAATCTTGTGGTCTGAGCCTGAGGACCAGGAGAAATTTGTGTTCAAAATCATTACCCATGTCCCAAAAAGAAGAGAATCAAACAAAAAGAGGAAACAGTAGAGTTGATAAAATTCAGTCACATTTTTCCAAATGTTCAGATGTGATTTATATGATAGAAATTAGAATTGTACTCTGATAGAAGCTCTCTTTTTTTCCAGTAGCAGCTTTCAAATCTTTGGGAGTCAGTTTTTTTTTTTCCTCCAAGAATATATCTGTGAGTATTTATAATTTAAATGCATACTTTTAGATAGACTAAAAGATAATGTAACTCATTCAAATATTATTTTTCCAAACTACATTTTGTGCCTGTGAATCTTTTCAGGATTTTTGGAAAATGACAAAAGCTGTTAAAATTTATGTTGAAGAGAATTTTAGCTTGGAAAAATACAATGAGAGGCAAATATTTTACGAAAGTTTGAGAAAATACTATTTTTTCATGTCTAGACATAGAAGCCAAAGCAAATGAAACATGGAATGAATAGGCATGTGGTTTTGATCATCTGAATCTAAGTACCTTTAAACATTAATTAGTGCATGCAGAATTAGTTTTGCCTTTCGCTATCAAATTTTTAAGGTGCAACTTTTAAGAGTTGAGTGCAATTTTATTTCATTTTTAAATAATTATGTCAGAAGCCATCTCATTGTCCTTATTCGCACAGCTTTGTCGTGGCTCCTGTTCTTAAGGGCAACCTGGCACAGTTTCATTGTGTTTCCTCAGTAACTTCCTCTAAAAGTGCATATTATTCCTTTCACTTAATTAACACAAATAATCCCTACTAATGACATGTAATGAGCCACACAGCTTTGCCCTAGAGTGAATCAGACTATCTATATAAAAAAAAAACAAAACAAAACAAACAACCATAATTCTTGAACAGTTCTAGTTTTATAACTGAAGAGGTAAATCACTCATTTTAAGAGAAAGGATAAATATCACAGAGCTAAGTTTAAAAAAAAAAAAATGATAACAGGTGTCTAAAATTGAGCAAGGGTCCTAAATAAATGCTGTTTTTAAATATCCTTGTATCTAGGTTGTTTTAACGAAATCATCAAATTAGGTGCCTACTTTGTGGACATGGACAGCAATATTCCTTACCTGTGTTTTCATTGTGTGATCCACAGATAACATTATTACTTCTTTGTATTTCGGCTTGCATTGCTCAGCTCCTAGGACAACCTAGTAATGGTCCAGCACCCCACTTTACTAAATGCTCTATATACATGCATTAGAGCATATATACACTCTGCAGAGTTTATAATTTGAGCATAGAACAAGAGGTGAGAGAGACAGGCTGGTGGAGGAAAGCAGGGAAACAGACAGCACTGTTCAACATGATATGAAGTAGTCACAGCACATCAGCAGCTTCACTTTGCCAATTTTGGGGAGTTTGTTTTTCTTGAGCTTTTTTATAGACATCAAAGCAAAGGAGTTTTAATGAGGGTCTGAAGGAGAATAATGAGGTACTTTTGCAGATGTCTGCAGGGTGTTCCTCCTCACTCAAAGGGGCAACATGTACAAAGACACTTTGAAAAACAAGTGAGCAATGGAGGTTGGCATCTTAGTTCTTTTGAAACGAAAGTCCCTGATGCTGACCTCATTTACACTGGTGAAAGCTGTAACTCCTGTGAAGTCAGTGAAGTCCCTGTAGCATAAAATTGGTCCTGGATTGCAATCTGCCAGAACTGTCTTTCAGAAGCCATGGCGACCACTGAAACCTTATTTCAGAAATACTTTTGGCTCCTTTTTGAATTTATTGTGAGGTATATTTACATCCTTCTGCCACTAAAAGGTCTTGAAAGTGTATGTTAGTAAGCATTTGCCAAAAATGTGTAATAGAATTTAATGTAAATAAGAATATGATCACTTTGATTTTTCTATTGCAAACTATCATGTGTGCGCGTGAGTATATATGAACAAATACGTGTGTGCATAAATGTGTATGTACACATATGTGCACATAGCACACACATACATACATACATATACATTCCTCTGCATTCTCATGTGGAGGGATACAACTTCACATCTCTGGTAGGGAACAAGGTAATTAATTTTATGCTAAGACATAGGCATGTTATCTCCTTTCCTATTTTTTACATATCTCTGTGCCTAAATTACCTATGATGCATTCATTATATACATGCAGAAGAGTGGTTTCCAGATGAAATATTGCTACAACCTGTACTAACACCAAATATGTCACTTTAGAGTCTTAAGGGAATTAAAGAATTTGTCACCACTTGACCTCAACTGCCCAATTGTATCCAAATGTGCAGGTCAGACCTGAATGCAGCAGGAAGCCTAGAACCCCTTAAATGAAGACCCAGCCATCTGTGTCCATCTCCTCCATGTGAGCTACCTGAACTCAGGCTGAAATCACACTGCCTGCATATGCCTGCGTTATCTGATATCAAGGCCCTTCTACAGAATACCTCAGGCTATCTTATTTACCCTGAGTGCATCATGTGACACTTCTTGAAGAACAGATGCAACGTACAGAACCAGGCACAAATGTCAGGATCTGGCCGCACGGTAGGTAAATGTGTGACTCCCTCTTCTCTCACGTACAAGGATGTTCCCCGGGGAAACATCAGTGGGATGGCCCCAGAGCGGGCCTGGGGGACATTTCCTGGGAGAAGTTTGTGGTCTGGCTATGAACTGGGCCTTGGGTTATCCCAGGGAACTGGTCCTACACTGGGAGGGTGATGCAGACACTAAGTTGCATTGCATGCATCCCCTCACAGGACTCACAAGCAATCAGAGCTGCCAGAGGCTCTCAGCACAGCAAGCTTGGCCTTCAGAAGTAGAAATGGCAGGAAGGCTCAGCTGGGGGAAGCCCTGGAGACCTCCTCGCCCCTCAAACTCCAACCACTGCTGTGGTTTTACTTCCCCTTCCCCACCAGTTCAGGTCAGTGGAAGAGCACAGGCAGTTAAAACCTGAGAAATCAAACAGCACTGTCTTGGCAAGACTACAGGAACTGAATACGCAACATAAATTCAGTTCTGGGAGCTAAGTATTGCAGAGGACACTGCAAGTAACATATCTGGTTCTGTAGAATCTACAGATTTATAGGAAATACACTGAGCAAAAACCTGAGAATTAGATATGCATGATCAACATTTCTCTACTTACAGAGAAGAAAGAAAAGGTGTTAGAAACAGGGTAGGAATCTAAAAGATATTATTCCTGAGCTTATCTCTTTACATGGGGCCAAGTTATATGTTAAATACTGCCACTATTCAATTAGGAGAATACTTTACTACATTTAATTGATGTATACTTTTTAATATGTTGTCAGCTATGCTTTATAAATCTTTATTCATTTCACCATTTGTGAAACAAAAACATCAAGCAATGGAAGGATGACAGATTTGCTACTTTAAGGTACCACTTACAGAACAGACCAGACAATTGCAGAAAAGTTTGTACTCGCTATTCTAATTGCAGTAGGACCCTTCCTTGAGTTACCAGCTTCCTGAACCACTATTGCCATTTTTCTTTTATTGGTGAGATGTTGAGAATGAAATACAACACAAATTTTGTGAAAATCCAGAATCACATTTTTTGCTGTTAAACTCTTGTAGACTTACCAAGAGACTGAATGTGAAGTGTTTTAACAGTACGGCTACCTCTAGAGCAAACTAGGCTTACCAGCTCACTGGTGTCAGCTCAATTTATAGGATTCAGAGATCAAAATCAGTGCACTGCACATAATTTGTAGTCCTTCACATTGCTTTCCAAATGAGTGGCATGCTTGTCATGGTATTAAAGTTCTGATGTTTGCTCCCAACCAAACTGTCTACAGAAAATTCTACCTGATATACTCAATAGTTTTATTGAAAAAAAATCTTAGCCTCATTTATAATTTTTAAAAAGCAGCATGGGAATCTTAAATCCATCAACCACAATTAGAAAGTTAGAATTAGTCAACTCTATTTTAAGTTACCAACAGAGAAGACAACCTCACCTGCTTGGTGCCGTCTTTAAGCAGCCTTTAAGATGTCTATCAGCACTTTCTCTGTGTGGTTTATTATCCAACTTGGGCGCAGTTTCTTTCTTGTGACAAATCAGCGTGTAGTTTTTGTCGTCGTTGTTTGCCCAGAAGGTACCAATCGATGTTTCATATCGTATACAGAATTCCACTTTGGCTCCATCTCTCTGATAAGGAGGCACCAAAGAAATCTTAAAGCAGAACTGGTCAGTTTCACTGCCACAGGAATTAGGCATGAACTCTGCTAGGATATCGTAATAACTGACCCAGTCATCCAGTGTCATTCGAACATATACCGATTTTTCAAAAGATACATTGAGGACTCGTATAATGCCGTTCATACAGGTAATCCCAGGCAGGAACACAATTGACTCCAACAGTACTTTATGTTCTCGCACTTTTTGCAAAACTTCTTCTTGGGAAGTAGGTAATGTAAATAGCTGAGTTAAAAAAAATTCCTCTTGAGGGAAAGCTTCGTCTTCTAAGTCATTGTTTTGTGCTATATTTGGAATTTCCCAGGTATCAAACTCTTTAACAGACACAAGATCAAACCCAAATGCATCAGCAAATGAAACCTTTCTTGAAATGGTGGTAGGGGCATCTGCCTCCTCTTCCTCTGAAGAAGCAGAATTCCGCCTTCGGGGAAGTGGAGAGAAACGGTGTTTAATGTCAGGTTTAACATCTTCATCTTCAGAAAAGTAATCGTTTACAGTAGGGACTTCTAATAAGTTAGCCTTGCTAACCCGACTAGGTCCTTCGAAAGACTCCATTGGGCTCTCTGATATAAACTGAAAGAGAACTGTACAACTAGTAGCAGCTGACATTTGAGATGCTGTGATCTAAAACAAGGATTAATGTTACAGTTGACATTGCAAAAGGGACTCAGACCTATTAATAGATGCTGTGGTGTGTCAGCTATGTTGGCTTGTTTTTAATCTGATAGTATTTGATGTTATAATTTCAATTATACATTTCTAATGCTGCATTCCCTATTTTGTGTGGCTCTGTGTGCTGTGAAGAAAAATAATATTTAAAATCTAGCTAAACAAATGGAGCTATCTTTAGATGACCAACTTATGTTGCACAACAAATTCATCACATTCCACAAATGAAGAGCTATTAATCTTTATGAGAATGTATCGGGTAAGTCATTACTATATTTTAAATTATTTCCATATATATTTTCAAGGACATTTTTTGTGATACTTTAAGATACAAAAGTGTAATGCCACATTCTCCCCTGGCACTATACCACAATAACCCAGTGAGCCAGATCCTAGAACTATGCCAGCTTTTTCTAGCTAAGGATCAGTCATCACAACTTAAATGGACCATGAATGCTGTAAAACATTGAAGTAAGCATCCTAGAGATGAATTTGTAATTCACCATTGTAAATAGGACTGAATTCGCCACTAATTATATTACAAAATTATTACTGCATTGAGCACCATCCAACCAAATGGAGACAAAAGCAAGTCATAGAATTAACTTGTGCAGCCAACCCTGAAACTCAAACCATGTGTCACACGGCTATAAACAGGAGGAAGAAACACATTTTGCCGTTTAATTTTTCTCAGCCTTTGTGCAGGTTATCTTCCCATAATATTAAATAAAATGGTTTCTCAATCAACTTAATCAGTTAGAATTTGGTTCCTAATTTCATGGTATTCCATGCATGGAAAAATGCAGTGTTTATGGGACAAAGATCATGAAACCAAAATGTCACATTTTTGCTTCATATTACTTAACCTGTTTTCCTTGTGTTTCTCTCAAAGGTTAAATCAGTGCTATAATCTAATTGTGCAGTACAAGCTAATAAATATGACAGGGCTTGTTTTGATTTAGCCATGTCAGAGACTAATGGCATTAGTGGCATCATCACAGATCTCTTCATACTTTCAAATGACTTGGGTCTTCTGATCTCTCTTGAATACTTTCTCCTGTTGTTACAAGTAATTTGCCTCCTCCACCATGAGAGCATCTCCAAGTCTTTCATGCTTCTCCACCTTAACCTCTTAACAGCTGTCCCATGGTAGGTCTTGAATATCTCCAGAGAAGGAGAATCCACCACCCCCCTGGGCAGCCTGTTCCAGTGCTCCGTCATCACCCTCACTGTGAAGAAGTTCCTTCACATATTGGTGTGGAACTTCCAGTGCTCCAGTTTGTGACTCTTTCCCCTTGTCCTGTCCTCACAGACCGCTGAAAAGAGGTTGCCCACATCCCTTTAACTTCCCCACTTAAGATACTTATAAACATTAATCAGATCCCCTCTGAGTTTTATTTTCTCAAGGCTAAACAGACCCAGTTTGCTCACCCTCTCAAACAGAAAAATGTTTATAAAACATCCATACTTCACTACTATTGCCATAGTTTGAAAAAATACCACATAAGGAGAAATTCATAAAATCACTTTCTAACATAAACTACAGAACTCCTAGCACAGCCTTTGGGATTTTCATGATTTTAAAACTGTACTTTACAATGCTGAATTTTTCAGCAAGGGCTAACAGTGCAAATTTCTTGTTTAAAGACAGTAATGTTATCCAGCCATGTATTCTTGAAGGCCTAGGAAGGGAATGACACACAGCCAGACAGTGGATGTGCTGTATGCACATTCTTGTTTAGTATCTTGCAAATTAAGTGCTGTTTGGGAAATGAGGCTTCTTGCTCTAATGGCAGTTCTATTTCTCTAAGAAAATACTACAGTAGTAATTATACAAACAGGGAGAACTTATTTATGACATTATTACCCTAATGGTTACTTTTATTTCTGTTTCATGGACACTTCTATAAAAAAGAAATAACAGTGACTTTAATCAACTCAGACAAGCCTGTGCATATGTAACTGTCATGCCATTCATTGAATTCATCACCTACTCTGAAAGTAAAGGAACATGGGAGCTGGGAAACAAAGGGTTATTTATCAGTTTAGCCTAAGGAGTACCAAATTTTCACTCTTGTGCCATTATTTAGTGAGAGAAACAGTATGTACTCTGGCCAGTTAAAAAAAAAATAAAAAATGGAAAAAAAAACATTGAATAAGAAATAAAAAACAAAACAAAACAAAAGAAGGAAAAGAATATTTGTACAAGAAAGAAATGTCAGTGGTTACAAAGATGGAGGTCAAGAAACATAGCTGAGAACAGAGGAAAATCACATTTCGTTGGAAAGTGATTTTCAATCCACAAGCCTAATCTTCAGTGCAGAGGGGTAGAGACTAAAACTGTTCCTCCACCTGACCTAGGGCTTGCCCGGAAAGTTTGTTCCACGTTAGACTTTTCATGAGGGCCTCAGTAAGTATTTAACTAGATGGGTATAGAAAGGTAAACCAAAGCAAGTATTATTGTGCACGTAAGAATTGCATTAACACTGTAAAATTATTGCTAAGAAAAATGCAGTACAAAAAATAAACGAAAATATCTTGCTTTTTCTCTGCATCTTGCTACATGGTGCCCAAAATACCGAAGTCAGATGACAGAATAAGAATTTCCTTTTGGATTGTATCAGCAACAGGTAATTTAAGAATTTCTTCAAGGGATAATTTCCTTAATCAATTACTTTCTGAATCCTCGTCTTCCTTACCTTTTTTTGCACATACTAAATTCAAATGTTGAATCAAAGCACATGTTTTACAGATGTTCTTAAACACTGTTTAATTAGCAGTGGAAATAGGAAATAGAATACAGTAAGAATGTGCAGAAAATAAGGTGGCATCATACGGGTTTGCTTCTTTAGTGAACAGCGTAGTAAACATTACAGAGGAGAATGTTATGGAGACAGCAGGCTTAGACATAATCAAACACACAGCAGAACACCAAAAGCAATAGCCAAATAGAACTTTAATTAAAAATAGCTTGCACCTGGCTATGTTTTTGGCATATTTATTGTCACCACTGGCCAGATGATCTTTCTTAGCCCTATCTGGAATATAATATACCTTTCTATGTCAACTGAAAAACAACTACATCTTAAGCACAGGCTAAAGAGTAGTATAAATTCTGGTTCCACTTGGCTGGGGCATTCCCTAATGCCCCAGAAAACTGCATTTCTTCAGTTGAGAGTATGAGATGTATTACTTACTTCACTGCTATTTAATAAATCTATTAGGATAAAGCATAAAAACATTTTTCCCTTGCAGAAAACACTATTCCAGTTGACTGCTGAATGGTCAAAAATGCTGAACAAGAGGTAGAAGAAATAAGGTTAAATCCTTTAAGAAAAAGAAAAAAAAAAACACACACAAAAAAACAAAAACCGAAAAAAAATTGCTGGCAAATATTGAGAGAGATTTTGAAACAGCAATTCATTCTCAAAACATATAGAACTATGGGAGTAAGAACAGCATTTCACTTAAGCAAGTTATTTTGTCTAAATATCACATGATTGAAGCTAAATATCAGTAATAAAGGCTGAGTGAGGAGAAAAGCTGCCTCGGTTGTTTTCTGATCTTTGTTACAGATTGTATGACTCACAGTACTTTTTAAAATACTTTGTCCTATGTACTTTGTTAATATGCGATCCAAAGTGGAAGCCAGCTTGCTCTTCAGCATTTGTGCTTTTTTTACAGAGACAAGTGGACAAATTGCAGTTTTTGCAAATATATTTTTTAAATATGAACATTAGTATTATCCTAAGGGGATTTTGTCAGCTAAGCAACTGACAAAACACTGTAACCCTCTTTAACCTTAACTGATGATAGAGAGGAAAACAGTGGCAAAGACAATCAAGACATTCTCAGCACAGTGAAAATTCAGAATAGATTACCAGAATTCCCAGATATTCCAGTTTCCAGGTTCATCTCTTCAAGTACATTTAATTTATTATAAATCAAAATGAAAAGAATTTCACACATCTAGTTGATAAATCTATCCTTTTATTTTTTTAAGCTTTCTCGTGGGAAATCCCAGGATTCCGAGAATCCAATATTTTATCAATGATATAAAAATATAGTAAAAATATGCTCCTTTAATAAGTTATGTAAGTTTTTTTTTTAAGAATCTGCTTCCCCAGGATAGAGAAAGTCTGTATAGGAAGAATAGACAGTATACTTTCTCTGCATCTATTTCTTCTTTTCAGATAAAATTGGACATTGACTAAGTGAGAGTACTTATCACTCTCATGTCAAAGCTTTGCAGACTTTTCAGGCAGTGACAAGAAAACTCCCACAAAGAATAGGCATAAAGCAGGGAATTTGCCTTATGTTTTGTACAAGAAACCTTGATTTGGGGAGTTTTTCACTCTTTCACTTTTAAAGATAGGACTCAAAGGAAAACAAAATCAATTCCAGAAATAACATGGAGCAAGGAGAAACAAACAAGATGCTCAGAAATATGGGGTGGATATTTTCTTTGTGGGCATACCTGAAAATCTTTACATCGGAGATCAGGGGTTTTAGCTCCTCAGAATATTTCTCTTTTGTTCATCTTTTTATCTTTCATTCTCCTTAACATCTTTCTTTCCTTGTATTATTTGCTGACAGGATTATTCATCTGCTCAGGTATGGAGCCCTTTTCTACACATCTCTTCTTCTTGCTTAGGATTTGAGTTCAACTTCTGTGCTTTTGATTTTTGAGTCTTTACTGTGCTTAAATTCCTGATCTCTTCAGTTTGGCTCCCTTTAATAACCTCAGTTTCTTCAGTTTCTGAAAGCCTGCCCTTAAGATTGAAAACCTCAATAAGATGGTTTTTCCTTATTCTTTATTTAATTTGAGTACTTGTAGATACTCAAAGTCCAGTCTAAAATTCTCTGCAGATAAAAAGTGGGTACTAAAGTAGCAGAACATGTGCTTGTTTCTGTGCTTCTTTGTTGGAAACAAAGGAAGGAATATATAGTCCCTGTCAAAGTGAGGTATTTGTTCTCCAGTCTGCAGTTGTTCCATAAAGACACATATCTCACCAGAAATAACCATATAACCTGCACTGAATCCAGTGAAACCAAACTTTTGATGTTATTATTGTAGAAATCCATTCATACCTGACTGGCTTTTGGTTGCAGTAACAGAAATGTGGTGATCTGTAATAAACAATCTAAAGTGCCAGGTTGCACCCTTCAGAGATAACAGTTTCTGCCATCATATCACAATTCTTTTGCTAAAAGTAAGAGAGAAGAACAAAACTGATAAATAAGTCAACAGAAGGCTGTGAAAAGCCACTAGTATGATGGAAAGATGGTTGGAAGTTGGTTGTGCCAGGAAGGAATTTTCTAGTAGGGATAGGGCAGGTCAAATGAATGCCTTCAAAAGAAGTCATAACTAAGACCAATGTGGACGATGGCATTATGGGTCTTGTTTCCTGATCTAAAAAGATAATGGCTACCAACTGAACCAGAAGCTAGTGGATATTAGAGTCTGAGAAGTAGTTGCAAGTGTCCAATCAAGATGGTCAACTAAGATGTAAACTCCAGGCTCAAAGAGAAAGAGGTCAGTTTAATGGGTAGTCTAGGTCCTCTGTCTCTGTTTTTTGCTAGAATTCACACTTGAAGGAAGCCACCAAGAGTTATTTCCAGAAGCCGACAAAGCATGAACAACTTCAGCCTTATAAGATTGAATCATTGAGGCTGTTATTAATGCCTTGAAATGATGATCTCATTTGGGAATATGCATTTTGAATATCAGAAGTGACCCAAAAGAAGACAATCCAATAACCAAAGAGAACAATAATTCTGAGAAGCAAGGTTTTCTTTCAAAGCTTCTTCCACTTTGTTTTGTTTTATTTTAGAAGATATTTAAGCATACTTAATCAATTTTCTTGACTAATTACATGAGATGATTGTCTTATCCTTACTAGTGTCAGAACTCAGGACTCTGAGGGCTGTGTCAAAGTTCAAGTGGTAGTTCACGCATTGGGGTCCCAGTGCACAGCACTCACTCACTTTGAGTGCTACTTGCTCCCTCAAGTGGTTTCTTGGGTCAGAAAGAGGGGTCACATGCATACTCAGCTTGAAAACTAGTTGCACAACTGGGACCAGAGAGTTACATGGGTTTTTTTGTGCTTTAATTTAATTTAATTCAATTTCATCAAGAGTAGGTATCCTGCAGCTACCAAATTTGATAGCAAGTGTCATACAGTACTTTCTTTTAGGTCGTAAAACAAATGTTTGTTGTACTAAATACAACATGCTTGACTAGGTGTAGAACACAGGAACCAACATGTTGATTTCAATTTGTTCTGCATATCAGTGAAGGGTCTAATCCTTTCACAACGCTATCAAGCCACAGTCATTTTTTCATTAATCATTACATTTCAATGGGGAACACTGAAGGGTGTTTTCTCAGATTATAATGAAGTAAAAGGCTAACGTCATGGTCTGTTTATCTTCATACTTAACATAGTATAATTATTTTATATTTTTTTCATTCAGCTACAATTCTCACCTTGACTTTTGTAAACATTGGCAGTTCAGTTTTCATTGTTAAGGATGTTGACTTAACAGAGTATAAAATAGGAATCTATGTGCACGATAGCAGCGTATTTAAAGTTCTGCTTCCTTTTCTCCTGCTGCTTATATTCAATGAACCAATTATTCCACTGAATACTTACAGTAAAATATCAGGACACTTAAAATAAATGCTAGACTTCATGCTGCTATAATGACTGAAGACTATTCTGAAAACAATGAAGGAAGTCCAGCCATCCTTACTGTAACAGGAGAAGATGGAAATCTGGTTCATGGGATTCCAGCCCAGATTCCCAGCTCGCACACATGCACCAAAAGTGGTCTTTCTGTACCTGTGGATGAAGGAAAATTTCTGGAAAAACCACCCCTATCTTACATAGCCTTAATTGCAAAGGCAATTCTTTCTTCCCCTGCAAATAAACTGAATTTAGCTGCTATCTACAAATATATTGAAGATAATTTTCCTTTCTACCGGAACAAAGGTCGAGGCTGGAGAAACAGTGTACGGCACAACCTTTCACTAAATGACTGTTTCATCAAGGTGGGAAGATGTGAGGATGGCAAGGGAAACTACTGGAGTATCCACCCATCAAACTTAAATGACTTTGTTCATGGGGACTTCAGGCAACACCGACGGGCACGAAAGCGAGGACGTCAGAAGGAGTTAGAGCATTCCCTTGCTATGAATTATTTCATGCCATGGGGACACTATCTCTCCTACCCAGCACCAGGTGTATTTTACCAAACACATTATTTTCAAGATCCTCTGTGGAAAATGCTCCATGCTGACAGACTGCAGTTTATGCATGAATACCAAAAGTGGAATGCAAACAGCGATTTAATCACAGGGAAGTTTTTACCTCCGCTACAGTCTAATAAACCACAGAGCATTTCTATGGACTGGTTTTACAGATTTCCTACTACTTCAGCTATGCATCAGAATATTTTCCTAAATATTCAGCAGACATTGCCTAATTCCTTGTTTTTCTCTCCTCAGAAGCAGCAGTGAAGTTAAGCATTCAGACATACCTGTAAGTACTAGATAGTACTTGAAATGCAGTGGCTTCACAGGCATCTCTGCTTGGGACTCTATCAACATACAATATATTAGTATATATTGTACAGTTTTTAATGTTTATGTTATGTTTAAAGACAGCAAAAGAATCTCTTACTCATGTAAGCCAGTGATTGCCAATGATTGTTACCTAAGAGTATTAGTTTTTAACTGACTACATTGAATATTTTTTTAAATAATTCTACTGAACAATAGCAGTGCATTGATGATGAAATACAAATAGATTTTGCTGGGCAGTCTGCTCTAGGTGACCCTGCTTGAGCAGGGGGGTTGGACCAGATGGCCTCCAGAGGTCCCTTCCAGCCTTAACCATTCTGTGATTCTGTGATTCTCCATTAGCACTGATTGCCCAATAAAATTATTCTAAAATTATCCTGTATTAATCACATTGTAGTATACTGCAGCACAATTTTAAAATTAATATGTATATTTGTGAATGCATATCTATATACTCAAACATGTACACCCATTTATACAATTACATTTATATTATGTAGATTGTTCTGAAGGTAATGCCTCCTATTTATTTCTATGGAAACTACAACATACACAAAGAGCACAATAACACTATTTGATAGAGCAAAATCTCAGCTACAAAACACTATTTTTCAACATAGTCATCACCACTGTCTATGCACTTTTGCCATCGATGAACAAGAGACTGCATGCTACACTCACAAAAATATGCATGGCCATCCGAAATATGATTTGTCTTTCACATCATTGTCACTGATGAAAAGCATCACCCACCGCCTCACTGTGCTCACACTCATTGTTTGGTGTCCATAAATATTGAGAAATCATCAATGCTTGTCAAGGGATGCAATTTTTTCTGCATGGAAGAATTCAAGGACACACCTTTGCTCCATAAGCACGTCCACGTCAGATGCCATTCTGCCAGACTGCCCTTTTGCTGCTATCTGTCACACAACAAAATGTAAAGGAATATTGGCGGGGAGGTTCAGCCTCTACTGCCATACCATCAACATTCACCTCTGATATATAAGCCAGCATAATAAAATAGGAGGCATTACTTTAGGAGCAGCCGTGGCATGTAGAATGAGAAGAATTAATACATTTTTCCTTTGTCAGTTGTCATTAAAAGTCATTAAACTCATAAAAGTCATTAAAATGCTACTTGTTGTTTACCACACTGCTGGAAATACTAAGTGAGTTATACTTCTATTCATTTAGTTTTATACATTGGTTAGAACTTACATTCCACTATTAATTCTGGTATATTGATCCAAAGATCACTGTACATTTATATATCTTTATCAATTAAATGTATACTTGCTCCTGTTTGAATAAATGTTCAGAGATGAATAAATATTTCAAGTGAAATAGGAATGCATTATTTTTAACACGTTTTTAAGTTCAGGCCTGGTTCTTGAATGCATAGCAACATTTTAATTGATTAGTTAATGACAGCATGACTAATTTCTGGTTTACCCAGTATTTGGGTATAATCTATTTAAGAAATTTTCACTCTTTAGATAATGTCACCTATGCAAAATTGCTTAAGCTTGTACCTATGCTTTTAGTTTACATTATCATATGTATTGACATAAGTGCTTACATAGTTATAGAGTATATGATGATACTAAGCATTCAAATACATTTATTAAATGTAAATATCTACCTAGCAACCTTGTTGTAATAGAATTGTTTTATTAAGCTTGGTATTTAAAAGTACAGAAAATTAGTTTTACACTTAAGGCTGCTTGAAATAACTGTTGAAAGGACTTATCCTATATTATATGCATGTTCACTATTTGATTAAGAGTACTTATGATTTTATGGATGTCTATTTTATTTTCAATTGCTAAACATTTTACCATACTTATCAAACTTTCAGAAAAACTTGCTTTGAAATATTGTGACTAGCATGTTGAGAGAAGTGATCCTGCCCCTCCACTCCATTCTGGTAGGGCCTCACCTGGAGTACTGAGTCCAGATGGGGAGTTCTCGGTACAGGAGAAACATAGTCCTGTTGGAGCGTGTCCAGAGGAGGGCCACAGAATGATCCAAGTGATGGAACACCTCTCCTACGAGGACAGGCTGAGAGAGCTGCGGCTGTTGAGCCTGGAGAAGAGAAAGCTCTGAGGTGACCTGATAGAGGCCTTTCAATATGTAAAAGGGGTGCTTCAGGAAAGAAGAGGACAGACTCTTTAGCAGGGGCTGTGGTGATAGAAAAGGAGAAGTGGCTTCAAGCTTAGGGAAGGCAGATTTATGTTGGATATAAGGAAAAAGTCTTTTACGGGGGGGTGTGAGGCACTGGAACAGGTTGCCCAGAGAAGTGGAGGATGCCCTGTCCCTGGAGACTTTCAGGGCAAGGCTGGATCAGGCCCTGGGCAGCCTGATCTAGCCGTGCATGTTCCTGTTCATTGCAGGGGTGTTGGACTGGATGACCTTTAAAGGTCTCTTCCAATACAATTCTATGATTCAATGATTCCATTTGCTCACTGAAAAGGTGGATTTGAGTGATAAAGCTCTAAAAAGTCTGCTGCAATAAAGTCAGGAGGAGCCCAAGTATCTGACCAAAACATGAGACTTGGATAATGACAGGGGCCTTTGGCCACATAGGGAGACAGGATGGAGAAAAGGAAGGCGGTAACTGGGGTAGGAAAAGGAGACCAGACTTGCTGATCAAGGAGGCAGGAGCTCTGAGAAGTTTGGAGAATACAAACTGTGGATGCCAGGCAATTAAAATCAGATGAAATTAAAAGCTAAGAATAAGAAAATCTGGGATGTGTTTAAGGAATAGCAGGCGAAAACTCTTTGCCTACAAGTTCATGTACTAGAATGCCTGGGATGGAATGTAATGCTCAGTTCTTTAGCTGTCAGCAAATTACTTCAGAATTGTACAAGACAACCAGTTACTCCTGTTCTCTCCCCATTAGCTCACTTGATAAGTCTGTGAAGTGCACCTTACAATATTCTTAGAAGGACGCAATGCCATTTGACATCATTTTCTATGACAAAGGAGAGCTAGAAGAGGGAAATGGGGGAATGAGTGTATAACATAGAGATTTTCTTGAGCTGATGTGATCTGGTGCTTAACAGGACATCCTTTAAGCCTGGACTAACCATATTAGATTGTTTTTGGAAGAGAATTTCATTTTACTGCATTAGTGACAGTAGTGGAAATGCGGTATGTACCAAACTAAACCAAATCTATGCCCCAGTTTCCTATGGAAATGTGATCAGAGGAACCTACATGCAGGAGGAGTGTTTTCTTCCGCTCAGATGTTCAAATTTTATTTGAAGATCACTTTTAAATAGTTTTCATACCGCTAGTATCAAACATACCATAGTCTGGGAACTCCCATTTTAGATATTCTCAGTATGATTATGTAGCTGTCAGTATGCTTCCTTACTTTTTTTTTCAATGTATCTTAACTTTTTGCTTGTTTGTAGACCACCTGCACACCCCTGTTTAGGAGGAT
>JAOWBP010000001.1:21907631-21918341 GCA_028571105.1 Tragopan temminckii | reverse complement strand
GTGCGTCACCACCCTCTGTGTGAAAAACTTCCTCCTAATATCCAACCTAAACCTCCCCTGTCTCAGTTTAAAACCATCCCCCACTTGTCCTATCACTATCCACCCTCGTAAACAGCCGTTCCCCCTCCTGTTTATATGCTCCCTTCAAATATTGGAAGGCTGCAATGAGGTCTCCCTGGAGCCTTCTCTTCTCCAAACTAAGCAAGCCCAATTCCGTCAACCTTCAGTAATAACACTCACTAGGATTTCTGAGTGACTCTGCTCATTACGTTTTGTAAAACACTAAGATTTTTTGCTGGAAAGCAATACAAAATTGCCAAATTTCACTTACATACTTATTAGCACCTTACACGCTAGCATACACTTACTAAACTTTTATATTTGTAAAACTACTTTCACCAACAGTATACCTACGGTTTCTTCAGAATTTTGTTATTTGCTTTTCTATTTTGTTAATATATTATCTCCTAAAAGCTTTCTTCCAAGAAAGATATGCTATCACTGAAGGCTCTTTTGGTCCATCAGGATTTTAAGTTTTGTACTGATGCATTTGGAAACTGTTGTTTTGATGGCTGCAAAGCCAACACAGAAAGCTCAGTATTTCAATGTGGTCTGTTTGTAGCTTTGCAGAGTATAGAATCAGAAGTACCACTGCAATCACAAGGTCTGTCTTCTGGTATAGAGCAGGTTGTTAGAATTGTCTACATTAATTCTTGACTGAGCTACAGCTTATTAGAAAAGCATGTTGCAGTTGCTGTTGAGGGCATTAGAAAGTAGCTCACTCAAATGGGCAGAAAGTATATGTTCCCATTTCTAGCATGAATTTGTCCAGGTTTTCCCACTATATCACCATATTATCACTAATTTCGTATATTCACTAGATTTATTAATCCATAACTGAACCTGTATAATTCCCCACGGTAACATCTTAGAGGTTAGGTCCAAATCAATCTTTACTATTCTCAACTGATAAACTAAACAGATCAAACTCTTTGCATCTTTTACTCTGAGACATGATTAACAGTTCCTAAGTCATGCTTGTGACTCTTCTCTGAACTTCTTCAACAATGTTCCTGAACCATGAACCCCTGGACTGGACAAAATATTCCAATAATGATTTCATCAGTGCTAAATACAACAACAGCGTAATAACTCTCGACACCTATCTTCATTCATTATTCCTCTGATGCTTATTTATTAAGCTCATATTAGACATTTTGTGCACTGTGTCATATTGGGAAATTATACACAGATGACTATGAACTCTGATCCTCAATTCTTTTGAAAAGCATTGCTTCCCTGAAAAGAGTTCAGTCTCTAATTACAGGCTGAAATGCTACTTCTTAGATTTTCAGTTATGTTAAATGTATTCTGCCATACGGTAAACAGCCTTTGGCTTGACCATTCTTCCAGTCATGGCCGTGTTTTCAAATGTGGGCTCTGATGGCCCAGCTCTGCTGATCCACCTGAGACAATGGTCAATGCTTTAAGTTTTGATCATTGGAAGAAGACTTTCAAAATATGTTCTTGTGAGAACTGTAAAATTCTCAACTGATACATGGTAAGATTATTTCTGAATCCAACAGAGATGAATAAGAGGTGATCTTCCTTCTTCCACTAGATACAACCATGCAAGCTGCAATTGCTCAAAAAATAGAAGAAGCTTTTAAAATAAAGCTGCTTTCTATATTTTTTTTTTGTTATTGAATACTGCAGTTTAAAATTTTGTTGTGTGAAGATGATTTGTTATTCCTTTGTTTTACATTAGCCTGTCACTGATGTTTTTCTTACATTATTGAGAGCGCATGCAAAGATTTTTAAATTATCTCTGTAATGCTAAAAATTTCAATTAAGTCTCTCCAAAATGTTATTTTTTTTTTTCAAAGTAGATTACATGATACCAGTACCATAATATCAGTATCAGGCTTCCTAAATCCCACTGTTACTGGTTAGAACATCCTTTCTCACCTCTTATCCAAAGAAATGTGTAATATGATGAGTGTTAATTGAAAACTAGCTCTAAAATTTACAGGTTTGTTACAAAATAAAACCAAACAAAGAAGCTGTAAACCTTGGTTGAAAGAGAAACACCCTTAGCCAAAGATGCTATTTAAACAAGTCCTACACAGAATTAAAGATTTTACAGAATAAATAGGCATACTTGTTTTTAAAGCAAGAAGACTTCAGATGGTCTCAAGATTTCTGTGACTCACCACCCCTCCAGCTCTTCTCAAATAACAAATTGCTAGTCAAAAGCATTAAGTAATGAGAAGAGACAGAAAGCTTCAATGGGTTGAAGAGAACAGGTTAATTACACTTCTTATTAGAAACACCACACATATGGTATGGTCTTCTTCACTACTTCTATTTTGTAATTTTCTTTCTTTTTTTTTTTTAATGTAATACATAGAATTTACAATTATTATTGTACATATTTGGACAAACAGTGTTGGTTTTGCACAAACCTTAACAGAAGGACGTATTTGCTCTGTTACTAAAATGTGCTCAGAGGAACTCTTGGAACGTCTGTCAGAACGAGTTACAGCTTCTTCTTTCTCAGCCTGCCCTGTCCTGTCTTGCTTTGCTCCTTAGCTGAAGTTAGAACATAAAATAAGTTTGTGAACTCTATATGGTTCTAATTTATGAAGCTGGCTTTAGTCCCTAAGGGACCATATGCTGGCCAGAAATCATCATAATAAAGACACAGTTCATCTTCCCTCTGAATTTCCCAACCTTTCTTTTGCTTAACACGCTTTTTTGGATAAGACAGAAAGCAGTGGGAACCAGCTCCTCTGGTTGTACACCATTTGACAGTTCCCTTCAGCCAGGGGAATTTTTGCATTGGCATCTGTGACCAGATTCCAAATTTCTTTTCAGCTCAAAGACTGCAAAACAGCTGGGTCAAGGGGCAGGGAGTTTATCCAAATTTGTTTTGCTTAAGCTTTAGGTCTGTTCTTGCTTAGCTAACAAGATCTAATTACATCACAGCCCGTGCAGCTATGCCTTAGAGTGTGTGCTTCAGACAAGATGGTGATAAGCAATTAAGAGAATGGCAAGCACTGAGATTGCTCAGGTTTGTTCTAACTGATTTTTGCATTGAGTACTCAAGTATTCACTCAACAAATGATCAAAGAGGAATAGGAAAAAGAAGAGATGTACATTTCTTTAATACTTGGTTTTCGCTTGTGGGGAAGATCCCTTACGCACAAGAAAGGCTAGATTCTTTTTTCACTGTAAGATTTTCTTATGTGTGATGCTACAGAGAAATCAAATAAGAAAACAACAGATTTCAATCAGCTACGCAGATACATTGTGAACTAAACTTTCATCTTAGAGTATTGTATAACAAAACAAAATACAAAACACTTGACAGTGTACTGTTAGTTCTTTCATACTTGTATTTTCACACTTGCTTCAGCACACTGATGAAAAAGGAAGGATATTTACAAGACAGATGCCAGCTAAGCTTTGATCCCAGAATTTGTCTGTGCTGTAATAAAGTGGTGCATGCCGCATGAGTTAGTGGAACAGTGCTTCAGAGTAAGAGGATGCGTACTCTCAACAGCTATGGCTGTTTGTTCCCTGGCTACAAATTACTGCTTGTCTTCAAATTGGGCTGCAAGATCCGTTGTAAACTCACTGAAGACTTTTAACAGTGCATGGTGCAACAGAGTCCTCAACTTGCTGGTGTTAACTGCTACTGAAACTGAAATTTTAAATATTAGTAATTATAACATATTTCCTTTAGCTATATTTCCCTTCCCTTTATTAGTACATCTTCCCCTACGCAGTTCAATGCATCATGAATTTTTGAACTGCCTGAAACAGCAGGTGTAAGGAGTAGTATGGATGGTCCCATTCATCTTCATGGGGTGTTAAATACCTGGCAATGGCAGTTCTAACCTCCAAGCTACACATAGCCAGACCTGGCTATTGCGATTGTGGAGCCTTAACTCATACACAACACATACCATGAATTTTTCCCGAGTTAATTTTTATTTTAATGATAGTATATGCACAGGAAAATATTCACACTTGCTTTAAAAATTGATTGTGACGGGGAACCCATGACAGCATGTAAGAAATTATTCCAGAACAGTCTTACTGTTAAAAATGTTCCACAGCATTGCAGTTCGAATTTGTCTCGTTGCAGATGCCATCCTTTGGAATCTGTTATACTTTGTCTTCAACAGTGAAGACTCCTCTATTATTATCAAAATATATTGTTTTGTAGGCATTCTGATGCTTGCATTAAAATTTGTTTGAATTCCTGTTACTCTGCCATTAACCTTTCCCAAGTTTTAATCATCTCTCTCGAACAGTGGAGATACATTTCTTCTGATTGCAGCACCGCACTGAGAACGGAGCAGGGATTTTGTTCAGTTGATTGTCTGTCATGATCCCTGTGGGTTTTTAGAAAAGCTGGTTTTATTTCCAGCACAGGCCCTTTGTCTCCCCCTCAGCCCTTCCCTGCACAAATATCCCGTGCATATGAGTTTTCCATTCCTTTTTCCCATGCATCATTTCAGCCTGTATTTCATTCATTGTTTGGGACTGATATCAAATTGACAAGCCTATCCACACCGTCTTGTTTACCACTTAGAAACACAGTTAAAGCATTTGCATTCTTCCATATTTTTTTTTTTTTTGGAACTTGTTTTGTTTTTCCAGATTTATTGAAAATCTATATTAATGGTAAAGGAAGAACTGCATCCCACACTTTTAAGACTCTTGAATATCAATTGTCTACGTCCATTTTTTGAAAATCCCTACCTTTTGTAATTGCTATTTGCTGTCCCATTTGTTATTATAACATTCATAAATAATCGCCATGTGCTATATTCAACTAATTGTTTTATTTTTGTAATTTTTTTAATTCTGCAATCAGCTTTTCCTGATATGACATTGTCACCTAATTCCATCTTACGCTGGATGCAATTCTCTGTGTTAGGAAATTATTACTTACTTACAAAAGTAACTCTCCCTTCAAATTCAATTGCATTTTTTTGGAAATGGCAATATTACATTTTATCAAGTTTGGGTTGAACTTTCTAAATTTAGCACAATTTTTCTTCTTCCATCATTACAGATAGGTGCTTAAGGTACTGCTGAATGTTAGAGTCCAATATTCTGTTTGTTTGCAAAATGGTGTAATTTCAAAACTGATGGTGCAGTTCTTCTATTCAGTGGGGTATTTATAGCACGTTATCCAGAATAAATCTTTAATTTAGAGGGCTAGTTTATCTTAATCCTTACACTCAACTGAAAGACACTAAGGGGATTCAATGCATCTATCTGTGTGAATCTCCTGCCTCTTCTAAGAATTTAAGAAATCTAAAGAGTCCACCTCATTCATAAAATAAGTATCTTAGGAGGTGGCGAAAATTCAGTCGTTCTGTTGCCTCTCTCTTTACTTCTCTTTCTCTCTGCCTTTTTCCTAGACAGGTTAGGACATTCATTTCAATTATCCAATCACGTGTATGCATTCCCATTAGTTTTTGGGCCAACTAAGACAAACTCATCTTTTAAAAGAACGGTATCAATTTTTGTTCTTTATTGTTCAGGCCCCTGACAGGCAATGAAAGATTTTGATCTTTTACTTTACTCTCAATAACTGAATTTTGTACAAACTAAGTGTTTCTGGATTAATTCACTGCTCAAGTTTCATTGTGTAATTGTTCACACATCTGTTGATACCACTGTGGAGAAAGGGACGTAGTAGCAATGGACAACGCAGGAACTGTTCAGGATGAGTTTGCTGGTTAACAAGTACTTTAAGACTTCTCCACAATATGTAAAGTCCTTTCAGACTTGTCTACCCAAAAGGGAGCCAAAGCTTAATTCAGAACAATGACAACAAAATCTTTGCTGGTTTTATGTTTTGAAGTGCCAAACTATCACCCAATTTTTATACTAAATACTGTAAATGGTCTGTGATACACAGATGAACACAGAGTTAATTTTATAACAGTATAAAGAACACAAAAGGTATCTCATTGACTTACTGTTCTTGTTTATTAAGTATCTTGATATTTTTTACTTTATTTTGTCTCTGTATACTTTTTGGTCAATTTGTCAGAGTCATGATGTGCCCAGCAATCTTATGCAGATTTTGGGTAATACTTGCATCAGGTAAGCTGGTTAACCATAAAATGGTTATGTTAGGCCCAGGGCAGTTCCTATTAAAATCCAAGGATAAACTAATAGATCATCTCATAGAATAATCCATCTCAAATCTTTATTACAGAAAGTTACACCAGTTCACCACTTATGTTAAATACAATAAATAATTGTAGGAAGTATGCAGACATATGGGCAACACGGATAATTCTTCAAAAGGACAATTACAGCTTTTTCCTTCTTCAGCACAGATTTATATAGATCCAAACTAAAGGTTTTTTTGTACATCCCTGAAGCGCAGCATGGTGCTGCAGTGTTAGATTTTCAACAAAGGAAAATACCAGAATCTATGTGTGTGGTGCCTATAAAGCGAACAGATTTTTAGGAAGTCAGCATTGATTTAAGTACTCTTCAAAGCCACATTTCCGGGATTCAAGATCATTTTCAAGATTATTTTCAATAACCTGATGTCTTTAGAAGATGCTGACTTTTCTAACACGCACTGGTCATTTACTTCAGTTCCTGGACAGGTGACTTCTTTTGAAAGTCTGACACACAGAGGACACTCATGGCTGGAAGAATCATTGCTTTGATGAGAAGATGTCCACAGCTAAGATTCTTACTACTGAGTTTCAGGAATATAAAATTGTCAAACCTTGATACAAGTGTCCAAGGCTACAGCAACACCTTATTTCCTCACAGATCATTTTTTTTTTTTCTTAAAAGTACTGTTTTTTTCTGAGTCATTTCTCCATTTCTCCTGCTCTGCTTCTTACATAGCAAGTAAAATAACTGACAGACTAAAGTGCAGCACTGTGATATCCAGTTGTGTTGACTGTGCGCGATTCCATGTTTCTCTGATTCTCCTCCTACCTCTACTGGCTGTGCAGCTGTAGCAATAAAAAGCACGTTTTGCTGTTTAAGGAAAGTGACAAGTTGGATGCTGAGGGAAAAAGTAGTGTTTTGTGTCTCTGATTATAGTTTTGTGCAAATTTGGAAAACAAGTTATTTTGCTGCCTCTGTATCACAGCACTCTGTAATTCACATCTACAAGGAATTATCTCTGTTGCCTTAAAATATGTATTCTGAGGTTGAGTCCCCACAGTCCTCTTAAATAAACCTAAAAAGGAGGTTTGTTTATTCACTGTTCAATTGGCATGGAACTCCTGTATCTAACCATATTGTTAACATCCACGGTCTGTTTTCAATTTACTTCACAAACCCATGAATTCAACACAAGTGCTTGTGGGTGGAAAGACGTCTACTTAATACATGCTAATTTGTGTGTATGACATAGAAATGGTTTCTAAAAAGACAGCTCTGTCCCCTAACCCTAAACGCAGACGAAATTTCCAGCACGCCAGGAATGTTGTTACAGATGTGTAAATGCCATGAAGCTGAATGCAATTTTGCATCTGTAATGTGGTCCTTGTGCCTGTGGTACCAAAGTAAAGCAGTTTCCTGATAGAGCTGTAATTGCTGTCTGGTTACTAAACATATTTCCCTAGATGTAAGAATTTTTTGCTTAAATTTTTATTAAAGAACTAGAAATGTTGTGCTCTTCTGGTATCATGAAATCACAGTTTAATACCAGTACTGAAAACCACATTTGGGGTTGGAAGCAAACAAAATCAGTCATGTTTTCTTCTGTGAAGCTGAACCACGTGTGTTCTCCCCACAGACGTCAGGTTCTGGCAGAGGGATTTCCACCCTGTGACAGTAACTCACCATCCACGGACATGGGACAAGTGTGAGAGGCCTTGTGCTGCCTTATGGCAAGAAGCCCACTCATTTCTCCTTCTACAACCACACACCTCACTTGTTGTGAGTGAGGCTGAAGCAGCTCGTCTGGAGGTGACACCTCCACTGCAGTGTAACCCACAGCAGAGACATTTCTGCATGACTTTTGCTGAGCTATGTGGTGTGTTTCGTAAGGGAAGCAAGTGTTCTCACCTGTATTTGAAAAATACATTATCTTCTAGTTTTGTATTATCTTGCAGTAGCTGCCATATATTTATTTAACACAATAAATAGATGACTATCCTAATCGCTTTCTAGACTCAGCTTTGGCCTAAGCCATCAGCCAACTCCCAGCACTGCTTGATTTCAGTTAGCCCAACACAGGGGTGCAGTGTCACTTTGCCAAAAAAGGGCTAGAGATGGCTGGGGCACTGTGAGCAGTGCCATTACATTACGAACTTTCCAACAGCTATGAGCTGTCTGTGGGACTCAGGCAAAACCGTGTGTTTGTGTGTGTTTGTGACACTGCTCCCCAGCTGATGATTAGGAAGATCTTCAGTCTGAAAACTTTCCTCAGTTGTGACTAAACAAGACTTTCACATACACAACTAAATGTTAGGGACTGGGACTTTTATCTGAAGGTCAGTGTGGTGTGTTTCTCCAAGCCTGGCTACACAAAATAGAAAGAGAAACCAGAACATTCTGCAGGTAAATCCTTTATGTATAGATATGAAATGTGAGGTCAAAAACTCTGCCATATTTTTCCAACACATGAATCTGCTGAAGATTTGCATGGTTTCTTTTTTTTTTTTTTTTTTTTTTTTTTTTTTTTTTTTGTCTACATGAGAGCAATCAAGAGAAGACTTTTACAGCGCAATCCTTCATTTTAGGGCACTGCTTTTCAATGCAGCACACATTCTGGATGAGAGGTGATGATCTCAAGTTGCACCAGGGGATGTTCAGGTTGGGTATTAGGAAACATTTCTTCTCAGAAAGAGCGTTGAGGCACTGGAAAGAGCTGCCCAGGGAGGTGTTGGAGTCACTGTCCCTGGAGGTGTTCAAGAAATGTGGAGAGGTGGTGTTCCTGCAAGGATGGATGGAACTGGAGTTTCCCTGTAAGGAGGCATTAGGCTGAGAAAGGACTGGTTAAGGGTGCCTGAAGCTGCTATCTTCCCCTACCAACAGCCCCAGCACAGGGAAGTGCTGAACATCAATTGCTGGGTGAGGACAATGGGCACTTGCACAATGTCTGGCACAGACAGGCAAAAAGCCATGAACATGAAAGCTGCAGAAAAACAATCTGAAAGTTGACTTCAAGTCATCAAGCACTCCACACTGAAACCCATTTGGATCAATGCTTACTGAATGCCTCAGTGATAAATGTGATGGTTTTCCTTGTAGGGTTCCATGTGTGCCACAGGTAGCCTGCAGGTCCCTTCCCAACCTGCTCCAAGTAGCAGCTGATCTTTGAAACAGAAAGAATACCCAGGAAATCCTAAAGGAAACACATCTTCTGTCTTGGTTCTTCGGTAATGAAGGCAAATGAGCACTCTGTAGCCTTAGGCTGAGGAACTGAGAAAGAGCAGGAGCCCAGAGGCAGCTCTTATAGTCACACATGCCCAGCTGGTCGCTGCATGCTTTGGGTGATGCCAAAGCACTTCATCGTTCCTCCAACAGTTTGCATACAGATCATTCTCTTTTAAGAGGCACTGCAGGTAGCAGTGGGACATCAGCTTCTTCCTTGTGTTTTTCCAAGGTGTGTTTTCTATATATATACCTTTTCAGAACCCGATGCTGTGGTAGGACACGTACGCATCATGGAACAAACTGAATCCTACAACTGGAAGCCTGGAGAGAAGAACTCTGAGTTTTATGTCTTACAGTTTGAACTGTTGGGTACGCATCTGCCTTGCACCAAACGCAGCCTCCCGAGGGCAGGAGGACGCGCGAGGGCCCCGAAGAGCTCTGCCCGGAGCCCCCGGCATAGGCTGGGCACAGCGGCGAGGGGCTTCGGGCACGGCCGCCCCCGGTTCGGCGCTGTCACGGTACAGAGCTGCGGAGAGAGAGGAAAAGTTGCCGGCTCTCATTAAGATTTATGATCCGTCTGAACTTTTGTAGTCCCGAGGCTTAACGACAGATGGTGGTGTAACTCCACCAATTTTGTGGCGTCTCCGATCGCTTTGATGTTGCAGTACAGGTTCTCTTCGAGGTGACTCCGGTTAAAGCCCGCGTTCCTCTCTGCCCGAACTGCGCCGTGCGCTGCGCGGGGCGGACAGGGAGCGGACGTAGGGCGAGGCAGGACTCTGTTCGTGCTCCGGCGCCGTTTGCATGCAGCGCTGATGGAAACGGCAACGTGACGGGCACCTCGCGCCGCCAGCTGCGCTGGGAAAACGCATTAAATTAATTAAGGGAAGACGGCTTCGGAGCGGTTTATTTGAAGCGAGAAATACAATACAAACGCGCAGATGAAATCTCGAACCGTAAATAGGAACAAATAACACGCGCCTTGTTCATTAGGAGGCCAAGTCGTGTTTTACGCCCCGATCGCTGCTGTGAAAATAAAGAGTGGGAGAAGCGTTCGTTCGCGGAGCGCTCACCCCGCGCAGCGCTCACCCCGCGCTGTTCCCCCCGCATTATCGCGCACAGCACAGCGCGGCTCTCGGCGGCGGCCGCACCGCTGCGAAGCGGATTTCGCACCGCTCGCAAAGATAGCGCAGCGGGGCGGTCCGGGCGCTCCCTCCAACAAGTGCGGGACACGGCGCGGTCCGCCGCCGGGAGAGCCGCCGCCGCCCGTCGGGAGGAGGGCGGCGGGTTCGGGGCCGAGCGGAGCCCGTGGCGGCCGATTTCGTT
>JAOWBP010000001.1:21877173-21906539 GCA_028571105.1 Tragopan temminckii | reverse complement strand
GGGCGGGCCGCGGGCGGCCGGGGCTCTCCTCCTCCCGTGCCGGTGTCGGGCCGAGGGCAGCGGGCAGCGAGCGGGTCCCGGGGGGGTCTCGAGCTCCCGGCGGGGGCGGCACGCACCGCACTGCGCGGAGACGGAGCCGCTGGCGAGTCGTCGGGGGAAAGAACTCCGAAGTAGCCCCCCCGCATTTAGGGCAGCAGCATCTGCGGTCTGCGCTGAGCCGCGCGGGGAAGGCAGCGCGTGGCGATCGCTACCTGGGAACCGCGGCCGGCTTTAAAACCTCTCGTTTGTGTACTTCCTTAAAAAAGAGGAACGCAGAAGTTCCCCTTCCTCAGAGGATGCCCCCTCGCTCGCTGCCTGCACGCTGCCCCTCCGGAGCTCCCTCCGCTCGGGGGATCCTCTCCGCTGACATCAGTGGGGATGTGTCCGGTGGCTCGGCGGGCCCCGGCCCGGGGTGGTGCTGCCAGGGCGTGAGGTTGTGGGGCCGGCCCGGCTCGGGGAAATTCAGGCGAAATTCAAGAGATTCTGACAGGTTTAATTCTCTTTCCCCTGTGCTAGGTAATTTAAAACCATTAAGGAAAAACATTACTGCTAGTAATATTACTCTAAAGAAAATATGATTAATTATTAAATCCGTTTCTCTAATGCTACGCTGAGCCCTTTTGAGTGAGATATAGATTTGAGTGTTCAAATTAGTATTTATTTTTAATTTAAGGTTTGTCCTGACTGTAATAATTTCTTCATATTCCATGCAGATAGAGAAAAGATGTCTGTTTTGCAGCAATTCTCTATTTTAGTGCGGTTCGTACGGAACGGCAGCGCCCGGTAGCATTTCTGTGTACTTAAATCATTTATTTACCAACTTGGAATGGTAAATTACTGACTAGTTGGGGGAAAGTAGGAGCGTTCCAAGTGCGGCGTTTCCCAAATAGGTGAAGCGACCTTCACGTCAACTGATGGATCACTCAGCGCCATGCCAAGTGCTGCAGAATGAGCTATTCTGGTTTATTTTAATACGTAGGACCCGCAGTGCACCGCTCCATGTGCGGCCTCACAGCGCAGGCTGGAACGCTAACCTGGGAGCCTGAGCAGGGGCACTTGTATAAATATTTGGGTCTTTCTTTGTTTTTAGTTTAACCTCCGGAATCCCTACATTTTGTCACGAGACCTTTGTTTTAGTGGAGTGTTTGTAATTTTTGGGAGAGGGAAAAAAAATGAAATGTTCCGTAGCTTTCTCTTCAGCGCAGGTTTGTGTAAAAGTACCGAAGGTTCAGTAAGGAGCAGCCTAACGACTGCTCGCAGAGTGTGAGGAAGAGCAAAGCAAGTATGTCGACTCCAGATATTAAAATTTGTCAGTAAATGACACTTTTAAAGCTGCGCCAGGCTCTGTGTCGTAGTTAGGTGTTGATTCCAGAGGTAAGTGACAGAATTTTTTCAGGAGTCATCTGTTGCTTATGTGTTTTTTAAGCTTGCTTTAATAAAATGCACCGAAAATTTCAAGATTGAAGATGTGTTTGCTTAGGAACATTCTTATTGGACTTCAAAGTATTCTGCTGTATTACTGTATCATAGGCTGTGCTTTGTGGACTGGTTTAGGTAAACTGGGATAAGCGTTTCATGTGCTGAGGAATATACCTGATTCAGCACTGCACGCCTGGGATTTGTTCAAGGCTGCTGGGCTGAAAACAATGCAAAACTTCTGAGATCTCATCCGTGCTCTGGCAGTGTTTTGCTGTGTGTCACTAAAAGTGTCACTTAACCTCTTTGTTTCACCATTAAAATATGAGGACTGGTATTTCTCTCTGATAGGGCGATTAATTAATATTTCTTGAATTAAGCTGAGTGCTCTTTTGTTCCATTTCTATTTTTGCCGGGTTTATTTTGGAGAAGTTCAGTTCCGATGGTGGTTTGAAAAAGAATGGTTGGTGGGAGACCATGTTTTTGCTTTGTGAGTCAGATCATGGAGAGGTCACTCGCTCGTAGGGATGGAAAATGATTTAGGACATAGGTCACCGAGAAGTACTCGTGGAATGATTTTGACTGGAGAAAATTGCACATCGCCCTCAAACTCAAAAATGCTGTCGACTTGGTTACAAAATACTAATTTTTGGTACACTTGAACTGATTACTCTTTTTAAACTTTGTGGCAGCTAGTGGGTCTGGAAGTAATGCAAATTATATATTTTTTTCACTGCCACTGTCGCATACCTCTCAACTAATCCTCGTTAAAGGGAATACTTGTCATTTAGATTCCCCTTCTCTGTCCTGTTTTGACTTGAAATCTTTTTTGATTGCGTGTGTGAATTAGTGGCACCAGAAAAACTGAATTAAAAAGAGGAAATGGTGGAAAAGGTTTTCTGCAGTAAAGTGCCCTCAGTATTACAGCTCAGTGTTACATGTTTGGAGGTTTGCTTCCACATTCCCTCTGTCACAGAGTGATTGTATTTACTTCACTGTGGCCATTTCGAAGGATAGTCTTAAACTTGAATTTCAAAACTGCTAGATTGGCATAAACACGAGAAACGGTCCCACAAGTATCATTTAACGCTGATAATCTTTTCTTCTCCTTTTTTAGGCTCTCAGTAGTTTAATGACACTTAGATTTTTAAATTAATTTATTTTTTTTACATTTTCCAAGATGGGTACTTCAAATTGTAAGAGGCATCTCTGTCCTTTGAGACAAGATTCGCAT
Source organism: Tragopan temminckii (assembly GCA_028571105.1). Classification (NCBI taxonomy): domain Eukaryota; kingdom Metazoa; phylum Chordata; class Aves; order Galliformes; family Phasianidae; genus Tragopan; species Tragopan temminckii. Next base: position 21,903,850 of record JAOWBP010000001.1, on the reverse strand, counting down.
CTGTTTTGGCTTTTCTTCTTTTTTTTTTTCTTTTTAAATTTCTGCTGTATTTGCATTTTAAGGGCAAGGCAATGTTTGGTGTTAGGAAGCTGGATTTAACTGTGCCACCAATAGCTCATCTGTGCTGTCATCACTGAAGGAGCTGAAAATAATCTTTTTAATGAACAGTTGCTACGACATTCATTGGTGCACCAAAGTGTGGGTCGGGATGATGCTGGAAAGTGAAGTTCGAGCTCTGGGGAGTGAGCTGTGTGTGGAATCCTGTTTAATATCATGTTTTCAGTTCTCATTCTAAGGCAAACTAAATGGAAATGTTAAGCATGCTGTGCTATATTATCACTACATTAATCGTTTGTGGTGAATTGTAGAGGTTGGTCAGGGGAGGAATGAGAGCACCGTAGGCTTAACTTTTGATCCGTTCAGCTCGCTGCTTCTTCTTCCTGCAAATAGTAATCACGCATCCTCCTCCTCACAGCTGCAGCTGGAAAGGGTTTTGCTGCAGTTTGTTTCACATTTAAATCTGTGCGGCTGCAGGCAGGCTGATCCCCTGCATATTGCGAGTAGCTCTCGATGTGCCCTGGGCTGGGCTGCCTGGTTCTCTCAGTGGCTGGGGCTTTGTGCCCCGAGCTGGGCTGCCCGGCCCTGCCAGCAGCTGAGCTTCGCAAGGGTAGGGGGGAGTGTATGTAGGTGTGTTTCCTGCTGGCAAGTTGAGGTGATGGGCGGCAGCTTTATTCAGCAGTCAGAAGGGGCGTCTGTGCCCCAAACCCATACGCCCCTCTGTGAGAAGTTTCTGGCCCGCTGGTGGCCGCAGCTCCTACACTGGGTGTGCCAGGCCCTTGGGCCTCTGCTGTGCCCAACCCACGGTGCAATTGAGTTGAATTAAGCATCTCTATGAGTTGCTGGCCTCTCCCCATGGCAGGGAGCCTGCCTGCAGGGTGCTGGGAGGATGGCGGCAGCAGCTCCTGGGCCCCAAACTGGCAGTGGGTTTGGAGAGCGACGTTCTGAGGGCAGGCAGTATGTCGTTAGATGTAGCTAGGAGGTTGGTGCTTTTTTTCTTAGTGCATTGCTTCTCTGGGTAAGTACATTTTTATAAAAAATTGCCTACACCTCAGAAGATGGATGTTTTGTTGAGGGAATAAGCACGGTCCTATTGAAGTCATTTATTTTTTATCTCACAACGTGATGCAACTTTCATCAGGATTGCTCTACTAGGAAAATTTAAATAGCGATTTATTCAATTATCCATCTTCTGCGTTTCAGCCTAAAACAACATGAGTGTATTAAAAAATCCGGGTTATGTATTTGAGGTAGGTTGAATTTCTGTGCTTGAGCCGCTGTGACGAATTACGTACCTGACACGTGCATGCGTAAGAAGGCCACGGTGGTGACGGATGGTGCCGCTGTGACTTCGGTGGTCTGTGCCCCGGGGAAGGGCCGTCCCTGCTTCTCCTTCTGCACTGCTTCTCCCACAGGGCCAGGCTGGGTCTGCACGCACAGGGACCGGTGCTCACAGGGCATTCCCACATTGTGGGTTACTGCAGGCGTAACGCTGTGCGATGAGGCTGTCAGGTGGCGAATTTGAATTTGCCCAGGAACAGGTAAGAAAATCGAGAAGAGGGGAGCGTATCCCTAAGCAGCATTTAAATCTCACTGTTCACTCGTAGCTAAGCCTTACTGTAAAAAAATTAAACTCAATCATTCGGTTGATTTCTCTTTTCGTAACTCTTAGTGCAAACGTTAAGGAGGCACATTGTTCTTTAGCACTGAAACCAACCCCATAAAAAAGGCTGTGCGTAATCCATATGCAGTAAAACCTACAGCTGATGTTTAACTGCTTGGAAATTAGATCAGAAACTGTCAAGTTTTACCACTTACAAATAATGTCAAAGAAGTTTTAAGGGTTAGCTGTGGGAAGCCACGAAGGGCTTTGGGGAGGAGCATGACAACACAAAAACGATGAAGATTTGGGGAGTGCTGTGGAAAGCGGCCAGAGAAAACATGTGATTGGGCCCGAGCCAGCCGGCACGGTGAGGGGGGGCTGCTGGGGAAGCAGGGATTTGCAGCAGAAAAGGCGGTATGATTTTCTTCTGATGGCCAATATATGAAGTGCATTTTTTGCCATAACTTCCTGTAAGGGAAGAGTTGTGCGTGGCAGCGTTCCCCACGCAGCCGGGCACAGTGTGAATGAGCACAGGAGGAGTTCTGCCAGTGTGTGCTGGCTGTGGTCTGGTCAAGGTGCTGTAAGCTATCACAAAAAAGACTTGTATCTTATAAATTGACAGTATGTGTGTTTGGGTACTTATTAATTAGTTGTTGTGCCAAAAGCTGGTTTTTAATTAGTGCCAATCTAAGGATCACCTTCCTAGTGTGGCTGAGCTCTTCTTAAAAAGATAAAGGGGAAGAAAAATGTGTAGAAGACAGAGGCTTGTGTCCTTTGGAGTCTAAAACGCAGTAATTGAAATATTTATGATTCGAGGCACTACTCTGTGAGAGAACACAGATAGGGTTGTGGTTTCATTACAGTACTTACAATATTCTCATGACCTAAAAATGAAAACACAAAAATCTAATGCAGTCAGGTGTGCACAGACTGCAGAGATGCGCATAGCTGATGAACTGCTCTGTTTCCCACTTGTGTCAATGTTTTCTTCTTTGGGTAAGAAGACACTTAATTCAAACAAGGAATAAGCGATTATATTCAGCACAGTAAACATACAAGGCAGGATGCAGAGACGCTCGGGTATGTGGTAAAAAGGATTCTTTAGTTGGAAATGAACTTGTGGAATATATGGGTGCTAGAACTGTATAAATATTAGGATGTTACTTTGCTAAAGATCTGAAATGCTTTCACCCAGAAATTCACTCAAACTCATTTGTTTCCAGTCTTGAATGCATTTAAATTACTTTTAATGTTGTGATGATGCCTGTAAATTGTTCTCAGTACACAATAACTGTCAATGTACATTAGAAAATACATGTGGTCAGTAGTTCACAAGATCACTGTACTGAAGACGCAGAAGAAGTTTCACAGTATCATAAATCCTTGCACATTCTTTTGCTTTATAAGAAGGAATTAAATGTGTTTTGACAGAAACTTGGACATAGTATTTAATAGCGAAAAGATGCGTCTAGCATTGGAAGTGGTGACCAGTCTGTTCTTGAGCCTCTGTTTATTATTTATAGGAAGGGGCGTGAAGCGTACTTGAGCAACTGGAATTTTCTATCTGCTGAACTTTCTCAGGGCAAGTTTTTAAAAATGTAGGTTCAAGTGGTGTTTTCTCCTTTTTTTTTTTTCTTCTTTTTTTTTTAAATGAGATCATGTCTTCAGGCAGTCTGTGAGCAGCCAAGAGAATGGCAAAATTGCCACAATACTGGTGTTATTTTCACAGGACACTGCTGAGTGGGGAAGTTGATGACTGTTGAAATGTAGCTGCCGCGGGTGTGCAGCTTTCCTGGGAGGAGGCTGCAGGCTTCAGAGTGAATTTCTGTTGTGTGGACTTACTGAATCTCAGATTGTAGGACAGAAGACATCGTAAAGAAGAAGCACACCCAACATTTTCTCATGTTGATATGAAGACTCCCCGTGATTACTAAGTGTTTCAGCTTAGCTGCCAGGCTTGTTGATGCTTCAGATATTCACATATTCAGTTTGAACCTTCACATGCAAAACAGGTGTCATGAAGTTTTTCTGAGGCTGCTTAGCTGCTCTTCATAACTGCTAAGGCTGAGACTGGCGACCAACCAATGTGTGAAAACAAAATGCTATAGATTCACAAGGGAGACTTTTTCCTTCCTGAGGAATCTGTAATGCCCATGGTTTTCCAGGACTGAATGACTGATGATGAATTTGCCTTGCTGTCCTCTACTTTTTTCCTGGACAACTGTGACGAGTGTGAAGAAACAGACATGTATGGTGATGCTGTGTGCTGCAGGATCAGTGCATGCTCATTAAGTGCGACACTTGCCACAAGCTTCATGTGTGCTTTGTGTGCAGCATGGAGGATTAACACCTGTAATTCCCTACCTATTTCTTTAGGAAGGATATGGCTATAGGCAGGTCGAACTGCTTATATGTTTCATTCAGCCTCTCCAAGACACCCGTGTTCTTGCAGGCTTCTCCAGAGCAGAGGAGGAGCAGGTAGTTGGACAGTGTTCTGGTGGTACCTCATTGCTGTCATTTCTTGAAAGCCTTCCCTCTGTTATTTACTTGCTGCATGAGAGGAGAGCTCCTGTAAGGTATAGGAAGTGGTGGGTGGCACAAACTGCATGATGCATGCCTGGGCCTCCTGAGCTCCAGACCGGACACATGTATCTTAAATTTTTGTGTGTTGTGACTCAGTAGAAGAATACAAATGTATTATTTGATTACATGTAAAAATGGGACCTGCTGTGCTGGACTTAACTGGAATGCTGCTTTAACCTCTTATTCAGTATATGTCTTTCCTAAGATGAATAAATCTTGAAACCATTAACCATATTATGTATAGGTGCTTGTACATTTTGTAAATCAATACTGCTTATATCAAAACCTCATTACACTTATGTATCATTTAACTACAGTTTTTCCGCCCCTAGTGACTGCCATTAGTTCTTTCTTGTTACCACTGAACTTCCCTGTTAGCAGAACAGGGAAGACACCATTTTTTCAAGTCACTGCTAGACCTGCAGTTTTGCACGAAATTCAGTTACCAGCAAAATTTTCTCCAGCTGAATTTCTCTTCATCTAAGTCATAGAGGAGTGGGAGCTGAATGTGACCACAGAATACAAAAAATAACTTTCTTGTTGTCACCTGCAATATTACCGTAATTGGAACTAATGAGTCTGCAGTTGCACAATATTTATGTTGCAATCCAAACTGACACGGCCTGGAATGCTTCGGGAGCAAAACACAACACAGACCTGAGCCTTGGGCAGCAGGGCTGGGGGGAGCAAACTGCCCCTTGTAGGGAGCTCCTGTAGTGAGATGGTTTGTCCTCTGGATTCCCCAGCCCTGCTGTGGGCCAGGGTCACTTTCCTGGGGGAGTGGGAAGATGCAGCGAGGCGTTTCTCAGAGCCTGGCTGCAGAGGTTGCTCGTGGCATTTGTAGGTGACGCTGGGGGTCAGGCTGCGAACAGTGATGTTTTGGTAAGTGGAAGTGCTGAGGGAAGTGCTTCTCTGAGGCCTTCTGATGGAGACTGACTCTGTTTATTTTTACTCCAGACACTGGATGGGTCTTTGTCAGGACATATTATTTGGAAGAAACTCTTTTAAATGTGTTTACTTTCACTTGATGGATGGAAATAATGAGTCAGCATCCCATGTCACCTTTACTTCTCAGATGGCGGTAGGCTTAGTGAGACGAATGCTTTGCCGTGCTGCTGCTCTGGTAGGCTCTGCGGCAGCTAGTGGACTTGATCTATTACTCCTGGCCTTCACTGTGAACAGAGCAGGGTATATTTTCTGGTGACTGACATGCTTAGATCAGCGGCCACCAGATACCTGGTCAGCTCTTCAAGCTGAGCTTTAGTGCTTGCTTTAACCCCTCAGGGCTCAGCTGCTTGCGGCATTTAGAACATGTCAAGTGGTTTTGCTTTATAGCAGAGATTTGACTCAGCAAGACTTGTGCTAACTCTTGCTGAAGATATGAAATACAATTTGTAGCTTATAATTGCTGCCTAATATGATCTTGGACCCTTACTTAAAATCCATTTAACTGATACTGTACTTTCTTTATAAGGTTATTATTGGGAGCTAACCTTTTCTTGTGTTGTGGTTAAATGTACAATGTAATAAGGGTGTTTTTTAATGTGTTTAAGAGTTGGAAGATGTGTTAGAGGTAACCTTTATGCAGAGAGTTTTATATAGTTGTGGAGAGTATAGCGATATCCTGAACATTAGTACCATCTGAATGTAATTTGTTCTCGTTGTGTTTTGTGTGTGCCTCCAACAGAGGATGGTACAGTATATTGAGAAAATCAGTTTTGTTCTCCACTACTCTTCTTACCAGTAATTACTAACCTTGTGCAAATCATTGTCTTTGGAAGGTTTTTCTACTTTTCATATATACAAAAATACTAAAAGCATAGCAGATAGAGCAGATGAACTGCAGGTCTTTCTTTCTCAACATTTCAAGGAGAGCAAACTAAACCCGAGGTTTTAGGCACCAAATTAAAAGCCTTCCAGAAATCTTGACTTGTTTAACTCTTGAGCCACGTCTATTGGAGATCTCTTGGGATCACTAGATTTAAAGATTATTTTTTCTAAATAACAAATGTCAGTAATTTTGCTCATTTGATTGCCTCACAGAAATGTGGATTTGGTTAGATTTGTAAGTTAAGTAGGTTATTTCTCCAACTTCTTTTTTTAACAGATACCGAAGTGTACATGTAGAATTTAGGGTACATGAAAAGTATTTTAGAACTGCGCCCTGCTTGAATGTGATTTAAACAGCAATGAAGAGGATGAAGTTTTGCACCAGAAATAAAAAAAGCTGCTTAAGCAGAGTAATATGAGTGTCATATGTATGAACAGCCTTTGTGGTTTTCAGCTTGCTTTTTCCAGTTTCTCTGTTTGTTCTATGTCCCTGCTGTTGAGATGTTTTGTTTTTAATTTTTATTTTTTCCCTTTTTTTTTTTTTTTTTTTTCCATTTCCTTTCTTTTCTGCCTCAGTGGGACACTGGATTGGAGAGGGGGAGCAGGTTTTGTGCATGTCAGCGTGTTGGCCTGTAACTGAGAAATACTTGCTTTTCTTAGGTTCAGTAAACTGTTGTCAGGGGTGAGCACAGCAGTAGGGACAGAGTGGGCAAGAATGGCCTTAAGAGAAACAAACACTATTTTTTATCTTAAGTAGATGGTGGAGGGGGGCAGCAGTCACGGCTCATGAGGTTGAAATTAACTGCTTTTAGCATTGTGAAGACAACGGTGATGTAGACAGAGTGCTATCCTGAAATTTATAAGTGTAATTCTTGGCTCAGATTTAGATTTCTTCTGGAACTTTAGGGTAGAGTTGCTTAATCTCAAGGCAGTAAAGATAAATTCATTAATGGTTATGAGGTGTTGAGATAATTAAATAGAGGATGCCAGTAAATTGCTTTCTGAAGCTCAGTGACTGTAAACTCTGATCTTCTAATTTAATCTATCTACCACTTCCCATCCCGTTGCTGAAAGGCTTTGGAGACTGAGAAATTAGTCGTGCTCTCAGCGTAGCAACTGCATGAACCGAGCCATGTTCTTGGAGAGGAAAAATGCCTCAGTGTAAGTCAATACTGTATGGATGAAGGGTAGCTGAAACAGGTTTTTGTGTTATCATGTTCAGAGATGTTTTGTTTCTTGCTAGCTGGCTGAGTTCTGCACTGGCCTGTGATGTTCCTGACGTACACAGAAGAAAAATAAAGAAGGTAATGACCTGATGAAAGAGACCCTGTCTGAACGAGAGAATTTGACCAAATCCATTTCTTTTTGCCGTGGTGCAGTATTGCTCAAGTCTGGCTTTTCATTGGTCTAAGCCAATGTTATCACTGTGTCACTAGACAGTGATTTTTTCTTATGAATTATGTAAATGTGTGCAGAAATTATTTCAGAGAGAAATTAGATACCTCTGAAATTAGCCATTTCTAAAGAAGGGTATTTGAGCTGTGTGAGAAAAGCATTCATTTTACATTTTTAACCTGAGCTTTTCGGAATAGAAATACACATGAAAATATATTCTGACTCATTTTAAGGTCGTGTCTGTGTTTTCTCAGCAGGTTATTTCTTTGTGTAGAGCATTCTTCATCTAAAGTGCTGCATTCTGTTAGTTTGCTCAATGCTGTATCAACTGTAGTGCAATCCTCTGAGCTGTAAAGTAGACTTATGTCATGAGGGAGGTGGACAAGAAAAACAGTGGCATAAATGGAAGAGCTCTGTGACGGGCAGGATTCAGTCTGTCTCTCTGGTGCTGTTTCATGTCCATTATTGATGGACCTGGTTGTGCAGTGTCAGTACCTCTGAGGCCGGCCCAGGCCTCCCCTGACCTCTGTGCGCAGCCTCTTGACAGAGTGGCGTGTACTTCTCTTGCTATGGCCCAGCCTGAAAGTCACCTGGAAGCTCCCTCCTTGCTCTCTCCTTCTTCCTGGTAGCAAGGGGCTCCTCCAGGGTAAGCATGTGGGAAGGTTTCACCCTTCTGGGACTCATCAGGCTGGATTGCTTCTCATCATGAAGAACCTGTGTTGCACCGGTGACCATAGTTTGCAACCTGGACACAGAGGCGGTCTGATTTATTTTTTGACCTGAGAAGCATAGGATAGGTAGCTGCAGGTCACTAGGCTGGGATGGAGGCTTCTGTGTCTGCACCTAAGACTGTGGTTCCTGGTGCCTTGACAGCAACTGTATCTGTTGTGTGATCCTTATTTCATCCAGGACACCTCTGAAAGGAAGGTAATGTAAATGGAAGAGACAGATGCAGAAGTAGCAGAGAATAATCATGATGGCAGACTTCACTGTTTCTTTTGGCCAAGTAGTTTGACATCAATTTTGAAAGTCTGGTGGTTGAGCTGAAGTGAGCTGAAGCCAACAGAAATGAACAGTCTCTGAGTGATGCTGCAAAAGGAGTGTTGCTCTTCCTGGTGGAGCATCAGTGTGCTGGATAAGCCTCATCCTCTTGCTCTTGTGTTACTGTTTTGGGTTTATTTTTAAGGTGAAAGTACCATGCATATCCAGTAAAAGAAAATTCTGAATTGAATGTTTATGTTTATGTAGAAGACATTCCTTGTTAAATTAGCCCCCAAATAATCTTTGCTTCAATAATGGAAAGGTGAGAATGAGACTCTTAACACCTACTGTAACAGACTTGCCTTCTTGATATTTCTTACTTTGCATCTAAGGACTTGATGTGATCAGTTAAAAGATGAAGTTGTATTATTTCTGAAGTGCTTTGACTGCATTTCTTTGTTCCAGAGCGTTCTGTACATTTTGGGTACAGCAGCAGTATTTGGTGCTGTTTAGTTTGTTGTAGAAGAAATGAGAGAAAGTGAGTTAGCTACTAGATAAATATTCATAATTCATACTGGAGATTTCTAAAAGAAATTCTGTAAGTTAAATTTATTTTATGTGTGTGTGTGCCCTTGTAGTAAGGCTTGTGTAAAACATAGCTAGTAGTTGTGCCTAAGCTGCTTCCAGCTCTACCATCCCTTTCCCACGAAACGTGTCTCACAGAAATAAAGACCATGCTTTTGATTTCCACTTGGCAAATCTGAAGTACTGGCAGTAAATACCGTTTTGGTGAATTTTGTAAAAGTTAAAAACAAACAAAAAATGACTAATTGGTAGCTGTACCACAAAGCATTTTCTAAAATGTTCTTGTCTCTTGATTATTGCAGTACAGCATCAAAGGCATTCCTTCTTCCACAACTTTAAACTTCAGTTAAAGCTGCATTTTTGTTGTTAGTGGGAAGAAGTTAATAAAAAATCCAGTAATGTGTGTATATATGATAACTACAGAAATGAAGTTGCTGTCTTTGGTTTGCAATTTAAACAGTTTGAAGCCTCTCGAAAGCTCGGTATACTTGATATAAAAAAGCCATTTCTGTGACCATTTGAAAAATATTAATTTGTTGTAAGTCTGGTTGTTGATCTAGAACTTTTACTCGCGTAAGGTTGATTAATTGCTTTTGCCACTTGTGTTTGTGGTTCAGTATAATCTCATGCAGATCACTGTATTTTCTTAATCTTCTGTTGATGGTTGCATTTTTGTATGGGAAGTTAGATTTTACCACTAATAACTTAAGTATTTTAATAAGCAAATAAATAAGATTCAGAACAGTAACAGACCACTGCAAACTGAAACAGCAGCTAAGTAGTGGAAATTTGTTTCATGATGCATGACTTCTGCACCAGCTGTAGGCTGTGCTGTGGAAGATCTTGTCTTTATGCAATTTTATTTATTTAGAAAGAGACGGTGGTCATCCTGTTCTTACTGAAGTACCTTTGTATTTAAGACAGATTTAGATAGAGAAAGATTAATAGGCCTATCTCTTACATATGGTATTGCTAAAGTGAGTATGTCTTCCCTGATAATTACTATTCGTTAAGGCTAAATGCTCTTTCTTTAGCGGAGATAACTCTCAGTTACCTTGTGTGGAAAGTAGATGAATGAATATTGGCACTGAAGTCACTTTATACAAAATGTGAAATTCAGATAGTCTAAGAGAACTATGACTCATCTACTTTACCTTTGCATTTCAGAAAATGTGCACAGCCCTGAACACTTGGGTCAGTTACTTTAATACAATGCGACCCTCACGGCAAGGGATTAGAGTCTTAATGGTATCTGACTTGGCTAACTTGGCTGAAGTAGGAGCCCATGGTTTCATGTGCTGGAACCCAGTCATTGCAGGTGATGCCAAGGAAGGTGTTGTTAGTGTTCATCTTTGAAAGTGTTTGACTGTGCTGTGCTCTTGGAAACTAGGAATACTGGTGCCTTGCATTCACCTGCTTTCTCATGAACACTTATGTAGTTGACTGAAAAAGTGCATGCTGACACTGTTAAGAATTTGTCCTTATAAAGGAAAACACATCAGTTCCCTCTGGGCTAGGCAGTGTACCAGTTCTCTCATGTATACATAATGGACAGGAAGGAGAGTTCTGAAATCTTCAGATAGACAAGCAAAAATTATGTAGGAATTAAAAAAACCACAGGAAATAATATTGCTGATAGTGAAAGGATGAAGGGAGGAAGAAAACTTCCGTCCCTCTCAATTTTTTAAGGAGATCAGTTATGGTTTTTGAACTTTGGGGATTACAGTGCATTTTCTTTGCTAGAGAGCTGTCAGAAAATACAAAGGTTATATCTATGCAGACAGCTTAACTTGCTTTCAAGCTCTCCAAAGTGCTTTAACTTATCTCACATTCAGCTGCAGAAATCTGCAGCCCTTGGAGGAAGCAGAGGGCTGTCTGTCGCTGAGGACAGGCGGGACAGAGCTGTGGACGCAAGCAGCAGCATGGCGTGGGGCTGCAGGGCTCAGCGAGCGCGCCCTGTCATTGTGCTGAGGTGCTTACTGTGGGGGCCAGAGTATGGGACAAAGGAACCTTCCTTTGCCGTAATCCTCCGTTTTAATCTTTGCTTTTGGAAGTTTTCAGGTTATTAATTCCGGAGAGCAGAGCTCTGAAATAGGTCTGTTTGCTTTTGCTTGCTTTTACTTTTTCAGTTTTCTTTCCTCTCATGCTTATTTAAAGTTGATCCTGGCAATAGAAGGGATGATTCTAAAAAAAGGCTTTCATCAAAGAAGAAGTATCCTAAAACTTCTGCCTAACTAGAAGTATACCGCAAGGTGAAGAAGCTGCATAAAATACAGCGGCAGTACAAGAAGCCATCACATTTTTACCGAAATCGTTGTACAATGGAAAGTGCTTCGTGTCAGCTGAAATGTCAGATGTATCAGGAAAAAGTTAAAGTGGAACCTGATTTCTGTAAGGCTAAAGATTCAAGTAATTTGCTTAGGGATGCAGTAGAAAATCAATCTTATGCTTGAAAGAGGGAATAGTAGCCTTCAAGTCTCATCTCATGTTTTGTAGCTGATTGCCTGTTTTTATTATCTCCCCCCCTTTTCCTTCAGTACTTACTAATGCCCTTTGGTTAACTCCATTATACCTTTGAAAAAGTTCTTGCAGAGCTCAGCTGCTTTGACTTGTTTGCTGGGTAAGCCTCAATGATATTGTTATAATTAATAGGATGTGTTAAAACTTCCAGAACTGAGTGTTGCAGAACCAGGCTATTAAAACTTCGTAGCCCGTACGTTCTGTAGTGTGCAAGATTTCCAACCGCCACAGGTGGGGCTTGTCAGAGAACATGGTAGAGCTGCACTGATCTTGCATGTTTGCTGGAAGCTAGTTTGGCAGCAACACAGTTCTGCTTGTGAGTAAGTAGGAGGGACAGAAAATAAGCTCAGTTTACAATTTGGAGGCGTGTCTCTAATTTGCCCTTATTATTATTTTTACAGCAAAGGAATAAAAATGCAAGAGAGGGATGCACTGTATTTTCAGATATTGAAAATCTCTGAACATCTGATTCACTAGGAACAGTTGAAACAGCTTTTCCTAAGTTGTGTGCTGCGTGATAGCAATCTGCCTGCTTTGTCTCTTGCTTCTCTTGAGTGTTACTGTTTTACTTCCCCCGACAATTTTGATTTTAAGAAAAAAAGTGTTTAAAATTATAAGAAAGCAATACACAATAAGAACGATCTGTTATTTTTGAAGAATTTCTTTTTTTTTTTTTTTTGACTTGAAGGTGTCACGAATATTTGTAACTTGCTAGTTCTGTGAAAGTAAAATATGAAGCTGATTAATTTTTTTTTTTTTTTTTAAACAGAGGCTAAATACATTAATTGATAAAGCAGAAATCAAGGAATAAGAAGACAGGAAAGGATGCTGAGCAGTGTATGAGCCCAGACCAAATACCTTATCTTAGTACAAGCAAATATAAGATCTAAGTAGAGACTTTGTTTTTAATATTGGGGTTTGTATCCAGAGAGGAGAGCTGTGGCTCTGAAAAAGGGATGGGCATTTACTGCTGGAGGATCCACTGAGTGTATACATTTTAAATTTAAGTTGAAAGTTAACTTTATGTCTTTGGGTGTGTAAACAGATAAATCTTAAATGGAAGTAAGAAGGCTAGATGTTTCTGCCTAAATTCCTTCTTTCCTTTTTTGGCATAAACACTGTTTTTGAATAGTTTCTTAAGAAACAAATGTGTGGAAAACTATGTAGAGAGGAGAAACTTGATAATAGAGCATTTTCAGCTTCTTTTATAAAGACATAACGAAGTCCATTAAGAGAAGAGAGTAGTTATTTTACAAAAATACATTTTTAAGGATTTCAAGATGGATTTCACTGGGAAATTTTACATTATGATTTAAGGGCTTTCCTAACACGTGCCCAGAGGTGGTGAAGGAATTATGCCACCAGTTCCTTACGACTATGATATATAAATGGTAATTTGACCACTGCATTTCCTTTTGGAGGAAGCGGGAGGGTGCCTAGTGTGCTTATTGGCATACCAGTATTTATAGAGGGCTGCTTTGGAAGTAATGCCTCCTATTTTATTATTTTGGCCCATGACACCAGAGGCAGATGTTGGTGATGTGGCAGTAGAGGTTGAACCTTCCCACCATTATTCCAGTACGTTTGTTGCCGTGTGACAGATGGCAGCAGAGAGGCAGTCTGACAAAATGGTATCTGACATGAAAGCGTGTATGAAGTAAAGGTGTGTCATTGAATTCCTCCATGTGGAAAAAAATGGCACCCACTGACATTTATCGATGCTTGCTGAGAATCTGTGGAGACCAAACAGTGGGTGTGAGCACAGTGAGGTGATGGGTGATGCGTTTCAGTAGTAGTGACAGCACCAAGAGGTTACCTCCACTGGGGCAGATTTTTGTAAGCACAGCATGCAGTCTCTTGTTCATCACTGGCAAAAAATGCATAACTAATGGTGAGAATTGGCTCTATCAAATTGTCTTATGGCGCTCTTTGTATCGGTTGTAGTTTCCGTGCAAATAAATAGGAGGCATAACTTTTGGAGTGACCTGCTTATTAGCTCTGCACCTGGCCTTTGACACTCCTTTAAGAGTCCCAGAGATGAACTGGAATGCCACTGCTAAGTTCTATACACAGAGCAATTGTGAGTCTTGACCCAGAAATAGGACAATTTAAATAAACAGGTTGACAGCACAGGTAGAAACGGACAAGGGAAAACAAGAGGAGTTGTTATAGCATAACAGCAAATCATCAAATAAAATTTTCCGTAGGTCTTATGCCAGAGTGGTTTGAAAGAAGTTAATCAGTTAGTTTTGTGGATGTTTGCAGAAGTGCGAAGTGTCAGCCTAGATAAAAAGCCTGAAGATGCTTAATTGAAAAAATAACACATAGATTATGGAAGTTGGCAGCTTGGACCTAAAGGAGAAGGAAGTTTACCTCTAGGTACGGAATGAGAGGTGATAGGTAGGCTTTGACATGGAAGATAAATGATTAATATATAATAGAATACTGGATTTATGTCAGTGAAACGAGATTGCATTTGTCAAGATGAGAACAAAAGAGAAGAGCGAGATGTGAAATAAGAAAGATAGGAATATTAGCCGTATGGTTTGAGAGGAGAGACAAACTTTAAAGATGGGGTTTGTAAAGATTCTACAGTATTTCCATACAAAACTTTCGTAAATATGCAGGTGCACCATGAGGTGCTTCCATATGAAGAATCAAAGATGACACTTGGATTAAATGAATGGTAATACTTTCAGGAAAGGAGGTAAGGAGAGACCTTATCAGCCCTGCAGAGGACACTATTCACTCTCTGTCTAAGTACTGCAAAATTGTGGTGCAGCTTGCACCTACAGCTGAGCAGTGGTATGATGTTAGTGACAGGGAGAAAACAACTTGTTCTAGGTGAGTTTTAGGTCAGTGCAGTCCAGAATTTAAGATGTCTCACTTCATTGATTGTCTTGTGGAAGAAGATCTTTCATAAAGTTTTGTCAGTATTGTTCTTTGCTGTTTTCCTGTTGCTGTTTAGTGACAACATTTGCAACATAAGGTTATGCTTAAAGTTTGTCCTGTCATTGTTGTTGAAGTGCCATGGAAAATACTAATACGTGTCATAACTCGCATAAGTATTTAGGTTTTGGGGGCCTGGATTGACTTAACTGCATTGCTCCCAAGTAATGAAACAAGAGTTAGGAAGATCATCTAGTACGTATATAGGGAAAATTTCCATTGACTGGAAACCTTACTTTGGAAATGTGTAATCAGTTGTATTTCTCCATATGTAGGGTCGAAGTATTTCATTTGTTTATAGAGAGACCAAGGAGACAATGCTACTATAAATTTCCACTGTAAATTTCCTAGTTTTGACCTCCATCTTTACTACTCTGTGGACATCCTTGAACAGTTAGTTTGTGGCCAGTTCTGGTGCCTAGGGGATCACAGGACTTTCAGGCTACTGTGGCTATCTTGTGTTTTGTTTTTCTTTTTTTTTTAAATGCAAAAAAAATGGAGCGGTGAAACTGGCTGAAGAGCAAGTAGCAACAAGTATAATCACAACCTTGGACTTCAGGAGAGTTAACTTTGCCCTCTTCAGGAACCTGCTTGGAAGAATCTCATGGGGTCAAGTCCTAGAAGGAAGAGGAGTCCAAGAGAGATGGTCATTATTCAAGCATTTCATCTTCCAGGCTCAGAGTCAGTGCATTCATTCTAGTAAGAAGACTAGCAAAGAAGGCAGGAGACTTGCCTGGATGAGCATAGACATAATGAGAGAACTCGGAAGAAGAAAGTGTACAGGCTGTGGAAAAGGGGACAAGCCACTCGGGAGGAATACAGGAATCAGAGTTATCAGAGTATGTAGGGATGTGATGGAAAGGCTAAGTCTCATTTGGTAGAGGGTGTAAAGGACAACAAGGAGGGCTTTTTCAAATATATCAGGAGCAAAAGGAAGACTAGAGAAGATGTGGGCCTGCTACTGTATGGGTCAGAGGCCGTAGTTTTGAAGGACTCAGAGAAGGCAGAGTTACTGAATGCCTTTTTTTTTGCTTCAATTTTCACTCCTGAGACCAGTGTTCTGGTACTCTAGATCCTGGAGACCAGAGAGGAAGTCCAGAAAAAGGAAGAATTTCCCATGGTGGAAGAGGCTTGGGTTAGAAATCATTTGGGTGTACTTAACTCCCATAGGTCCACAGGCCTTGATGGGATGTACCCACAAGTGTGGAAGGAACTGGCATATGTTATTGCTTGGTGACTCTCCATCATCTTCAAGAGGTCATGAAGAACAGGAGAGGTGCCTAATGACCAGGACAAGGCCAGTGTCACTCTAGTCTTTAATAAGGGCAAAAAGGAGGACCCAGGAAACTATATGCCTGTCAGTTTCACCTCCATCCCAGGAAAGGTGATTGAAGAGCTCATCCTGGAGACCTGTTCTAAGCACATGAAGGACAAGAAGGTGGCCATGAGTAGTCAACTTGGTGTCACCATGGGGAAATCATGCTCAGTTAAACCTGATAGCCTCCTATGTCAGCATGACTGACTAGATAGATGAGAGGAGAGCTGTGGATGTTTTCTATCTGGAGTTCAGCAAGGCTTTCAGCACTCTCCCACAACAGTCTCATAGGTAAGCACAGAAAGTGTGGGCTGTATGTGTAGACAGTGAAGTAGATTAAGAACTGACTGTCTGGCAGGGCTCAGAGGGTTGTGATCAGTGGCGTTGAGTCTGATTGGAAGGCTGTAGCTAGTGGTGTCCCTCAGGGATCTGTACTGGGTCCAGTCTTGTTTAACTTACTCTTCAGTTACCTTGATGAAGGCACAGAGCACACCCTTAGCAAGTTTGCTGATGAAACTACATTGGGTGGAGTGGCAGATACACCAGAAGACTGTGCTGCCATTCAGAGACATTGATAGGCTGGAGATACGGGCAGAGAAGTACATCATTAAGTTGAACAAGAGCAATTGCAGGGTACTGCATCTGGGGAGGAATAACCCCATTCACCAGTACAAGATGGAGGCTATACGAAGGCAGTCCTGCAGAAAAGGACCTGGGAGTCCTGGTGGACAGTGGGCTGACCGTGAGCCAGCAGTGTGTTTTGTGTCTAAGGAGGACAATGATATCCTGGGTTGCGTTAGGAAGTGTTGCCAACACATTGAGAGAGTTGATCCTCCCCCTCTACTCTGCCCTACTGGAGGCTGCATCTGAAGTACTATGTGCAGCTCTGGGCTCCTCGGAAAGACATGGGGCTCCTAGAGCTAGTCCAGCAAAGGGCTACAAAGGTGATAAAGGGGCTGGAGCATTTTTCCTATGAGGAAAGGCTGAGAGAACTGGGCTTGTCTAGTCTGGAGAAAACTGAGAGGATATCTTATAGATGTGTACAAATATCTTAAGGAAGGGTATCAACAGGATGGGGCCAGGCTGTTTTCTATGGTGCCTGGCAGTAGGGCAAGAGACAGTGGGCTCAAACTACGCACAGGAAGTTCCATCTGCACGTGAGAAAAAACTTCTTCACTGTGGGGGTGACTGAACATTGACACTGATTGTCCACAGAGGTTGTGGAATCTCCTTCTCTGGAGATATTCAGAACCTGCTTGGATGTGATCCTGGGCACTGTGCTCTAGGTTACTCAGCTTGAAGCAGAGGGTTGATCCCAAGTGGTCTCTTTCAACCTCAACCATTCAGTGATTCTGTTATTCTGTAACGTGAAGTAGGCCTGAGACGCTCTGTGGTTTCCTTGTTTTGTTTTCTTGAGACTTTGCTACTAGATTAGAACAAATATTTTGCTGAACTTTGAAAGCTGTTTTATGTCTTTTTAATTTGCTCTGTTGTATGTTTAGTAAACAAATAGTCAGCTTTTTTTCTTCCGTTTTATGTATTTCCTTCTGAACTGTAATAGGAGAATCTGAGAAGTTGAGCTTTTTTCCTTTACTTGCAGACTTCTTACTACATGTATCCTCTGAGACACCACCAGAGATAGCTTGGTGCGTCGCTTTAGGATTTCTGACAGAAAAGCCCTGCTAACAGAAGTCAGTGCTGCGTTGGTTCAGTTGTTGAGGTCTGCTTGATTACCTCCCCCCTTCCAATTGTCTTTCTTTCAAGTTCTAAAAATTGTTCATCAGATTTATCATGGTTTTTTAAGAAAGTCTTCAGGAACATGACCTGAGGTTCTACAGGAAATCTCGAAATAAAAGTAATAATATTGTTATACATTCTCTCACATTCAGCCTCACATGCTATCACAAAAGTAGCCTTGAAGCTGTTTTAGTTTTACAGCAAAGAGTGTTTCTTTTCATATCAGGTAATCCGATCTGCTGTTTTTTTTCCCCTTGGCTTTGAAAACATGCTTTTATATTAATAATCCTGGATTTTGTGCTGAAAGTTGATTGCTCTAATTGCTGTTTGGTATTCAGTAACACTAAATAAAGGCTCGAAAGTTTTTGTTTTTCCTTTTTCTACCCTGAAATGTATCAATATGTATTTTTAGAGTTCACCATTAGTGGATGTATAATCTCTGTGTCTGCTTTTATTCTTGGCCACTGGGAGTTTTGCTACCAGCAATAAAAGACAGCCTCCATGTTGTACTGCACAGTATAGATATTGTAAATTTTGGTCTTGCTTTCCATTGATCTGGTTTGTCATATGGGAATCATATTCAGCTGATCTTTATTTCCTGAGTCAGAAATTCTGTTTTACCCATCTTTGGGGCTTTCAGCATTTATTCTCAGTAGGCTGTCAGGTATTGCACATAAAAGCAAAGGTTCAAAGGCATATAAAGAAGGTTGAGGTCTGAAATGTTTACTTAACACTGTCTTTTTTTTTTTTTATTTTAACAAACATTTGCCAGACTGAAGGATCAGCATGAAGCCTTAATAGATTTTAGACTTTTTATATTCTATTATGAACATTTTACATGTACCTAACTTTGGCCTAGCCTGGAACACATCAGATATAAACTTGCTACTATATGTTTACCAATTTAACAGCATCAAAGTTGTGGTTTTTTTTTTTTTTTTTTTTTTTTTTAAGTTTATTGATTATTTTTCATTTCTGGGACTGCTGCTGTCACTGTGCTAAAAATAAAACTTAAATAAGGCCACTGCTGCTTTTAGTTAAAAACTGCAAATACAATAATAACATACCAACCTTTCTTGTTGTGATTGTATCCTTTTTAAGGAAGAGAATGAATTTCAGCGATACTGTTTGTCACCTGCTGCCACCGGTGAGATAAACAGTCATAATCTTAACTGCTTTTGTGCTATTTTGTGTATAGTCTCCTGGGAAACAAATGCCTGAAGTTTGGATTTGAACTACTTAGGAACAGCAATGTGGAGTTCTAGATCCTGATACTATAGCATGTTGGCTTTTTTTTTTTTTTTTTTTTACCTTTCTCATATGAACTGAAGCATATTCAAGTCTTGGTGCACTGAAGCACACCTGATTCTCTACTTCCACTTTCAGGGTATTTTGTTTTGCTATTTATTACCAACCAAGGAATCAACTGTGGATCTTGAGATCCATTAAAGAGGTTAATTCTCTCTTTTTCAGGTTGCTTTATTCTTTGCCGTTAAGGGAACTTAGTGTTCTGAGGCTGGCTCAGAGCGACCCTTTTATTCTAGAGAAGCTGTGGTGTGCCTATGGTCAGGTGTTGAGGAATTGGAAACAGGTGAGAGAAAGGCTATCAAAAGCTGAGAGGGGGGTGGGGCAGTGCTTCTTTCATAGCTCCTTTACCTGTCCCATGATAGCCGTCAGTAATAAAGCTGTTATGGAGCAGAGCTCTTTCTTGAATAGTTTTGGGTTCCTAGTCCTGTCCTTCCTGAGTTATGTATCCTCTTCATCTGGAAGTTACGTTGCATATTTAACTTGTTGCTTAGTATTTAGTCATGTGTGCCTCCTTTCCTCACCTTTTCCAGCCAGAATAGAAGAATGGGACAGTACAGACAGCTTTCTTCAGGTAGATGGGTTACCAGAGCCTGCAGTCAGTCTTTTTTTTCTCTTTTCTTCCTTTTTGGTTGTTTTTGTCAGTAGTGAAATGTGTCACTCTCGTAGTGCTATCTTCCCTCACTTTAGTAATCAAATATAATTACAGCTCTCCAGGGTTCGTTCATCAGCTTACTTTACTTTGCTAAGGTTAAGAGGGAGGTGTTTTCCCATCCAGTACTTCCTAGACTTCTGTTTGCTACTTGGCTTATTTTGAATTGGGAAGAACAACTTGAAGAAATGAAGAAGGTAACCAAAAGAAGCCAGATTTGAAATCTTCAGTACAAGAAAGCATTATGTTAGATAGTGTCACTGCAGCACCTGCTGCCACCAGAGTGAGTCTACTTTGAGGCTTCTTTGAATATTTGACACTAAATGGTATTGTGATTTCCCACCATGTGCTTTTGGTGGGGGCTCTTTCACAAGTTCAGACAGAACTAAAACCATATGGCTTTTGTTTAATCTTTCCTGAACGGGCTTCAGCTAAGAAAACTGTATGAGAAGGTGTCTTTCTGTTGAATCTGAGATTAATGGGAGCATAGATTTCTATACACTTCTCTTAAGGCAGTCCCCAGACACCAATTTCAGAAGGGTTCACTGAGGTATCATTTGTAATAATGATAAAATCTCATAAATCTTATTGTGAAGCATTGTGAACAGTTTTGATGCAGTTGTTCAGTAGATGCGTAAAATCTCCAAAATGCGTCTTTTCATGGGGAATTATTTGGATATAAGGCTTTCTAACCTAGGGCACTTCACCAGGTGGTGATGTGATTATCATTATTTGTAGCTTATTCTTAGCTGTTTGTTTAGTACAACCAGATGTGAAGATTGTGATTTGATGTTGGAAACACTAAAAGTAAGTGCTGCCTTTAGTTAAATGAATCTGTCTTCTGATTTGTCTGCCGTATACTCACAGGACTATGGAAGTCATTTGGTGTCTTGGCATTTATTTTCAGTGTTTCTGGCCTGGTTCCATGTGAGCTTGGGTGTGAATCTTGTGCTGGATCAGCTGGGTATTGTGCTTCTCTGGAAAAGTTCCTTATGGCAGGAGGGCTGAAGATCCTGCGGGCAGAGTAGGGATTTTGCCCAAGAATTTGATTGAGCAGTTGTCTGGAGAAAAAGGAACTGAACGTCATCGTAAGTTTCGTCATATTTCACTTCTAACCCCAAGTTTTTTTAAATTGATATTTTTTTCTTTAACACAAATACACATATTTCTCTGTGTATTCTCAGAACAACTGAGCTTTCCAGTAGGCCTTAGGACAAAATAACTCAGAGAAGTAGAAAAGAGCTGTAACAAAACAGGGGGCTCATCTGCATATTTCTCCCTTTTGGGAAGAGGACCAGAAGTCAAATAAATGACAGTGACAGTACTGGGTCTGCAGTAATGAACATGGTAACATTGCAGAGGCACGTGTTGGTGTTAAAGAAACTTCTGTGGTGACTACTGGAAGACAGAAATTATGTTCTTACAGATCAGAAGTGTATTTTTAATAAACAGGAAGTAATATCTTAGAAGGTAAATTACGTATGTTGAGATGAAATATTGCTAGCTAATAAAAATGAAGCGAATAAAATCGTGCGGTGAATGTGGGCCTACTTGACAAAAATACTGGGGTATTTTTCAGATTGCTTCAGGTCTAAATTTTCATTTCAAATCCATATATTCCTGTTGGGATAATAATCCTAATCTTGAGAATGTAAACTTGCTAGAGTGGTGTTTTCCTGAGTCTGCAGGTAATCTGAAATGCCAAGTCTATTCTCATTCTGATTTCTATTAATCCTTTGTAAGGTGGTCATTCTTA
Organism: Tragopan temminckii; assembly: GCA_028571105.1. Lineage (NCBI taxonomy): Eukaryota > Metazoa > Chordata > Aves > Galliformes > Phasianidae > Tragopan > Tragopan temminckii. The sequence continues at coordinate 21,882,582 of JAOWBP010000001.1, read as the reverse complement.
ACGATGGTCTGTAAAATTCAGCATTAACAATTTCATTTATTGTAAGTTTTGTGTCTGGGAAGGGGAGAATGATGATTGTCAGGAACATCAGCAAGCAGGAAAGTAGAGAATGAATAAATGTAAGGGGGCAAATGGAAATGGAGAAAAGCAGAATTAAGAGATGGTAATTGTAAAGATGAATGTATTTCTACTCTGATATTAGGCATAACAACTAGATAGTGGAAAATGATTAAAAATAGTTACTCTGCTATAGATCATTTTCCTTTCTGTGCCCTCGTTCAAAACATATCATTTATGTGAATGAAGAAGTTAATGGCAGGTTATGAGCAGTAGTTTGAGTTGTAGTAGTTGAGTAGTTGAGTCCTATGCTTGTATGCCAGAGTCAGCAGCCAGGAATTTCATGATGTCTGTAAAGTAAGTGTGATGCATCCCACTTGTTTCCTCTCCCTGTCCGTGTGCAGTCTGTGCCTGCAGCACCATGTTGTAGTCCCCATGCTATATCCATGCATCCTCACTCCGACACGTGGACTGGCTCCGGTCCCTCTTCCAAGCCCCTGACCTCTGCTCAGTGTCTGAGTGTTGCAGCTGAGGGGAGTAAACTTCTGCTAATGAAACGGATAAAAAGTCACTGGAATCTATTAAAGCTTTGCATTAACTTAAATCATACCCTAAGAATGAATGTAGTATTACTAAAAAATAAAATCGGATTATAATGAAAGGAACCTGCAGACTTCAGTAACTTCCATGCATCTGTATAAATTTTGTTTAATTCTAATAAAATAAAGGTGACTCTCGCTAACCATAATGAAATAAAATGAAGCCGTTCCTGACTTGCATTAATGTAGTCAGTCAGCACTATTACTTGAAATTGCTCTGGGCTCAGTGTGTTTGTAAGGACAACAGAACTGTGATTTATTCTGGGGGAGCTCTACTGGTAAGAAAATAGTAGGACTCGATGTGTTTGATCTGGGAAAATCAAATGTTCCCGTGGTAGATGGGCACTAGGAAAGCTGTTGTGTTGTAGTTTGTTATTAACAATGTGTTTTGAGTTTGTGTAACAGGTACTGTTACATTTAGTAGTTCAAATGTGCGTGGCTTTGAAAATGTTCTGTTTCTTTAGCATTTTCATATATCACTATTTTAATACAGTTTTGTTCACACTAACATAGACAAGTCATGTTCTAGCTGAAAGTTCTGTCAGTATTTTTGGGAAAGAGATAATTCATTTTTTGCCTTGTTTCACTCTAATAAAAGTCTTCTATATTTAGCTTTATTTTCCTTTTTCTTTCTCTCTCTCTCTCTCTTTTTTTATTTTTTTTTAATTTTTTTCTAAGTCTGTTGGCTTTGCTATGCCAGATCATTATTAGCTTTACTTTCTGCAGCATTTTATCATAATGCTCTTTGAGTATAAATAAACTCTGGTATGCTAAACCTAATAGCAATTAAACTGGAAGTGTTTGTGTTTCATCACTGTGAACTTCACGAAATGTTTCCATGACAACCTCCATGCTAGTTAAGGCAACCAGAGGTGATCAACAGTTTATATATTTTTTTACTCTTGTAGGAATGGAATTTGTGTTGACAGTTCTGGCCTTTAATGGCACTTTTGTACTGTGTGAAAGTATTTGTTTACTAGATCATATGCTGTTAACTGTCAGGCCGCGATAGAGTGACTGCTTTTGATAAAAGGACTGCATTACATCTCTGAGTCTGTGAAGCTCTTGTACTTTAATTACTCACATCAGTGCAGAAGTAGCCATTTGCTTCAATACACTTAAAAATTAGACTTATTAGTTCTGAAGCATTAATGGTGAGTTAATGTTGTCTTTTTTTTTTTTTTTGAAAATAATAATTGAAAGGCTGTTTCTTTGTTATAAACTATTATATTTACAGTGATGAAAATCACATTCTTTGCTATGGAATAATAGAATTATGTGTGCTATGAATTACGATTTTTGGGCCCTGTTTTCATATTTAGCTGATGAAGTCTGTCTTGCTGGAAGCTGAAATACACTGGCTGTGATTAAGGAGAACATCATTTAAGTAGAAGTATTTTCTCTCTTGCAAGTTTAAAAACTGAGTGTATGTAATGTGTGACTGAAATCTCTGTAATGTAATAGTACATGTAGACTTGTTTATGGTATGGGCCCATCTGACAGAAAGCTCTCAGAATTAAACTTTTTTTTTCTAGCTTTTCCCTTTATGGAGCACTTTCTACGTAGGACATCTGGAAATAAGCACATGGGTTATCTAACCTGTTTGTCAGCTAATAACTGCTGCTACAACAAGTGCACTCATTAGCAGCAGTGAGTTGGAGGGCACAGTCGGTACAGAGTTGAGCTGCTGTTTGTGTCAGCTCCTTCTCAAGCTGACTCTTGAGTACCTTCCTAACTTGTGTGTGTATGTATGTATGAGGGGATCGTTTGTTTTTGTTACTTCTTAACAGGAGTATTTAGAGCGTACAACATTTGTGTTCTAAAAGTCTATTTCAAAACAAAGACTAAGAATTATGTTGTAATAAATATCTTGTTTTTGGAGGAGAGGTAAGATTTAGTAATGTTCATGTATATTCAAATGTGAGATGTGATACCTGTTGCAAGACTTATGTGTCAAGATATCATTTACATTGAGGGCTGCAAACTTTTGGACGTGTCACGAAGTAAGTAATTAGTTAGATGTTTATTGTTTTGAGCAATGATGCCATCACTGTTTTAAGCAACTCTTAACTTCTGAGGGATCTGTTGAAGTTGATGGTGTGAAACTGAGTAAATTAAGACTTTATATGGCTTATACTATATGGGTGTTGTTGCTTTTGTGTGGTTTGCATGTTTGTCTCTGCTGAGTCAGGAGTTGTTTATATCGTTGTTGGTAGGTGACAGTGGGAAGGGTGTCAGAAGTTTGATACTAGAGTTCTCCAAGCTTCAAATTGTAAACAGGGTACTTCTTACACCACTCACTGTAAGATGCTGCTGTTAAGGTAATACTTTTGCCTCATCTTTGGGGATTTGCTGTGCTTTCCCTTGTGTGGGAGTGCTGCGATATCAAGCAGAACTTTCCAGAGAAGGTGGACAGGGAGAGCTGCCTGCACATGCCCTCTTTCCAACACCAGGTACGTTTTAGCTGTAGACCTTGGTCTGTATTGAGGAATGTGCAGTAAACACGACTGCTATCCGCTGTCACACTTCAAACTTTCTGTGCTTGCTTCAGAAGTAATGAGATGGATAGACGTGAATTGTTGAGAAAAGTTTAGGTCAGCTTGTTACTTCAGGTCTGGTTTAAGTAACTGAGCTCAACTGTGAGCTAAATCTATGGTGAGAGCTTGAAGCTGTTTCTCTGAATACATGCATACATGCATGGTCAGAAAATTCAGTTCACAACATCCTTGCAAATAAAAATGTGTGGGTTACTAGAATGAATGTATTTTAGTGCTAAGATGTAGGCTCAAACTTTTTGTTGGTGACTTGGTTGTGAAAAGCTGCCTACTACTTAGGCATATAATAAAAATGAGCAACGCATGCATGTTTGTCCAAATCAGTATTTACAAACAGCAGGTTGTTACGATATCTGAAGTAATATGCAATCTGATTTTTTTTGTGTGTGTGTCTGTAGTGTAAAGGCACTGCTTTAATCTGTACTGTAACTCTGGGAACATTTCACAGAAAAGTGATGAGGATAGCCATGAACTAGGAGGGACAAACAGGCTATTAACCCTAACGCCTTTTTTCCCCAGGAAAAATGAATTAATATTGGAACTGAATCAGAGATGGGCTGCGGGGGTGATCAGGAAATGGAAAGCTTATCTTGTAAGATGAGACTAAGAAACTGTGACATGTTTAGCTTAATGAAACAAAAACTGAGGATATGATTTCTCTTTTATATTTCTGAGTACATTAGGGAAAGGCAGAGAAGGCATCAGGGAGAGAGAATAGCAATTTAAGCTAAGAGACATTGTTTGAACAAGTATTAGTCTAAATGGGCCCTGGATAAATTCTGACTGAAAGGCAGAACATTCAAGACAGAACCAGGCATCCAAGTTGGGCAGCTGGCAAGAGATTTCAAAGAGGAGTCTGATGAACTTAGCAACATAATTGGCATAGCATGATTGCTTTAAATAGCAAAAGAATACACATGTCAACTCAGAATGTTCCTTCTGAGATGTGCCCATCTCTTTTGCTTAACTAGGTTCATAAAACCTCTGTGCTTTCCTGTCACACAGTACTTTGAAAACTTGTAGATGGACTCTATGAGAACCTTGTAAAAATTATTTGGTTTATTTAATTCAAATACACATTTAGTTCTTCAGTAGCTTCTGGAGTCTGTTTTCAGATAAAATGCCTTCTTAAGAGTTAATTTTATCCTGGGATTTTTTAGATTTTTTTTTTCTTGATTATTTTATATCTATGGGAGTACTGCCTTTAAATTCCTCTTTTGATTCATCTTTCTGTAGTTAGCTACAAGCTTTAACCAACCTAAATAGCTTCGTATTTTCCTCTTTGGTATTTTCTGTGCAGCTGGAAAGAGTAGGTGATTATTACCATATTCTTGACAGAACATTGTGTAACCAATCTGTGCACTTACTTAATTCATTCAAATATTCATTTCCAGTCTCTTCTTTTATAATTTAACTTCCTGACAACATTTTAAGTTCATCAGTACTTTGGGATACTCAAAGTTGAGCAGAAGTTACTCAAAGTAATTGGTATGGAAACATCACATTAGGGATTGAACTGCTTTTGAGTACTTTTAGCAGCCAAAGAAGTCTAGTGGCAAAATGATGTCAGCTTCTCCTGAGACAACCCCACCGCTTGCTTAGGAAAGAGTGGGTGGAGGGAGAAGAAGAGAGGGTCAGTTGATTCTGTTTTCTTGTCCTCTGTTTCTATACATACATAATCCTAAAATCTGTCAGTCTTCTACCCAGTATAGTAGGCCGCCTTCTGTGCCTGATACCCAGATGGCACAGTTGTGCTTCCTTCTTTAAAACATCTTGTTTTTGTCACTTCAGTGAAGTCTCAGGAAAAAATGACAAATACAGATCACTTTCCCAGATCTTCTCTCCTGACCTCCTAGAGCTCAAAGGCTTTCAGACGTCATCCCTGAAGGTTTTTCAGTGATTGATTTTTACCTAAGGCTATATTCTTTGCTTATTTTAAAAGGAAGTTCTTTCATGTTTCCTGTTTATGAGACTCTCATAAAGTGGACTTCAAAATCTTCTTGACTCTGCTTAGGAAGAAACTGAATTCATCTGTGCTCTATTGAATATGTGTATCACCTGACAGTTATTAAGGTTGTACTTCTGGATGCATAGGACTCAATTTCTGGACTGTATTTCTCCCTTGCAAAGTCCTGATAGACTTTCGTGAGAATACGTGGCAGCAGTATAATGCATATATCACCAGCAGTATAATCACC
>JAOWBP010000001.1:21854356-21874595 GCA_028571105.1 Tragopan temminckii | reverse complement strand
TCTCAGATATCTGTTTTAATGGTATTTAATCAGGAATTATGTCCAAATCTCACTGAACTTCACACCATTATAAAGGCTTCCAGAGTTGATGTGATTCTTCATATAGTAGTTAGGAAGTTTTGCTTAGGAGAAGGGCTCTTCATACTTACCTCAGAATATGTGGTTGTAGATTACTGCTAGGTGTCACCAGCGATGAGATTAATGTAGTTGTGCTTTATTACTCAAAAGATGAAAATCTTAATGATTTTTCAGGTATGTAGCCTATGCTTGTATTCAAACTTTGTCTCCCTCAATCCTTCAAGGTGCCTAAGATTTTTTTTTTTTCAAACAAATCACCTAATCATCCTTGTCTGTGTATTCTTATGTGGCAGCCATCAGGCATGATCTGATTGCGCTCTCTACAAATGCTAAAGAGGTAAAAAGCCCTTCATAATGTATTTTGGGCAAATGTATGTATTGACTAAGCAGCATCAAAGATGTTTTGGAAGAGCATTACAAGGATTGGTCAACTTCATTTAATCGTATTTTCATGTTTTATGTCTATGTCATTGAAAATGCAAAGGAAGCTGTTAATAAGTTTTCCAAGATGATATCAGTTTTGACTAACAGAGAATGTTAGAATGCTGATTTGTTATCCTTGCATTTTGGTGCCTTAGGAGATTTATCTGCCTAGTGACGTGTGGATTTTCATACAAATGCAGTAATAGGATATTTTCTGTTATCTCCTTCACTACTTGACCAAGACTTCAGTTTCCTGCTGTATTTTTACTTTGCCCATTATTCTTCTCTTAATGTGTTGCTTATCCGAATTAATGCTTTTTCAGTTAGTTAAAACACTTTATACAACAATCTTTGATGTAAAAATTAGCTTACAAAGTTTTTACTTAAATCTTTTGTTTTGGGGGGGTTTCATAGATGCGAAAAATTCTGCTGTTGTGAAGGTAGACACTCTGATGCTCAGAATCATATTGTTCAAATCATGCTGGAATTCACCAACTATGTGAGCTTGGTCTTAAGATAGCTGTGTAGTCTTACATATAGTAGTATTCAAAAGGAAGTACTTTGACTGACTAAAGCCTTCTGCATCTGATGATTGTCTTAGGATGCACACAATTTTTTTTTTTAACATTTTAATGAGTTGAAGATAAACACTAATATATTTTATAAACCTATTTACTTGTATGCTTAATGAGATTACTGTGGTCAGGAATGTTAAGTCCTCTTTTCCTCCATTGATTGTTAAATTCTTGACCCCCTGATAGTCCTCAGTAACCCAGTCTGATCTCATAGCTGAGCCTGCTTTGAGAAGGGCACTGGGCTAGAGACCTCCTGAGGTCCCTGTGGGATTCTGTGGCTGAGGAGTACTGCCTAAAGCTCCTAGGCCTGGTAGAGCTCACTTGCTAGCTTGAAAGCTCAACTAATGTTTTAACACAAACAATACGAGTCTTCCTTTGTGCTCCTTCCTGTTAGATATTTTTGTTATTATAACCTGATAATGAATCCTCTACGTTTCTTCGTTGTCATTACTTTGTTATCTGTTTTTCATTCTATTTCTGTGAGGCAAGCAAGTTTTGTAATAAGAGTGAGATAGTCATTTTTTTTTCTCTTAATATTTGTATGATTATTGTTAGGGAACTTGATGATCTACTCAGAAGCATAAACAATTAATTGTATGATATGTGCATAGGCTTTGTGAAGTTTGCCTCTCGTTTTACTTAGTTCATGTTTAAAAAAAAAAAAAAAAAACTATGCAAAAGAGTGCTTAAATGGTCCTGAAGCAGACTCATCTTGTGAACACTTTCATTGGTTTTGTGGGACTCCATGAGCTGTCTCTGATAATTTTGTTTAACACGAAATCATGATCTTTTAAAGGGGGTGAGAATTACTTAGAAAACATGCTTAGTAAAACCATTGGGGATGATTGTGATCATCCAGTTGGATCTTCAGCATAATAGTAATTCTGTAACAACTTCAAGAATTAATTCCTATTTGAAGTAGAGCGCATCTTCCAGGGGGAAAAAAAAATCAACACTGGTTTAAAATACTTACAGTGATGGAGATCCCATGACAGCTCTTACTAACTTGCTGCACTGGTAATTTTCCTCACTACTAGAAATTATTTTTGGTCTAAATCTGTTCAACTTCAGTTCCCTCATTAAAACTCTCCCTTGCTGTGTTGCCTGAAGAAAATGTGACAATGGGTAGGCTGCTGATTTGAGGGCTCCTGCCTTTTATGCTGACCGGTGTTGTTTCATTATTTCCTCTCTGTCCCCTTCTGATTCCAGCTGTTTTGTCTTGTGTTCTGTATTCAGATGTACAGCTTTCCTATGCAGAGATTACCTATTTGTTCTGTTTGTACAATGCTGAGTAGAGCTAGGTCTTGGTTGGTAATGGGTGCTTCTCAGCAATTAGTGTGTCATGAGGGTGTAAAAGATTAAAAAAAAAAAATTCCACATTAGCAGTTTTAAGCCTGTAAAGTCCTACTGTAATCTTTGGTTATGATTTCCTTTGTGCCAAGGACTTCCTCAGTTTCTGCCTTACAAACAATGAAGATTGGATGAAGTCCTCCTATCTTTTAGAGAAACTGTTGATCTCATTGATGAGGGTGGCTAAAGGGAAGGAAAACTTACAGTGATGGAAAATCCATTGTAGCCCTCCATAACCTGGTATAGTACATAGCAATTCAGTGTTCAAACCTTGCCTCTAAATTCTAATCTGAATTTGTTTTGCTTCAGCTTCACAGGATGTTTTTATCTCTCTCTTAAGAGATGAAGAGGGAGAAATAAAATACCATTGTTAAGCTTCTGCCATGCATTTGGGTATTTACAGGCTGTGGTTACATCGTTCTATAATCTTCTCTTTGGTAAACAGAATAGATTTGCTTTTTCACTGCCAGGCCTGTTTTCCAGTGATTTAATTATACTTAGTGTGCTCTGTGAATCCTCCCCATTTAACCAGTGCCATGTCTGAATTGTGATTATCAGAATAGCGACGCTATTTCAGTAGGAGTGACCCTGGTGTCAAATACTCAGGTAATACAGCTTCTCAGTCACATTTCTTTGCTTATACATTCAGAGATTACATTAGTCCTTTGACCACTGCCAGTTAATGTTCAGCTGATTATCTACTGTAGTTCTTCCAGTTACTCTTTCCTGGGAAGAGTTCCTTATTCTATTGAAAGGAGCCTACACTATTTGTCGCTACATATAGCATACATATTTGTTGTCCTTGTTGTAATGGATATTGTGTTAAGATAATTTGTTAAATATACTGTAGGTACACTCTGAATGTCATATACACTTTGTTATTTGTCATAGCTTCATTCTTAATGCCTTTGCTACTACCAAACACCTCCAGCTTCTTATCAAATTTATCTTCCATGTTGAAATCAAATTTTGTGTTTAACCAGTATTTGCTGTCCCAACTAAGTGAGTAGGCCCAAAGCATGTATGTATTGCATGTCTATAACTTCTTTTAATCTCCCTAATTTTTGAAGGTTTCTGAGTGTACACACATGTACACAATGGAGTTTCAGGATTTCACAGAAGTCTAACATCGGTTTGAGGATTCAGAATTTTTGAGTTATACCTCAACTGTGGCTTGGCCTGTTGGAATAGTTGGTGACAAAAAAGAGATTTTTTTTCATTCAGGCCTCTCATGATGTTAGACTAATGGAAGAAAAGGACTCTAAAAAGTCTACTGTGACTAGGACAGCTTGCCAGAGTCTATCACTGTTTAAATTTTGAAGGTGTTTTATCCTTTCCTTCATCAGTTTTCCATGTCAAAGAATGGATACAATCTGAATGTTTCATGAAGAACTTCGTTAAGAGTTTGGATTTTGGGCTAGTGAATTGCTTTCCCAGCACTGCTGTTAGTCATATGATTCGTATTGTGAAGGTTATTTTTTCCCTGAATCTGCATTCTCAAATAAGCTAATTGTCTTTCAGGCGTAGTGACTTGTAGTGACCTTATGTTTTCACTAATTCTCATTTCTTTGCCGTGTTGCGCTGATCAAAACTCAAGAATATTGATGTGGACTTCAGAAACAGCAGCATCGCTGTCTTATCTACCTGCCATCTTTTTCAGGTAGAAATCTTCAGTTCTCCTTCTCTTTAAATTAAATCCTGTCCTCTTATTAACCTTTTTCTTACAGTTTACAGAAGAAGATTCTGATAGATGTCCTGGAGCACTGATAAAAGAAATGTGAGATGAGGAGTCCATTAGAAGAAGGATGACTGATACCTGGATTGTATTTTCTCTTAAAGCTCTTTCTGAAACCAGTCCTGGCTAAACTCAGCTCCCAGAGTAGTAGAAGAGCTTGTGCTTTGCAGTACAAGGACAGAAGGCAGTTTGGTAACTTCTGGAAGGAGAGTGCAAAGAGGTTGGAGTCAGGCTCTTTTCGGTAGCGCCCAGTGCCAGGACGGGAGGCACTGGACGCAAACTAAGCATAGTGAGTTCCCTCTGGACATCAGGAAGCACTTTTGTGCTGTAAAGATGACAGAGCACTGGCTCAGATTGCTTAGTGAGCTTGTGGAATCTCCTCACTGAAGATTTTCAGAAGCTGCCCAGATGTGGTCCTTGGCACTCTCATCTGGGTATTCCTGCTTGGGCAGAGATCCCTTCCAGCCTCAGCCATTCTGTGACTCATCCTGGCAGTTTTTTTTCATGGGAAGGGTCTTCTGAGCGTTACAGGGATGTGGTGGAGAGAAATTAGGTTGAGTCGACAGATGTTAGTTATATAGAGCACTTAAAACCATGAACAACCCCAAAGGGGAGAAAATACAAATAGAAAAGAAAGCAGTCTTCTTAGAAATGGGAGTAGTAGAAACAAAATCTTGCTTGGTTAATACTTTGGCATTTCTGTCCATAGTTAATTGTCTCAATGAAAATAAATAACTAAGATCTCTTTTCCTTTCCCCATTATTTTATCTGCATCTCAGTTCCTTCCCACACTTGGCAAAAACTGCAATGAAACGAGTTTTTTATTTTAGAAAATGTTTTTCACACTTAGCTTGTAAAAGAGAATCAGTGAAGCTTTATACAATAGCAGTTATTCTTTCTATATTTTCTGGCAGTTACTGCTTATTAATTTTGAAAAGTGGAGGTTCATGGGGCAAGAGGAGAAAGAAGATTTTAAGAGATGTTCTGTTTTTTTTTTTCCTTCTCTTCTTGGTAGGCCTGTACTCCAGGTAGCTAGATTTGAAGTGGTTTGTATGAAACTCTGGAAGGAAAACAGTATTAGCTGCACATGCCTCTTTACAGAATTTAGGAGTGCACTCTCTAGAGAACTAACACCTGTATTAATAGTAATGTTTACTATGTTTTCTTCTCCAGCAGAGTCAAGATTAATCTCTTTGATATTAACTACTATAAAAAAAATTCACTGTATTAAAACTGTATGGCAGAGAGATAAGCGAAATGACATGAATGTTAAATACAGATCTGAGAATTCATTGTATTGTCTCTTTTTAATTAACAAGTGCTTTGTATATGTTGTTTAATTCAAGTGAATCTACTATAGAAATTCTGGATAGCTTTAATGGAGTACTTCAGAGCTTGTTTACTGGATCTTGGCTAAAAAGCATATCATTTGAGCATAAATGATGGCATGTTATCATTTCCTACTGGAAGATGTAGTGAACTGCTCAGAGTAGCTGACAGAAGTGGTGGGTGGCAGAAGAGTCATGCTGAGTTGCCTTGTGTGTTTGTGTTCTCATACTACAATATATTGGTCTAAAAATTCAGTAATGTCTTATACATATAAAAAGAAGTAACTTTTAGCATGTGGAATTAAGAAAAAATCCATAATGTTGCATAAGATTTGTAGACAGTTTTTTTAAATTGTGGATATTTAATTTTCTTTATGTCTAATTCGTCTTGCTTTCTAAGAATGCTTAGTTAATATTCTTATTCTAATCGAAAATAGTGACAATTGCTGTTGGGTGCTGGTGGTGACCCTTCCATCAGGTGCAGCTGAGCTCTGGGGTAGGACAGCTCAGGAATGAGGACAGCCTGCAGTGAGCATGTTGCGTCCTACCAGGAGCACAGCGCTGTAGGTGGAAAAGACACCTTGGGGTTGCCCTGTTTGATAAGTCTGAGAACAGCTGGCATCATTGGCTGCATAGGATAGGTTGTCACATGACTTCTCCTGACGAGCTTTCTGCTTCCTTCTGTGTTTCTGGGCCGGTACGGACATCAGATGGATTTGGAACATCCAAAGAGGCATCAAGGAAGAAGGGAGCTCCACTTTTCTGCAAGAAAGTAGTGTGCAGGCATTCCTCAAAAACTTCCTCAACTCTCAGGCCAGAAAGAATTGAAACACGCGGAAGATGCCTGAGCTAAGATACAACCATTTTTTTTTTTTTAAATTTTTCCTACAGCCTTAATTTTTAACAGTACTTTAAAGGTTGGTTTAAAATCTGTGGAACATACATATTCTAGAGTGATAGGAGTCCTTTCTTAAATTCTGGAATACAAAATACCAGTTTTAGCCTTCAGTTAAACTTTAAATTCTGGAATGCAAAATAACAATTTTAGCTTTCAGTTAGACTTTGCCATTTCTGCTTATGAAACAAATGACATTTTTCTCTCCTTTGCAGCTTAAGTAAAACCTAGTTGAGGTAGCTCTACCAAAATAATGAAAATATATGCTGACGAGTATATAAAACATGAAAACATTTAAAACTTTCTGAATTTCAGAATGTTACATGTCCATTTTGATTAGGAAATTTCAAAACTTTATAGTCCTTACTAGCAAATGTGGAACTTCTGTTTTAGCCTTTAAAGCGCAGTAAATTATTAGCGGAAAATGTTGATTCTGCAAGTACTAACACTATAATTAGGAAAAATCATTTTTTTTTAAACTTCAGACTTGAAATAAATGTTTGAATTTAAGAGAAAGTTTTACAAAATGGGCTAATAATTGATCATACTGATTAAGAATACAGGGATGTGTTTTCATGTTATTGTTATATGTGAGATGTGGGCATGGAGAAGGAAACCCTGAATTGCCAGTCCCTTATTTCTTAATACCAAGACAATAACACATTATTCAGGAACGATCCCAAAATCATAAGAATTTTCAGATAAAAATCTCTGCTATCCATCAGAGTAACCTGTGGCTTAAAAGAAGCAGTGTTAAGTCAGGCCTCTTGTAATGATTTAATCACGTAGTCCAATTTAGCTATATCTTTACTGTTATAGTTGAGTTGAGAAATTGTTATCTTTACCTAGCAGTATTTCTTAACATAATTACATCAACAATAATGAGACAGCATTACTCTTTTTTGAATTGAATGCATATTGGTACTGCTAGGAGTATGCTGCTCTGCAGATTTAAAAAAAAAAACAACAATTTTTAAACATAACATATATCCTCAAAGTTCGGTTTTGTTTTTCAGAGAGGAAATCTTGCAAATGTTTTTGTATCTGGCTTTTACAATTGATTTTAATTCAGCAACTTACTTCAAAGATTTCTACTAGTTTCATTTTGAACAAGATAGGTTGTATGGTTCCATGTCACAGCATCCACTTAGGCCTTGTTGTCAAACAGCAGTCAACGTAATTTAATTTTAAAAACTAAATCAGTGTGAGAGAGATGCTTATATGAAAAAAAGGAAATCTAGGGACAAATCAAGTAATATAATAAACTGTGAAGCTAAAGACATATGTTTCTGTCATTTTGACGCTCAGTTAATGTCTGAAATGAAAATTCTGGATAATAGATTTTGCTACTGTGAAGTGACTAGACATATTCCCTATTGTAGCGTTTCATAATGGCACACCTGCATCAATGTAGTAAGCATATTTACATGGTAGAAAATATTATTGAAGAATTCTAATTTCAAGCTTTTGCTGGAATTATCACTTGTTAGATTTGTCTTGATCTGAATGATAGAGAAATCTCTTCAGAAGCAGTTTGCATTACTGAGGCAAAAAACCCGCTAGCAGTACAAGCAGTGATTTGTCATTCGTCTTGCCTTATATTAAGAAAAAACCTTCCCTCTTTGCTTACTAAAGATTAAATTTTCTTTGTTCATGAGCGTACATAATACACCTTGGAAGCTAAGTCTGTTCATTTGCATCATTGCAATTTCATCTGGTAAACTGGAGAAGTTCTTGCATGTTTCACATTTTCCCCCTGTACACATCAGAAGATTGCGTTCTTTTCTGAGACACCAGGTGCTTTGTGGTAGTCTCTGTAACTGTGATGGAAAATCCTGGTCAATTTACAGCATCCACTCTTCTAATGAGAAGCTCATCTTGGCTCCAGACATCTGTCAAGGACTTCCTATTATGCTTCCTCTTCCTCAGTTTCCGGACTGTGAAAGCCCATGCTTCTGTTGTGATGCACCCCAAATTGTTATGTCAGGTTTCCATGCGTCTTCTAATAGAAGGATGTATTCTGCTAGGAGCGAGGCTCCAGATGGCCTCTCTACCCTCTTCAGTCATCCACATGGCAATCTGAACAGCCTAAGCTATGGTTGAGATAGTAGACAGCTCTAGATACTGACTGTCACATCACAAGATAGAGGAATACTGATGCTAGCCCAGGAACTTGTACTTTTCTTAACTGCCTTGGTTTTGTCGTCGTTGTTGTGCGCTGGGCTGATGGGCTTCCTAGTGTCTTTTTATAACAAAATATTAGATACTTGCGACCAGATATAATGAATAATGACTGTTGATCCAGCTTACCACATACACCCACTTCTGTATCCTTTTTCAGACACCCTTCATATGAAAATATGCCTTATCTGAAGATGGATTTTGTACTGTTATGGATGTCCTTCAGGCAGTTACAGCACACCCTCGCGGAGTGGATTTTACAGAGGTTATTTCCCACAAGGAGAAAGGAATGGGATGTTTTGTCATCCTGTGTTTGAAATTCATGTTCAGTAGGCACTTTGTAACTTATTTTAATATTGTAGGTGCATATTTTCATACAGTTATAAATCTGGCCCACGGTCAGTGATCTGTTTTGTACTCATATGATAACTCTGTTCATTTCAGAGGCTTTTCTTTTGTCCTGCCTGTAACCCTTGAAGTTTTCATCATGGTAGTGGCAATCATTGTTAAATTCTCATGTCTCTGCCTGCCTTTTTTCATTTACTTTGACAATTGTTCAGTTGTTAAAGGATTCCACAAAAGTGCAAAACCTGAATCTCTTCAAATGACTCAGTCACTTTCCAAGCATCTGGGTCCCAAGGTGAATGCTTGAATCAAAAGTTATGTTACTGAAATCTGGAGAAACCATTAAATCTCAGTATAAGAGCACTTCGGCTGTGAATGGATTCTAGACTCAGCTTTACTTAACTGACAATACACATCCCACATACCCAGGGGTACCATGTGGAAGTATTGCTATTTGCTTCAGTTAGATCTGTCCTTACAAATATTAAAAAGAGACATTGATTTTGGAATTTAGCGTGTTTATTACCAGTTCCAGTTTTTTTTCCCTTAGCTCTGTAAAAGACCATCTTTTACCCTTTTTTGCTCATGCTCTCTGAAAGATTAAACATCCTTTTTTTTTTTTTGTCCTTTTCTCTTTCAGATTTATAGAAAGTTTTATAAGGTGCATTAAAATGTTTTGCTCTGTCATATGGTTGTTTTGTTTTAAACCTAGCCTTGCACAGGCTGCCCTGTAACCTCTAACTGCCCAATCTTGGCTCAAGCTTTCCATAAAAGTTTGTGAACAGTGACAGAATTCAGACTTGCATCTTCCATACACGGTTTTTAAAAGACTGTATGTACGTAGAGAGATACAGTTTTATCCATTTGTGGCTGTATTTTGTCTTCATCTCCCGCATTTTCCTCCTAAACCTCAGACCTAATTAAGACACTTGATGTCAGGGCAGCACAAGTGAGTACTATGGTGTTTTTATTCACAGATTTAACACTCGAATGTATATATTGGCTCTTTGGTTTATTGAGATAGACAAAGGATCCAAGCCTGTTGCTGAAAGCGTCAAATGTTTCTGTATGGATGCTACACTCTGACTGAATGGAGATTAGTATCAAGATTTGTAGTGAACAGACAAAGCAGAATCTTCGAACTTGATTGAGACTTACTTTCCCACCAAAGCCAAGGTAACTGTTGAATAGCCATGTGAAAGTACATCCACATCTTCATCAGATGTTATGCTGTGTCTCTGACATTTATGACCAGTGTACATGTTTGCCTTGAAGCCTCTGAGATCCTTTGTTAGGCAACGTGCATTAGAGCTTTAATGGGTTGATGTCACTCTGAATGACTCTTTCTGTGAATGTGAACTGTCATTCAACTGAAAAATGCAAAGTTTATGCAATTCATTGTTATTTTAATATAGTATTTTCTGTTAATTATAACTGAAGTAACTATTAAGTTTCATCTACATTTGTTTTTGCTTGGCTTTTTCATCTCCTCGATTCTTTGACGCTTTTCTTTATTTCACTGTGGCTGAGAAGGAACTAAAATGTGATCTGGAATGTCCTGTGTATTCTTGCTTGGCATGAAAGTAAACTCTTTAGGAATCCAGCAAGGGAGAAGAGTATCTCTCGAGCAATAAGGTGTTATGTACAGTATCAAGATACCTGTGAATTACGCACTAGGAAAAATTTCAGTGTCTTGTAAGTAACCTTTCTTTAGAATTCTCAAAATAGTTTTGGAAATGACACACAGGCTGGAAGCCATGTAAGCTTTCATTCTAGAGCAGAGCACTGCAGCTCAGGAAGGTGCAGGGTACAGTATGTACCAGTGCAGTTTCAGCACAGGGTGTCCTTTGAGTCCTTTGATAATTAGCAATGGTGCTATTTCTAATGAAATTTCTCTGTGTGTTAGCATCAGCACCAAAGAGAAGAGAGAAGAAAGAAAATGTAAAGGGCCCCTGATGAGTACTGCTCTCCCCTGTGAAAATAGGATGGTAGCAATGAAGAGAGCATGTGATAGAATCTCAGTCTTCCCATCGCTTTTCCCTTTTTCACTTAGGGTTGTATGCTTCCGTGAAGCCTAAAGAAACAAGTGCCTACTATTCTTCTTTACTTTTGAAAATTGGAACATAAAATGAACTAAAAGTAGCAACCACAGGCTGTATTTCAGATAATTAACAGAATACTTAAATCTAACATGCATGGAGAAAGCAGACTTCTTGAATCCTCCAACAGCAAATAAGCAAACTGTCTTTTAACAGGCATAATTTAGTGACAGCTGTCTCTGAACCTCATGACTTGTTATTCTCAGATCAGTTTGTCCTCAGCTACCTTCTGTTCAGCTGCTGAGTTTGAGAGATAGTATTTGCTGGCTAATAAGTATTTTCATTGCTTCTGTTTTTAGCTGATTCGTTTCTTACATTAGCTTAGGACCATTGCCAGTATTGCTCTGAATGCCCTTAAGGATAAAGTAGCCTTGGTTTTCTTAGATGTCATTTATTCTTCTTGAAGGCTTGGTCCTTAGGGTTAGGTATGACATATAACCTTGGTACCAATGTTATAATGGTAAATTGGTCATCTGCCACTCATCTTCTGTTTGGAATTTGAGTGATTTTTATTTGGGCATTATACATTCTGTTTGCTCTGTTGTAAACTGTATGCAGTTTTATGTGAGAGACTGACTTAGGAAGATAAATAAATTGATGAAATGCTACTGTTGAGCATTGAAATATAGGAGCTTTAAATAGGAGGGCCTGGAAGTGATGGTTCCACTTAGTAGTCTGATCACATAGCATAGAATTATGATGTTATATACTTAATAGAAATGGAGTACATTAAACATTATGTATGTTCTACTATCAATCAGCAAAGATCTGAGACCAGATTTTTAATAATCCTGTTAAATAATCTTAAAGAAGCAAAGCTAATTAGCAAATCACAATAACCACAGAATGTTACAGACTAAAATATAAGCAAGCCTAACTTTCAGATACTGGAAAACCATTGGATGAATACTATAATTATTTCTAGATAACTGAAAACTGCATTTACAAAAGCAAGGAAAAATTAGTCCTAAGATTGCAGAAAATAAACTTAATTTGTTTAAAGCTGTCTGTCTTCCAGTCTAATGACTGTTCTTCTGGCTTCCTTTTGGTTGTCATATGAGATATTTTGAGGTGTTTTGAGATTATTCTTTTGCACCATTGTCTCAGAGCTTGCTGAGGAACACTGATGGACACGTCCTGGGCAAGGGTTGAGAAATCCTTTGTCAGAGGGACACAGATGGACAAGTCCAGGCAAGTTCTGGTCAAAGTTGATGAAATCTTTTGTCTGAAGATTCTGCAAGCCAGGGTCAATGAGAGAGCCCCTACGTTGGCCGAAGAAGAAGGAAAAAAGGGGACCAATAACCAAGAGGTTAGGTTTTCTGATGGCAGATTCCTCATGACATGATGCCTGCATCTTGAAGTAGAAGGAAAGGTGTCTGATATCAGAAGTCTCACAAGCTGATGCCTACGTGCTGACGGACTCTCTCCTGGGCCTGCTACCTGAGACCTGCTGCTTTCTCTTGGACTTATCCTGCTGCTTGTTCCTTCTACCTGCTTGCTGCCCAAGGCTGGCCACGCTGCTGCTGCTTTCCCCCCGCGCTTTTGCCATGGACCATTGGAACAGCATGCAGCAGGATGCTGCTGGATCCTGGTGATGACTATCCCTGCTTTATGCAACTCTTGCTTTCCTATCTTTTTTATCGCCCGCCTTCCCTTCCCCTATACCTTAATTCATAATAGTCGCCATCCTCCCCTTCCTCATCTCCCTG
Organism: Tragopan temminckii; assembly: GCA_028571105.1. NCBI lineage: Eukaryota > Metazoa > Chordata > Aves > Galliformes > Phasianidae > Tragopan > Tragopan temminckii. The sequence continues at coordinate 21,861,877 of JAOWBP010000001.1, read as the reverse complement.
ATTAAGATTTGTAATAAACTGGTCGGACCAACGTTTGAACCATTGTTTCTTAACCTCACATTGGGTATACATATATCAAAGAACCTCCTCTCCTTCCTATAAATCGGAGAGAGACAGGTGTGCCTGTTTCTATCTCAGTCACTTGTTCCCTGTAAGAGGTGGACTGAGCTGTGCTGGTGCTGTTGCTCCAGAGCATGCTTGGTGCTACCTCCCCACACTGCTTTATTTGAGTAGCTGTGATAAGTGTGTCAGTTAACTCTAATTCATCTTGCTATCAACTGTATAGGCTTAATATTTAAAACAGAGATAAATTGATTCAGAGAGACTTAATGTTACACTCCAGGTAGAAACACTATGTCATGAATAAAAGAAAACAGAGGTCTAGTTTAAACCGAGCAGCTGAGCATTTCTTGGTGTGTTTAGCCTCTCCTACCCTCATTCTTCAGGTTGCATTTCAGGTGAGAATTCTGTATTTATAGCAGATTACTTTCCAAATGTTGCCATCCCGTGCAAGAAGCTGGAGCTTCATGAAAGTAAGCTGCTCTGGGCAGGTTCCTAAGCAGTCTCACTTTCTCTTATCCTGTAACTTTCTTGATAGTAGCATTCAAATGAACATGTACTGAGAGGGAATGAGATGGGACTCGTCCTCTGGCAGGAAGTCCTTTCCGTTTTCACCTCCTTTCTGTCTAAAGGGCTTTAGCATTCATTCATAAAGGACTCCTAGTTGGCACCTGACAGGATGATGATATAAGACTTAATATAGAATACAAGTCAGGCCTTATTAAAATTCTTAACTGTAAAACCATGGTCTTTAACTTCATGCCAGCCTTCTGTAATCATCCTGTATCATGAACTGAATTCACTGCAGTCAGTCATTTCAATCTGTCACTTGTAGTAACATAGGTAAAACTCAGAGACATCAAAATATTTGAAATACTCATTGTTTTCATGTTTTTAAAAACTTTTTCCATAGGCTTAAGACTTTGAATATGTATTTTTGAACTTAAGTTGATCTCTCAGGTTGTTGGGTTTTTTTTGACATGAAATTCTTGGAATTAAATGGGATATATGAAAGCTGATACAAAAATAGTTGTAGTATTCAGAGAACTGACAACACTACTGTGAGTATCATTTGTACCCATATTCTTGGTCTAAGCTAGAAGGTTATAAACTAGTAAAGAAATCATTCTTAAAAGAGATCTGGCATATTTAGAATCCTATTGGCTTGTAGTAAAAGCTCTTGTATCTACGTGGAGCTCTTTGCTATAGCTGTGAAATATTTTACATTAGAAAGTCTGTGACTACTGGGTGCTGTGGACAGCAAAAAGGAGAAACTTTAAGGGTTTTTGAGAAAGTACTCCCTTGACATTAAATATCATACCTTACTTTTTCCTAGATGTTCTTGTGCTCTTGTCTCCTGCAGCTGCCTATAAACTCCAGCACCTTAGTGCCATCTCGGTTTTCTATTTTTGTTGTATATCTCTTTGTTCAGTAAGAACCTGTAGTGTTCCTTCATCCTGCTGAACATAATAGTAAAGAATATAAACCGAAGGAATGAAAGCAGGAAAGCTGTCACTGGTATCATGTGAAAGCTAGCCTTCTTTCTGAAGGACATATGAAAGGAGGAGCAAGATCTGAAGGGACTGGAACTGGGAAAGAAATATGAAGAATCATTAGCAGGGGGATCTCAGAGATAATTCAGTAAATTTAAAATAATAGAATGCAAAATTACTCAAGAGAAAGTAGAGACTGAGAGAAAATGTAGAAGTTGAGATTACTAAATGAAAAGTGTGGAAGGAATTAAAATTGAATTTTTCAGCAGATGTTGTGATACTTCCTCAATTTTTTAGCCTTTGTATAAATTGTGTGCATCAACTCCAGTATTCCTTGAACTCTGCTCAGTTACTTCAACATGCTGAATTGATAAAAATGCTCTTTATTGTTCTATTTTGGTGGTGTTAGCTTTTTGCTGATGTGTGCTGTTGTGGAACAGTCCAACCAACGGTCCAGTAGACATTGAAGCTGTATCAAGAAAGATAGCAGGGTGAGAATGAAGAATAATGAAAGGCTGTACCCATCAGTGAGGTAAACTTATGGTGCAGTGGGACCACATACCCAGAGTGACCCACAGAACTGTTGTGTTGAGATTTGCTGTTGTAGCTGTCCTGTAATTAATTGCTTACAGTTTCAGAATTTCGGAAGGACAAATAAGACTTTTGCAAGATGGGAGAGATTTTTTGGGATTGTGTTAAGGTGGTATAAAGAGTGTTTTCCCAGGATAAAAATTCATCCATCTTTGATTATACTTTAAGGCACTGACATTTGTGTTCCACTCATGTCATTCTGTTGAAGATTTAATTTGCTATAAAAATCTGCTTGTGTTCGGAAGAGAATCTTAATTTTTCTCAAATGTTACATACTGTAGAGAATTCACATCTCAGTACCACAGATAGTATTTTTGATAGTGATGTAAGTTGTCAAGGGGACACGATAAATGTTTCTCTGGAAGAATGATGGATATGTGCTGTTTGGTTAAAAAATACTGGCCTGTGATTTTTCTGTGAGTAGGGAATACAAAAACAAATGAAGTAGGGTGTCACGTTTGCAACAGACAACTTGCGCACCAGCAGCTTCATGGATGTCTGTATCTAGATGTGCAGTCTCTTGCAGATCCTCTGGTATTTACAGTGCATGGTGCTTGTTGTAAAATTTTGGGTTGCACTTGGAAGTGTGTTCTGTTACATTGATGATAATGTTTTCTCGACTAGTGGGCGTGGTGGTGGTGACTTGATGGTTGGACCAGATGGTCTTATTGGTCTTTTCCAACCTTAATGATTCTATAATTTCCATGAAGGAAAGTTGTTATATTCAAGGTTTGAGTTAATAAGTCTTTGTAAAGAGATTTGTATTCCAAAATCAATTTAAGTTTAGTTTCAAGCTTTCAAAGATTGAGCAAAAACTTTTCAAGTTGTTGATGACAAAATACTTAGTCACTGTAATTTGGAGCTAGCCTGGAAACATGTCAGTGTTACATAGAATGAGTTTTAACTGTTAAGAGTAAATATTTTTGTCTGCAGTTTTTCTTTCAGCACTCTTCCTATAGATTTATAGTCCACTAATTTCTTTCTCTGCTGCTTTCATGACTTTTTTTCTTTTGTCCATCTGCTATCCCTGAGATCTTTGATCATTCTTGCAAAGAAGATAACCTTAGATAATGTCTGCCTGGGAGTCCTGCTTGCAGTTTATTAGCAGGCCCAAATGGTGCTTTGTTCACCAAATGTGAGCCCAAGTACCAGCTCTCTGCTGATGTTCTTGCTTTTTGATTTTCAGAAAGTGTGGAACTTTTATTCCAAAAATTCTTTAAATTATTTAAGAGTTCTCAGTGAAGTGCTTTGGTTTGTAGAAACCTTTGCATACAGTACAGATTAAATAGTCTTATTTCCCCTTTTCACATGGAAAGGCAGAGGGAGAAGATGGGGAATGGGGGGGAGGGTTCTGCTTGTGGTGGTAGTGGTCTGACTCTGCCTGTCCCATCTCAAGATGCAGTCCTGTGAACATTGATGCGCCTTGAAAAGTCACTTACATCCTTGTGAGTGGTCACTCTATCTGCAAGGATAGTCTTCTTATGAAACAGCTGTCAAAATGGGAGTTGCTAAATTGGGAAATATTTAAGGGAAATATTTAAACATAGGCCTCAAACTCTCTTATGTATTACTAAGAATCCTGAGGTTGTGGCAGCGTGCTGAAGGCCAGCGTGGTGTTTATGTAGATGCAGCCTGGAATGCATCTGAAGAAAGGAGCTTCTGTGCAATTTCACTTGGGTAGCTGAATTTCATGTTTATTGTAAGTTTTCATGCTTAAAGTATTTAGTGCATATCATTTTTTTTCTATGTGGGGCCAACCACTTTATTAGTCCCTTCCAAACCATATTTCTGCTGGCATACAGATCACAGCAAGTCATCAGTGTTTCAGGCTCAGCACTTCTCCCATTTCTTGGTGATACCTCACATGTTACTGCACCCCCTACCTTTTCACATGCAGTATAATTGTACCCTGCCCCTTTTATCTGTGCTAAAATTGAAAAAATACTCACTTGAAAATTCTGTATGTGTTGCATATTGCAGTGGTGTCTGAACTACTACATTGTGAAATTGTCAAAAGATTTACTGAGTGTTTTAGGCATTTCCTAAAATATTTTTCATAAGGTACCAAAAGAAAATTCTGTGTTCTCCACACTTGTGAGAGATTTATTTCTATCTGATGTAAACAAGTCATATGCATGCATTTATTTTGTTGTTAAATTTCAAGGTTTTTTTTCTATTTTTTTTAAAAAAAAGAACAGCAGGAGTTTTGCTTTTTGAAAGAGAATTACGTTGATCAAAATGTTTACTTCTGGCATTTGCTTTTTGTAGTCTTTCTACTTTTTTCTTGCAAAATAGCAAATAAAGTAGATTCTGAAATCAGTACAAGACTGCAGTTTTGATATGAAGAGATCAAATAGCTTCAAAGCACACTTTTTCTCTTCGTAGCAGTGGTAGTATTGAATTGTTAAATTGCTGTTTGAGAAGGAAGTTACGCTGAATAGTTTTGTATTAGAGCAAAATAAGATACAAACAAGATTTCAGATTGCAGACCACTTAGTATTTTGAGTTGGTTTATCACTTTCAAATCAAATCTTCAAATTGTAGAACCATGATCATTTCTTCTAAGTTTTTTGTCTGATTTCTAGCAAACATTGGGAAAACTTTATAGAGTCATTTACTCCATTATAGATATTTAGCAATAATTAAGATACTGCAGTTGATACATAGATTGATTTCATGTTTGTTATCCAATTATCAGTTCTCTTTAATATTTTCATAAGTGACTTGGAGGTAGGACTTGAAGGTGTTTTGAGCATGTTTGCTGATGATAATAAATTGGGAGGAGCTGTTGACTCCATTAAGGGTGGAGAGGCCTTACAGAGAGATCTTGATAAACTGGAGAGTTAGTCACCATCTGCATGAAATTTAACAATAGCCAGGGAAGGGGCAAGACTAGCTATACATACAGACTGGGTGATGAGATGCTGGAGTGCAGCCTTGCTGAAAGAGATTTGGGAGTCTTGGTCAATGGCATGAAGCTGGAGAGATTGAGGTCGAATATCAGCAAAAGGTTCTTCAATGAGAAGGTGGTCAGGAACTGAAAAAGGCTCCTCAGGGAAGAGGTCATGGCACTGAGCTTCCCAGAGCTCAAAAAGTGTCTGGACGACACGATTTTTGAGTGATCCTGTGCAGAGACAGGAGTTGGACTCAGTGATCCTTATGGGGTCCCTTCATGAAATCGTAGTCATTTAGGTTGGAAAAGATGTTGAAGATCATCAAGTCCAACAATCAGCCTGAACAGTCATGTTTCATCACTAAACCACGTCCTGTAGTGTACTGTGTCCACCTGTCTCTTAATTACCTCCAGGGATGGGGACTGCATCACTTCCTTGGATGACCTGTTCCAATGCTTGACCACCGTATCTAAGAAGAAAATCTTCCCTGTGTCAAATCTAAACTTCTGGTACAACTTGAGTTACTTTCGTAGAATCATTTAGGTTAGAAAAGACCTTTAAGATCAAGTTCAACAATTGTTTCCTCTTGCCCTATGTCTGGTTTTGATTTAGGATGCTTACTGGTGGGGGGGAAGGAGAAAACACAGCAGGTCGATGGAATTAAATATACATTTTATTCTAGAGCCTCCAAGTTCAGCAAGTATTTTTCAGCAGTTCTTTTCTTTGAGGCTTTGAGGAAACCACTTAACTACAGTATAGAATTTTTTTGTTACAAATGATACAGAGGGAGGTGCTAAAATTGGTTCTTCCCGCATGGAGACACTGATACCTGATTTGTTTTTCTAAAGATGACTGGAGGCTAAATGATGTTTTGTCCAATTCAGTGGAAAAAAAAAAACAGTGTTTATTTGGATAAGTGCATATTGCTTGTGTAAAGCTACAGGCTTGTTTGGGAGTCACCTTTGGCATTACTGCATTATTTGTTTATGCTGTTACTGGCATTACTTAGTGTAAAGGTACATGTGAGTACACACCAGGCTTTTAAATAACAATGTTTTTTGGATTGTGGAGTTTCAATTGAATTCAAATTTTCTTTGTTATTTTTGGTTGATATTTCTTTGGCTTTGTTGTCTACTTTTTCATTTTGCTCTCTAGTCCTTAACAGTATGTATTTAGAACATAGTTGTGGTGTTCCTCTCCTCAGTTCTGAGGAGAGCAGAGAAATATATGCAAAAATAATTTGGTTGCGCTTCCATGTACTGATATTCAGTGGGGTGTAAAGGAATATTCCTTGAATGCTCAGAAATGTTTGTTTTTTTCCTTTACATGGGTTTACTGTCTGAGTCACAGGTAAGTGTGAATGTTAAGATCTGCTAGCCTGCATATAGATGCTTATGGTGCAGAAGAGGGAGAATTACTGAGAGTGTTTCTTCCCTTTGAAGCTTCTTCCTGGTAGGTGCCATGCTGATGTAAATTTAACTGACCCTAGGAGTGTTGGTCTTTGAGAGCATATAAGAATAGGATTTATGGTTCTGAGTTAATAAAATATGCTGATGCCACTGTAAGCCCTATTTAGATAGACAGCAGTAATCTCTGTTGAGCGGTATGAAACCGTCTGTCTCTAAGTAGTGAAAACCTAACAGTTCACAGCAAGGTTGTACTACTTCTCATCCAGAGATGAGAAAAATGTGTCTGAAATCAGAAGAGCATTTAGCTGCATGGTTTTATTTTTTTGTATAATGGTGTTCTTTTTCCTGTTCTGATATTACGCATAATGCCAAGTAAACAAGATACTCAGAGAATACAAATAAAAAGTGCTTTTTTAAGTTCATAGCGTAACTAATTTTTGCTAGGAACAGTATTCCTCTGAATCTGAGTGTGAATCTGAAGTTTGTGGAATGGGTGTGAAAGGTGGAGTATGCTGTGTATTCATAAAAAAAAAAACAAAAAATCCACACCCAAATGCTCAGTTAAATAGCAGTACATTAAGAAGGCCAGGTTAGCATGTTGCCATGTTGTGTAGTTTCTACAGAAGAGTACAAAACCGCTGTTTCCAAGTTTTTATCTTTCATGGAGGAAACTGATAGAATTATGTGTTTGGAAAGATAACTTTGAATCTGTAATTTTGCTATTGTGTTTGAAATATTTGACATTTAAATACGTCGTTGTATTTACATATGTTGCATTTTCATTACAGCTAATCCTCTTGAAACTTGGTTGGCAGATGCCTTAAGCAGTTCTGTAAAATTGGGACAGATACAGTATTCTGCAACCTTGGAATTTAATTGCAAATAAAAAGAACACTTTATAATTGCATTTTCCCACTTTTTCAGTTTCCCACTTTCAAAATTAAGGCAGCTTATTAAAAGAATCGCTATATGTAAACAATAAAGAAATATATTTTAGTAGGGAGAGTAATATCTGAAAATTCACTGGTTGGTACCTTGTTTTAATATAAAATATTAGTATTCTATTTTTTATTT
>JAOWBP010000001.1:21828089-21846397 GCA_028571105.1 Tragopan temminckii | reverse complement strand
TCTTTAATTCTTCACATTGTGATTGATCTCATTTACTCCTTATGCTGTTTCCAGATTAGGACAATTATATCATAGATTAGCTCAAAGCGACCTTTCTGCAGATGTTTGTTTCTTTTGCTGCTGTATTTTAATACATTGTTCTTTACGGAGGCTCCAAAATGTGCTAGCAAAACAGTGATTGTTTTTGTGAGATAAGTTTTCTAGGTAAAGGCTTTTAGATAAACAACATAGTAAAGACACGTGACAGAAATAGTACATTAGGTTGACTACACAATTACATAATAGAGTAAATATTATTCAGTCTTAAACCAGTGCTTGGTTGTTTATATGATAGGTTGTCAGTCCAAATCCTGCATTAGTCTTTTAGTTAGTTTCACCCAATGGGCTATAGTCACTGAAAGTAAAATTGTAGAATGCTTATGTACAAAAATGGAGTGTTATAGCATATGTAGTCAGAGATCTGAGCCATTGGATTTTTCTTACAAATAATACACAACCTCTAAATTGAGAAATTGTTTATAAGTCTTCAAATAATTTTTTCTCTAGGACATTTTTTTTTACAGTGTATTCTGTAAAAATACCTGCTGTGGAGATTTTACCAATACTTATGTGAGATGGCTTTGTAATGCAACCGTTGCTTTATCAATGGCCAAATAAGTCCTGTAGCAATAACGTTAGTAAGATCACATTACCCTATGAAGCTTTTGCTTTATGCCTTATGCAGCTTACAGAAATAGTGTGAGTTTGTGCTCAAGTTTAGCTTGTAATACCCAAAATAACCAGTATGTGTCTTTAATCCTGTAGGTTACTTGAGTCACTGGGTTATTCAGACATTCAAAGCACAAGCTAGAAAATTCTTTGTGTAAAAATATCTTCCTGTATCTTTGGAACAAGTAGATTACTTTTAGGGGTATAATAGAATTAGGGAATACAAGGAATTAATTTTTAAATCAATCATGAATGCTCATCTAACCTTCCAAAGGAGTATATAACAAATGGTTGGGGAAAGAAAAGCATTCTTTACCCAATTTTTGGGTACCTTTTGATTCCCAGCACTTGCAATTGAAGTAATTGTGTATCAGCTTTCCCCCTGCTATGAGCACTTCTATGAGAAAGCCGAGATCACACTAATGGGAAGATGTTGTAAACGTTTTCACTGTAACTCAAGACCACGTGTGGAAGGGCGAGAATCTTTGCTTCTATCTGGCAATCAGTAGGTAGCTGTGTTATAAGACATCCCCCATGCTTTTATTTCCCTAGCACTGCAGTTATAGCTATAATAATTATGGATTGTTATTATTATTACGTTGTTTTTAAAGGGTTTGCCCTGCAGTAGTATTTTGCCTGCTTTCTTGTGCCCAGCTATACTTCCTGAATTTGATTTTTTTAACTTAAGCTTGTTACAGGTTTCAAAAATTTATCTTTGCTCATACGCTGATTCCAAGACACCTGGCTCTTGTTCAGCGGTGCTTGCTCTTACATCTAGTTAGTACATAGGTCACTCCAAAAATAACGCATCCTATTTATTTCCATTGAAACTGCAACAAATACAAAGTGCACAGTAATACTATTTGATAGAGCAAATTCTCAGCTATAAAGTACTCTTTTTCAACACTGCCACCACCATTAGCTGTGCAATTTTGCTAGTGATAAACAAGAATCTGCATGTTATACTCATAAAAATCTGCACTAGTGGAGATGACCCACTGCCACCCCTGCTGAACAGCACCGTCCACTGCCTCACTGTGCTCACATCCACTGCTTGGTCTCCAGAAAGATTCAGAAGGAGTTGACGGATGTCAGTGGTTGCAATTTTTTCCACGTGGTGGAACTCTGTGACACACCTTTGCTTCATAAGCACTTCCTTGTCAGACGCCATTCTGTCAGACTGCCCCTCTGCTGCTACCTGTCGCACAGCAACAAAATATAATGGGATACGGGTGGAAAGGTTCATCCGCACCAGCAATATCCACCTCTGATATCATGGGCCTACATAATAAAATAGGAGGCATTACATTCGGAGCAGCCCTCATATTACAGTGTTGTGCAAGATTCCAAGCAGAACTTGAATTCCTTTTGAGCTGGATGAGGTACAACCCTATCCTTTTGTTTTTACATTCTAAACAGACGAAGCAGTTGGACAAAGGGTAGAATAAGAAGGTGGCTTAAACTGCTGTAGTAGTCCCGCAGATCTTTGGTCACCAATATGCTGTACAGTGAATTCTGTTCCATCTTCTCTGTAACCGTTTGAGCTGCAGAAGCAAACATAACTGAGCATCACAGCAGCCTCTTATTTTGTGGAGTGTGGAAACGATGAGGGGGCGTAGATAGAATACTAAGCATACTTTCATATATCAAGCTGAAAAAAAAAAAAAAGCAGCAGTAATTCAGATTCCTCATTGTAAGGTCTGGGAAGAACATGAATAAATAGATCTGTGCACAGATTTTGAGGAAAATAAATTTTTGTGTGAAACATTAGGGCATGAATTTCTGCATTTTTCAAAAGGAACTTTGGTTGCACACTGAGGTCTGAATGAAGTTATTTTTGTCTCACTACGTTTTTGTGCTAGTATAGTCTGCTGCTTCATATAACATGCCAGTGCACAAGTCTCCATACGGGGTTACTTAGTTCACAAGTGAAAAGATCTGTATCTAGCAAGACAACTATTTTCTTTTGGTGTATCTGATGGGTATGGATAGAATTAATTAAGAGAGTTTATTCTCAAAAGTGACAGGCTATTCTGTGACAGCAAAACGTGTTTGCTCCTGATGACAGTCATTCACTTTCTGCTGGATCAGAAGACTTCCCTGCAGGAATTTTAATTGATCTGCACTTACTCAAAATAAAACAAAAACACTGCTGTATCCTAGAGATAAAAGCAAAAAAAAGAAGAGCTGATGGAATTCAAATTATATGATTTTTAACGTTTGCTTTGAGATGAAACGTGGGGCCTGTAGATGCTAATGAACTGCATTTATATATGTTGAACAGGGTGGGTACACATGGATGAAGTTATAGATGCAAACACAGGGAAGTGTTGAGAACCTTCACAAGCAGAATTTTCTGTGGAGCAGTGAAGCTTCTCTTCTAGGGATACCTTCACTCCCCCCTTTGATTTACGAAGTCTCCTTGCATCAACAGCATTCTTGGGAAGAAGTCCACAGGTCTGTTACCTACTTTGTGGAGAAGTTATTGCATTTTGTTTTGAATCTATGCTCAAGGAGGCAAGAAATGGATGATCTCTATGCAGTATCCCAGTTTTGTTAAGGCTTTTGTTGTCTTCTGTTGTATAATCTCTTAAGTTGTCGATTTTCTGGTCTGATTAGTTGTGGCATACTGAATTGTTCCTCATATGAGATTTGCTCTAACCAGGGAATGATGTATGTTTTCTTTGAACCTTTTCTAACTACTTCTGTTTTGTTGTGCTCTGTTCTCTTTGAGGCACTACAGCTGAGCAAGGTTTTCAAGATGGGTCTTGTTACAGTGGAAAATAATGTGTTTTTCTTTGTTCTTTTTCCTTCCTCAGTAATTTTTAATGTTTAATATACTATATTGGGTCTGGTAGAGTGGTGAGTTACCTTTTTGTGGAGCTATTGTAAACCAAGGTCTCACTTTCTGAGACACAAAGAGATGTTTTGTTTAACAGAAGATTCATATTTGAATTTTTGCTAGTAACGAGTAACTAAAATGTTTTCCAGTAAATCTCCGTTGAGCTAATTCTGATAGTCTGCATACGCCCTGCCAGAAGCATGCAAGACTTGTGTTGCAAAACAAGTAAAAGAGAATTGGGAATGATCTTTCATTTTGTGGACTTATACCTTTTAAAGTAATTCTGTTATTACAAATCCCAGGCATGGAGTAGACTGCTGCTCCAGCATGCTTGATATAAAGAAGGATGTAAAACATGAGATTTCTTACAAGGTGTACAGTGCATGCATATAAGAATGTGGCCCATAAATGTACTGATGAATGTTTTAAAAAAGCGATTGTAATTATTTGTTATAAAATCAACATGAAGGCTTGTACTTACCATACCCCTTTCTTTATTTTTTTACCCGTAGATAACTTTAAGTGAAAGCTAAGGACTTTTAATCCTTATCAACCATAGAAGTGAAAGACACTTCTAGAAGGAAGAGCAGTTTGAGCAAAGAGGAAAAGACCATCCCTTCCTACAACCCAGCAAGGTGACTAAGTGACTCCAAAGAAATGTAAGTGATTTATAGTGGAGCTGTGATTGTGACTGTTACTACTGGGGAATTGTGTGCTCACTAAGGAGGAATACAGAACCATGTCATTGAAATTTATTGCCTGTAGTTGTAAATTATGGCTTAAATTTGCAAAGCATTCAGCAAATACATACTCCTCTTATGTTTTTTGTGATGGTAAGCTATTCTACAATTATTTTTCACATATGAAAATTGTTATTGGAAAATGAATTGCTGAAAGAGTCCAAACCATGGCTTTCTATCATTTTCAACTCATCTAGATCTAAGTTAATTTAGATATGTGGGGACTAAGCCACAACATCTCAGTTAGTCATCCTGGAATCTTCTAACACTCAGTAGAGAAGCAAGCATCTGCAGAGGCCAACCCATCTCATCCTAAAAGTAATGCCAAGAAGATGTTGTGTGAGTCCTTCAATATCTTGTGTCTCTCTGTTGACAGTTTAGCTTTTAGCCAAAGTATTCAGTGAACGCTTTAACCTGTTACAGCTGCGTAAGAAGCACTTCCAGCTTCTTTTCCCCTCCCTGTATTGCTGCTCACCCTCAGCATGTGTAGCTGTTTACATGGCTATGTGACAAATAAGTTTGGAAAGTGGAGCTGGCTGAAAATAACCAATTCTTTGTATGGTTTTGTTTTCAGCTGGATTTATCCCAGCCTTCTCATGTATGGCTGTCCAAGGGCTGTGACTGGTACAAAGGGAAATGAGGATGGAAATTAGCAGCCAGAAGTGTGGGGGAGGACATGATAGCTTCTTTTGGCAGATGCTCTGGTTTTTGCAGTTTAAATTGCTTGGTGAGCTATAGTCTCAGGCCTTGTAGATGTTTTTAGTGCTCTGCCATTTTTAAGAGTGGAAAAATTTGAGACTTATGAGACTTGAGATTTGAGCGAAAAATTTGAAACTTCTTTTCAAATCAGGAACTTCTGTTTTGCTGTGTATTTCCTGCTGGATTTTTTACATCCTTTATGACTTAAATTTCAGATCTCCAAAACTAGAAAATGGTTGCAAATGGCGAGTAAGTAAATAAGTGTCATATAGTAATTTATATTGTAAGTGTGACACTATATAATCCATATATACATACATAATTTCTAAATCTTCAAAATGCTAGCCTGACTTTGTATAGTGCCAAGCATAAACTATGGACTGAGTGATACTGTTACTAGTTGGACTAATTTAGACACCGTTCTCCTGAACAGCAGAATATATAACATGTTATTCTCATAATAAGAAGACAGAGCCAGCAGCGGCATGAAGTTCAGCAAAGGAAATTCTAGGTGCTGAACCTGGGATGGAGCAATGCCAGACAGGTACAGGCTGGGAGACAGACAGCCGGAGAACAGCTCTGTGGGAAGGAACCTGGGGGTTACTGGTGACAGCATGCTCAACATGAGCCACCAGCGTGGCCTGGCTGCCAAGGGGCAGACCACACTGTGGAGTGTATTAAGCACAGCATAGCCAGCCAGTCAAAAGAGGTGATTCTCCCACTATATTTAGAGTTAGTGTAACCTCACCAACAGTGAATGTTATGCGTAGTTCTCTAGAAAGATTTTATTACATTATGGGCTCCACTGTATAACTATACTGTGGGCTCCACTATATATGTTAAGATACTTGAAAGTGTCTGGAGGAGGGGAACAGAGCTGGTAACAGGGCTGGAAGGCATGTCTGATGAGGGGCAGAGGACACTTGCAATATCCAGTGGGAAGAAGAGGAGGCTGAGTGGTGATCTCATTGCTGTCTACAACTTCTGAGAAGGAGAAGCACAGAGGGAGGTGGTGGGCTCTGCTTCTGGGAATTGATGGTAGGATGCACAGGAATGTCACAAAACTTCACCAAAAGGGTCAGGTTGGACATCAGGAAAAATTTCTTTATTGTGAAGATACTCAAACACTGGAAAATGCTTCCTAGCGATGTGGTTGATGCCTTTTGTCTGTTAATGTTCAAGAGCCGTTTAGACTGTGCTCTCAATGATGTACTTTGACTTTTGATTAGTCCTGGGGAGGTCAGGCAGTTGAACTCAACAATCCTTGAAGGTTCCTTCCAACTAACCATTCCATTCCATTTGTACCCAATGACAGGATGAAAGGAAGTGGATAAATATTGAATACATGCGCATAAAAGTCCATTTAAACATAAAAGGTACTTCCTTGCCTCGAGAGTGGTCAAATACTGGAAGGGATTGCCAAAAGAGGCTGTGGAGGTTCCATGAAACTGTGGAGTCTCCATCCTTGGAGATACTCAAAACCCAGTGGAATACAATGACAAGCAATCTGTTCTAGCTGACTCTGTTTGAGCAAAGATTTAAACCGTTTCCTGAGGTCCCTTCTGACCTTAGCTATCCTGTGATTCTGGGAATATTTATAGTTAAGTGCAGTCATACAGGAGTCTGCTATTTTATTTTGTGATCTTGAAATTTTTTTTTTTTTTTTGTCTTTTTCTGGTTCTGATTTATTTAGCAATTCAGTTTAGGGTTTTACTGAACTTTTGGTAAAAGATGAGAGATTGTAGAAGTTGAGAGCTTTCTGAAATGTGTTAAATTATATTTAAAGACTTGTGAGTGTAACTAAGAAAATGAGACTGAAGTCTGTGAAAGTCTTTTTTAGCTGTGAATTAGAGCCCCAGTTAGAAGGACAGTCATGTGCTGTGGATTTTAGGTATTTTAAAAGTGAAACTTCTTCGTTTGACTCATGGAACAGGAGATACATTTGTAATATACTTTTATGTTTGGAAAAAAAAAAAAAAAAGAAAAAAAAGGCAAAAGCAGGGAAAAAGCTTTGGAGAAGAGATCCAGTAGTCCACAACAGAAATATCTATCTTCCCGAAGTCTAGTCAGATGTAATGAGGAAAAAAGAACGATTTCTTTAAATTTATGTTTTCTTAAATTTCAGCTTGGATTAGTTCTGCAGACCTTTTCTGTCCACAGTTTTGCTGTAGGCTGAGTATCTTTGCAAAAGCTTCTGTGAGATGGATGTATCGTTTCTGAGAATGAGAAAAAAAATCGGCTCTAAAAAAAGGTCTAACAATTCTTTCCTTTGCTTTTGAGCAAAGACTTGAAATTTAAGAGTGAAGCTTCAGTGGCTTATAAGATGTGCTTTTGCTGTGCCCATGAATGTCTGTCCTTATTGCACTGACTTATAAGCTTTTGCAAATTGATGCTTACTCATATTCAGAAGAAGCATATTACTTTGTCAGCATATTCTCAAAATATTCCCTGTGTATTCTTAAGCTTCTATAAGTGGTTGAGTCTGTCCTGACGTGGAGATCAAACACTCTATGACATTTCAAATGCACAGATCCCTGTTATTTTCGCAAGAAGGTTCTTGTTTTTGCATTTTTATGAGACAGTCCATTTTGATTTTTATGCTTGTTATGGATTCTTTCTTCATCTTAGGCTTATTTTGCCCATGTACACTTTGAGAACGATATCAAGAGTGTGATTAATCTCTCCTGATTTTGGCTGTCTAGGAAGCTAGGCGTTGTAAGACCGAGCTGTAGACTTCTCTAGTCAGTGAATAAAAATGGGTGCTTCCCGAGGAGGACTCATTCATTCAGCCTTGTTTTATGTCCATCTTAAGATGAGATGAAACAGCTTTGGAGATGCACGTTTATTGTCACTGACAATAAGAGAAAAGCTAAGGTGACCAGCAGAACTCTAGACATTACGCTTTTCTATCAAATGTTAAGGTAGGTCAGTTCCATCTCTTGTGGTGGAGTGTGATAATTAAGATGTGGCAGTGTTATAACTGGCATTGACAAAAACATCCTCCTTTCATATGAGTAAACCAAATTCTTTCTGGAATTGTGTATTTCTTTGTGGTTACAGTGACACATTCAAGCTTACCAAAACGTCACTTCCCATACTGCTTAAGCATTTACGCAGCCATTAAGATAATGCTCTTTAAATGCCATTTTCATATTATCTATGAAATATCAATAGATTTTCAAGTTTTTTGGTCTTATATCTTGTGCAAATATTTTAACTATGTTGTTAGTTAATTTCTAGTAAAAGTGAGATAATGAAATTCTGAAATTTAGTATTACTTACAATAAAAGATTGAATTAAAAAAACTGATGTTAATATAACAGACAAAAGCATGCTTTAAGCTGATTTTTAAATGCAAATAACTGGGTGACAAAAGTTTGCTCTAATATCAACTAATACTGATAATATATTCTATTAAATACAATTAGGATGAAATGCTACTTTTCATTTGTATTGAAATGTTGTATGTTTCTGTAGTAATGCAAAGTGCTGTTTGAATTTGACTGGTGGCAACTGCATCTCCCAACATGTGATGGTAATATACGATGAAGATTTTTTGTGTTCATGCATCAGGTCTGTATATGAGAAGAAGTTCCTTGAACTGGAAGAGTCAAATGGTCTAAAGGCATTAGAAGGAACATGCAAAGTTCTCATTTGCTTTTTAGTTGGGATATTGGCATATAAAAAAAATTCTGGTGTAGTTTTTTGAAGCTAACTGCAGTATAGTGTGAGTAATGACCTTGGACAGCTAGGTTTACCTGTATTATTTCATATGTGTTTTTAACATCACTGTTACGAAACTACAAAGAACAGCAGCATTTTCTTGAAAGATGATCGTAGCATTGTGCTAAGAATGTGCACGATTACTTACAGTAAGCAGTAATACTGTGCTTGCATTTATGGATGGATGATCAATTAAACTCATTAAAATGTGTTAAATTTTTATTCCTTTTTTTTTTTTTAATGTTCCTTTTTGTGTCTCGGATCTTTTTTTGTATCTTTTCTGTCCTTTTGTTCCTATCTTTTTGTCGGAAAAAGAGAAATCCTTATTCCTTGAATCTTCATAAAGCCTAAACGAATGAAGTCTTTTTTTTTTTTTTTTAAAGAAATACTTATAAATTGGACAAAGAAAAGTGCTCAGAGATGAGAAAGAACCTAACGTAAATAATTTTGAAGTATTTTCTTTAATTCATATGCACTAAATAACGTTTATGAGTGTGTCTCCCTTAGAAATACTGTCATACCTGTGCTTTCTCAATGTGGTTGTTACTGAGACTGAGAAACTGGCCCTTTATATAGTTGATGCAAGTTTTGTAGGCTTGATTTTTTTCCCCATGATTGTATGATTTTCTGGCTTTATTTGAGTTGAATCCTTCTGCCTTTTAAAGAATGTTCAGTTTTGAATGGCATTTTATGCGTTATCACAAAAATCCACCGAAAAGAACCTAGTTCTGAGAAAATGGAAAGGGCAGTTCAGCCAAGGTACCACTAAACGGAGTTTGTTTGAGTGGTGAAGAACTGTATGTATTTGTATTGAGGTATACATTTTATGTTGTGATTGACATTTTGTCCCGTACCCATTACAGTGATCAGACTGAGTAGATCCTGTATGCTTATAATGTTTAGATTCAATGAATGAAGCTGGGTGTAGAAACCTAACCGGTATCCTTTAAAGAAACTCACTGACGACTGCAAGGAAAGTGACAGAGCATGTGGTATTTAGCACAAACATATAAACCAGCAGCTGGTTATTTTATTAATAACAGAAAATTCTTTCTGGGTTCCGTACCATTTGATGCAAGTTATAAAAACAGGTCCCCATCATTTTGTTAGTCTAACTCAAAATTTAAAGGCAGCCTGAAGTTTCAAATAAGGAAAAAGGAAGGATGTTTTCATTGTTACAGGCGTTTTTAGAAAGCGTGAATATGTACTGATAGTTTTTCTCCTACTGCATATGTGCCTTGTATCTTGTCTGAAGATGCAAAGCAGGCAAGGAAGTAAAGAGAACTTTTTACCAGTATGTCTTCATTTCTTTGGCTTACATTTGTCACTTTGGTTCTTCAACTATCTTATCTCCAGTGGTTTTTGGATGGTTTGATTTCTGATTTACTTGGTTGAGAACATCCATTAATTGGATGACCTGCCCATTCTAACTGTCAGTTTTTTTAATTTTCTGCTGTGTAAGAAATTGAATCATATTACTTTAATTTGAAGTATCTTTCATGGGACACAGGGAGATGTGGTAGAAGATAAACTAAATAAGAATGCCAGCCAAGCAGACACCTTTTGCTGAAATGACGGCATTATAAACTTTGGTGTCATCCTGTGTGCAGCTGCAGTGTCCTGGCACTGAGCCGTTGAGGGATTGGAAAAGGTATGAAACATGTGTTTGTAATGGAACACAATTCTCTTCATATAAGCTCAGTAAATGTTTTTATAGGATTACTGCCTGTTGGTAAACAGCTGCAGTGTTATGCTTCAGAGGTAGAAGCATTTGAATGGTAATGAAGGGATTCTTATATACAGTTAACAAAGCATGGTGAGATCCTTGGGGGCATAAGCCATGGCATAAATGGTAATAACACTCTACATTTCATCTGAGGATTTCAACGAATTTCATAGAAAACATTAATTAATTATTACCATAACCCCTGTAGAGTACTGCTTAGACTATTGAAATCATTAGTTGGATTGATGACAGAAATCACGTATCAGTTGTGTAGTATGTTTGCAACACTTACTTTGCTGCACACAGATAATTCAGGAGGCTTCTGTCGTACATATAATCATCTGCATTTTGGACAATGAGATATTAAGACATAAAGCATGGGTGTCCAACCTTTTTGCTTGCCTGGGCTGCTGGAGTGAAGAGGAATTGTCTTGGGCCACGTATAAAATATAAAACATAGTTAATGTATGTAAGTAACAACACTTCTAATATTTTTTATGTTTTTTTAATTAAAACATAAAAAAGAGGGCAGCAAAAGCATAAAACTAGTGGGATATTTGACCTTGTATTTGTGAAACTAATGCATTAGTCTGGTTTGATGGAGGTGCTTGCAATTCTTAGTGAGTTCTCAAGATTCTCAATGCTTCACCCTTGAAAGTAATTGTTCACAAATGTGTGTACTGCCAAAGTGATGATGTGAATAAGGCATCATTATGAAATGAGGGATATTTTTCTCTGGTAAGGTAGGACTGATAAAAGTGTGGTAGAGCAACGTGATCAAGTTTTTATTTGAGTTGAATATCTGATTGCAAGTCTACACATTCCATATGAATACTTACAGGTAATGTATCTGTGTTGAACTGAAAGGAGTTGCAAATATCCCCTCAAATTGATGATTTTTTCAGCAATCTTGAAACCTATTCTTAAATTGCCCCCATGTGACAGCCCAATCCAAGTCCTATCTAAATCATCAGGAATTGCCTGCCTAATAGAAGAAGCGGTTGACTCAGGCTTCTGTATCTCTGTATCTCTTTAGATTCTGTTATTTAAGTTAGGTTCACTCTCTGAGCAATATAGGGATTATGGCCATGCCTTGGTTTTGTTCTGTGATGCAGATGTCACTTTAGATCTTTCGGTATGAGAAGAATTAAGTTTAGGTATCCAGAATGAATACCAGGACTGTGCAGCATGAAGTGCTCTGTAACATTACAGAAAGTAATTGTGCAAACACAGAGCAGTTGAAGCTTGGCTGATTCATAACAATTTTATAATTTCTGAGCTGACGTGTGTGCTATGTCAGAAAAAGCAACATATTTTGATGTCTTAAAACCACATGTTAAAACCATCAATACTAGATATGCTAAACACAGACAGCCTCTCAAGGGCAAGAAAATAGTCACATAAGCAGTGTAGATGCAAAGTACATAAGAGCAGAAACCATCTGTTGTATGTTGTGATTTGATGAAAACATCCATGATAGAAACCAAAACTAATTAAACAGTTACTCCACAGTGCACAGTGCAGTTTAGGGCTATTAAAACTATTTTATTTAGAAAATTGGTATGGAGAGAGAATGGCAAAAGATGCTTTAGTTTTTGTCCCATCAACACTGCTACCTTTTTAAGGCCACATTTGCTAGAACATTGCCAACGACCATTCGCTTGCCAATTTGTCTCTGTTGTTAAAGAAGATACCAATATAAACTTAAAAGTATTTTATAGTTTTCCTATTTTAGACTTGTGTTTTGTAGCACTGAAATACACAATTGCTTCTCTCCTATATTTGTAGCAACAAATGAAAACATGTAGGTTGTTAAATGACACAATTTTGGCTAAAATTGTATTTTTAAATAGAAACCAAGTATGGGTTATGCTAATAGAACTTCATTTGTAATTTAAACTGCAGCTGTTAAGATTCAGTAATGGAGCCATACATCAAGGAGTTTTCTACAAAAACAGAAAAATACTAATTCTTCATCCTCAGTTCTGCAAATCCAGAATGATGGGATTTCAGCCCTTCATCTTTTAGTGACAGGCAGCAGCATCAGTAGAATGAAACTAAAATGTGATCCCCTTTCTCTCCACCTCCTTCCCCTGGTTTTGCTCTGACAGAGTAAGAAACACAATTTTAGCTGGTATCTTTCCTAAAGGGAAAAAATGGTCTGTTAGCAAGTCTTTTAGGGAGAAGGAGCTTTTTCGATAAGCGGTCTTTTGATTCTTATGGTGCATCTTGTTCCTATGTTTTTGCAAGTTATGATAAATGATTTCTGAGACAGTTACTGAGAGCAGAATCAAGGTCATCAACCTTTCCCCAAGAAGTCATTATGTCTCAGTTCTTGTTTCTAATGAAAATGTTGAATGTGGGGGCGATGGGCTGCAGATCAGCTATCTGAAACGCTGCTGTCTCATGTGAGGAATCCCCAGCCATATGCTAGCAAATGATGTACTTATGTTTTTTATAAAAATCAGTAGCTGATCAAATTTTTCTAGATGAATTTAAATTTATTTTAAAATAACTTAGTGTGTGCGTGTTGCACTTTATCATTCTAAATCCCCCAACATGCATACATTACTGTAAAGTCCTCTAAAATTCATGATGAAATAAAAGCCTTTGGGTATTTTGAAGACCTGCTGTGTCTTTGGAGAAATTTGGTTTTAAGCCCTACAGCTAAATTCCTAGAGCTTTTCCATTGTCCGCAAATGAGTTGAGCCTAGTGCTGGAGTTGGCTTGTGAAGTTGAGTCTCTGTGTATGGCTACAAATATTCAAGTATCTGAGAAAACAGAAGGTAGGTATCTGTCTAACCAAAAGAATTCTTTACACACTTCTGTAGAAAACAAAAATAATGTAGTCTGTATCTGGAACAGAAAATGGTTATCGTTTTAGTATTAACAGGTTTAGCATCTCCATTAGTCTTTTAGTTGAGATTAGGAGTGGGCTTCTGAAGAGCCAGAATAAACTAGGTTAGTTCCAGAGGTTCCTGCTAAACAAGGGGAAGTGCTCCACAAATGAACCCAAACCATGCAGTTGTACAGAGTGAAGTGTCTTAAAGCACATGTCAGATGGGTGTAAAGTACTTGGCAATAGCAGTTCTCATTCAAGCTTGATGTCCTATCTCCTAATGCAGATGTTCTTATTTAAGTAAGATACACCTCTGGGCATCCTTGTCTTAAAAAAATAGGTCTGTTAGAAAACAACAATAACAACAACAAAAAACACATTTACTTTTCTGTAAGTAATGTAGTGCTACCACTTTTGGCTCAGATGGTGGATTAGAGCATGTGACATAAAGGTCTCTTCTAGAATTAAAATGTTTATGAATACTTGTATGTACTCACATGACCATTTTGTACGTTTAAAACTACTGAAGAAGAATTTTTTTTGTCTAGTCTCTTTCCATTAAAAATATAGTTTAAAGAACGATATTTTGAAATTTTGATCTTGCCTTTTCTATTCACATTTCTATGGGAAACTTAAGACAAGCCTCTTAAGGAGGAGAATTAAATGACCTGTGAAAGAGAGATCCCTTTCAACTCTATTGTCTAGGTGACAAATGAAGCAGTAGTGAACTTATTGCTTGTTTATCAATAGAAGGTAGGGGAAAAAAAAGAAGGCTAATATCAAAAGCAAAAAGTTGTCTTTTCATTCAAATAATCTGTCATCTTTTGTATTGCAATTAATTATGGTGTGTGAATGTGTATATATACAGTATATATACACTTCTGATGTGTGTAATACAGTGTTGAATGTAGTTTGGCATATAGTAAAGAATATTGCTGATGGCAGCAGCCTTTGATGAGGTAGTTCTACTGAACAGGACATCTGTTTTAGCATGTACTACTCTCCATGTTGTTTTCAAGGTGAAGTATTTAATCTGTCTCTCTGAATAGAGTCTCTGCTTTCTGTTCAGGTTTCTAATCTTGTGCATTTCTAGTGTTTCTCCCTCCTAATCTGTGTTTATGTATGAGATTGCTATATGATGGCACCTGCAGTTCTTCATGGGAACTTAACTGTGATTTTCAGAGCCTTACTTATCAAAGCCTTTAATTTTGGACTATCAGGCAATATTTTGTTTAGAAGTCACTACTTATATTTCCCAGGATGGCACTATACAACAAGCGAAATACTGTGTGTAAGAGTTAATCAGAAGCCAACACTTGTAGTCACATTAACTTGCTGATCCATGATTTAAAATGCTCCACATTTTTGCATTATTTTTAAAATAGTGATACTGATTCAAACAGCTGGAAAGTTTGTACTATTTTGTACTTGCAAGTGAAATAGACACTTTGT
Organism: Tragopan temminckii; assembly: GCA_028571105.1. Taxonomy (NCBI): domain Eukaryota; kingdom Metazoa; phylum Chordata; class Aves; order Galliformes; family Phasianidae; genus Tragopan; species Tragopan temminckii. The sequence goes on along the minus strand of JAOWBP010000001.1, from coordinate 21,831,668 downwards.
AAATATATATATGAAAGAGACTAAGGGAAAGGAGAAAAAGAAGAGTTGGTAGCAATTTGAAGAGAACAATTTGAGACTAGTTGAACAGCAGGAAGGCACCAGTTGTGAAATGCCTGTTAACTCTTAGTAGTATTAGACCAGTCACAATAGGGTGAGGTAATAATGTATTTGAACATTAACTGACTTACTTGGTAAGAGAGTGAAGGTACAAAGAAAATTTGATTGCTTCCAGTGCTCACTGTAAATGCATACAAAACTCATAAGCCGCTGATGTATAGCTGTAGGAACTAAACATTCAGATTTCCATCATGTTGAAACATTGACATAATGGTGATTTTTTAAATCTTGGGCTGCGTATTGCAAGTTTTACATGCATTGGTGTTTACAGCATTTCTGTTGAAAAGTCCTACGATTCATATAAAAGCTGTGAGGGTTGTGAGACACTGGATCAGGTTGCCCATAGTGGCTGTGGGTATGCCCTCCCTGGAGGTGTTCAAGGCCAGGCTGGATGGGGCTTTGAGCAACATGGTCTAGAGAGAGGTGTCCCTGCCTATAGCAGGGGGTTGGAACTAGGTGATCTTAAAGGTCCCTTCAACCCAGACCATTTCTTATGATTCTGTGATTTACTACTTACCACTTGAATTTCAAAAATATAAATTAAAGAAAAAAAACACAACGCACAAGTATTTGTACTTTTACTTAGTTGCTCAATAGCATCTGTGGCAATGATGTTTCACTTAATGCTTCATCCACTCTTGAAAACATCAGATATCCTTTAGAGTGAGACAAGGGTAATTCCTTCCTTGGCTATAAGAAACACCAAAAGCCCAAACCAGGAAATTCTGAAGGGAGGAGGACATTTGCCTATCAAGTTTACGTATGTAAGTTTGCTTTACTCTGAAAGGTTTTTCTGCTCATTCAAGATGTAACCGGACTTGACTTATCTGAAACGAGAAAAGATGCCAAGTGACGTAAATACATCATGAAATTGTTAAAGAGATAAATCAGAAACTGAGCAGGGGGCACACTGTCCTGAAGATTTGAAGTCTGAAAATAATGTATTTGTTAGCTGAACACTTTTTAAATGTGACCTTTATACTGACACTTACTTATGGGTAAGTATTAAAAATACCCAGAGACTTGGTTTGCTATTGTTTTGATTTCTTGTTTCCTACTGTAACAATCAAGCATAGCAGATGATGAAATGTTATGAACTTGTTTGCTTTATCATCATACATACCTTCTACTTGAAGGTATGAATAATGTACTCTGAAAGTTGCGGTGACTGTTCTTTAATTCTCTTACTTATATTTCTGTAAAGCTAAATGCTGACCAGGTTTAGCACCAAGGGAATAGTTCCAATTACTGAGGTTGACTTGCCCAGCGTGGCAGAGTGCTCTTGGTTTTCCCCATGCATATGTCTTCCATCAAATTAAATTATTGTGTCAAAGGCATCATGTGAATAGTCCTAAATAGCCACCTGATTTGTGTACAAATATTTCTTATTCCTAAGAAATGAAAATATTTCAAAAAATTAGATCCTGAATGTTGGCTTAAAGGTTGTGTCCTTTGGAAGGATTTGAAGCAGTTTAGGTGCTTATGTTGCTCTAGGGACTTTGAATACTACGAGGTTTTAAGGAAGGCTAAGTATTCCAGGAAGTTTAAGAGCTTATGGCATCGTAAATATTTAAGATGATTTAAAAGGTTATGTCCTCTTTAGTATTTGAGTTGGATTAAGTGCTTATATTGCCTTAAGGACTTTTTCTTTTTTTTTTTGCCCTAAAAGGAACCTAGGAAATTAAATGCAAGAAACCCTATAGATGCAGTGTTTGGGCTGCATTTGAGGAATGCAAAATTCTGGGTTTCAGTAGGAGCATTAACTTTGCCACACTGCATATTCATCAAAGTTTGACACAGCAATGGAGAATATCTAGGAAATAGCTGGGTATTAAACCCAGTGTTTTTTTTAATAGCTTGACAACTATTGAGATATGGTGGTGGTTCTGTGATTATTTGATAAAATAGATCAAATAGATAATCAGGTTAGAATGAGATCTTGTAAGTGCAAGGAACCGATCTCATCCAAGAAGGTAATTTTTAATTCAGTACTCAGCAAAATAGCTATTTAGTGTCATTTTGCAGTTTTGCTGATATTTTATGCCAAATAATACAGGATAATGAATGTTAGACTTCTAGGTCTCGGTAGCTTCTTTTCAAAAATTTTAATCAATTATGTGTTTATTCTCTCTTCTGAGATGCCTAGCCTAAACTCTTCACTAAAGTGTGTTTGCAATGAACAGCTTTCTGAAGTTTCTGTTTCTGTGTGTTGTAAGTATATTTCAAAAAAGTAATTTTCTATTTTAATAAGAACCAAGCACACCCATTTCTCAGTGCATAAAGAGCAAATTGCCACCATTCATTTAACATGTTCTATGCAAACTCAAATCACTAGACGTCAGTCCAAAGTCACATTTTTCTCATGGACTTCTAGTACAGCATTAATGGTGCTCAGTTCATTGACATAATTGTGATAGCTGTATGTATTTCTACAGCAGACTGCTTATGTGAGCAGCACTCATGACAGCCATCTGGGCAGTGTCCCATGGGCATGGAGAAGACTTACAATTATCTCTGAGATGATTGTGTGGCATGGATACTCCATTCTGGCTGAGAGAACCTTCGCAGAGCCACCCTCCTCTTCCATGGAGACGTTCCTGCCAAAAATTGCTTACACAACATGAAATACACCTTGATAGCAACTCGTTTATCTTGCTGCCAGTGTGTGTGAAATGGATTTACAAGGTGATGTAGAAAAGTGGCACCTACAGGAACAGGAGTTGAAGTTTATGGTAACGTGAAACCTTCATACCAGGATAGGCACTGTGGTGCCTTTATTCAGCAACAGAGATAGAGGGAAATGGGTGTCTGTCAGATAGCCACTTACTCTCAGAAAGATAGCTGTTGCTATCCCAACAAGCTGAAATACAGCGTGACTTTTGTCCCATCACACCAGTGTTGTAGTACTGATGGTAGTGCTAGCTCAGTTTTGTGCACCACTTTTGATATAGAGGATGGAATGAACAGTAATGACTATCTGACATCTTCAAGACTATGTCTGTGGCCCTCTGGTAGATATCACAATGCAAAGTTGAGAAAAATCTAGTGGAGAAAGGTGACCTGGAAGAAAATAGGATATAGTTAAAAACTGCAGTGTGCTTTCTGAGCTTTTTGTATTGATGCCATACAGTCAAATGATGATATGTTTTAAACTGGATTTGGTGTAATCGTGAGCTCAGCTGCTTCAGAATTAACTTATAGTAACTCCTCAAAATTAATGAAATATTTTGTATATTTGCACATCTTTAGTTAATTTTCCTTTGTCCTGCAGTTACCTACCCTTTCAAAGAGTTGATTCCCCTCCTGTTTATAGGCTCCCTTTAGGTATTGAAAGGCTGCAGTGAGGTCATCTCGCAGCCTTCTTTTCTCCAGGCTGAACAAGCCCAGCTGCCTCAGCCTGTCTTTGTAGGGGAGGTGCTCCAGTCCCCTGATCATCTCCGTGGCCCTCCTCTGGACCCTCTC
>JAOWBP010000001.1:21798810-21827989 GCA_028571105.1 Tragopan temminckii | reverse complement strand
CCGCACCACTCAGCTTGGTGTCATCAGCAAACTTGCTGAGGGTGCACTCAATTCTGTCATCGATGTCATTGATAAAGGTGTTAAAGAGCACTGGTCCCAAGACAGACCCCTGGGGGACACTGCTCGTTACTGGCCTCCACCTGGACATGGAGCCATTGATGACCACCCTCTGCCTGCAGCCTTTCAAACAATTTCTTATCCAAAACTTCGTTTTGGATGATCTTCAAAAAAAGCCCACAAAATAAAAAACTTCGTGGGTCTTTCTGAAGTTCATCCAGTTTTTCTCCAGTGTAATTTTCCAGTATCATTTTCAGTTATAATGCCATCCTCCATGAGGTTAGTAGTCCTTTCCTGATGACCGAGAATTTTTGCAGTTTTATAGTTTTACTGCTTCACCTTACAAACTATGAAAGCAAAGACATAGTGCACCAGATCAGAATTGACCACTGTTGAGCCCCATTCTTAATATTCTTCTTTTATTGCTAGTCTATACCTAAAATTTTTGAACGTGTTCTGTATTTGCCTTGAAATAGTTCATTTAGTCCTTGTTTCTTTAGCTTCTCTTTATGGGAATGTTCTTTCAGACTTTGTCAAGTCTCACTGAGGTCGAAATATATCATGTGCCTCTTCATAACCAGTCGCAAAGTATTTCTCTATTGAAGGAGAAATTGAATTTGATTGTCAGGTTTTGCTTATGATAGACCTGTATTGGCAGGTACTTATTTCATTGCTGTAGAAAAGACAAAACTCCTGTTGCTCTTGTTTTTCTAAAGAATTTTCCAAGAACTGCAATTAACTGGACAGGTTTGTCATTCCTTATCTTCTCTTTTTTCACCTTTTTAAGACAGAGACTGGATTTTCCCCTTCTAATTATTATGCAAGTTTCACTACTCTCTAATGAGATGAGATGATTTCAGTTAATTCTGTTAGTGTCTCTTGCACTGCAGTTTACTGGTCTACCTGTTGAAGCAGTACAACTTGTGGGTCTGCAGGATAGAAATCTTAGTTGCTGGATTGATTTGCCTTAAAAAACAACTTGTCAGAAATAAAGATTAACTCTCATAACGTCGCTTACTCACTTTTAAGATTAACCTTACTTGTAGCTTTAAAAGGCAAGCAAAAAAAATTTCAGTTTAGTCAGATATTGGAAGCATTGGAGTTGGACATTCCTCAACTGGCTACATGTCACAAGTCATCATCATGTCGTTACACTGCCTAAGTATGAGCTTGATTAGGCTTAAAGGATTTCACAGCATCTAACTTACCGAAGTGTCTTCTTATATGTGTTTTCCCTGTTCTACTCTTAGTTTTTTATCCCTTTTGTCACTTGTTATTATCAGATTGCATTTGTCTCTTGTATCAAAGACTAAGCAAAATATATTTGTCATTGTGTCTTCTGCGAATAGTCTGATCAACTCTTCACTGAATTTTCCTATTACTATTAAAATATATGAATATTGCTTTCTTGCTACTAATTCAATTTTTTGAAGTTATATTTCACTTTCTGTTTTTGCCCTTTTGACATTGTCCCTGTATGGTCATGTTTTTCTCTCAGACATACTTGCATTCATGGATTTGTACTCTTCTTAAGTTGGAGGTTCTTGAAGAGTTTGTGATTTAACCTTTTTTGACATTGACTTAGTTTGCCCTTATGCCTTAAATGTTATTCCTTTATGGAGCTGCCAGCTCTCTTGAACTCTTTCTTTCCTTCAAGTTACCTTTCAGAGGATCTTGGCAACCAATTCATTTATCCAAGTCCTCTTCTGTAATCTCCATTGACTTTATTTCCCTCTTCTCTTTCCTCCTTCCCTTCTATATAAATGGGAATTCTCTCATGTTATGGTTACTTTCAACCAAGTTGCCCTCAATTTTCAGATTTTTATTGAGTTCTCACAGGTTGAAGTAAAATACAAAGCATCTTTTCTCTGAGTGTTTCCTCTGTTTCTGTACTGAAAAATGGTTGCAAACATATTTCTGGATAGCCTGTGTTCTGCTGCCTCCTTTCGTAAAGAGAGACCAGATAGTTAAGGTTTCTTGTTGTTGCTATATCTGCTGATATTTGCTTGTATACTCGTTGGTCACAAGCATTTATTCATGTGATTTTTATTTTTTTATTTTTTTATTTTTTTGTGGAAACACAGCATGCTATGTGCAAAGAAAGAAATATCCTGGCTGCACATGTAGCCAAATCTCATCTCAGCAAAGATGTGAATTTATCTTTTTATCCTGCACTGGTAAATAGACTAAATTTCAGTTTAGGGTTCTTGTGGCCATGTCTGAAAAAAAGCCTCTAGGAAAAGTAGAGATGGTGCTAGAAGCAATTAGAAAAATGATTTAAAAGCTTGAAAATTGCCTTGCAGTGAAATATTTAAGGAGATCAGTCTGTTTATTAAAAAAGATGTTTGGGAAGTGACTTAAGTACAGCACACCTTCACAGAAAGAAAAATATCTGGTACTCTAAAGAACATTTTAAGCTAGTGCAGAAAAAAAACATAACATGAAACAATTGTTTTAGCTAAAAAGGAATTTATTCTTTAATCAACTATACTTGAGATCAATAATAAGATAACTGTCTGAAGTTTTATATTTTGTGATATTATAGGAAGTCACACTTGATGATCTAATGGTCCTTTCTGACCTTATGTTCTCTTTAATCTATGAATCTTTTCAACTTTGGCTGTTCTTCTGCAAAACACATGGCCCTCTTCTTGACAACTTTGACAGCCTGCAGAAGAGAAATGCACTTGAACTGGGAGGGACTTGTAGGATAAGATAAAAAATGAGCAGTAGTGGGGAGTTTTCCTTTTGAACTAACTGTGGTTCTTTACAGGGGATCTAATTTCTAAGGGCATTTTCTAAATTTGTGACTGGTTTCCATTTTCTTATTCTAGGTGAAGGGTCCCTTACAGAAACCGTTAGTCCTGGTGGTTGTTCATATATTCTTGGATTTTACAGTTAACTCTTCTCTGGCTAAGATATGTTGTTAATTTGGCCAGCTTCTAGTTGTCTTTGTTGATTTTTTTGTCTTAAAAATACAGAAAGATGATACTACAGGGCTTGGTATCTGGAATGCGGAGACCATTAGTGAGTTCCTGTATCGTAACTCATAATAAAAGTTAGGAGTTGTCTCTTTCTGGTTCTTGTCTTTTAAAGTATTAAAATGTTGACTTACTTGAATCAGAACTATGTCCAGTAACATTTACCCCAGCACATTACAAAGGCTAAGGATGACTCGTTGTGTTTATTTATTTACAGAAATCCTACAGTTTGAGGGAAGACAATATACTTGTTAGGAGATTGAAAACACTCGCAGCACAAGTCTTCTAATTGAGAAGCCCTCAAACAATGACAAGTTATAGTATAAGCACTTTTTCATCTTTGTGTCGTCTAGGTATGTAGAGTGGCAGCAGCAATGATATATTTAAAAAACTGATAAACTCATTACACCTCGAAAACATGGCATCACTGCTCTTATGTAAATCACTGGTGTAGTGCTTTTGTTCACTACAACTGAATTTATCTTGCCTCTTGGGATTGTTTTTAACAAACCTGTCTACTGATTTTGCTCTGGTAGGTCCTGGCATTTGCTTGCTTTATCAGTAAAAGAACAGTAAGACTAAAAGGTGTTCCACTTCATGCACTTGATGAAAGCTTAGCCAGGTAAATTGCTGTTTTTTTTTCTTTTTTTTTCTTTTCTTTAAAGGACTGTTAAAAACTGGTCAGAAATCGAGTATACTTTTGTTTATTTTATAATTTTTGTGTCTGCTTTGATAGCAAATCTCAGTATCTTTCAGCTTATTTTGTAACTTAAAATGAACAGCCGTCTCTGCAACAGCAACTGCCTGGTCCTTGTGCCTCCCAGCATGAGGTTTTCTGATTATGTTATGAGTGTACTTTACATTTTGTTGCTTTTTATATGGAATGCTTTTAAAAACCCACAAACATGCTCATTATTTATCTTTTTTTTTTTGCCATCTCACTGAAAAGACCAATGAGGAGAAACAGTGCCACTGCATTCTTTAATTCCAGATTAATTGCAGTTTCTCCATTGCATGTTCTGCTTGTGTTGGCTTGATTTACCATGAACTTGGAGACCACATCCTTCTTAATGTCATTGCGTTTGTCAGTTCTGTGGTCTGCTCTTTGGCGTTTGTAGAAGTCATGTGAACACGGAAGCTTGACCAGTATTCTCTTATCACAAAGACTGTTAAAGAAAGATATGTTCTGTTTTAGAAATAGCAGACATGTCCAAGCTTGCTGTAAGCAATGCACGTAGTGAGGTAACAAGGAGGATTCTCACTGGTACTGGAGCAGTACCTCTGTCTCTTTGAGTTCCAAAATGACATTAAATCATCAAGGCATCCATTCTGTATCATCTTTAGAAGCTCAGTGGCACAGTGCCACACAGTGCTAATCAAGAGGAAAAAAAAAAAAGGAATATAACATGATGTGGGTGCCACTTCACTTACAGCAGTGGCATAAAACATGTTGTGGACTTAGAGTTTGATCTTCCTTGGTGCAACTGCATCATACTTTTTTTTCTTAATGCATGAATTTAATGGTTTTGTTCTCCAGCTCTGTTGTGGGATCATCTCTTTGGGAAACTGTTATTACCTTGGCTTCACGTAGTCCCATAGCGGCTTGGAGGTCCTGTGCCTTACTTCTGCCAGTCCAGTTACTGTTCCTTTTTGTGTCAAGGGAAATGATATAGAATGCCTTTTTGGCTGTGCAGCTTTAGTATTGTAGTATGGCAAAGGTAAAGATCTGGTACCAGGAACATCATTCAGGTATTCAACTTTTTGATGTACTTGTCAAAAAATTAATTACTGCTGCTGACTGAAGATGTCCCTATAGCTGAGTAACTAACTGGACATCTAGACGAAGTGTTTTATTCTAATTCTTGGCTCTCACTGAAGCTTATTAAATGGCTTCACCTGGTCCATCCTGTTCATATGACTAAGATAATATGAATTTTTTCCTTTTCTCTGTTTTCTGGATACTGTTTTTTTTTTTTTTTCTTTTTCTTTTTTTCTTCTTTTTTCTTCTCTTTATTTTTTGGCCTTGCAGTATCTCACATAAGTTCAGGATTACATTTGGATGGTGCAAGCATCAGCACTGTTTTTAGCTTGGATCTTCAGAGATTTTCATGGAATCTGCTGAGGCTGAGAAGGAGAGCCGTGTCTTTCACAGGTCCCTTCTCCTGCTGTTTTGAAACCGGATATTGTGGCCGACTTAACATGTGGGTGTGGGTGAGGGATCCTGGACAAGACCTACAAGCTTAGGTCTGCTTTGGGAATTAGTTGGAGTGTAGACAGTGCTCCACCTCATGTCTGAATTGTAATGAAGTTTATGCTGGAACTGAATAGCTTGCTCTCTAAAGCAAGGCACTTCTGCAATCCAAACAAAAATGACTGTTTTGAATTTGGGCGTCTTCATGGTTGGGTAACATTTATTTCAAATGTGGAAAATTTTATTTAAGGGCAGCTGTTTTCACCTCAATACAATCTTTATCTTAAAAATCTCAGTTATAACCAAAGCCAGTAATAAAAGTTGTATTATTGAGTGTCTACATTGTGAGTAAATTCTGAATACTTTCAGTTCATCTAGTTGAACACATCTGTGTTCAAAAATAAGGAAGTCTCAGAACTACAGAAGGATTACAGGATTGTATAGACTGCTGTGCTTGTATTTTAAATACGATATATCTATTGAGTTACCTTTTAGGATGCGGAACACCAGATACAGCAGCGTAAGTTAAGAAATAAAAGTCGTAAGTGAACTCTGAATTTTCAACCTTCTGTTGTTCTCTCAAGCGCTGTTTGGTGCTTCTAATATAAGTATTTTTTATTTAGGTATTTTAAAAAGGCTGAAGGATGAAAAATAGTTCTTGGGAGGACTCCTTCTACTTATTCCTTTGATTCTTTCCATAGAAATGTAATTGAAAGAACACCAAAGAAAGGCGGGAGCTGTTTGAGCTCAGGCTGTTCATTTGTACCAGTTGTTTACAAAAAGTGATAAGTGTGATATGTAACTTTTGTAGGGAAATCTTACAAATTTTGTTTTTCTACTGCTGCTTTCAGAGCTGTGAAAAAAGTGATGCAACACTTCCATAACATTAAACTTGAGAAATAATTACACTTGGCAGTTTTTGTTTGCAGCAGTGCACGAAAGGCTGAAGGCTTTTGTACAGTTCAAAGAGCACATTCCACAGATCTAGCAGTTGTCGGTTGCCTGCAGGGATCATTTGAATTTTCAAGGAAAAAAAGCATCAGAGTAATGCCCAGACCATTTGGTTGTAAACTCTCAGCTCTAATATTTTTTAGATTTCACCTGTATGAAAAATCTTTCAGACATAAGACATGTACTAATACGGCACATGTTAATGTCAGTTGAAATATTGTATTTTAAGCTTCATTGCTTCTCGTTCTTTCTTACTGATGCTTAAAAAATAGAGGAAAATATGAAAAGTAATGTAACAAAAATCTAGGAAAGACATTGTTCAAACACTTTGGAATAGTGAACAACAGAAAGAAATCTTTTCACACACTGAGATCCAGTAGTTATTTGTTACCTTACTGCACTAGCCAAGTAGTCTGAGATGCATGTGTAGCTTTGCTGCGGGAGAGCCCTGTTTACACAAGAGAACGCTCTCATCCGGTGTGCCAGGACTGGAAAATGTGCCAGCTCCTCTATCGCCCTCCATGAATGTGTCAGTCTAAAGCTTCTGCTTATCTAACAGGAGATGATGTGAATATTTTTTATGCCTTGTACCCTAATGGGACTTTTGGTGAAATATTGCATGGTATTTCTTGAAGAGAAAAACTTTTTTTTCCATGAAAATCTTTTTTTTCTATTCTTGGGTGATTGTCTTCATTTGTTCTGTGTCTGAGTTGTTGCAGAAACTCTGATGCTCTGAAATACTGAAATCTTTCTGTACTCAGTCATGTACAGGCAGAAAAAGTTTGAAGCTAAAAAGTGTGTAGAAGAGAAAGAAGAGAATAATTATATATGTATAAAAGAATAACAGACTAAATCACTTATGTAGATATAAATTAGATCACTGAGTAAAATTAAAACAATTATGACATTTTTGTATATGCTGTTCACCTTCTTTGAATGGAGAATTACAGATCTTGGATTAGTTATCTGCTTATATGATTAACATATAATGTTTTTTTTTTGGTATAATAATAAATCTTACTGAAAACCACTGAAGTAAGTTTGGGGTAAAATTACTCTGCTGGAAAACAAGATTCTGTCCCACAGTATGACAGAAAGATTTTGCATATCATGTGAGATTGCATGAGTTTTATTGGTGAAGGTGATACTGTTCTAATTTAGTGTAAAAGATGAATAATATATTGTAGTATAATATTGTTTGGAAGAGCAGAAAGGTGGGGGTTTGATCATCTCCCATCATTGTAATCGGTAGATGGTTAAATTCATAAGCAAGAGGCAATCAGTGCAATTTTGAAGTAGATGGTAGGGATGTACTCATGAGGATGTTGCCTCTATCTGCCTTACAAAGTGTGGCTGGATGCAAAGGGTACAGCTCTTAGATTAACCTGATCCCGATCGGCTGAGATCTTCGGAGCGCTGTAGGGCACTGCTAGCACATAGAAATAAGTATATGAATCTTGATTGTCTGTCCAGGGCCCAGAGGGGGCATGAAATAATTAGGCTGAGAATGACTTACAGTGTTCTTCTAAGAGGGATACTTTATGCAGTTGAAAATAGTCATTGTGTTTACAGAAGAAAAGCAGAGCCTTTGGTCATTTCTAAATAGGGAAGTTGTTTGCATTTCACTACGAAGAAGCCCTTTAGTTAATCTTTACTGATACAAATATTTTAATTGAGGCTTTCGTCTTACAAAAGTGCTCGTATGAATAAGTCCTCTCAGTATTAAGTATTCGAAACCAATAAACTTAAGAATGAGTTCAGAAAGAAAGGAGTTCGTCAATATTCAGTCTGCTGAATACTCATCAGTTTCTTTTTGGGAAGAGACATGTGGGAAGTCCTTACTGAAGAGAGTTTTAAAGCAAGGAAGCTGCCGAGATGTCTGGGACCAAATTGTGTTCAGTCAAGTAGGAGGTGTCACAAAGCCGACACATTAGTTATTGGGCTTCTTGCATGAATATTGTGAGCAGAGGTTTGTTTTGGATAGCTCTACGAGGTTATGTAATTTAAATATTACTGCTACCTAGGATAAGAGGGTAGGACAATAAGAGATCCATAGTGTAAGCACTGATTGCTTTCTCTTACGCAAATACCAGCTTCTCTCTCTAGCCTGTCTGATGATTTGCTTTTCTTCTGGAACAAACAAATAGAGAAATAAACTAACAATAATTTCTGTTATATCTGACGTCTCTTCAAATAGTTCTGTAACTTTGTTTTCCATAGCTGTTATGCATTGATGTCTTCAACTCCTCTCTGTGCCTTTCTTCTTGCCTCCCATTCATTGCTTATTTGCTGTGCTTGAGAAACATGCTGTTCTAAGTTCTCTTCTCTTTCATCTTTATCCTACTTTTTCCTGACTCTCAATTGGAAACTTGCTCCTTGGGCTTGAGGTTCTCATTTGTCCAGCTTGCTTCTGGTGATTTGCATTAGTTTCTGTAGGATACAAGCTTTCAATTTAAAAAATAAATTTGTTTTGCTTTTTTACGCCTTCTCTAAGGAATGGAAAACCTTAGAAACACGGAATGTGGAAAAAAATGTATTGCTATCTGCCTGGGCTTGCTAAAGATAGCTCCGCTGCCACTGACGCGGATTTCATGCGGTACCTTTGAACCCTGCAGCTGTCCCAGTATGCATATTTTCTTGCTTTCTAGTCTCATGTTTCCACTTTCTCACATCTTCCCTCAGCTTCTCATTCCTGTCTAGTGCTTTCATTCAGAGCACACATTCACAGAATCTACCCTGAATTCTACCTGCTGCTGCAGTTACTCTTGTTTCTCCTCTTCCCTTTACCTCTACATATTTCAGGGTAGAACTATTCTGAGTTTTTTCTGGTAAAGCTTCTATGGGCATTTTTTTGCTCTCCTTTCTCTCAACTACAGTTAGGGTGCTTTAAAAATAAGGCTGTTTTTATGCTAATTTTAGGCACCTTCATTAAATTTTGCCCTGTTTTGTTTTATGGGATTTTACACTACTTTGGAGCATTTCTGCCATTTTATTGTTTTTGCATCTCTTTTCTTTAATGCTTCTTCCATCACTCTTAATTAATGTAAAAAGTTTTAATTTAAGGGTTTTGGTAACATCTTTCAGTAATTATTGTCTACTTAAATTGTTGGGCTAGTAATTATTGTTAGTAATTATTGCATTGCACAAGAACCACAAAAATAGGGAAACAAACTCTTAGACCTTTTGGTTCCTTCCGATGACAGCCTGGTGGTATGCATGTTGTCGTAGTATTTTAATATACTAATAGAATATAATTTTTGATTCATATGTATAGAAAATCCATACACAGAGAAGACTTCGCAAATTTAAAAACAGAAATACATGGAGTTATTATAGGAAAGATACCTGGTAAAATATTACGTGCTAATATCAGTACTGTAGCTGAACAGAATCATAGGCTCATAGGATCTGGTTGGAAAAGACTGTTAAGATTATTAGGTCCAACCATCAATCTGACCTGTCAAGTCCCATCACTAACCCATGTCCCTCAGTGTCACACTCACATATCTCTTAAATATCTTCAGGAATGGGGACTACACCACTTCCCTGGGCAGCCTGTACCAGTGCTTGACTGCCCTCTCTGTGAAGAAAATCTTCCTTATGTCCAATCTTAAAACTACCCTAGCACAACTTGGGAATGTTGTATATGAATGTATCTAAAAAATGAGTTTCAAGTCCTGTGTTGGTTTTAAGTGTGCGCAGTCCTAGAATGTGTGATGTAGTGACTGTTTTAGTATGTGTATCAATGCTTTATATAGCTTATTTAGACATCATTGGTTGACAAAAGCATGCTAAAGCAAATTTGTTGAAAACTTTTTTCTTATTGCTCTACCCTTGAGTGCTGGTTCCCTGCTCCAGGGCAATCCACCCTAAGAAACTTCTATAAAGCTACTCTAATCTTAAAATTAGAGTTAGCTCTTCAGAAGGAATCCTGTAGAGAGTACAGCGTCACATAGAATTTGACTGTAAGCACATACCTTCCTGGGCTTTCAGTTACTCTGACGACCAGGTAAAGAAACTTCTGATATTAGTTATGTGAAGAATGAGTTGCCATATACACTGTTAAATTTCTGGGTAACTAATGAAGTAGATCATGTGCCATAGTTGAATTAATCTCCCAAATTACGTGAATTAAGAAATACTAGTTGGTTATACTGCAAGCAAATTTCCCAATACGTTGCAACACAGAGTTAATATATGATCAGTTGTATGTATACGAATGTGTACATACATTCTACACAAGATAGTACATATTCTACAAGGGTAGTACATACAGAGGAGAATAGTACACAGTCTGCAAGATGGTACTTCATGGTATGTCTGTTTACTGGTTGACTGATGTGATTAAATTTCACATTTTACAGTGTTTCCTTCTATCACAGTTAAAATTTTAAGCTCTAAGTTACTGTTTATGGAAAAACTATCGGATGGAAAGATGTGGTCTAAAACTGACCATGGCAATGAGTACAGCTTCACCATATTTAAGTAGTGATACTGAGCAGTGAGCAAATTAGTATAAATTACTGCGTTTAATAAGAAAATTCAACCCTTTTTTTAGTAGTGATTTTGTTTAAAGTGTGGTTAATTCTTTCAAATTGAAAGACTTGAATAATCATGGCTGAGGAACTCTAGTGTGTTTTCTGTAATGGATTACTGTGCTCCTCCAGTCATTGAGACTACATGATGCTGCAGTAAAACAAGGACGGTTCTTTGATTTATGTATTTTAGATCTGAAAAGGAAATTTTAGAATTAGGGGAATTGGTTATGTTACCTGCCTGCTTTATGGTGTGCTGTGGAATGCATAAACAAAAAAATTGCATCAGTGATCAGTTGCCAGTGCAGCAGGCAATTAACAACGGGTGGTAGAAAGCGGCAAGGCATGCTGAGAGGGAACTTGGGCTGCTTTCCCTCATTTCAGATTCTGAATTTTCCTACACAGATGTTATATTGTTCTGTTCACATAAAATATTTGTTTAGTATTTTGTGTTTGATATGTTTTAAAGTGTATTTAAAAAACTGTATGGTGAGTGGTCTGGGAAGTATTCTTGCAAGTATTACAGTATATTTAAATAAAGGAATGTTATGCCTCCAGTTTGTGTGGTTTGTACAAAGAGGTTACTTTATCTTGAAATAATATTGTAGGAACAGAAGAAGTCCAGAAAAGACCACTGAAAATGTTTGGAGGCATAAAAACAGCTTAATGTAAATAGAGATTTAAAAGGTTATATTGAGAGTGGAGAAAAAAGGAGATGACATAGTAAGTTGTATATGAAATAATGAATAATACTGAGAGGTAAATTTTGTTTTTCTAATAAAATCAGGGAAAAATCAACAAAATATATATATAAAAATGGAAAATCACTACTTTTAAATGCAGGATGTGTATATAATGAAACTTACTGACATTAGAATGTTACTGGCTTAAAGAGAAGATCAGGAAAAGTTGAGTAAATATTGAAATTAATAGCTTGCAATTCCCTAAATTTTATATATATATATATAGAAAGAGAAATTTCGTTGCATGTAATGTATACTATTCAAAAGTGGACAGCACCCTTGAACTGTCTTGGTCCTTCTTATCTTCTGAGTGTTTGAGTTACATTTCTTTCACCTTTTCTCTGTTGTCTGTCTTTCCTTGAAAAAAAAGGAGCTACTTGTTAGAGCAAGTATGATAGCATTAGTGGTAAATTAGTTACAACTTCTAGGTAGTTCGCTTGGTCTTTTGTTTGCTGTAGTTGTATCTCTAACTGCTTGCTGTATTGTACTTCTGACTTTAAAATGCTAAGTTGTAAGTTTTATTAACCCTTTACAAACTTCTAATGATAATGAACTTTATAATTCCGTTTAAACTACATGTGAAATAGACAGATATATTTCTTGAATTTTAATACGATTTTCATAGAATTAAAAAGATTTGCTATTTTAGAGTTGCATTTTATTCTTAGCTTTGCACACAGTAGATATAAATAGCTGCATAACAATTCACATTCTAATATTGGTATTGCTTTGTATTTTGTTATCAAAATGGTTAGAGCAGGAAAATGATTGAAATAGTATATAGCAAGCTTATAAAATTTCATTGTGTCTTGCATATCTATTTCCTATATTTAACATGGAAAAATGAAGTTTTCAAACTTTCTGTCTGCTCTTCAATTAATTTCTAACTTTTTATTACCATTTATTGATTCATTATGTTCTGGTATTTTTTTCTGTAGTAGTTGCTATTCCTTTCTTACAACTGAACGTCTTTTCTTTCTACTGGCTTCTTAAATCCTTTTGCATTGCCTTTTGCCATTCTTTCTTTAATCTTTTTTCCTTCTGTTTAATTTTTAAATCCTTTGCCCTTTATCTTTTTTCAGTCTTTTTAGCGGCTCTCCTCTCCTTTGATTCTTTCTTAAACATTACTGCTTCTTAACATTGTGTTCTTTCATTGATTTTTTTTTTCTTTTTGTTTTGTCCTTTTAATTTTTTTAAAAGTTTTTCTCTAGAATGCCATCACACAAGGAAAAATGGATACAAATGTTAGCAGTGGAATTAAAAACAAACAAACGTAGCAGGGATTCAGGTATGTTCAAGGAAAAGATGAAACGTTTCTCTGTTTACTGAAAAGAAAAATCCTATTTACTTCAGTGGGCATTGAAACATTTTACTTGAGCTTTTCTTCCTTGCTGCCACATCCTGTGTTTCAAACTGAAAGCAGTGATCATTTCAGTGTTTTGTGGTACTCTACTGCAAGATTCATTTTGTTTTGTTTAGTTTTTTCTTTCTCCACCCTCACAGATGCCTTTCAAGTGCAGAAACACACAAGCTCTGTCTTGTGCTTTATGGGTATTCTTTGAATCACAAACTTTTTTGAATCCGTTATTTAGAAAACGGAGTATTTATCTGTAGTCTTTAATGAACTTTTTGATTGACTGTGTTGGAGAAAATGATTGAATAGCTGAACGTTAAGTGTTCACTTAAGTTCATTGAAAAGACTGGTGTAGAGTTAGTTCAGAGTAGCCAGAAAATGCCTAGTTATTTACCAGCTTGTCAGCAGTTAGTTAATAATTTCTGTGACGGTTCTCATTTGCTGGGAATAATAACGGTCATTTCCAGATCTGATACAAATTTTTTAAAACTTAAATTCCAGGTTTTTAATTTGCTCTGAATTACTTGTCATGTGAATAGAGAATGGACTCCTTATGTGGGAACAATATGAGGATCTGACAGAATGAAAAATGGTGGAATTTATTATTTTGCAGTTTAAATATGTATGTCCAATATTCACCAGTGCATACTTCTGTATAGATAAGTGCATTGAGGTGGTAATCTCAAAATTAAGTTAGTTTCTGAGTAAAGTTATCCAGTTAGTGTAAGGCTTGGATGGAGAAAGTCTGCTGGAAGGTGAGTTTAACTGTTGTCTCTGTGTTTCCCCAAGGTGCTAAATTTGTACACCCAAGAACAGGACTCAGCGAATGAGTCTGTGAGAAGTTAGGCAATGGGAAGGAATTTGAATATTGCTGTAAGAGAAATTATGATTTCACCAAAAGCTTGTAAAAGCCATTGGGAATGAGAAAGCACATCTGCACCGCAGAAATTTCCATGCCAATGGATCTAGGGGTTTTCCTCCATCTTAAAAAAAAATACTGCTAGTCAGATGACAAAGTAATCAATAATGAAAATCAGGAGTTTCAAATAAAAAGGATAATAGTCAAAATTGAATAATTTTTTTCTAACATGTTGTATCTTCACTCTCTGTGTGAGAGAACCAGCTTATGTCTCTCTCTACCTATAGTAACTGTGTCCACGATCACAGAGTTTCCATCCTCCCTAAAAAACTTTGGTTCAAATACACTGGCAGGAGCAGTGATCCAAGGATGACTGCTTTTAATATGAAAATGTTCCTGCAGTTCAGATTGTGTCTTTGTAGCTGATTTTAAAATATTACATGAAATAATGAAGAAGGTAGCAGAGATTCTCAGTGTCTGCTCATGACACTTCCTGAACCTCTTTGTCCACATTTGGACATTTTTTTCGAAGTCCTGTGACTGCTACAGCAATTTTCCTGATGAGTGAGTGTAGTGGAAACAATGATTGAGCACCAGGTAGGAAGGAAGGGCTAACCCAGCAGAGCTCAGATGCATGCAGTGTACCTGAGTGACTGGAAGGGGTGGATCCTGGCTCCCAGACCTCTTTTAAGGGTTGGCAGCGGAGGTGACGGTATCTTTGAAGGTTCCTGTGTACCTGAGGCCTTCTGAAGGGTAAGCAGCTTATGTCCTTTGTTTTGGTGCCCACGGCTCTTGCATTTGGGCTTCCTCACTTACTGCAGCCCAGAACTTTGCTACTCCGCTATCATTGCTGTGCTTTCCATCACATTATCACGTTACAGTGAGAATGCTACAGAATCTACACAGATGTCATGGAACGTCTCGTAATTTTTGCTTCTGTAGTGAAAAATGATGAAAATTTCTTTTATTCAGCATAGAGGACTGTAGTGCTTGTTGCTGACTTGCTATCTAGAATTTTTTTCACTGGAGAATGGTCAACCAATCTAAAGTAATTTGAAAGGGAGTTTAAGACTTCATATAACAGTTACTAAGCAACAAAGCATGCTTTTGTTTTGCTTTAACCCTTTTTTTCCCTTGTATTTTGAAGAGAACAAAAAGCAATTATGATGACTGTAACCAAAGGTTTTTTATAATCAAAATTTAAGTTGCAAAGGACTGTAGAAGCCAGATGTGCAGGAACTGACAGTCTGGGACGTTGCCATGGATCCAGGCTCTTGAAAAAGAGTACATGGCAGAGAAAAGTTGACCATTCAGCAGCAGTTGGCATTTCAGCAGTGTGAGGTGTGCCACTGTCCCTGTGCTGTGTTACTGTGCCTCGGCCTTGTCCATTTGGGGTATTAATGCCGTCATCTCAACAGAATCAGTAGACAGGTTTGTTTATATTCTATCCTCAGTCTGATTAATACAAGAGGATCTCCATAAAGACTTCATGGTGTACAAAAGAGAGAACTGTCAAAACAAATAATGCTATTATTTTAGTGTTTGAGCTGTGCATCAGACTTTCCCTTAAGTTGGTTTTCCTTTCCAGTATTTGTATCCCATGTAAGGTAGACCTGTGCTAGGTATTAAGTGAATGGGCTTCTGTAGCAGATAAGAACAGCAACTGAATTGTTACATATGTGTATACATATCAGCATTGGCCAGTGAAGAAATGAGGAAGCATTCCCATTCTCTCTTGAGTTTGGATGAGGAGAGGAAGGGTGGGAGGAGCAAAGAGACACAGCTCGCTTCAGAAAGTGTCTCAGGTTGAAAAGCAGCAGTCCGTTTGGATTCGAGGAGTGTATTCTTATTTCTAAACCAGGAGGTTGGTGGAAAATATCAGCAAAGATTTCAAGTATCAAGTTACTGGTCTCCAAGTGATGCTGTTCACTTGCTGCTCCAAGTGAAGTGCTTTCAGAGAATTAAATTTCCCATTCTGAAAGAATTCTAAATTGAAAGAAAAATGATAGATTATTGATTGAAAAATGCTAGGTTTTAGTGCTAATTTGAGTTCTTTTAGTACTGTTTTGCAGGTGCACAAGCTAGTAGGTGTATAGTCTGCAACTGTTTGTCCCTGAACTGTCTGTGCTGTATGGTATTAAGAGAACAACAAAGATAAAGAAGAAAAACATTGAGAGAATTTTGGTGTGTGCTTGTCTTTGGGTCAAAGTCTAGAATTTTCTTGAGTCTACTTTGTTCTACAGAAGAAAAAAAAGACTCCCCAGATCCTCGGAATTCTGCATGAAAGCGAGTTTTTTAAAATGTTTTATGATCAGGTGTTACAAGCTGAATTGGTTTAATTATTGCATACTACTTGTAAAGATCTATTTTGTCTTTGCATTGAGAGCATAAACGTGGGACTTGCATCTCACCATAACAGAACCCAGTGACAGGGTGGATATTTTACTTTGGCAATATTCCCTAATGGTAATATATTAATATTCTTTTATTCCACCGGATTTTTTTTTGCCCTGTTTGATAGGGTAAACATATGTAATGTACTTTTCCCCATGAATAGAGTTCTATCTTGTAGCATAAAAATTCTATCATTGCTTTTTCAAAAGCACTTAGAAAATATTAAGTAATCATGAGCGTTATTGCTAATTGCATTGGCTTTAATTTGTCACTTTAAATGTTCTAATTATTTCTTCATGAGGTTATCAGCTGACTCTTAAATAGGACCTCACTGCAAATTAGGCCCTTGGGCCAGGTTATTTATTTTGACCCAAACTTCAGTTGAATATTATGATTAAAAATAGTTGAAGAATAAATACATTTTAATAATGCTTTTTAAAACTAGAAAAGTTAACATCTAAGCAGAATTTAAGAGCAACAATCGTATCTTGTTATATTAATGAAACTTCTTGAAGCTGTGGATGCTTCAAGTTGAAAATAGAACTCCCCAGCCACTTTTAAAAAAAGTTTATGCTGTGTGTGTTGTGTTAAACTAAACAACCTTACTTCATTAGTGCTGAAAGACTGAGCGGAGTAGGTTTGAAGTTCAGTTTGTTCAGTAAAAATATAGGAAAGAGGCAGCAGGACTGAAAAGAGCTGGGGAATATTTTTGTTGGTGGTATGGCTTGGTAGGTCCCGGATGAATTTTGGTTTCCCCACTTGTTACTTGTACCAAATATGCACATGATGAGGTACACCAGTCTGCGTCAGATACTACTCAAATGAGAACATGCTTTTTGAGTATTCTCAGAATGCTATAAATATGATTTTAAAAAAATGTGTTGGAACCGATAGAAAATGGTTTTAGCCACAGTCCATTGCTTCACTGAATGTACTGATGTGATGAGACATGTAAGATAGTATCCAACCAGTGATAAAAGAAACCTTGAAAAAAAGGAGCAAAACAGGGATGGATGTGTAAAAATGGGATGGGGAGAAAAGTGAATATTCCTGAGTGTACTGGGTCAGCGTTTCTGGCAGCGTATTCTGGATGTCTTGAAGCAGATACAGGATGAAGATCCCTGGTCTCTGCTTTTAACAGACACTACATCTGTGTCAGTGGGACCAAGGAAGGGGTGAGCCATGCTGTGTGTCATCTGTGCCTGTGTAGGGCTGCATGCTGGGGGCTGAGCACTGCGGGAGCAGTGCTGGGTGTCCACACATTGATGCCTATGTCTTGGCATTACCAGCATGGTCCTGGCTTATCTGTGTTTACAGGTAAGATTTATGGAAAATCTTTTTGTATTGGTTGGGAAAGAAGGGAAGTTGTAGCCATACAACTTTGTCCATAGTTTCTGTAGTAGGAATAGGGTATGTTGTTTTGTGCTTGACTTCAGACTGATTTTGTACAAGGTCTTTGATTATGCAATTATTTCCTTTACAGTCGCTGCGGAGGGGGGGGCACGATAAGTTAGTCTGCTGAAAACTGGGAGAAAGAACCTTTATCTAGTCCACAGTTACACTGTGAAGTATCTGAGGGGAAAGGATAGTCTCTTGATGTCTGTGATTTGATTTTGCTGAGCAAAGCAATGTTCAGGTTCAAGATAAGCTTTGTTAAAGAAGTTTACGTACAAAAAGCAGTGGCTTGTGCATCCAGAATTGCCTTCAGACAACACTTTCTGAGCTGTTTCTATGCATCATTTATAAGATATATAAATGTATATGGATATGTTTCTGTAATTTATAAGCAGATAAAAGCTTGCATTTTTTATCACAGCATTTTTTTTTTTTTAAATTGTGTTCTAAGTTGAGTAAGTTTGTGTAATTTTTCAGGTACATTGCCTAAGAAGGCATGCAGTAAATCACACTCGAAGCTGAAGTGTTAGGGAGAAGGAAAACCACTCCCTTATTCTGCAGCCTGTCCCACAGGCCAGATTTGCAGAAGGACTGACTTCAGATATGAATTATGCCATGTCTTTTGCCACAACTTTACCGTAAGGGATCCAGATATTTGCTTGCTTGCTTTCTTAAGTAGTGGACTTTTAACCTGGAATCCTTTCTTTCTGTCACACCCACTAAGTGTTGCTGTATGTGCATGTTCTTCATTTGTAGAAATTTGACCTTTAAAACAGCTTCTGGCTCTTCTAAGATGATTTTTTTCTCTTAAAAGGGATCTGATTTGCTAAGTAATCAGCTCAGTGGCTCTTCTGATCTTGCTAGTATTTGCACAAGCAACTAGAACTTATTTGTGCCTGTGTTTGATTAGTGGATGACGGACGGTTTGTATGTAGCTCTCACTTTGCAGCATCTTTCTGGTGCTGCATGTTGCAGAGGCTAGAAGTGCTGCCCTGTGGGACTGGCTTGTCAGCAGCTGTGCTTACTGATCTACCTCACCTAGTTGCTGCACATATTTTTCAGCAGTAGCTTCCTAGCTACTTTCAAGTGATTAATGGAAATGCTGAAAGACAAACATAAAGTCATTTTCTGCAGAGCATCCTTAATTGGCCATTTCCTTGTTGAAGTTCTTTCCCGACTTGAGGACCTGTTTGAGTTGTGTTGTAACAAGATGATAAGGGAACAATTTCAAGAATTTAATTTCTGATGCAGAATCTCACTATTTTTTTCACTATTTTTTTCTCATACCTCCTCCTATGATCTTTTTCACTTTGCTCACCTGATATGAGAGAAGATATGACCATTCCAGCTGACTCCAGTCTTGAGATCTTAGCTTGAAAATGTTTGAAAATATTAGTTTGTCAGCTTGTCTTTTTTGCACCTGTCAAGAACAGCTAATAACAAAAAATGTCAAACTCTAAAAGTTTCATCACTGCCTCCACACAACAGTAACCTACTACTAATTTACAGTTGCTGCCTCTTCTAACAGTGAAGCTAAGGTGTAAATGGACTTACACAGTTTTTTCTTCCAACCATGAGACAGATTAGTGCTGTAGTTAGAAGAGCTTCCATAACCTCAGTGCTTCCCTCTGACGGTCGTATTACTAGTTTTCCATATTTAAATGTATTTTAATATGTCCATGGTCACTTTAAGTTCTTCTCTTACCTTTGACTTCTTCAGTGCTCTTGTCGGTGTGTCTACTTTCTTTTCATACTTAATTTTGGAATTTACTAAGACTGTGTCCTTAGACTTCTACTCTCTTTGTTCAGTCCTCACTTCCTAGGTGAGTTAGCCACTTGCGTTGCTCTTACGATTATGGACGTGCAGGTTACCTGTAAATCTGTCTTTTCACCCAGCTTAATGCTCTTTCCATCTAATCATGCGTCTCAGATTGGATCTGTAAGATGATGTCTTTTAATTATCTTATCATTTCAAAGCAGAACTCTATCCACTTCTCTCCTTTTCTGTCACAAATGACAAGAACATTATCCTCCTTGTCACTCAGATTCAGTGACTCAAGGTTATTTTTCACTCTTTCCTCATACATCCTTTCATACATCCTGGCCAGAACCAGCACTTAGCACCTTATTTATTTATTTATTTTTAGTATTTCAGCTATGGTTTTTCCTTCCACGCTTCTGATAAATTTCTCATTCAGACCTTCTTGACTCAGTCCTCACTCTTGAAATTTATTTGATTCTTTCTTATTTGTTGGTTTGCAAATCAGAAGTTGTCTCCCTTTGAGCAAAGCATAGTCTGAATTCCTTCTTTTAGCCTGCTTGCATTTTTGTATCTCTTCTTATTCTATATTTTTCTTAAGGCCTCTTGCCTCAAATTAAGGCTACTGTTTATCACTCGCAAATTTTTACATGGGTGCTTTCCAAATGTGGTGAACAGTCTGCTGGTGGATTGGGAGGGTGTGGGGAACAGTGGAACAAATGAAGTACCAGCACTACATGGATTTTCTTTGAAAAAGTTTGTTAGTTATGTCCAAAGCCTCAGAGAATTGGTCTTTCAACTTTGTCATTCAGTGTTTACTTTCTGTCATCAAATTTTATGTCAGGCTTGTTCACTTCGCTATGCCAGTGTTTCCAGACTTGTCCACATACTTGAAGACAATTTATTTCACGCATATTTTATTTTCTGCAACCTTGCACTCATAAAGGAACCTCAGGAGCTCATCAGGAAGGCGTCTACTGCATTTGCTTACACATCCTTCTCATAAGCCTACTTACGCCTTCTTGCGTGCATCAATCAATAAATTCTATGCACATCATTTGCTTCTATTGTTATTTTTTCTGTAGCAGTTCTGCATTGATTTGTCCTCAGATTATGTTCTCTTTTAGCCACAAATAATCTTTTAAAGCATTTGAAAATAAGCATCCTGCTAAAGTGAGACTGAAGGACACAAAAATGAAATAAATTCATTTTGCCAGGTAACTTTCATCTTTTCTGCGTTCTAAGTCTTCATTATTCTACTCTAGCTTCCATTAAAGCATGACTTTTTCTGTTGAAAGGCAAAATATACAGCCTGCCTGTGAGGCCACTATTAATTCCACACTATCTCTCTTTTATAGTGCAGCTGGCACCCTACCCCCGGGAGAACAAGCTCATCTCTTCTACCACGTGCTTGTTCTCGACCAGTTCAAGCAGCAGGAATCCTAAGTTAGCTATCAAATATTGGTCTTGCTTATGGCGGCACAGAGCTTTCTACAGTGCCTCTGGGCCAGCTGAAAATAATTTCTAGCACAGTTGGAGTGAAACCACGGAGGTGTAACATCCAAAGGCGTGCAAGTCCTGAGGAGAGTGGGATTCTGTGTTCACTCCAGTAATAAACAATGATTTACAAATTCAGTGAAAGGGAAATACTGTAGGTTTAATTAAGCTTAAGTATAGCATCCTTTATTGTGCCTGTGAAGTAATGACAGTGTTGGTGGTTGTAGAATGAATTATATTTCTGCCTTTTCAGACATTTCGTATACTTCCAATATTGAGCTGTCTCAACTTCGCTTATTTTTCTTTCAATAACATTTTTCAATATGTGTGTATATGTTCTTATCATACCGACTTTCATATACTCATCTCTCTACTCCACGTAGTCCCAGAATTTTTCAGTCAGTTGTTTATCAAAAAGACAAAAAATTAACCATAAGCAGAAACTTCCTAGAAGTTTAAATTATCTTATTTTTTTTATATGGTGTTCGTTTATATTTGGTTTAGCCGTCTGAGAAAAGTCAGTTGCAGAAAAGAAAGAATTTCCAAGAGATTACTTTTTTCATGCAGCTAACAGTATTTTAGTCAGTACTGCCCAAGAGCAGTATGTCTGTCTGTGCTTCCACCTACCTTTGTTGCACTTTCCTGTCCTTAAGCTTAGATGGAAATACCAAAATGGTTCCTTTTTATTCTCAGTGTAACTCTGAATGTTTTCATAATATGTTTTTTTTCCACATTGTAAAGTTTTGTTCAACTGAGTATATGTCATAGGCAATTTTTTGGTATGATTCACGTTTCATTAACTTACTAAACTTATGTCTGCTTTTGAGGAATTTTGAAGAGTGGGAAATCTGCCTTCTCTTTAGTCTTAGTCTGCTGCCAAGCAATACTTGAAGCTTTCCTGTCATGCTATTAGCATAATACTTGGCACTGTTTTTTACATATTGTGTAGAGCATCGGTCCACCAAAAAAAAAAATAAAAAAATCTAGCTCTCATTAGGCCCCCAGTTTATGGGCAGCTGTATTTTTGATTGTACTGAATCTTTGTTCTGGAAGCATCCCACAGTGATAGACAATAGCACTAGGTTTTTTTTTCTTTTTTTTAATATATGGCATTACAGTATTGGGTATTGCTATATGAAAGAGTGGAAGTTTTGGGCATCTTCTTGGGTGTGAGAAGGTCTCTCTCCTTTCTCAGAATTTCTCTACAGATGAGTTGAATTCACTAGAGGACCAGTGTCCAGACAGTCTCTTGTTCAACCCTGCTTCTCAGTGTGCATTGCTGTGCACCATGTGAGGCCTTCAGAATTCATGCCTAGCCTATGCTGCTCCTTGCCTTTTCTTGGCATCTAGCTGGGCTTGGTTAGGCTGGACATTTGCTCTTTCCCTGTGGATTTGTGTGGACTGGAGGGAAAACAAGAAGGGGCTGGAGGCAGAGGGGCAGTAGATAAGCCAACAGCAGAGTAGGACAGAGGAGTACTATCAGCCACAATTAGGTGGATTTTGCTCCTCAGTGTTGTCTACTTGAAAGAGCACAGCCCAAATAAAGGCATTTGGATATGTTTAAGATTGCATTTAAGATCAAGATATTCCTGTGTATCACTCATTACCAACATCTGTCTTGTACAAAAGGCAGAAAAATATTCTGGTGAAACCAGAAGAGTACATACCATTGAAGACTGAGGCAGAAAAGTCACTGAGTAATTCAGCTTTCTTCAAATCCCAGGTAATCAGGTTTTCTGTTTCTTTCTGGAGAGGGCCCACATTTTCCCTAGTTTTCTTTTACCATTTATAGAAGACTTTCTTGTTGCCCTTAACATTGCTGGAAGTATGTACTTCTGTCAGGGCTTTAGCTTTCCTAATCCAACCTTGGGCTGCTTGGACAGTTCCTCTCTATTTCTCCCAGGCTACCTGTCCTTCCTTCCACCCTCTGTAGGATTTCTTTTTGTGCTTGTTTGTCCAGGAGCTACTTGTTCATCCATGCAGGCCTCCTGGCATTTTTGCTTCTGAGCTTGGAAAAGGTAATCCTTGAATATTTACAAGAGCATGTCTTAAGGGTGTGTTGTTATAGGCATTCTTAGAAAGGAGAAAACTGAAGCTGTTTTTGTACAAATAAGGTACGGGAGGGTGAGTGGAATGATTTTGATATGGATTCAAATGAAGATTGCAGGATTTATAACTGTAGACTGAAACTCATTTCTTTTTGAAATCATTGGTGGGTGTTTGTGCGTGTGAATGGGTGCGTGTACGTGCGCTTAAAACTTGAAGGCTTTATTCTTTCTTTCTTTTTTTTTTTTTTTGCTTTTCATATAGAAAATAAAAAATTGGGAAAAAGGCCCTTTGGACTTGAAGCAAAGACCCCAAGCAGCATTCTGCATTGCCTTACTCAGAGTCCCTACTGTATTTTCCCTTTCTTTTTTTTTTTAATAAACACTTATAAAACTATATTGCTTGAAGTTGCTATCCAGCTGAAATACCTGTGAAAAGCTTACCTGCCTTGAGTACCTATGTTCCCTTGCTCCTTCCTTCATTTCTTTTCTTTTTTTTTTTCCTGTAATGTCGTATTTTCACCTTACTATATTTTTTTTCTATATTTGTAGAAAAATAACCCTCATGAAGGCTATATTCAACTTCATTTATTATGCAGCTGGTTATTAGTATGAAGACTGTGTAGTGGCTGAATTTCAGTGTGGAGTGCTAATACTCTTTCAGTAACCATGAAATATCATCAGGAAGTTTCATGACGTGGAAGAAACAAGAAGGAGCTGATCTAAGACTCCATTTGATACTGTTTGAATTGGCTGCTTATAGCCAAAGAGTATAGATTGAGCCTCAGTGTGGAGGGTGAGGTACTAGGTCTGCCATATTGATTGATATATGGGAAGTTGAGATAGCACCTGACAGGGCTGAAAGTTTGTGGAAGCGTAGCTGTAAAATGTAATTTACATGGGAAATGTTACAGGGACACACAAGATTTTATCCTGAAAAAGGACATCAACTGGAGAGTAACTGTTCTGCATAGAAGAACCTCAGATTTCTCTTCCAGTATTGTATGCATAGCCACAAGCAAGATCAAATATTGCACAGGTGATTTAAAATGGAAGTAAAAAGTTGTGAATGCATGCCCACAATTAAAAAGTTTTTTGCTGGTGGCGTGGCTGATTGTGGGTATTTAATGTTACTGAAGTTTGGAGCACCTCAGCCAGCTAGGCTTTACCTAGTAGAAGTAGTCATGTGACTGTTGGGATGTCTTTCCATCCCCTGACCAGGTATGGCACAGAGAGCAGGAGGATGTAACTTTGTAATACTTCTGGAGTAGTTCCACAATCAGTTTTGTTCTGTTCTTCAGATCTGAAAATATGACTTCTTTGTAATACCTCAGAATTCTAAAAATCACAGTTATTGCAGGAAAAAAAAAAATCAGCAAATTTTTTTTTTTTTTTTCACTCTTTTAAAATGCTTTTAGTTTCTAGTCTGTTCTTCATATGCTGATAACTTTTAAAATGCTTTCATACCATTAGTCTTTCTAACTCTATTTTCCTTAGCAGGCTGTACTAATTGTGCCTTTTCCTCACTGGTTTAATTATTGCTATTTGAAGAGAAACTGATTATCATTTAGATGACAGATGATCTCTGCTATCAGTCAGTTTCCAATAAGTTTGTTTTCCTGTCTTGCCTAAGCTCAGCTTCTTTTTGTAATTCCTGCGGTCTCTTTTTACCAAATCCCTAAGTATCTCTGATCCTGATCAGTCTTCAAAATCTTTGAAAATACTGATATGTAATTTTGCTATGGAACTTGTGTTCCTGTAGCCCTAAGAGTTCGTAGCAGCACTGCTGGTAATAGTACTGAATCCTCCCTATCCAAGTATACTTCAAACTTTTTTCAGTGGCTTATTTTTCTTTAAGGCTTCAAAATAAATTTGAATACTTTTCATTTGGTTTGGAAGATTTTAGTATATCGCACACATTATGATTTCTGTTCTGTAGTTGTTTGCTGTAATGTGTGGTTGTTTCACACTGATAGACACCTGAGCTTCACTGCACTGCTCTCTCACTCTCCTTCCTCAAAAAGGGAAGAAAGTACAAACGAAAAGGCTCGTGAGTTGAGATAAGGACAAGGAGATCACTCACCAATTACTTTCATGGGCAAAGCAGACTCAGGGTAAGGGAGATTATTGTAATTCATTGCCTACAGATAATAGACTACAGCAGTGAGAAGTAAAAGCAAACTAAACCCACCTTTCCCCGCCCACCCTCTCTGCAGTCTCTCAGCTACCAAAATACTGCCACGTAAAGTCAGTACCAGTAACTCTCTAAAATAATATATTTTTTAATTAAATAGGTGTAATTTAACTGAAATTCCAAAAGATTGTGAGATACGTATTCTCATTTGTATATTGTCAATTTAAAACCAATCCAAAGAATCTCAATAATCTTAGAAGGCTGCCGAACAACTTTTGCATTCCAGCACAGGGCTGTGTGTCAGCACGGTGTGCCATGCTGAAGTTGTACCAACAGACTGTTAAGAAGGAACTGATGTGTGGGGGAGAAGGAGACATTTTTGAAGAGTTGTGTTGAGCTGTAAATATTTTGTATGATTCTCTACCAATTATTTGAAAAGCTGACATCTGTATTTTTAACCCATTTGGTTAATGGTTGCGATTAATTGAACTGATCTTCTAGGTACGTATTGCAGATACAACCTGAAGTTTTATAGGAGGCATTTTCAGTCAGACATTTTTTAAAAATAGACTGATGGAAGCATTAATGGGTACACAAACATGTTTGTTTATGTACCAGGTGTAAGGTTTGTGGTATGGATGCAAAACATGTTTTAGATGGTGTGACACTAAGTACCAGAACATCTGTTCAAGTTGTCAGATGTTCATGGGAGACCTTCAGTTGTATATTTACTACTTTTATGGAGGTATTTGAAGTGGGGGGCATACTCTGATAGAGATCCTTGAGTCCTGCAACAGTGTTTCAATGCATTACTACTTATAAATCAGGGCAGGAAGCAGGGGATCTGCAACAGTGGGGCAAACTGTGCAAGAATGGGGACTGCTGAGATTCTCTTCTTTCAGCCTTCCTTCTGCTGTGCCAATGCCACTTGTTGACAAGTTTTCTTTTAGAGGTGGCATTGATACAGTGTTTACTGCAAGGAAATTCTTTCTACCTTATGTGTTCTGGTTGCACCTGTGAGCAGCTGCCTGCACTGTGCTGGCTAACAGAGAATAAAGCCAAGTCTCATACTATCAGAGATAATAAGCAGCTGGTTTTCTGTGCTGGAAGCAGTAAACACATTGCCTGTTATGTGAAAATCGTTTTCTGCTTTTTTTAATAAAAAAAAAAGAAAAGAAAAAGGTAAAGGTGCCACAGGTAAGAAATGTGAAGATCAAAAGTCTCATATTAACAGAGATGTGAAGGAGGTATTTTATTGCCTTCTCAACTTCTTAAAAGAAAATACAACTGCAGTTGTTGCTTCTGAAGTATCTATTTAGAAGGAATAATAGTGCCCTCTCCCAGACTAATTGTAGGCTAGGAAGCTGGTTTACATAAACTCTGCTAGTAGTCCCCTGGGGAGACAGAAGCTCCTTCAGACAGCATTTCTGATCACTGTAGGGTTCTGTGGTCCCTTCAGAAAAGTCATCTTCTTTCCCTCCATTGTCTGGTTAGAAACTTGTTTTGTTCAAGTTGTGTCCTGGAGGTCAAGAACTTCACTGGAGGCACCTTTAGTTGGAAGTCATTGTAAACTAGGCTGATGATCCTAGTGCATGATGATGAATATTTGTGAGTATTCTTGGTGCTGTGAATATTCTTGAAAAGAACTGGGGAAGAGCTTTTTGCATATCCTGATTTCAGCAGTTTTAACTATGCTAGGGTTATCACTTGAGAGAAAGTACTTGGCATTTTGGTGAATTTGACCAATATAATACTGATGTCAATTCATATTGACTGTTTACAGTTATAAAGCAGGATTTTTCCATAGGAATTTATAGGAATTCTTCCTGGTTATTTCTGGAAAACAACAGGAAATGATGTGCTCCATAGCCAGACAATGGAAATCTCACTGTAGTATTGTTGTCAGATATTGAATCTAAACTTTTTGGAAGTGTGAACATTACTTGAGGGTTGTATCAATTCATAAACGATGCTACATGTGTCTGTAAATACTCTGCTGAGCCATATCCAGATGGTGTTAAACACTGACATGGTTTTTATTCTGGAAAATAACTGCTACAGTGAAATTTGCTAGCTTTGATTACAAGTAAACCTTTCTGTTTTCCACCCCAATTAATGTTTTTAATTCAATTGTCAATATTTTCCAAATAGGCAGCAAATCTGACACTCAGCTGAGGCTGAAATCTTGTGGCTCATGTAGTTAGAACTCTCATCTTCGTATGCTGTATATTTCTTTCACCATATAAGGACCCTTAACAGTGCAAAGTAATATACAACTACCTGAATAAATTACGATTCTAGCATCTGGCTTTTAGCCATAGTTTACAGCTGCAGCAATAACTTAATTTAAGTTGCTGTTGGTGTTTTCAAATACTGGTAAACCATTAGTGTCTATGAACTTTTGTTATCTAACTATGGGAAACGGAGGTTTAATTCAACTATCCTTATTCACATATGTTAAATACATGCAAAAGTTAAAGTGAACACCAGAACTGGGGGGGGGTAGAGGTGGGGAGCGTTAGAAAGCTGACAGTTTATTTACCATTTTCTACCTGTATAGGACCTTGGTATGGGCTCCACTGTAATCCTCCAGTCCCAACTGCTTTCTAGGCCATGGTGCCCTCAGGTACCTCACCTTCACACCATTCTTTTTTCCCTTCAGTACAGTGCTCAGATAAGGTTTATTTCTGTTGCCTAACTGCTCTCTGTATTGTTGGTAACATCTTAGTGCTTGTACTGTTTCACATCTGTTGCATAAGAAGATAATTGAACTCATATTGCACCATGTTTTGTGTGCAGCTTTTTCTAAATGCTTTGTGTGCCTCTTGTGTTAAGTCTCAATTTCTTCCTCCATAATGACTATATTGAGGATTTGCTAAAAGTGCAGTGACAATGCACGTGAAAGAGCTCTCAGTATCTGACTGATGACACTTCAGCAGCTAATTGCTCATAGAATTTTACTTCATGAAATGGTTTATACACCTGTTTCACTCAGTACATTACTTTGGAGGCTTACATAGTGAAGTTTTGCCAAAATGAGTGAGATATATTCTAAAAAAAAACCACCAGAAGTATAATTGAGATTTGTAAGGGATTCGCTCTGAGTGGTTCATTTTTCTCTCACCTGTAAAGTATATATGTACTACTCATAAACACTTTCTGTCAGTAATGAAATTTCTGTAGTTTTTACATTATTTTACTTCATTTGTTATTCTGAAAGATAGTTTTGTTTTCACTGAAAATGACAGATGAAGCGACTTATTTAAAAAAATCATTGGATTATTGTGAAAACTTGTGAAATTAAGAAATGTATTCACTTCCATTTTTGAAAGGTTCCTGAGGATCAAGTTGGTGAGTTATTTCATAAGAGAAGAGGATATGTCAAAAAGCAATTCGGCAAATCTTAAGGAAATATACACCTGTGAGACACTTTCTGATAATTTTATATTGATCTCATATAACTTTGCCTTTCCTTGGGCGTGGAAGGAGCAAACCAAGCAGTAACAAAATGTGTTTGAATATGACTTTGTCTAGCTCAGTGGATACTCCATTTAATCTGTGTGCAACACAGTATGCATACTTCAGGGCCACAGACATTTTGGGGCAGCAGCACTTGGCATAGTTTCATTTTTTACTTCATTTATTTATCAGAGGAACTTATATTTTGGTTCAGTTTTTGCTACTCTTTCCACTCTTAGTGTTGTTACTGGTTGTCACTGGAGATACCAGAGGTGGAAATGAGAAAACACTTGCATTTTTGGGTGTAGTAGGAGGAATACAATAGAAGTACTTTGCTGTTGTAATCTTCTTACTTTTCTTACTCAAGATTTTTGCTGTATCAGGGCTGAGATACACATCACAGAATGGCCAGGGTTTGAAGGAACCTCAGGGATCATGAATCTCATACCCCCCTGCCACATGCAGGGCCACCAACCTCCACATTTAATACTAGACCAGGGTGCCCAGGGCCCCATCCAATCTGGCCTTGAACACCTTCAGGGAGGGGGCATCCACAACCTCTCTGGGCAGCCTGTTCCAGCTCTCCATTGTTCCACCTCATCGCTCTCATAGTAAAGAATTTTTTCCCCTGACATCCAACCTAAATCTTCCCTCCTGCAACTTAAAACCATTTCCCCTTGTCCTGCTGTTATCTACCCTTTCATAGAATTGATTCCCCTCCAGTTTATAGGCTCCCTCTAGGTACTGGAAGGCTGCAATGAGGTCACCCCGCAGCCTTCTTTTCTCCAGGCTGAACAAGCCCGGCTCCCTCAGGCTGTCTTCGTA
>JAOWBP010000001.1:21775052-21798710 GCA_028571105.1 Tragopan temminckii | reverse complement strand
ACACGCTCATTCCTCATGTGATCAAGCATGTCATCCAGGATGATCTGTTCCATGATCTTCCCAGGCACAGAGGTGAGGCTCACTGGCCTGTAGTTCCCCTGTTCTGTTGTGTTTATCCTTCATAACTGTGTTTGTAACGGCGCCTAGATATGCAGCTAGATATTCTGCCAAGTTGTGAGCGGTACGTGGTCAGTTTGACATCCGAAGCCACTGATTGACATGGGGTTCACGGAATCACAGAATGGCCTGGATTGGAAGGGACCTCAAGGATCATGAATCTCCAACCCCCCTAACAGGTAGGGCCACCAACCTCCATATATATTACTAGACCAGACTGCCCAGGGCCCCGTCCAACCTGGCCTTGAACACCTGCAGGGACCGGGCATCCACAACCTCTGTGGCAGCCTGTTCCAGCACATCACCACTCTCTTGGTAAAGAACTTCCCCCTGATATCCAACCTAAAACTTTTCTCCTTCAACTTAAAACCATTTCCCCTTGCCCTGGGTTGGCAGGCAGTGTTCTTAGATGCTTTTAAATCAGTGGTTGTGAATTTTTTTTATGTGGCTAAGTATGCTTGAAAATATGGCCTCAAATGGGAGGGCACATCTCAAAGACCTTATGGTCTGCAGCATATGTGATGCAGGTCAGGTTAAGATGGAGAGTGGTGGTAAGGAAAACGTGATAGAAAACTGAGGGTAATCACAAATACGCTTAGACATTCAGGGGCAACGAGAAAGAGGAGATAATAGTATTTGGTACCCAGCCTGCTCTCAGCAGAGTTTTAACTTTTTAGCTTTGATGGCTTTTATAGCATATGTGGAGTGATAACCCCAGGAATAAAACAGATTACATAGAAGATACAAATAGCACCTAAAAGCATGTGTAATTGTAGTTCACCTGCTTGATATCTTTAGTGATTTAGAAAACCTCTGTTTTGATACCTGAACTAATGATACAACAAACTGTCTAAACATATGTTGCATGAAATGTATAGTGAAACAGAATGGTTTTCCAGTTAGCAGTTCTTTCATCTACCAATTTCTGTATAGGATCATCACATAACCTCCAGAAATTTATTTGACTTCTCCATGAGTATTCTGTTAGCTCTTTCCATGTCAGTTATCTCTTCCCTCACCACAGCAGTTTGCAGACCTTCAAGCCGCAGCTCTCCAGGGTGAGGAGGAACAGTAAGCAAAAAAAGTGACTTGGACTGACAGAGGCAATGTTAATAGTATTAGCTTGAAACTTGTAATTCTCTAAAAAATGTGAATTGTTTTGAAAATTTGAAGGAATTCATTCCGGCTGAAAAACTATGAAGGAGAAAAATTGTAGTGTAGGAAGTGTCCAATAAACTTTGCAGTAGCCCAGTCCTGCAGGAGTTCTACTGTGCCATATGTTGAAGTTACTATTTTGTAATGGAGTGAACGAAATGTCTTCATACCTCTGTATTTAGTTGAAGGTTGTATGAGACTTGGAGCATAGCAAATATATTAAGTGAACCGAAATAGTGTTTTTGTGCCTCTACCCTCCCACTCTCATTTGCCTTCTTCCTCTCTCCTTTTCTGTCTCTCCACTACTTGGCCCATTTTTTTTTTTTTTTCTTTTTCCTTCCAACAGTGCAGAAAGACCTTATTGGTATATCAGAAATCTTTTTTGATTTTTCTGGCTAGTTCTGGCTAGTTTGCTGAAGACTGTTAAATTCTTGAGCATCTCAGCATCTCAGAGCATCTCAGTGATTTCTGTAGTAGAAAGCCTAATGTCTTTCCAGTGTACACAGTGAATGAGCTCTAGTGACTCCTGTTTTTATGTACTTTGATTTTATTGATGGCTCATCAGATAGGCAAATAGATGTTTTCTGTCTTGAGAAATTGTTGGTTTGGTTTTTTTTTTCAAAGATGAAAGTTCAGAAGTCCTTCTATGTTGTCATCTTTGAGTTTGTGTTTCCCCATCTGTTGAGGACTCAGAGAAATTAAGAAGTGAAGTAGGTTTAGTAATGTAGTTTAATCATTCTTTTCTTTCCCTTTTGTATGTGGAATGAGGCATGGTAGCAGCCAGTACAGGATCTTTATGTAAACAGTTGGACTTGATGATCTCTTCTTTGATTCTGTGAGAGTCCTGTTAGTATCTGGTGTTATATGTCCTCATTGTAACTTGTGTTACTTCCTACTTTCTCATGCTAATATGCAGCATGAGTTCCTTGTGATTGTGATGGCCTCAGAGTCTAGAATTGGAAGGCTTTTCTTGTGCCAATAACTATTATTTTTACTACCATAATTGTAGAACCATATTTTTAATTTGCAGTTCCTTTAAAAAAAAGAGTTATTTGAAATGATAACTTGCTTAAGTTCTTCCCTTTCTTGAAGGCTAGAAGACCTCTTGCAGTCTGCATGAATTGGTGAGGGAGGCAGAAGTACATCCCAGAACTTCACACTGGTTTCACTTAATTCAAGAACAGGCATAGTTGAATGTACAGTGTAATCTAACAGAATGGCTTTTACAAATATTCTTGTCCTTCAAAGTAAGCTTAATTGAATATTAAATCCCTTTCAAATATGGATTTGGGAACTTCTGATGTGATTGCCAGTTTTTCACATAAGAACATTGGTTGTCTAGTGGCTTGTCCTCTGGTATTTTTATTGGGAACACACATTTTATGCGAGTGTGGTTTAAATTTACTCTCAATGTCTTTGAGAACATATAGATGAAGCTAAGCAAATTTTGTCCAAGAGATATGCTCAGCATAGCCTGAGCTTGTTGCAAAGTAAGTGTGCCTGCTTTCTGAGAAACTCCTTTGTTTTTTGGAGTTACAAATGAATATAACACGTTACTTTTTAAATGTTCTTACCAATCCCATTATTCTTTCTGTGCATTTTACAAATAGGATGTGATGTTTTGAGTATGCTTCAGGCTTCAGTAGTTTGTATAATGTTCTATTTTCTGCAGCAAAAGCATGTCAAGGTGATCTCTGTGGGTGGTTAATATTTTCCGGAGTTTATTCTTCAACCATGAAAATATGCAAAGCTGGAGAGGTTGGTGGTATGTCATACATTTAGATATAAAATATATATATTTCAATTTTATCTTCATCAAAGATAACAGAAAAAGTCACAAGTGTAGCAGTAAATACTGTTGGTTCGTGGGTCAGTGCATCATTTGTCACTTCTGACTTGTGTTTGTGCTTGTACTAGTGAGCAATTCTTGCCATAGCTTTACATTGTAATTTTATGACAGTATGGTATACAAGTGTCACATAAATAGTGCTTAAATGCAATATTTTAAAACAGAATGTTCAAAATCATAATAGATCATAGACTTGGAAATCTGTCAGAATTATTGAATGTTTGCATTTTAGCAAAAATACTCTTGATGTGTTTGTAAGTCTTTAGGAGTTCTTTTGTTTATTTTCAAATATAAGCACTTGTAAAAACAATTGTGCAAAGCAAAACCAGTGCGTATATATAAAATAAGTGTATAAACATTGTAATGAAGTATTTGAGTAAGGAAGAGTTGTTAAACTGATAATTAGAGAAATAGTAGGGGTAAAAGATAAACTTAATCAATGAAAGCTTTCTCTTTTCTTACAGTAGTAAAAAGAAAAAAAAAAAGATAGTTCAAATCCCCAGTACATCTACATACATAAAATGGATTTGATTTATTAAGTATATATGAAAAAAAGCTAACAAGCATTTCAACAGACTTTTTTTTTCTAGGACTGAGCAAACATAAGGAAATTAACTGTTACTAAGATCTAATAGTATGCCTGCATGCTGATTGCGTGCTGATAGCATGTTGAATAATTGCTTCTACTGTTATTCTCATTTTGTTTCCTTTAGCATCTCTCTCTGGGAAACTCTGTTTCTGCTGTTTGTACAGCATATAGGAGAAGTGAGTCTTTAGTTGTAAATGGGAATGCTGAATGTTTTCGAAGTGTGACTTACTAAAGTTATCCTCTCAGGTACAGTAAAAGATCCACATGGTGTCTGCAGCAGAGATCTTTTCATATCTCTTACCATTCCTGGCAGTTAGATTTACCTCATTAAAAGGCTGGAAAAGCCACATGGAGCACTTTATTCTCAATGAGACATTTTCTCTTGGAGCTCAGGCAATTTGTAGAAGTTATGAATCACTTTGGTGCATGTCTCTGGACATCAGAAGGCATATCATACTGATGTTCTCCAGCAAGAGAGGAAGTAAAGCAAGCTCTAGAAAGAGTTAGGTGATCTGCAGAAGAGCTGCAAATACATAAAAATCAGATATATGTGCTTTCTGATGGTTAAAATCTCTGAAAACGTGGGCTTTTTAAGGACACAGTTTTCAGGATCAGAAATATGGAACTAAGGACTAGGTCCAGCATCAAACCTTGTTGCTGTTACTCTCCATTCAACCTCTTCCCTTTTTGAGATGGCAGAACAACTACATCTTATACCTTTGAATTCAGCATTATTGTTGTAGATGGAAAGGGAAATTTACTGTGAGTCTGCCCAACAGCTTTATAGATACCAGCACTACAGAGTTGGGCTCGAAGCCTGCAGTTCTACATTGGTAGTCCCAGAATGACAGCAGTGGTTCTGGTTTCTTACACACATTTACATGTTTCAGATCCTTCCTATCCTGCTGCTACTCTTGGGTCTGCAGTAGGGGAAGGTCACTGTAGTAATGTGTTTAACTATTGGGAGTTCACAAAATGAATACTCCGTGTGAAGTAGCGTAAGCTTTTAGCGTGGTAGAATGAGCCTTCTGGATACCCTGTTCTGCAGCCAAGTACTTCAGGGTGAAGCAAGATGACCTGCACCTGGGTGGAGGCAGCGACCATTTGGCTCATTGTGCTCCATTCGGAAGGTTAGCTCATCTTTCTCCGTTCCTTGTGATTGAAGTTAAAGTGAAGTTTTTCTTTGGTTAGATAAAATTCCTAGCCATCAAATCTTGACTTACTTCTTGGAGTTGGTATGCTCATGTGTTCATGTGCTGTTACCTATTGTAGCTATTTCTGGTAGCTGTGTCATTTTTGTGAGAATGCCAAGGGCATCTATTACAGGAGATTCATCCTTTGTGTGATGATTGTCCTTCTCTTCCTCATCATCTGATATGTGTGTATTGTAGCCAACGGTTTCGTTGAAGACTCCTCTTAGGTTCATGTTTATAAAGTAATCTTCAGGTTTCCTTTTCTTTTTTTTCCCTGGAAGCTCAGTTTGGGAGAACAAAGGTCTTGATCCATATCCTACTACAAATCTCTAGCCTTCTGTCAACAGAAAATAGGTTCTTTCAGATCACTATTGGGTCTTGTAGCATCTCAGGTTCTCTGAGTGTTGTCCTGAGTGTGCTGTAATTCTGCTGCAATCCCCTCTAAAAGGGACAGTGGACCATCATGCGCTCGTCCACAAGACATGCTCTGTTCTAGTCTGTATCAGAAACTAACTTTTGGAAGTGTTCTTTCCATGTCTTCACAAACAACGCATGTGGACAAATGCATGAAAGCGTTGAAGAAATTGAATATTAAAATGCCGTGTTCATCCTGTACCCTTTCTGTGTTTTGTTTTCTTTTGTCTTTCTCTTTTAGTTCTACTTATCCTGGAATCTGTGATTTGAAACAGAAGCAATAAAAGTTGCCAGAGATTGTTATTCTTTCCTCATTATAAACCAATGTATGTGAATATCACTAAGTGAAAAATCTTCGAATATAATTGTATAAGGCTTATTGATTGACTGCAGCGTGCAACAACTGATTTTTTTTTAAATAATATAAAGTACCTTTCAAAGGATTTTACCTGAGAAAATTTTGGAATTTTGATGATTTTAGCTACAAATGAAACTCGGTAGTGCACTTTGACTTCATGTACTAACTGGCCAAACAGCACGAGTCACCTGTTGCTTTGTGATTCTCTTCACATATAATGGCACTGAGGTGCATGAGCAACACTGAATTTATACTTGCGTTGGAATTAACATTTAATACCAACTAAAATCCCTCTATTTTACACTTCAATGCTTGAAAAAGAAGAAGTAAAATTAACCATAGTATTTTTGGTCAGAGCTTATTGACTTCAGCAATGAAAGAGATTAAAAATATATTGCGAATATTCTTTCTTTTTTGCTTTGTGTCAGTGAACACAGTTTTAGTGCCTAGCAAATGATGTAATAAAGTTTAATTGATCACCAAAATTCATTTGTTTGCTTTGTGATTTATGCAGACATCA
Source organism: Tragopan temminckii (assembly GCA_028571105.1). Classification (NCBI taxonomy): domain Eukaryota; kingdom Metazoa; phylum Chordata; class Aves; order Galliformes; family Phasianidae; genus Tragopan; species Tragopan temminckii. The sequence goes on along the minus strand of JAOWBP010000001.1, from coordinate 21,792,515 downwards.
AGTACATTAAAATATATTTTATGTGAATTAGTTGGGTTAAAGTTTAAGTAAATTATATATATATTATGTAATCAGGAAAATGATTGATAGGTTCACGATAAAAGTAAGTGGATAAGGTGCAAAAAAAGAAAAGAGGAAGGGTAAGTATGAAGCTTTTTGGGTAACCTTCCTATAAGCTTTCAGTGTAAGAATTTTCCTGAGCAGATTTGAATGCTGCTATAACTGCTCACTACTGAAACCCTTTAAAAATAATGTGAAATCTGCTGAACTTAGCACAGACTTTTTATACTGATATAATGGGCTTGATTCTGTGTCCTGCAAATCTGAGGTCTTCCGTGAAGGCTGGCAGATACGACATGGGAGACCAGCATCCTTCTGAAGGGATGGCTGGAGTCCAGCTGCTGCCTCAGGCTTCCTGGGACACCCTGTTTATGGATCTATGGAATTATGGAGAGAAGGGATGTTTGCTGCTCCTTATAATGCAACAATTGTTTTCTTCTTTTAATGGTTGTCTTGAATCATTAGAAAGGCTCCTACAGAGTTTTTTGAATCCACAAATAAAGCAATTTAAAATTGTTCTGCAGAAATCAGAGGGAATTTCATTACTGAAGGTTAGTTGAGTTAGGTCAGTCCTGAGTTAGCCTGGGAATCTCTTCCACCTGGTAGTATTTCAGAAAGCACTTCTTATACTAAAACATTTAGTGGTAACATCACATTCAATTAAATTTATTTTTGTATTTCATTGGAAAACTTCAATTGCTTTAAATCAAGGACATTTAAAATTTCCTACAGGCAGTATAGAACTACTGCAGCACAAGACCTTCCAGTGACTGCTGGCAGGCAGTTGTCCAAAGGTCCTTTTACAACACAGTGCAGGGCAGCAGGGTCATATTTAAATAAATGTTTCATGACATCAGAAAGCCATGCCTTTAATCTCTTTTACTTTACCTTTGACGCCAGCATATTGGTGATCATCTGTACCCCACGTTGTAACATTTTCTCTGATTATTCTTTCATTACTTCAATTATTTTCTTCCTCTCCATCCATCTGCCTTCCCATCTTTAATCCTATCTCATGCTTATATTACTTGATTCTTCAGCTGCTTGTGCTTTTACTGTTGTCACTGCATAAGGCTCCTGGTCAGGACAGGTGGAAAAGCTGCTGTGAGTAGCATCTGAAGTGCATCTGCTGTGGTGTGACAGACCAGCTGCGTGCTTCAAATAACAACTGAGTTGATCTCATTTATTTACTGTACTGGAATTGCATTTGTCCTTGTGCTTGCATGACCATATGAGTACGCAGAACTATCCCAAAGCAGTAAGAGCCTGCAGCCCAGGATGCTCCAGTAAAGCACCTTCCTCCAGCACTTACCTGTGCTTTCCTTCCTTTCCTCTCCTGCTGGGTACATACCTTGGCTTCCACAGCATACTCAGTGTCCTCTTATGCCTTTTGCTCTTTACTTCTGTTGCCATTTATCCTGTTTTACATCTTGATTTTTTTTCCAATTTATTCTAGGAAATTTGTGAAACTTGTAATCAAAAGTGATGTATTTTTCTAGGCTTTTGGCTGAAAGGAGGAACAAAAGCTTAAATGAAGATAGCTCCTTTTAAATCTACTGACATTGTCCTGCCAAGAGAGTTGCAGACTCTTTCCTATATATATTGATGTGCACATATTCTTTGTTGTAGCATTTACCAAGTTCTCTAGTGTGAGCTTTAGGTGCACTGGTCTGTAGTTCACTGAATCTATTCTAGTTTTTTTTGATTGATTTCATATCCTCCACCTTCTGTTGGTACCAAGGCAATTTGAAGCAAACATTTGTCAGCTGTTGTTAGTTCAGCTATTTCATATTCATGTTCTTGTAGAGCTCTTGATGGGACACACCAGTGAAGTGATTTGTTAGAGCTTGATTTGTCATTTTGCTCTAATCTTCTCTAATGACACTTCAGTTTAAGACAGAACTTCTGATATATCTCTGTAAGGAGGGAGTCTGGCCTGGTAACTTCTCAGGTCTCCTCTACAGCAGATGAAAGAACAACTGTCTTTTATGGATCTTTCCTCTTCCAGCAGTGGACATGGGCTCCCAGGGGACTGTGTATGGCCAGCTCCTCACTGGGCCTGATCCTGACCCCCAGCCCTGGCCTGTCTCTATGGAGGTGACTGTTCCCTGGGCTGTGTCTGCCCTTGCTGCCCCTGTCCTGCCCTGCTCCCTGGCTGTGGATGACCAGGTCCTGCCCTGCTGGCTCCATGCACAGCCCCCCACCCGTCCCCCTCCTGGACCACTGCCCATGTGTAAATGCCAGCACTTGCAGCTCTCTGTCATGTTATTTTTATATCTAAGCCTGCCAGATGCTACCATCCTCTCTCTTTTCCTTGCTTGGACTCAACTTAGGTTTTTTTTCCTTTTTTAGAAGGATACCATATTTTTTCTAATAGCCTCCTTTATCCTGCTTTTTCAAGTCAGCTCTTTTCTCTTGATTTCCTCAGTCTTTTTTGATAGCTTGCATGCATTTCTTCTGACCTTGCACAAGGTTTCTTCAGTCACTCTCTGTGCCTTCTGTAAAGATGTGAATCCTTTAGTTGTCCATTTCTTCTTTCTTATAACAAGCTTAGTCATTTTTATTCAGCGACCCTTTTTGAAATAGCAGTACTTTTTTTTTCTTTTGTCATCTCTTCAAAGATGTGCATTCTAATCTACATTGAAGGAGTTATTGTCTGTGGCTGAAAATTTACTTCGGGTCGTAGCCTGATGTGAGGTTTACTCTTACTAGACTGAAAATATCTAACGGTCGTAATTTTAGTCCTCCATACTGGTAGGGACATGTTTCAATATTATGAAAGTGCTCGGATTCTTAAGTATCTTTAGGAATTGGTTCACAATATGGCTTATATTTATATACGTTGCCTTTCTCAATGTCATCTCCCTTGGTTATAGTTGAAGGAATATTGGTTGGTTGTTTAACATGAATAGACTGTCAAATTTCAGACAGATGTGATATCAAGAGTTGTTCTCTTATTTTCATGCAAAAGGTGCACCTTTTTATGAACTGTCACAGTAACCTGAATCACAGAATCAGAGAATTGTTTAAGTTGGAAGGAACCTCTACCTCAGTTTAATATGAGAGATATAAGAAAATCCAACAAGTGGAAGTTGTTCTTCTTCGAGCTGTCTTATAATAAATTATGTGTTTTCAGAAGAAAGACAGACATGCCTGAAGATAAAGTAAGGCATAGTATCTGTGCATGTTGGATAAATAGTTCAGAAAGCTCCATGAATATGATATTGGCTTGTGCATACTTATAAGATTAGTGTCAACATGGGTTATCTATCATGTTAGTACAAGTCAAGCAAGTTAGATCTGCCTGAGGGGTGGTTTAGTGTGTATACCCAGCTATTCAGACGATGCTCCTGTGAAGGTTTGGGAAGACAAGGCTGGGGAGGGGTGATTTTTCCTTTGCTCTAGGCTTCCTGTTTGTTTGTGCTGTATTTGTACTGTAATCATTTTCTCCAGTGTGCCTTGATAAGTAAAGGTATCAACATTTCTGTTAATCTTTAGGATAAGTAAGATTTAAATGGAAAGAACATCTGAGCCTATGTTCAAGCCTCCCTCCTCAAATGAGCTTTTATATATAACCTGTGCAATGTCTACAGAGTGAACGGGACATTTCAGAAGTACGTGATGTATTCAGTTCATGGCATCATTTTTTTTTTCCCGTCACTGGGAAATTCTTAAAGCACTAAATACTAAATTTTTAATGGTTTTCTGTAAATTGTATTATTTTTTTCTTGATCTATTTCTTTGCACAGTTGCATATTGTCATTATTAATTAAGTACAGATACTTTGATAAGAAAATTTTATTTTATTAAAATTCAAGATTAATTTTAGCAGTATGGAATTTAATGTGAAATTCTGTAAGTACACAGCACAGTTTTTGTTTAAAAAAAAAGTTTGAAAAAGATGCAGTTGCTGGAGATTGGCAGATCAAGAAACGTTCAGAAATTAATTATTTTTTCTGTATCAGGTAAAAACATGATTGCTTGATCCCTCCACCATAGCACTTCTGTTTGAACACACTGATAAGAAAATCCAGCCTTCAGTTGTCTAAATATTAATGCAGAGTGGCATGTAAAAATTAACTAATTAGATCAGAGTAGTATGAAGGTCTTTTCATAGGCTCATTTAATTTTGGAATGATTATAAAACATAACTGCTAATTTATTTTGCATGTTCTTGTTAATTATAATGGCATCCAGTAGAGTTCATCTAGTCATGAGCTTCTGAGTATTTCTCAGTCATGAAAAATGTCCAACACAATCCTTAGGTACAAGAAAAGAAGAAATGCACTGCTTTTTCTCTATTGGCAGTGCTTCAATCTATAAGGCAACTCTAAAAGTCACACCTTCTATTTATTTCCATGGAAACTACAACAGATACCACGAGCACAAAACCGCTATTTGATAAAGCAAAATACTATGCTACCAAATACTATTTTTAAACATAGTTTCTGCCATTAGCTGTGCATTTTTGCGAGCAATGAATAAGAATCTGTATGCTGTGCTTGTAGAAATCTGTATCAGTGGAGGTGACCCACTGACACCACTGCTGAAGAAAGGCAACATTCACTGCCTCAGTGTGGTCGCATCCAGTGTTTGGTCTTCAGAAAAGTTCAGCAAGCATCAATGAATGTGAATGAGTGCCTTTTTTTTTCCACGTGGAGCAATTACATGACACATCTTTATTTCATATGTACTCCATGTCAGATGCCGTTTGTCAGACTGCCTCTCTGCAGCTGTCTGTTGCACAGCAACAATATGTAATGGAATATTGGTGGGAAGGTTCAACCTCTACTGCCATACCAGAAACATCTGCCTCTGATGTTGTGAGCCATCATAATAAAACAGGAGGCATTACTTTTGGAGCAGCCATAGTACGTGACACTCATTAAAAATGCTTTTTGTGTATTGAAGTAGTTTAAATATGTTGTAGTCATACTGTGCATTTTTAATTATAACTTCGACGTTTTTATTTCATACTTCGAAAATAGATACGTGTGTTAATGACGTATTTTGAACCAAAATTCAGTATATCCAATTACATGATGCAATGTAAGTCTTGCTTTGAAGTCCTGTTGTCTTATACGCCACAAAAATAACATTCAGTGCCTCTACTGAGTAATTATTGTTTTGCTGAAATTAGCTGTGTGTTTGGCCCTAACAGTAAGCATATCTAACTATATCTTTTGCATGTGACACTCAGTCATGTTCTAAAGTACTTCTGAGTGCTTTGATGAGTTGACATCTTTTATACAAATAGTCGCTTAAAGTAGTAATGAATAATTTGATCCCCTTTTACTGTATAAAAAAATGTACCTGGCTAGGCCTGAGTGAAATAGAGGCACCCTTGGTATCTATCAAGATGTAGAACTTTGGCGTACTTCTATGGAGTTAGTTACATTTTTAGAAAGTACTGAAGGGCACTGACAAGCCAGGATAATGAATATAAACATATAATCTCACATCAAAATGTTGTCATAGACAGAGCATTCAAACATATAACAGGTAATGATCTAAACATGATCAAAATGTGAGATGAGCTATAAGATGAATACCACAATGGAATGAAAAAGCTGAAGGAAATTGTTTACAGCACATGGCTACTGTACTTGTTTATTTAAGTTTCAAAGGAATGTCTCAACATAGGGGTGAACTTGGGTTTCACTTTGATTTTTTTTTTTAAGATACATTTTATTGATTTCTGGCAGAGTTGTGACAATTCATGTAAATCCTGTTAGTTGTGATCCTAATGAATAATGCTTTTCATGTAAAATGTTGTTTGCAGCATGGTACGTGACAGAATTCTGCCCTAACTATATAACATTGTCGTTGTTGAAAAAGGGTCTATCACCTGAAAAACTTTTGTACTAGATGGATCATCATAATTATTGCACATTTTATCATTTTTAGAAGAATTTGATTGGAATTCCTCCAAATCTACATTTCTAATGAGTATCTGTATCCCAAATTAATTCAGCTGTTTACCCAAACACTTTTCTCAGGCTTTACAGAAGTTTGTGGTCTTGCTTGTTTGATTCAAAATTTAGGGACTTGAGTAAGAAGCTGAAGATGGGTGACAAGTAGATTATTTTCATTCAACTGCATTCTGCTATTTACATGATGTCAGTGTTCCTGTGTGAATAGAAAGTACTCCATCAAGCTGCTGGGAAGTTCTTGACTATGCCCACTGCAACTTTATTTAAAAGATAAATTGTTAGGATACTTTTAAGATCTTGGGAAGTTTTGTGAATTTAATTGTAACCCTTTAAGGAGAATTCTGATGGAATTCTTAGATCCTGAAAAGTAGAAAAAATGTCTCTGTCAATATTGTCAATATTGGATAGGCAAACAGTGATGTTCAGATCTACCTGTGATGGGCAGAGGAATGGAATGTGCTTCATTGTTAGAGGGAGGATAGAGACACTTTGTTGTTAAACTGAAATAACTGAAAGGATCCGGGTTCATGTTTTAGGATGCAGACGGAAATGAAAACAAATCAGTGTTTGTAACAGGAGAAATAAATGTTTTAAGAGGCAGCTGCCTTCCTCAGGGTAGACCACATGGGAATGTAGTGTACATGAGATGGAGGTCAAGTGATACATTTCTGAAGGTGAATATCTGTACTGGTAAAAAGGAAGTTACTGATGCACATATCTATTGCATGTACTGTGGATATGCCTTCCTACTGTGAATGTTCTTTATTGACATTTGAAAAATTCTAGAAAGCACATTCAAAAAGAGCAAAGATAAAATACTAATAATTGAGACTTGCAAGTGCAGTTGTTTTCATGTTGAGGCCTATCTGTAAGAGATTAATCAGAATAAAATGCTGTCTTCAATAATTTCTTATAAGAAGGCTGTATCTCACCAAAATAGGTTATGTTTTGATGTATGTTTTCATGTATCTTTGCTATCATGTATTGTCTTTTTTCGTGGGCCAAAGCAAAATGTGACTCTTAATATGATCCAAATTAAGAAAACTGAGTATTTGGAGCAAAGGAATGCAGGAGGAAAACAAAGATACAGACATTCAAGGCCCACATAGTAATATCCGTCAACAGACAATGAATATTACTGAAGAAATGACTGCAGACTGTACTTCTGTCTAGACTTCAAGTGCAGAAGAAAATTCAGAGGTTTGGATGCATAGCTGCGTGTGCAGTGGTTTAATGGGAAAAAGGAGAGCAAGGTGGACGCTTCTCTCGCTTGTCTGGACATCGCCGTTTTGGATCTGGGATCACCATGTGTCAATCAAACCAAGTTTCATTGACACATATTTTACTTTCCAATTTTCCGTATTTTACATTCCAGTTTTTCAGGAATGCTGCCCATCTTCACCTCCTCCTATTTGCCTTAGAATCCCTACCTGTTTTTCACATTTTCTTCTTTTCTTTCTTTGCATTAAGAGAGTGTATGATTTTGTCCTCATTTCCCAGTGCTGTCCTACTGTGCAGGGGTTTCACGTAGTGTTTATTCCTCCAGCCTGTCATTCTCTGCTCTTCCTTCTTCACTTGCTCTACTACAGAGGCTGCCAGGTAGCTTTCAGTTTCCTAGGAACTTCGACCTTCCCAGCAGGTTTTGCTATACTCTACAAACAAAGGAAGAAGTTAGAACTGGAACTCTTTTAAATGTCCAAACATTTTGTAACAAAGTGTGTATTAATAATGCCAGTTGGAACACAGATTTTTTATTTTTTTTTTTAAACTGTGGGAAAGCAGTCTTCTCTTTATAAAATTCTGCATTCATTTTGCTTTTCAGTCTGTTTCTGTCTGACCTTGTCAGCAAGGGAAAATTGCCAAGAGGCACCAATGAGAGGCTACTTCAGAAGTAGCAGAGTTTCAGGCATTAAGGCTACATCCATATTAGTAAATTCAGCAGTGATTGGAAATATTTCCAGGCCCCTGCCACATTTTTGGTCTTTGCAAACTGACTTTATTCCAGAAATTTTCCAGACATTCGACTGTTTCCGTTATACAGTTTGCACGCTAGCCCTGTGTTTCGAACGGTATGTGAGTATAATGGCATAGACCTAGGCTGATCTGTGCCAGCTGATTTCAGCAAACAGAAATGTGCTCGAGCATTGCTTAATTGGGTAGCATAGATCCAATATCAGGAAAGTTTCTACAGACCTGTAAGGTCTTTATTTCTTCTGCCTTGCCCATCTCTCTCCCTTCAATGCAGTCTTGTAATCTCAAGCGTCCAACCTGTTCCTGTCCTTCCATCCTGTCTAAAATACATATAGATCTAAATTTATTACTGTGCTGTCTCCCCCACTTCTTTACTTTCCTTCAGCGTGGACTGAACTTACTGGGAGTGATATTGAATGCAATTCTTTGTCTGTAACAAACAACTCTGGCGGGCGGGGGCTCTCTCTTGTTTGTCTTCAGGTACATAAATAATAAAAAATAGAAATAAAAAGAATAAGACTAGACTTTGAGTGATGCCTCATCTCCCCTCTACTGCACGTCAGAGATTTGATGAATGATTATATTTCCTGTGAACTACAGTAAATTCATTCTTTAAGCTGACTGTATGCTGAGGGAATCTTTCTCTTTAAACTTGCTCAGGATTTTACCCAAAACATTTCAGTCAAAATTGAAAATTATAACTCCTTTTTTCTTTCAGATTACTTATGAACCAGCTTATTCACGGTGAAAGTAATTAGGGGATGTGATAAAGCCTTTTCTATTTTGCTTTGATTAAGTGATGTCTACATAGCTGTAAATATTTCTCTGTTTTATCAGGATGGTGATACTGGAATTGATTTTGGACATCGCTCCAGTTCAAGGTTGAATTTAAAGATCTTTTTGAGGCTCAGAAGAAGCAGGTGAGTTACTAATCTTTTGAGAATTATATTCTGCAGCTTTTGTGGAATTGCTGTTTTTGCTCACCAGTCCATATTCAAATAGTTGCTCTCTCCTTCCTCTCTGAGATGTATGGCTGCTTCTACTCTGATGACATCTTTTAGGCTTTCCCTGGCTTTTAAGTGCCAACCAGAGAGAAAAACAAAAAACAAAACAAAAAACAACAACACAAAGCCTAACGAAAAAAAGGGAACATGGTTATCTCAGCAAGGTCTCTGGAGCATTGGAGGAGGAGATAGGGTGCAGTGTAGAAAACTCCACTGCAACGAGTCAGATTTTAGCTTCAACCTGCCGGGGTATTGTCACGTCCTGCCTGTGAGCTGAAAAAATCATACCTGATGTTTTATCTAGAAGAAACGGAAAATAACAAAATTATTCCTTAAGAACTGTGAACAAAGATACAGTATAAAAGATCTTTTTATTTGATATGGTGTCTTTTGCATTTGCTCTGAGTCTTACTGTGGTAACGCTGTTGGAATCTCATGGCTGGCTTTTGCTATAAAAGGATTTTAGTACAGTTGGTAGAAAGAAATTAATACAGTGATCACTGAAGGTAAATTTTTGTTCCCTAAGTTGTTTATTGATGAGTGGCTAGAAAGAAGGTTCACTGAATAGTTTCACTATATCGTATTTGTTTAGAAAATTCTTTTGGATTATATTTGTGTAATTTTCTGCAATAATTGAGCATTTTTCAGCAAAAGAAAAGATTAAACTACTAATGAATTCCTGTGTTTGTATATTCGTAGTCTGTTAAAATGGGAATGACCTCTGTTCCATTGGGAACTAGGAATATTCCATAATGTCAAAGACCATGAGTTCAAATCTTGTTTGAACTGCAATGTGTGTTAACAGTCTGAACCTGCCTGTTCAGAATTGGTGTACATAGTACCACTCTGGGATTTGCATGCCTGCACTTAATACCTTGCTTTGCTCCAGACCTTCACATATATATTGAGTGAATCTTTAGATCTAGAAAGCGATATTCTGAAGGTATTTGTGTAAGATAAAAGCTTAGGAAGCCTCTAGCATCTATTTCAGATTTTTCATACTTGTTTAGGCAATATTGTCACATATAAGTTTCAAAATGTGCTCAACAGTTGCAACAATAGCACACAGGCCCAACTACTTACCCATACACTGCTATTTCTAGAGTAAAGACACACTATTTCTCTGCATGTGCAGCAATTTCTAAGGTATTACAAACTATTTAAATACTATATTCTCCTTAATAGAGCCATCTCCATGGACTGATGGCTTGGAAGAAAAGAGATAGTTCCAATAGAAGTTGATGGTGAGAGTAATTAGCGTTGAAACTGCTTATAACGAGTTTTCTGAAGTTCCACCCTCTGGGAAGAAGCATGGGCCTTTTTAACCTCATTTGAAGCACTACCAAACAAGACGATTCTCGTATGTGGTCCTCTGTGGCTGTCTTTACCCACTGGCTAATAAGAAAGAAAATTCCTTTCTTCTGAATTAATTTCACCTTTTTCCAATGAGCTTAGGTACAGGCCTGAAGGGTACAGCATGACCATGGTGGAACCAAGAAAAAAAGGGAAAGATACAGTTTGAGCTTAGTGTATTGTAAATCAGAGGGTCTAGAGCACTGAAAACTGTAGACTTTGATCATGTAGAAATTTGTGTATGGTTATATGTTAATATGTAGCAGTGTATTTACAAAAGAGTGTTTTTTCTTATATTACCCAGAGGAGAAACCAGTGAAAAAGGTTCAGACTCTTTGCTTTCTAACTAGCGGTGCATGCATGACTGTATTCCTATTACGTATTTATACACGTATGTCTGAAAGGTGTAACACAGACACTGTCTATAAAGAAGTAGTATTTTGGAGAGCTGTTTGTTTTGATAGAAACGTACTTAACACACTTTAACAGAGTGTGTTGTATCTGAAACCTGATGAGTCAAACAGATTTTTTTTTGAGAATGTTTTTCTGGAAATTGACTGTTTTTGGTACCAAATAATGTCAGAAATGCAGTAGTACTGACTTGTGCATCTATAATAGCTTGGCAGTATCATTTTATTGAATTCCAATATGTCTGGAACTTAAGGCATATGGAGGAAAATAACTGTTACTCTGTTTCCTCCATTATTTTCTTCCATAACTTGAAGTTAAGTCCAATCTATAAAAGCGCTTTCTGTAAAGAAAGCCAAACTCTTTTTTGGCTTCTTCAGGAATGGTCTCTCTTTTTTGCAGTACGTGAAAGCGGGAAGGGAATGTTTTTGTAGTCCGTGAGGAAATAGTAGTAAATTTTGACTACTGATTCTTCAGTATGTCGTACAGGGTTGATACTTTTTTATGGCAGGATATGGTGTCTCTGCACTGACTGAAAGCTACGATTCAGTTGTGCGAGTAGTGATACAAATACAAAAAAAGAAAATTGAGTTCACGAGTAAATTTTTATTACCATAGAGACATCTGTGTTTTTTCTACTCTGTTTTTAACCCACTTAAGACTTCAGGAGGAACATCTAGAAAACTGAATTAGAGTAGGAGAAGCTGAAACAAAGACAAAAGTCCATACTGGGAAAAAATGTTCTGATTTTGAAGTGATGACTTCAGCTGACACTGTTAGAGATTATTAGTTAACCAGTTACTTCTGGACTTTCAGAGTTAATTAGGCTTTGATGAAGAAGCTGGGGTAATTTTCTAAGTATTTTCTATATTTTTTGTGTTAGTGAACCAAATTGTAGATATAGAATTAATTATTATTGAATTGAGCTAACTCTTTGTGCTGGCAATTTGTAGAAAGAGACACGGTGCTAATTCCTGGCTTTTTCTCATGCTATAGGACATTACACTTGTGACTTGTGTATGCTTATTGTATATGTATGCATTTTGTTTACCTACTAAATATTCAGTCTTTCTCTAGATGTTTATTTTGCGTAGCACAAAAATACAATTTTGTGTTACAATATTGTCAGATTTGTATGAAGATACGTCTCGCAGACAGTTGTCTTGCAGCTGAACTTGAATTCTCTCAAGAGGTATGGGAGGACATACTGCTGGTGATCATGTCACAATGCCTGAGGTGTGAAACATTTGATGCTAGTGAATCATCCAAGACATTCCATCAGCCTGATGGTGGGTCGGCATTGCCTATGTCCATGACAAATACAAAAGCCTTCCACATGTCCGGTCAGAGGGCAGATGTGAAGGAGACAAAGAAATACAGCATAATGCTGAAAGGAAAATACAGTATCTGCTTTCCAAAAAGTAACTGGATGTGGGCTGGTGAGTTTTATCTCCAGTCTAGTTTCCACCAGGAAGTCTGAAACAATTAGTACTTTACTTTTTAAAGGAGTAGGTACTGATTATTGGGGAATTTTGAATGACCCGTCCAGAATTATTATTAATAGGTGTAAATTACTGATTTGGGAGAGCCTGAATGCAACATAAATGAAGTCAACTTCTACCAAAATGTCGTTGATAGAATTGAATTTCTGGTCTCAGACTAGGAAGGGTTAGATTTTTGCTATGATTATACGAAGTATCAAACCATGGATTTAAGCTGGCCGGCTTTTCAGTTCAGCTGAACATTAAGTACAGTCTAAATGGTCTGGTTTGCTGGCAAGAGCACTATTACAATAATCTGCTTTTTACAGCCCATATCAAATATGAACTTGCATCACTTATTGCAAACTTTGTGCTTTGGGAGATATTTTCACAGCATCTAGGACTGATACCCCACATTTCTTGGAATTAGTCCTTAATGATACCATCTTTAGAAAATGAGCTGTTGCTCAAAAACACTGATTATTTTGTGGTTTTTATCATAGAAAATTTTAGAGAAAAGCTAGCTGAAATTTGATGTTTTTTTCTAGTAATTTTATGACAGAGAGATGGTATGCAGATAATAATTTTATGCTTCTTTTTTTCTGTGGTATGAATAAGAGAGGTGAGAACTCTTAATTTCTAAGAGAACTGAATGCACGTTTCTAAATGTGGCCTGCTTGAGAACAGAGGACCATTACTGTAGTTGTCATGTAAAATAAAGTTGGAGTCTGAATCTCCTTTTTAGCTGTCAGCTTTATTAAGGAGCTACTGGTGTGTTGAGCTAGGCACACACATTATATAAGCAGTGTGTGGTAGTGTCTAGGGAGAATTTTCTCTCTCTTCTCTGCTGCTTTATTAGGTCTCTCTCACTCATTCGCTGTTGCCCTGTCTTACTCCAGCTTTCTGGCTGCAACTCACAGCACAGTAGGTCTAATGTAGATTGACGCCTTTGCTAGAGGACTGATTGAAACTTGTGTCTCATAGTTGCTAATGCTCACTCAACCATTTTATTGAAGATAAAGTAAATAAAATAGATTGCCATATGAGAATTCTCTTGAAATCAAATGGAATAATTTGACAGGTTTAAGCCCATGAAAAAGCCTAAGCATTGAAGCAGATGGGAATGCTTTTTTATGCACAATATACCAGGATAAGGTGCCTGCTGGCTTGATGTTAAACTGTTAATGTTTTTTTTTTCTTTTACCAAAAGTCTAATTGCTGGAAATAGTATAATCATTTCCAGTGAAATTTCCGTTGTTCTTTAAATTGTTACTTCTCTCAAATAGACAGATTTTGACTTAAAAAAAATAAAAATGATCTAGAGTAATGGCTATACAGATTTTCTTATTGCTTCTTTAAGAGACTGGTGATGATCATGTTGATGACTGAGGTGTGAAACGTTTGATGCCAGTGAATCATACAAGTCATCAGCTAGATAATGGCTTGGCATTAACTGCCCACAAAGAAGGATAAGCCTTGTACACGTTTGGTCAGAAAGGAAACCAGAGATGGATCACCAGTCTCTTAAAATTTAATTTTAAAGCTGTGCGGTGTGATACTACTTCTAGAGTGCATTGCAAGGTCCTCAAGATTAACTAAGGTTGAGTTTATTAGTTGATAAAAATAATTTTGTGAAATAATGCAAAGTACATTATTAATTTTATAGGTTTTAATAATTAAATAACATAATTTAGAGTATTACATTTGAAGCTGCTAAAATAGACTCTGACATTCCTAAAAATATGTATGAAATAGTACATTAAAGATAAGAATTGCTACAGCTATTGTGCCTAACTATTTAGAATGATGTTCAACAAAACCCAAATGTTCAATTTTTAATTTTATAAAGAGTTGCTGTAGAGGAGTAGTGTAGTGTGCCCATGTTATTTTTAGAAAAAAGATGATACATAATAAGGTGAGCTGAAAAAGGTAATATTTACCTCTTACTCCTATGTCTGGTTGACAATAGGTATTGTTTTTTTTTAGTTGCACCAACAGGTGTGTGAGTAGAAGTAGTATCTTAGAAGTTTTTACTTGAACCACTATTCAAGAAAACAAGGCACTTTAATACAGTAAAATACTTAAAACTCTTTTAAAAGAGTTACCAGTAGAAATAAAAGAATAAAAGAAGTTAAAAACTATATGAGTGTTTGCAGGTACAGTTTCAATTTCCTAAGTAGAAAATATATTCATTTACTTACCAAATGTATTCCTTATGTTTAAACAGTTTGCTTATTTTCTTTGTGTTAGACCATTTGCTATCATAGAGTCATTAAAGTTGGAAAAGACATCTAGAATTATCTAGGCCAACCATCTTCCTACCACCAATATTGTCCACTAAGCCATGTTCTTGACCTTGTGTCTTTTCCTGACCTCACGTACTTTGAAGGCAACCTGTATGGATTTCACGCAGTAGTTCTGGGAAGAAAGAGAATAACCAGTAAGTATTTGAAGGGTAGTGGCAACAAGGAAGAAGGATCTCTTAGAATAAACACAGTAGTGCAGCTGGAGTTAGCAGGATGAAATTAAGAAAAAAGGTGAAATGTAGGTAGATTGTCATGAGAAAACTTCTGTTCATAAGTTGGTAAGTTATATTGGGATACCAAATAATTTCCCTAGAGAAATGAAGGAAAATGCTTTCAGTGGGATCTTTTTGTACTGTTCTGTACTATTCTGTGCAGGGCAGCAGTCACTTGCGACTCTACTATAGAGAGTAGATTATCTGTGAAGTACTTGAATGGTAGTCTAGTTTACTGCTTGCATCAGTTACATACTGAGAAACTGATAAAGAGTGAGTTTCTTAAGTGTATAGAATATAAAGTGAACAAGAATAAAATGATGTTGTAAAATGATACATATATATTCCTTACTGCAGCTTTACAGAATCACACAGATTCACAGAATCATAGAGGTTGGAAGGAAATCATCCAGTCCAATCCCTTGCTAAAGCAGGTTCCCTACATTAGGTTGCACAGGACAGTGTCCAGGAGGGTTTTGGATGTCTCCAGAGGAGACCACAAAACTCTCTGGGCAGTGCTCTGTCCCTATCACAGTGAAGTTCTTTCTCATGTTCAGATGGAACTTCTGTGTTCCAGTTTGTGCCCATTGCCCCTTGTCCTGTCACTGGGCACCATTGAAAAGAGCCGAGCCCTATCCTCTTCATACTGCCCTTTAGATATTTATAAGCATTGATAAGATTATAAAAAGACTGTTGATACTTAAGGATGGAAAGCTTGTAAGGTTCCACGAATATTGGTTTTGAAATAAATTATGAATGAGCTATTCGAAAATGACTTGCAGGAGTGAATTGAAAGACTGGAAAAACATAGTAAGGATAGATTTCCAGATTAACTTTCTAGAAGAGTTACTTGTGTTGGTGTGATCAGTGGAAGGGATGGCGCTAGTCAAAATCATACTGCAAATGTGATTGTGAATAAATCTAAGAAAATGTGAATGATATTCTCATTTTTTCCCATATCGGTCATATTTTTAAAAGGAAAAAATAGTCTGCTGTGTTTATAATCCAGAGCACTGGCACCAACTGAGCTCTGGAGAGATCTTTTCTCTTTGTTGTTGTTGCCATGCTGATGACTGTGTGTGTCTGGCCAAACTCTTCATGCTCTCGCAACATCCCAGACTTTTAAGTTTCAGCGCTTAAAAAATAAAATTTAACGTCTGGGTCACCAGCAAGATAGGGCTTCCCATCCTCCTGGAGGAAGTCTCTTCTTGTTCATCCTGTCGCACACTTTCTGTTCATGAAGCAGGATGAAAGAGTTCTAGCTTTGTTTTTCTATGGGAGGGACAAGACAAGGAATCAACAGCTCTGCTTCAGATCTCCATGTTAGTTCTTTTGTTTTCCTCTTTTACATTCTATGAATTAAAGTTTTCAGGAGGTGTTGTCTTTCTGAGGAGGCAACAGAGAACGTAATTAGCATAATTAGATTTTAATTACATATGTAGTTTCCTTTTTTCTTCCTTCTTTTTTCTCCTCTTCCCTTGTAAGTGATCCAAGATAAAGATTCACTGCTCATTTCTGTGTTGGGATGTCTTTCCTATCTATCACAGGTTTTTCTAGTTAAATTGGAAAGCCATTGGATGTTACCATTGGGAAGCAAATGCATAGGCCTGTATGCTCTCCAACACATTGATTTAGAGAGGAAAAAAAAAAAGCAAATTATATCAAGAGAAATAGAAACCTCAACAGTAGTTTACATTGGATTTCTGTAAAACTTAAGGAAACCAAATGTGGTTTCCATTATTTCTCAGAACAACTTATTTGTGCTGCTTTTCAGCATGGTTTCTTATTTGAACGTGTATGAATTGATTGTGAAAGGCTGATTTTCATGTTATAGTTGCCCCTTTTTTCCAGAAACACAATAAATTATTTATATTTTCAGGATGCTCTTGAAGTTATCAAAACTAGAAATACGCCTGCAACACATGTGATAAATCAGCTATTTAAAATCTTCATTTTAAATAGAAAAAAAATTGCAAGTGATATAGAAAGCCATTCCATACATCTGACTACATATGGAAGAAATAGCAGCAGATCTAATTCCTGCAAATAAATGGGATCTTGGAAATGGAATAGATGTTTATGTGATTGCTTTGAGAGTTAACCTCCCTAAAAAGCTGATTTTATATTAGCTTTGTATTTGTAAGTGATGCTTGTTAACTGTCTTGGAGAGTGATTTCTTGTGTTCACTGGAAAATGCATTACAGGATCTGGCAAAGGAAGAGGTAATGATTTTTTGATGTGGGCACTGTCATCTAGGAACTGGACAAAGATCTCTGTCCCTCAGGAACCAGCCCGCGACATTTTAACGCAGTCTGTAAAACAGCTATTTAGTGGTAATAGCTGTCAGTCATGGTTTACCGGAGATACATTTTTAGTGGTGATCTGAAGAGGATACCCATGCCTAACTGCATTAGATTTTTTACACAACCCAAATGTTCAGTTTAATTTTTGGAGTAATTTTTACTTATTTTTCTGAGTACGAGTCATCTGTTGAAACATAATAGGTGGTATCTGGGTTCATGTGATGGCTCTGGTCCCACCAAGCATGCATGTATAGATTTCGGTACCTATTTGAAAATTCAGTGTGTTATTTGGAATTAGTGATGGTTCTGTAGAAGAAAATACCAGGTATATATTCATAGACTGCAAATTTATACGTGCCTGCTTATAATTTTAAACAATATATACGGACATCTTAAGAGTAAGCTATAAGGCTTGCTGCATTGGCATGTACA
>JAOWBP010000001.1:21733021-21761761 GCA_028571105.1 Tragopan temminckii | reverse complement strand
CTTTCCCTTTCCCTTTCCCTTTCCCTTTCCCTTTCCCTTTCCCTTTCCCTTTCCCTTTCCCTTTCCCTTTCCCTTTTTTTTTCCTTCTTTTCCTTCTTTTCCTTCTTTTCCTTCTTTTCCTTCTTTTCCTTCTTTTCCTTTTCCTTTCTCTTTCCTTTCTCTTTTCTTCTCTTTTCCCACAGAACTTTTGCTTTATTTCAGCCTTTTTTCTTCTGTCAGGTTTCCACCAGTAGGTACCATCCCATAAACCAGTATGTCCTACTAAAGGCCACGTGTTACTTAATCATAATACTTTATCTGAAAGACGAGTGAAATAAAGAGACTTTGCAAGCAAATAGAATTTTTTACTGTATATTCTGTAACCATAAGGGGATTACTTGACCTCTTGTGTCTTTTGCACACATCAAACTCTATTCTGAAGCTGTCTTAAAGCTTGCAGTAGCTCATCCTCTAGGGATTTTCCTTTTGTCTGTCAGTCCACAGATAGGAAAACATGTCCAGTCATATTTTGTCATATGTAGAGCATCTCTGCCTTTTGATTGTGAATACTCCTATCAAATACAAAAATACTTTGTTGCACGGAATCTGCGACTGGCACTCACGTGGTATTTTCTGATTAACAAATTGGCATCTTAATAAGGGTCGATTTGGGAATTCATTGACCTCAATTAAGTCTTTCCTAAACTAACACTTGCTTTCAACCAAAAAACTATAGAATTCTCTGTAAAAGAGTATTTTTTGAAGGCTTAGATGTGTACATTGCTTTGCAGCCCCAACTATAGAGACGGGCATGGGCATGTGCACGCTGCTCTGGCTCAGGCCTAGTTTCAGCCATGTCTGCTTACAAAAACATCTAGCTGTTCCTTCCGCTTAATGTGAGTGACAAGTGCTGAGTAAACTCCCATTCCCTGGCTGTATCAGTGCTGTTATCACAGCAGATCTCACTTCTTAATGCAAACTGTGGCTCAGAGATGATGGCATATGGTGCTGCAGCTATCAGCAAACCTGTTTTTAAACTACCACCTATGGCTTATTTTTCTTTTTCTGACGGTATATCTTATTTCCTGTGACATTTTGTTTGGGTTGGAAAGTAAAGGTGAGTAACTGTACTTCTATATGAGAAAGCCTTCCACACTTGCTGTAGTTGTTCAAGTATGCCTTGAGAAGTATGGTGAACTCTTAATTTTCTTTTCAGTCCCTTGTCAAATTAAGGACACCATGTAACTCCATGCTTAGAACCTGGTCTAAACTATACTTTGTTTCTAAAATTTTCAAGACTATAAGGAATGTCTGATAATTTTCTTATGAGATTCTACATGACATTGACTGCCTTATCTTCCTATTGAATTTAGTCCAGGTGAGTCCTGTGCTGGAGTAATTATTAGTAATTTGGGAATTTACTGATTTTGTGGCTTATTCAAACAGGTGAGTGCTATAGTTAGGTAAACAGCACCTCTCTGGGTTATCTATCTGTCTTCCAGGAGTGCACTCATTATTTAAAGGTCTCAGTAGTTACAAAAATAATTAAATAGAATAAATGAATGAATAAAAAAATAAAAATTAATTATAATTTTGTTGTGAAGTACTCTTTGTCTTCATCTCGGTGCATTGTTACAAAGTCAAAATACTTAGTATTGTAATTGCAGTTTGGAAGTGGGGAAAATAGAAAGTAATATGGACAGTAAAAGTGCAGTGTACAATGGAATATTTCTCAAGCTTCTTCCAAACTGGAATAATCTGAAGAAAAATTATGTGGGATGAGGTGTCTCCTGTGCATTTGTAGGTTGATACATAAAAATGTTTGCGGTCCTTCATTTACGTTAGCAGTGCTGACTCTAATTTTGTATCTTTTCAGTTAACAATGTGCGATTTTTGAGCTTCTCCATGTAATATTTGCTATTCATTCTTCTACTTTGACCTCTATGTAGAACACTGTGTTTCTGAGACTGAGAAATAAGAATACAGATAAATATAGTGTTTGTCTTTTTGCTGGGAAGGTACACAACCTATTCCTTGGTTCAAAATTGCAAAAAATACAGATGCAAATTATTTCTTGGAGCACTCTCCCCTACTTACGTTGAATGTATTCGTCTGCAGTATAGTCTCAGTCTTGAGCAACTGTTTTGGTCATGAGGGGAAATGATTTGGCATAAGAAATGCCCAGAGTCCTTTTTTCCTAGCTGCTGATGGGGTGACTGGGCTCTGAAAGCGAACCAAGTCTCAACTCCCTTGTCCATATTTCACAAATGCTTTGGCTGATCAACCAGCAGCGCCTCACTAGATCATAATTCCCTTTGCTTAGGGCTTCATGTACTTAGAAAAAGTTTAGAATCTTATCTCATTTACAGCCTTGTTTCTGTATAGCTTTGTGAGTATCTCGACAGTATTTTTTAAGGTCAGATTGTTAATGCTCATAATCTAGTTCAACATGATAGAACTAGTAACCAATAAAGCATAATCAAAAAGAAAACTATGTAGTAAGAGCAGATTTGTTTCTGTGCATCTCATGATGACAGGAAACGTTCACTAATTATTTGTTCCATGCTTAGAGGGACCAAGTCTAAACCCCTGGCATACAAAAAAAGAGAAATATTTATCACCCTCTACGGTGGTAATTACCAGTAATACCAGTAATAAAAAAGCCTGAAAAATCCCCGTATGAGGAATTAAGTAACTGGTTGTTTTACCATGCAAAGATTTGTGTATCATTTTTTCCGATTAAATTCTGATTAAACTAGTTTTCTAACCAGCAGGTGGAAGTGCAAGGTAGGGAGCCAGGATGGTATTACTGCTGGCAGTCATGAAAACATCAAGCCTTTAAGAATAAAAAACAATATCTCTTTTTCTTTGTTCTTTGAAAACAGGTTTTCTGTTTTCTGGGTTCCAAACAAAAGAATTAAACTTCCCTATACTGGCTGTACAGATCAGCATTGATGCAGTGCACAACTGACCTGCCTTGCAACTCAGTAAATGCAAATTGCTTTACTTAGAGCAATTTGGAAAACAGTTCCTCTTAAGTAGTACACATTAAATTTAAGTAAGAACATAATCTGTTTTTTTTTGTTTTTGTTTTTGTTTTCCACTGTTCTTTATTTACTGCTGCATTTTTCTTATATTTAATGTTTCTGGTTTGAATCCCGTTCTCTGAAGGTTCATGTTGTTGAAGGGATTTGTTCTGTTACCTTTAAGCAAAAGCAGATATGCTCACCAGCTGTAGGGCTGGCACGTACATGGAGTTACAGATAGATGGAATACGACTTGTATAAAATCCCTTTGTGTTTGTTTCAAACTCAAAATGCACTTGAGCATAACTCAAATATGTGAATTGCATGGATACATCAGCAATTTTTGAGTCCCACATAAAGAAATCTAAATATTTCAGAAATGCCTGCACATACCCATATACTTACAAATAAAAATACAGCAGTAATGGTTTGCCTGTGGAGCAGTACTCTGTTCAACCGTGTGAGGGGTTTTAATCATCCCAAATTTTAGTCAGCGTTCATACTGTAGAAACTCTGAAATGTCAGGCAAAATGTGGCTTCTCTGCTCACTTTTAAAAGTTAAATTTCGGGCATTTGCTTCATCAACATTCACTCTGAGGGTTTCAGTTTGCGCAAAGAAGGCTCTTTAAAAAAAAAAAGACGACTATGAAGTAGTTTGAGATTTGGCAGCTGTGAGTTGTGCAGTAAAGTTGGATTTCAGATTTAATAGATTAGTTGCATTTCTAGATTCCAAGCAGTTGTCAAATGGTTGCCTTGATCTCTGGAAGAGGCAAGGAATAAGTGAAAATACATGCGTCTATAGCATCGAGTCTGCATTTTTCAGCTTATTGTGACCACTGGGGAGAAAAAAAGCCTTTATTTCAATATGAAATGAATACAAAAGAAAAACTGACCATGTGTCCGATTTCATTAAAAAATATCTTGTCTAGTAAATATAATACAAGTTGGATTTGGCTTTGATATTGTACGTCTGTGACGATTTCATGTATGAGGTTTTTTTCCAAGTAGCTTGCCCGGTACTAATTAAAACCAGGGAATTTAACTTCTCTGCTCTTTTGTGAAAATGAGTCTGTTCGGATTAATATCTCGCCTGTAAACTGAAAGGAATGTTACAAGATTGTTTTGGATAATTTGTGAACTCCAACTGCAAGGTGCTGGGTAATGTTTGTGCTATCACACGCTTGTTTACCTTTGCAGATTTAGAAGGTGTTTTCAACACTCGATGCGTAATAATACCTAAATGATATACTTTGGCATATAAGAAATTGTAATGCCATTGCGTGCTTTTCTAGGAATGCTCCTATTTTGTATAGTAGCAAGAGGCTCGCTCCTTGGAAATAAAAGAAGTGAAGTAGCCTGAAAAGTATCACATGATGGCACTGTTTCCATTTCCACCTCCAATATTATGAAATAAAGTGATAATAACCTGGTATTAAAATGGTATGTAATGCCAATGTACTTTGTATAATTTATGTAAAAGAAAAATCTAACCACTGTGGTTATTAATATAGGTATTAAAATGGATGTATAGATTTCTCAGAAAAGTGTTTTGTAAAACTTTACATATTTATAATATTCCTTATTTTGATTGTAAAGCGAGAATTCAGCACAATATGTGATGTTTATGAATGCTGAACTGTACAGATCCGTTTAATGTTGTATTCGGGGGAAAAAAAATCTGTTAATTGTTGTGTAAATTAGATGTTTTATTTTTTGTTTTGATTTTATTGTGGAAAGAAAGCTAATGGCTGTCCTTTTTGTATTTAATATAAAGCCTTTTTGTGGTAAATTAGATCATTAATACAGACACATTTTTAAAAAATGCAAATTAGCTTTCCATGAGCAGAAAAGAGCTTAAAGTGTAGTAAGGTCAGAGGCAGGATCAGGCATATTTATAAAATGAATTATATTCAAGTAGGAATATGAGGGGAAATATGAATGTAAAAAAACCCAGTGATTTATAGTAGGTAGATGTTAGATGTATTATTTCATTTCTAGATATGGATATACTGACTGAATATCTGTAAATGTGCATATTCTTTTTAGTAAAATTAATAATAATTAATGTTTTTATTTGTGGAAGCATCGATTTTCATTTTTAGGGAAAGACATTGCTGCTTAAAAAAAAAAATAAAATGGGTGTGATTCTGCCGTGCTGCGATTTATATTAGAGTAAGGTAAATATTCATCATCATTCTGTCATACGAAAATTGGACTATTTTATACATTTTGCTATTAGGTGGATCATTGCAAAACCAAAACCCTGCAAGAGGAATTAAGAAAAATACCCACTGGTGATACAGAGCTAATAGCTGGGACTTGGAAATCTGCCAGATTGGGTGCTTGCACTCCAGGAATGTTCTTTGCCAGTATAAACTTCTGTTTTGAACAGTGAGATTCCTCTTTGTGGGTTTTGTGTGTGTGTGTGTGTGTGTGAATGCGAGGGAAGCAGAAAATGCAAAAAAAGCAGAAAGTAAAAAACAAATGCGATGTAAAATTTCACTTCTGTCTAGCGAATTATCGAATGCAACTAAATAGAAAAAGGTATAATAAATTCCTCCGAACTTCATCAGTAGATTGGTTTTAAATGATACCAAGAATGCATTCCAAAAACCTTCAAAAGAATATATTATATACTATATGTCGTAACGTTTAATCGCTGAAGAAATTGGCTCCTGTTGCTAAAATTGGTAGTAGAAGCTCACTATGCTCATCTATTAAAATGTTTTTAAAATCATGGGAGATCTTTAATTTACTTATTTTAGCCAGTAAACAGTATTTCCATCATTAAGATTGGCCATACTCAAGTCTTTCCTGGATATGCTGTCTAAAAGCAGTGCTTTGCACAAGTGTTGCAGTATTAGTCTGCCCCTCTCTCAGCATCTGATAGTCCTGGCTGTTACATGCAAGAGCAAGATATAAAAACTGTTACTGTTATTTGCAGTGTTTTTGCAAAGTTTTTAAAAGATCTGGTGACATAGCTGGGCTCATGTAATAGCTGACAGTATATAAGAAAAAGCGTTCATTACTCACAGCTGTCTATTCATTTCTGTGTCCCATTTGTTCATGTATGAGGTGAAGAATTTCAGAGTACAGAAAGGGAAGACTTTTCTGCTTAGTGTATTTCACCATTCAAATTACTTGCAATTTCAAAATGCCAGTGTTACTTTTCAGGACAAATTTCATACAATGGTAATTCTGTGATTATTCATCCAGTTTAATTAATTCAATTAAGTAAGTCTGCTGTCAGGTGTTCTTTTAATAATTGAATCAACATGCAGATACATAATAAGCATAAAAGCATTTCTGTGGCTGCAGTAAATTTAGATCCAAAAGAATCTGCTATTCCACTACATTTGATATAGATTATTCTATAATATTTCAGTAATGGGTTGCACAAAGGCTGCCTTTTAATTCTTTGCTTTCTCAAATGTCTGTATATATAATGGTTTAAAACAGAAGGTGTTCAAAAGAGGGTGACCTTTTTCCATTACCATAGTTCCTGTCATTAATGCATTATAATTTTCTTTAGAAGTCTGGAAAAAATGTGTATATGTGCACTCTGTAGCAGGTATGAATCAAAGTGTGTTAGTGAAAGTTAAGAATTGTCTGTTATTACTTAAAAAAGAGAAAAAGATAAAAAGAAAAAAAAAAACAACAGGAGAAGTAATCTTATTGTTATTTTTACTGTGGAAGTTTAAACAAACCTTACACTTCATACAAAGCAGTTTCAGACTTGAAAGTTTTGGCATCTGTAATCTGAACAGCAGTTGACTGAGTCAGGTACTAAAAATAATGTGCCCCTTAACTAAATGTAAAACCAACAGAATGTTGTATTAGGCTGAACTGCATATAGAGGACAATAACGCATCTCCATTCCCTGTTATCTGCTGCCATAGCATTTATTTTAATAACGCGTATATTAAAGAACATGGTGAATGATTCACTTGGTGTACTCTCAATGGTGCTTGATGTCATAATTATTGTAAATATTAATTGCTGTGCTAAAAATGTAAGCAGGATGACTTTGTATTAGATGAAAAATGAAAATAGTCTGTGTACGGGTAAATAGATAATCATACAAAAGTAATTGGGGTTTTAAAACCCCAATCTATTCTGCCAGCATGAGCTCGTTTGCATGTTAATCACAAGAGTGATTTCCTACTTCACAAGGAAGTCCACACTCTTTCATAACCACTTTTAATTGCATTTAAAATGTTGCAGGGTTGGGATATTAGAAATGGAGGCGTATCAGTGTCAAATTAATAAAAAAATGTTTCTGAAAATCTTTATAGGCTACAGATTATAATATTATAGTCGTTTTTGTTACAAAATACAAAATGTCTGTTCAGATAGATTTTAAGTGAGGGATGTTAAGCGATAAAAACAGATTAATTTGTACAGCTGTTGTTTCTTCAGAAACGTGATAAATGGAAACCTAATTGTAAGTGGAAAATATAGGATGCATTTTTACCAGTAACTTGCTTTACAGATTGATGGGGCTTGATAGATTCTTTCATTAATTTCCCATTTATCAATAAAATGGTATATTAGTAGCAGTTAAAAATGTTTTTGTATTAAACCACAAGTCAGTCTGACAATAAAAATTTGTTTGCTATATTTCTTTAAGAGATGCAGCATTTAAAATGCATTTTTGTTCAGAGAAATGCAGTTAATGATTTTAATGGAAAATAATGTCTCTGCTTTCACATATAGATATTTACTGGTTATTTTGAAATTATTTACTAAATGCAGCAAATGCAGATCACAATTTATGTAATTTATATTTGCTGTATGCTGTCATTTGAAATTACGCTAGGAGGAATTGTGACGGACTCTGTGTATTTTGTTCTTGTTGACAGTAAAAGCTGCCTTTAGGAATAGAGGCAGAAACAAGCACAGTGAAAATCTTGTTCACAGTGCTTTCCTCCCCTTTAAAGTTTGAAGCTATGGAGTAATAAACAGACAACATTTTAAGTGATTTTGTGATATTCACATAAGATTCAACAGAGCTTTCTCAGTAATCTGTAAAAGGCCAATGTCAAAGTAAAGACAAAATGACTTGTTCTCTGAAGACCGGAATGAAGAAACGTAGCTCTCTAATAAAATGGTGTAAGTTCACAATGGTTACAATGTGATCAGTCTCAAAGATACAAAAACTAATTTTTAGTTGAGCTGTTAAAAATTATATATTTAAGAAGATGAAAAGTTTGAGGATTAAAGAAAAATCACTCACAATTTTAAAGAGGGTATATTTGCTTTCATCACCAGGTGTTCTTTCTAATATAAATTACCAAGATGATGTTTCCATAACATAGCTTGGGGTGCTCTGGAGATTAAAACTACCAAAACAGACCTATTAAATTTTTCATAGGGAGGGTCCACGAGGGATAATAAGCCAATATTCCTTGTCCCATATTCCAGATGTTTTATGTAATTCTGCATCTTTCTAAACCTAAATCGTAGCTTTTCCAGAAAAAAATGTACTATGGAGACTGAGATGAAAGGCAGGAACTGTTGAAATGTTAATTTTACTGTCTGCTGTTGAGGTCTGTTACCTTTTTTGTATTTTTTTTTCTTACTCCCAGTAGCTCAGTTCTGTTTTATGAATGTTGTGGTATTTCAGTTGTTTGAAGTTTTGAAACTTGGAGCATGACTTTGACTTAGGAAAACACAATGCCACATGGTGTGTGACATGCTGATGGATAGTCTTTGTTCCATATGATTCACACTTTTTCTAATTCCAGCTCGTTTCTTGATGATAAAAGTAAAATTTAAAGATAAAAAGACGGTAACAATTGTGATACGGAACAGAATAATTAGAGATAGAATAATGCTCTTTAGTAATTTTTTAAATAATAATTTAATGAGCAATAAATAATAAGTTGATTTTTTTTTTTTCTACATAGACCGTGGACACTTAAAACAAATACTGGGGGTACTGCATGGTTACAGAATATTTATTTGCGTTGCTCTGACATAGTTGATGCTTTAAAATAGAATACTGCTATGCTTCAAAAGGCAGCTGGCAAATGGGATGGTCTAAATGCCCCAGGCGGGGTCTTCAGGCTCCTGCTCTTTTCCTCCTGTTGTTCTCCAGTGATGGCTGAGCAGTAGAAAAGCCCACAGAACATTATGCTTACTACAGTTTGGAACAGCGTTAGGTCTGATCTAAGTGATCTGGTTGGCTTTTGATCCAACACAGGATACAGGTGAGGTAATCTTAGATAGTGATTATACAAGGGGATGCAATTAATGCATTGTGAAGTGGAATTCCTTTGCTTCTCAAAGTTCTGTGACCAGCTAGGTACACCTGGTTTCTGACTGGTCTGTGTTTTTTTTTTCCCCTCTGATCAACTGTTTTCAACATAGTGCATTGTTCGAAGACAGTCATCTCTCACCACATCACTTTTTCTATTTTTTGTATTAATTAAGTTTTTAAAACTTTTATTCTTTATAATTTATTGCACTGCAGTTTCATACTTTCAGAGAGTACAGTATGACTTATATGCAGACTTGTGCTATTAATGGCTAATGCACTGATATTATAAATACTTAATGAGTGCTTATCATTGCCTTACATTTGATGTTCCTGATTCTTTAGAAATACAATTATTATCTGCTTTCTCTCTCGCTCTCTTTTTATGAGATTTAGGTGGAAGTTGCCATGTTTTCCGTAAGATGATGGTATCATATGTACTTGGAAAATGCCAAAAGTTATAGGGGAGAAACTATTTGCTTAAACTTTGCCATTGATTTAATTTAACGTAACTTGATTTAACTTGCTTTCATTTGGAAAACAAAAATGGAAAAAAACTCTCACTGTATTTAAACCTTCCAACTGGAAAGCTCCTATTCCAGTTCTTTTGACCTCTAACTCTTTACAAAAAATACAGAGGGAGAGACGTGATTATCCTCCTGAGTCTAAACTAAGAAACCAGGTAACCTCTGTGTGTGCTCCATGTGTTTTTGGGAAAGAAATTCTGGCTTCTTCTAAATCATAAAGAGGCAAAGAAGAAGTGAAAAACTGTTTTATATGTTTTTCACCTTTGGGAAGAAACAAGTAAGAAAACATACAATTAATTCCTAAGGAGATTTACTCCTTTCTCATGGTGGCTATAGTGCCTGAAGGAATGCTGTATATAATGTCCATGAAACAGTGTGGAGAACTGTGTCAAATTCTAAAATATATTCTGAACCTTCTAAAAGCGTACATGTTTGGGCCATGACTTTAAATGAGGTCTATTTAACAAGTTGTTGTAAAAACAAATTTTTAGCAGAACTTCACGAATCTAAATTGTTCTGTCGGTTCTGTGACTTTAGAGATTTTGGGAAGAAATGGGCACAGCCTGTTTTTTTTTTTTTTTGGTCACAACTTAGTTTATTGTTGAATTTCTGAGCATGCAACATTCCTGTTTGTATGGGCAATATTAATGATACTGCTTCCTTTTACACACTTGAGGTTTTTTTCCATGTGTTTTATTTTTTTATTTTGCCATAGCTTAAGTGTTAGGGCTGAAAAGTGGGGCAAAATGTTCCTTTTATCTTTTAAACATGTACATCTTTTAAACATTGATTGCAGTCATTTTCTCTAATCTGTTTCCATAGTTTGTTTCTACTTGTTTCCTAGAGGCAGTATGGTGTGATTGTTCTGCCACAGTTCATACTAGCTATTACAAATTTTACACAGTTTTCAGGTCAAGTCTTTTAATGTCTATTGTTAATAAAAGCAGCAGAGTTCTCCAGTATAGACAGAACTTTTATAAGTGTGTGGCAGTGTAACGGGGGCTATCTGGATGGACTTGGATGTTTGATCTCCAATGGTTTTTCATTGGGATGAGTATCCTCCAGTTTGCACATAAGCCTTTCGAAACACTGTCTACACACTTGTTAAAAATATTATTTTATGTTAAACACTTCCATACTTTAGTGTGCTTTCCCCTCTCCTTTGTGTTTTCACATTCACAGCCACAAATTCAAACTACTTAACAAGAAGTGTGCTTCTTACAAGTAATCCTACAGGGCACCATGAGTGTCAGCTCCTGTACTTAGGTTTATTGTGGTAAAGTTAGTGTAGAAACAAGGAAGGTGCTAGATAGGCCATGTCCTGAGGAGTTTCATTGCATGGGTTGCAGATGAAGAAAGAAAAGGTAGGACATACAGGTGGATGGAGAACGGTGGGCCTGCATTTGCAGTGCTGGAGGCCATTTCCATGAGCAGACTTTGGGCTTCAGCAAGCTGTGAGAGGGACATTTGCCTGTGGTTGGATGGGCCAACACCGCTTGTCTTGCAGGGATGGACCTGCCTAGGTCTCTTTGGCTCTACCATTTCTAACAAATCAAACAGGCCTGGGGTCTATTCACCACCTCAGAAGGAAAATGACACAGTGTCTTCTGTCCTGATCTCTGCACAGCCCTTTCCCAGACAGGGAGGCCTCCACCATACTGCATGTTGAGAGCAGTCCCTTTTTTTCCTTTTTTCCTTTGTTTGCTGAAATTTAAGGGAGCTGATCTTGCTGCTGCTGCTTCTGCAGCTTGTTCTGATCGTTTAGCCCTTGTCTGGGTTTCCCCTGTGTATTTCCTTCTTTTTCATGGTGAAGAACCCTGAAGGGGTCTCTCCTCTGTAATTCTCAGTTGGAAGGAAAGACCTGTAGGCTGCACTGCCTTGTTTGGGCTTCACTCGTGGTCTCCCCCTGCAAGTGCCCCTGCATGGCATCACTGCTCCGGCTCCTGCTGCCTCACCTCAGGAGCTGTGTCTGCATGCAGAAGCACCTGGGGAAAATGCAAATACTGCAGTATTTACTGAGACCTGGCCTTGTTATTCTAACTAATGCGAACTCTTACTTCTGTTAATTATTTTCATATACATTTGTAACTTGATATGATCTCGCATCAGTGAAATGAGGATCATACATATTCATTTATTCTTTGAAACTATGGAAACAGTCTGGCTTTTAGATCTATTTGCCATATTATTTAGTTTGCCCAGTGCAGATAATGTGTGTGTTGGTCAGGGCTTTGTTTTACTTAAGAAACGAGAATCAGTCTGTTGTAGACCACGTCCTCATATCACAGAATCATAGAATAGTCTCTTACAGAGGGGCCTGCTTGAAATGCATTTTGTTATGATTTATTTTTAATTCAGACACTTTCTCATTGGATTGAGCATTTAATGACACGATCCCAATATTACATCTGTAATCGGCCTTACATAGAGTAATTAAAGATCCATTGTAGTCTTGCTAGCCAGGCTGCATATGGCTTAATGCTGGGAGCCTCAGCTGCTGCTGCCATCTACAGGTGGCGGAAAGGAAAATGAAGCAGGTTGAGTACTTCATGCGTGTTGTAGAGCCCATCACATCACGTGCCGCAGCTCAGAGGAGGAAACCGAAACAGGGATCCTACCCCGTAGGTAAAGAATTTTGATTTTGAACCATCCTCTTTATATCTGGGGTTGGATTTTTTCATAGGTGCACACAGTGTGTGCAACTGATCATTGCCTTGCTATGAATTTTGGTGTTGAACTTCAGTTGAAATAAAATCTCAGTAGACCCAGTTTTATGTGTGAAAAAGTGTTAAATGCTGAGCTAAAGGAAAGTTTGGAAAAAATGAAATTAGCTCATGGGTACTTTATTTATTTATTTATTTTCCCACATACTTGCAAGCATTTTGCATGGTTCTGTTGTGTCCAAGATAGACTCAACTAGGTCAATGCAACTTGTATTTTTGTTATTCAGCAGAGAATTTAAGCACATGTATGTGCTGGTCATTGGTTGTTGCAAACAGTTGAAATATTCACTCGTTGCTGTTTAGATCAACTATGTTTCTGAAGTTTATGTTTCATTGTACTTAGAAACTGAAGAAGAAAACTAAAATGTGCAGTAGCTCAGGAAGCTGGCTTTAAATCATGTGACACAATGTGAAGACCTGCAAGCCACAGGCCAAAGTAAATAAGGAATAGGATGATGAAAATGAAGATTTGTAGAAACGTAATCATTAATTTCAGGAAATTACAGTTTTGAGTTAATTGATGCTCTCAACTCCTCCCTTATGAAAAATAGGGCCAAATATTTTTATGTATGCTTTGTCCTATTTTAATTGTGGTTGAGAGATTAAAAAAAAAATAAGTCTCACCAAGCACAGTGAAGAATAAACCCAAAGGCTACCCAATTTCATTGGGATCTATGGATCATACCTTTTTCTGAAAGTTCAGGATTGTTTCTCAGCACAGTTCTCCCTGCAGGAAAGTGTTATATCTAGCTCAAGGCCCGTCACTCTGCTGCCTGACATTCACTGCTGAAGATTCAACTATAAAAGACCTAATCGACCCAACTTGCACTGGGTGAGAACTGCTGAACTTGTGTTTTTAATCTTCTGTAAGGTCTTCCTTTAAAGCAATAATTTCTGTGTTTTCATTGGTTGTCCTCAGCATTTTCCAATTTACTACAAACTTCCAATTTTGGTGTTGGTATTCACATTAATTTCCAGATCATTAAAGGTGTTAGATAAGACTTCCACTAAGTGAATGTTGTGATATGTCAGTGAACTTCTTTTCTGTCCTTTTCTTTCTATTAATTATCATTAGTCTGGGTGTTCTTATCCAGTCATACTCTGATCAGAGTGAGTCCTAGTATGCATAATATTTTGCAGTAGGTTAAGATGCTACAAAATCATTATTTCAGTAAATTAAACATTTTTGCTGAATCATAATTTTTAGTCTCTGTAATATCCTTGATAATTTCACACTATTTTAAGTTCAGTTATGTTGTTAGCATTCTGTTTTTGATTATGAGAGGTAGTGTATGGAAGGATCATTTTGGTTTCTTGTTATTGAAATACAAGCTTGGTTTGTTTTTTTTGTTTTTTTTTTTTGTTTTTTTTGTTTTTTTTTTTTTTTTGCATAAATTAGGGCATTGTGGTACGAGGTATTATTTTGTTACTGAGCGGATATTTGAGTAGGTGAATACAATGCCCTTAGTTTCAATGAAATATTATTATTCCCAGAAAATTCTTAGTTTTCCTACCTGGTTTTCTGGTACTCAGTAGATACTCATTTTCATTTTCAAATCATTCTACTTCCTTACTCAGAGATCACCGCTACAAAATTTTACTGTGCCTATTTCTTATTTTATTATGTATGCTTAAATTTTCAAATTACATCCTTTGCAATGTAAATATGATACTTTAAGTGGATAGTGTTACAGACTATGCCTTCTCTTACTCTGCATGAGATTGAAAGGTACAACTTAGTATTGTCTGACCTGGTCTTAAATTCCTTGTGACTGAATATCTAGAATGGCTTTACATCAGTGTGAATCATAGCCAGGTCATTGTGGAATCCCACAACCACTGTACAGCGGCTTCATCTTTGTCTCACAGGATAATGGTGACTGTACTCTGGAGCTGGGATTGCAGGACAGTGTAATAGGCAATCACTTTTTGAATGGAAAGGCAGTTTTTTTATTCAAGCTGAAGCCATTGCTCACAGATTTTCTTCATCTGAGTAGCAAATCAGTTAAAATCAGTCAAAATTAGAGATAGGGGTGAGTAGTAGAGTTAAAAAATGCTGCTCTATCCACAGATATTTTGTAATTAATTCCAGCGCTTAACAAGGCAGTGTTTTTTTCTTGTCAGAGTTCCTCTAGAGTCATACTGCAGTCATTGGATCTTCAAGTGATGAAGTGAAGAACTTTCTGTTTATTTCACACTTTTAACCTTCCTTTTGAGAACTTGAATGCAAGACGGCTCTTGGACTTCAGTGTATAAGACATATTTTAATGTTAAGGTTATCTGTATTATCTTTTAAACTTTCCCAGTGTACTACAGATGTTTGAACTGGACACAGAATTCTGCAATGGTTATATTGCGTTGGGATTTAAAAAAGCATAGCCTTCCTTTTCTCATTCTTTATGTGGTCAGGGGTCTTTGCCCATTTGACTAGTGTGCCATGGGACTTCACTGTGAATTGTAACTTCAAGTCTGTCGTTATTTTTAAGATACTGTGCTTCATCCTCTGAATTTGGACTTCTTTCTTCACTACAAGTACAACTTTATGCATTCAATTCTATTTCTTTATTTAGCATGTTGTCAGAGATTTGGATCGTGTCATTTGAGCAACTGGCTGTACTCATTATAATCTGCTGTGTTGTCTGCAAACGTCATCAGTAATGAATTTGCATTTTCTTGGAGGTCGTTGATTAAAAACTGTGACACAGTACAGGACTGGTAACCTCTCACGGCAGGTCTCATCCAGCTAGCCTTAATATAACTCCCTGTTTGCAGTTACATTCTGAGACTTACTGATTTGCCTGTTTCTAATCCATTCTAATCCATAACATATTTTTGATGTTAATTTTGTATCATTCTTGCTTTGAAGTCCAGAAGTGGTGCTCTGCAAGCTAACACACAGAAAATATTTTTCACTGAAGTCAAGTGGGACGGTTTGCTTAAAACCAGGTGTAAGTAAAAGATCTCTGTAGATAACAGGACTCAGTATTTCATTTGAACACATGGTGATGAGTTCTTAGTGCTATAAGCAAAGTTCTCTAAGAATTCATACCTTTGAGAAGCACGATACTGTATTGATACATGATATAAAAAAGGAGGCAGTCTGTTATTAGAGAAAATTGTTTAGGATGTTACTTTTACAGAATTTTTGTAATTAGGAAGAGATTTTCTACATCTAAATAATTTGATTTGTGAAAACTGTTATTGAGGGCATGTAATAAAATTGGCATATTTACTGCACAACTTTAAAAATAAACAATATCTAAATGATAGTGGTCACACTATATGATTACATTTCTTGATGAGCTACATGTCATAAGAAGTAGTGGAGAAGTTTACAGACGCTATTAATATTCTCTCTTTGAATTGAAGTTCACAGTAAAGTTCAGCTTCTGTTTTTTATTACAATTATTTTATAATACAGATTTTTTTGTTTAATCGTATTTTCCTTTAAAAAGATGTTCTGTAATGTGGAAACTTGTGACAGAATACAAGGCTAGAAAATGTGCAGTTTTGTTTCCTGGTGTATGTGGTATTTATAAATCCTGGCAGGCTTTTGCTTCGGTACTGATACAGGATTAATATAAAAGCAGCTCTATTCTTAGCTCATATTTAATTCTCTGTATTGAGCTGTGGTACTATGCATTATTTCAACTCCGTGTAGTGTTTCAAGTGTAAGCCAGAGTTTATTGCCAGGTGGCATGAATGAGGCGTATAAACATTTTATGGACAACAGATGCAGATGAATGTAGGAATTTATCTCATGCACTGAATGCTTATTTGGCCAAGAGATATAACCTTTACTAATTCCTCCGTGCTGACTGACGTAGGACAATCAAAATCAAATGAATTGCTACGGAAGTAATTAGTACAAAGAGAGAATAATCGTAACTTCCAATGCGTAGAATACAAAGTTACTTAAAAGCATTTCAATGAGTAAATAGAAAAGTGAGGTTAGCAGGGAAAAAAGCGTCAAAAATCCCTGTTTTGCCTCCTAGTCTTCTATTCAATACTGTAACAGTTTTTTGTATTTATGTTCATATTTATATTTTTTGATCTTGTATTTATATTTTTATTTTTATTTGTGGGTTATACCAGCTGCATGAGATTTTCAAAATACTGTTAAATTCATACGTAATACGGATGTGCATAGAGCTGGCCACTTGTCCTCCTCTGTTTTTGAGAGCAAGATTGAAAATGTAACCTATTTTGCTTGGATATCCTTTCCCCCCAAATGCTCTCCCCAGATAAAACAAACCTGCTGCAGTCCTTGGATTTCTAACATAGTTGCCCAAAGCCTGAGACTTAGCTCAATTACAGCGATTGTATTGCAGCCACCGAAGTCCAAGGCTCGCATCAGAATCAATGAGAAGAGAATCAAGTCCATAAAGTACCTCGCCTGCGTTGTCTGGTGTTTATTTCTTCCACTGAGGCTTTTCTTAGTTAAAGCTGAGGAAAACAGATGAGTATCACTTTTGAAGGATAGAAATTAAATAATCTATTGTGACACGTGTTGTTGGAATAGAACATCGTGACACACAGAGTGCACAGCCATGGTCATTCTTGTAAGGAGTTGTGCTAGTAAAATAGTTTAAAAATTCTGCTTAAGTATACATCGTCTGTTCGAGTGGGCTTAATACAATATTTTTGAAACTAGATTGCTTGACTTTTCTTTTTCTTTTTAGATTTCTGTAAAAACAAACTAAAGCGAAATTTGATAAACCTCAGCTCTGAAATTATTTTTAAACAAAGTTTTGCTGGTGACAGCTTATTTTCTTAAGTAAGCAGATTCCATATGTGGTATTAAGTAAATCATTTTGTGATTCGATAATGGTGTATTGGGGTGAGACATCCTGTAATGTAACTATGTCTGAAGTTATTTACTGTTTTTCCTCTGCCAAATTGTGATTGTTTAGTCTGCTAACACTTGTACTAAAGACTTTTTCTGGGTAGTGGTTAGCAGTTGTTTTCAAAGCAAATGTTAAATGTAAGGAGAGATTCCT
Source organism: Tragopan temminckii (assembly GCA_028571105.1). Classification (NCBI taxonomy): domain Eukaryota; kingdom Metazoa; phylum Chordata; class Aves; order Galliformes; family Phasianidae; genus Tragopan; species Tragopan temminckii. Next base: position 21,744,247 of record JAOWBP010000001.1, on the reverse strand, counting down.
TTTAAAAAAAATCCTGTTCTGGCAGAGGAACTTGATTTGTGTTCTTGTTCAGTGTTCCTTTACTGTTTTTAGTATGGCTGTTGAAATCTATACCTTATATGATCTCATTGTACTGCCTGCATTTCATTAATGAGTGACTCTGTTTAGGGCTTGGGGAGTGAAATATTTTTCATATGACACTACCCAATATGAGTGCAGTGCACCAGCTGCAAAAACCACAGACCATCTGATTTTGTGGCTTTTGAGGGTGTGAAAAGTTCAATTGCATATACTAGGGTTTATATCTGTATATTATACCATATGGAAACGGAACTACTGTAGACCTTAAAAAAAAAAAAAAAAAAAAGGGAAAAAGAAGCAAAATTGTTTAGCCATAGTTCAAATGAAGATAAAATATATAATTTGCAATCTAGCTGAATAAATGTTACTATAAGGCAGTAAATCAGTTTTTTGAAAGAATGTAGTATTATGCATTACAAATCTTGCTACAGATTATTCAGTGTATTTCTTTTAAATAAAGATGGCAAATGTGGAAGTTGTAAAATAAGCAAATAAGTGTGTCTTCATGGTGATTTAAGCTTAATTTGCTTACGAAAGCAGTGACTTGGTAGCTACTTCATCCAAGTGAGATGTTATCAGTACTGAAATGTGTTTACTATTCCATATGCATATTCCTCCTTTCATTGTCTAGAAAGGGAGAAAAGGTTTGAGTGGGCACTACGGAAATTAACCTGAATCAAGCAAAAAAGCTTTCTGTAATTATGTTTGAGTCATAATTTGGGTAGATTTAATGTAGGTTTTATTTTACTAAGCCAAAACATGGACAGTCATGTTAGTTGTCACTGTTCTGTGGTTTATTCTTCTGTGGAATCAAAGTAAAAACAACTATCAGTGGGTCTGTGGAATAGTATAATTTGTCAGGAACATTTGCAGATAGTTTGAGAATAGTTTTTTAAATGACCAAGGGAAAGAAATCAAAAGAAATGGAAAGTATCTCGACAGTCTTAAATTCTAAGATATTTTCTGTGTGTGCTCTTAATTACTTTGAAGGAGCTTTTAATCAGCAGAACTGCTTTTGAAAATAACTCCCTTAGCTTTTGTGTAAAGCCCTAACAAGGAAAAAAAGCAGAGCTCTGTCTGGGAATTGATCATCTAGTAGTCACCAAATTTCATGTTACGTTAGCACATAAAGTTAGCACAGCAGTTTGCAGCTTCTGTAAATCAAACTTCAGTTCCGGGTTAATTTGATGAGTGTCTGTGTGTGTTTTATGCAATTGGCATGCTTGAGACATAAGAAGGGAAAAAGTTAGTTAAGAATTGTTGTAATGTTTGCTATATAGAAGGACTCCGCTTGACTCGTAAGCACATGGTAAGGTTTTATTCACAAGAGTGCCAGCAGTTTTGAGAAGCATTCTGAACTGTTCTCTGAAAATAACAGAGAAGCAAACGGTAGAAACTGAAACCTGTCGATGAGAGCCCCCAGTAAAAACCTCAGCTTGAAACTCTACTGCTCAGATCATTCATTCAAGGGACAAAATAAATTTCATGATTTATATCCTAAACCGGACAGTACTGAAGTAAGAAGTCTCAAATAGTACAAATAATAGCAAACCACTATATGACAAAGTCCAAATTCAAATTTTATCTGAACAGATAGTCTCAAATGATGAGCAGTTTTGTAAAATGTCATTGCTTTCTGTGAAAAAAGCATAAACATGAAATAGGGCTAAATTTGTCATATACTTCATTCACCGTGACTCATCCTTCCAGCTCTATACATAGTTCTGCCATGACTTAGAAAGTGCTTTTTTGTTGACAATAAGTCTCAACAACAGGTCTCTCTGAACCACTGTCGAATGCCGCTTAATGGCTCGCAATGGAGCAGCTATTCAGAGTGCGGTTATGAGAACCATGACTGAGGGTTGATTCCACTCATAATGAGGATCAGATGTAAGAGTAAGTGTATGAGCATTGTAGCAATACATACTGCCAACTGAGAAAGAAGGAAAACAGAGAGGAAAGCTTTTAGCTCTTGCGGTTTCAGTTGAAAAATGTTGTGATATTTAAATAGTTTCATTAAATCACAAGTTGGCCACCTCAAATTTTGATATTTGGCTTTTATCTATCAGGAGGGTTTTTTCTTTAATTACGTGCTCTCTATTCTTTTTATCTCCTTTTTGGACTTTGAACCTTTTAGGGATTTAGCTTTTAAATTTTTAATCTGCACCCATGAGAACTCTATATTCAAAAGAAAAAGAATGGGGATTCTTGTAAATTTTTTTTTTATTTCAACAGCTGAAGCTTTAGGGAAAATGTCACAAATGGGGCAATTTGAAATAAAGCCCTAAGTATCGTACCCATATTTACGATATGAAAAGTAAGATCTGTATGAGTTTATGCACACCAGCAGGTGAAATGGTCTGGCTACTGAAAACGATGGGAGTCTTCTCCAGTCAAATTCAGTGGAGCCTCGGTTTTATTCTTTTCTTAATCTTTTTACTGTTAATTTCAGACGTAATCTGCTTGTTTTAGTTTCTCTTACTCTGCACTTTGAAATAGGAATGTTTCCTCCATTTCATCAGTGGTACGTCAGCTTAGGAGAGAGAGAGAAAGAGGCTGGGCTATAAATTCTCAAAGAAGCAGTGTAGTTGTGACAACGTTATGCAATCATCCTTATCCTTCCTTTTTACATACAGAAGCTCGGGAGGATGAAGTCCATCAATCGAGACTCAAAAAAAGCAGTCTGTGTGTGAGATATGAAAGAACAAACAAGATGCTTGTAACAAAAGTTTAATTACAGATGGCACTTAAAATGAACTGTTATTCTTACCTTGATGAAACCCTTATCTGATGATATTACGGGAATCTTGCAGCTAAGGATGACTGTATTATTTATTTAAATTTATACTACAACTCCAAAGTAATTTTTACCACAGATTGGATTTCTGCGGATTCAGAAAAGCATTCTGAATTTTTGTTCCTATTGTGTGCTAAGAGTATTGATATAGCACACGATATCAGTTTTATGTAGCCTTTAGGAGTAATGTGGAAAACAAAAACACTTCAGTAAAAGGGGGCATAGTGCTCATAGGATTATGCAGACATTTTGAATTTATACAAATATAAATAATAACTTTTAAAGATTTCTGTATACTCATTTTAATTGAAAGTTGAGTAATTATGAGAATCATGAATGGAATTTTTTTGTTCTTTGCCTTCTTTTTACCATTTATTCCTTAGTATTTTCATGCTCTATACTTAAAATTTTTACTTACTAAATAATAGGAAAAGTCCATTTTTTTTAAAGCATGAAGAACATTGTAATATTAGACTTTCATAGAGCTCATCTAAAAGCAATAGCATTTGATTGTATCTTTTGTTAAAAAATGGAACCCTTTTGTTTAAAACACTCTATTGTGTCTTTCAATTTCTTTGTTAATAAAAAACATGAAATAAGAAATAAGTAAATTAGGATCCCTCCTAGTAGTGTAAACTACGATTAATTAGAAATAATATTTCTGGTAGAATACATCATGCTAATACAAACTCCAGTTCTGAGTTCTGTTTCTGAATGGTCAAAGGACAGTAAGTAGTTACTCTACAAATACATGTCAGTATGCACTTTGTTAGCCACTCTTCTGATTTAAAACCAAATAAATTTAAATTAGCAGGTTCACTATATTCAAGTTAGCGTATCGTATGTGCAAATCAAACTCTACTAGTTTAAGTCGGTGCTTTCCTTCAATAATTTATTTTATGAAGTTAATACTGCATTAAATTCTAGATGACCTTTACGAGGCATTCACAAATTTTTCTTTCTCACACGTGTCAATATTCTAGTATGGCTTTAGTATGGGTTGTTTAGATTTGTGATCAGGTGTTCTTTACTTTTATAAGCATCCCATCCCTCTGTTCTTTGCAGGGGCATTGGACTGGATGGTCTTGAAAGGTTCCTTGCAGCTGGAATGATTCTGTGATTTTGTGATCTTTGTTCTAGGAGGACAAAATAAAGTCAAAAGAAACATCCATACCATTTCCTAACTTGTTATTTCTTTCCAGTTGCAATATCTAATTTGATACAGTTTTGGATAATTTTGCGATAATCATTTAAATTTTGGGTTGTATCAGGAGTGCATTTTGGGTGAGCATCCTCTGGTAATCCCCACTGTTGTGTCTGGGTTTGCACTATAGAGACTTTAAATAAACATGAACTGAAAGATGCTCTCCAGAGCACATGGAAAGCTCTCCGTCCTCTTCATACAAGCCATTGAGCCAAACTGAAGTAAAATCCATCAGAGGATATGTAACTGTGATTCAGTCATTGACACAAGTGATCAAATCTTATGGTATTCTACAGGACTCCTTACTTAATTCAGAATGCATAGTGCACATTTAGTAAGCTAACTAGTATTTTATTTCAGTATCAGAATTGGATGTGTGTTTCCCTTGATTATGGTATATCCTTCAGAGCATTCTGATGAGCTTTTCTACACTACAGTTCACTGTAGTTTGTCCTTCCTACACGTTTCCAGAGTCATTGTCACAGTCATGTGATACAGTGATTTTATCCCTGTTCTACAAAAGGAGAACGAAGACACAGGCACCTGTGGTGTAATTTTTATGGAGTGTTCAGTGTTACACAAACTTTGCCCAGAATGCTGCTTTCACTGACATCCTGTCATGTCAGGCACATCAGACTGATGATTAGACCCCTGAAAAAGAGAAGCATAAATTTATGTCAGTCTGTGGATCAGTTTTAACACGTTGGTATTGTTTAACTCTCATTAATAACCCAAGATCTGATTCTTAGTGGTCATTAGTCATATCTGTGACTGTCATCATGTAGATGAAGTTGGGATAGCATTTTGTGTCTGCTTATCACCTTATGCTTATCTGTATTGAAAATGATTCTCTGTTTTCCTGTCTGGATATTCAGGCTTGTTGTGTCCACTGTCAGAATCTGCAGGACCTAATCTTAAAAACTCCGGTAACCTAATCCAACTTAATTTTATTCATTTTACTGAGACTTTACTTATCCCTACACTTTATTTTCTATCTTTTCTCCAACTATTTGTCCATACTAAAATCTTCTCTTCTGTCCTATGGAACTCAAATTTGTTCTTGCCTTTAGTAAAGGTTGTAGTTCATTGCTGTTTGACAGTATCACTCAGATCAGTGATTTAACTGCTAAGTCAGTAGGCATTTTCTTTTGGCTGAGCTGGATGCTCTGATGCCTCTTCTAATATGAGCTGAGTAGTTCTACCCTGACTGTAACTGGTGCTTCCAGCTTTACTTAACCCTCTTGAATAATGGCAGTTCCTTGTAGATTCCTAAATGTAGGTGTCTTTATTTTGACTTTACTTCCATTTTATTTATTATTCAGGAGCTGTGATGTGGAGAAATATTTTCTTAGATAAAGTACTTCATAGTACTTTATTTCAAGCAAAGAATATCTGAGTGTGTGCAGACTTCTGTTTTTTTAGAATTTAATCAACTTTGTGTAGACCTTCAGGTTTGCATGGATTTTCTTGTGCTAATTTGTCTGATAGTGAGAATAGGTGAACTTGGTACATATGTTTATATAAAATGATGCTAGGATACATTTATGTATTTATATTGCAGTGGAGTTGGATTTTTCCACAAAATTCTTAGCAGTCGTGGTCATGGATGAACTAAAATTTTAAAATGTTCCAGCTGAACTGAAATGAGTTATTTTGTTGACAGAATTAAAACAAATACTGAGTTTGAACTCAATTAAAAAATGTTTTCTGTGACCCTCAAATGTCTAATTTATTTTCTTTCAAAATTCTGAAAAAGATAAATTAATTGGTACGCCTAATAGTTAAGGGTGAACAGAAGCTATTAACTAACTTCAACTCAGATACAAAGATAACTTTAAAAGACTTTTGTCTGCCTAGGAATTACATTTCTTTGCCAAATAGCACAGCTGAGTAGAAAACTGCTTCTTGCCTGTTCACATTTTAACAGCTTTTGAACTCTACTAAATTAATATATAACTATTTGGATTTATCCTTTAATATTTATCCTTGGACAGATAGAGATAACAAAATTACTGCTTAAACTTTAAGATATAAATGATAGATGAATAAATGGACAAGAAATAGATGAATAAATATTAAGTAAATAACAGAGGCATCCTGAAGAGTAAGACAAATAGAGAAGCCTTGCAGGAGGAGGACAATTTGTCAGAAACAAGGATCAGAATTGGACTGTGTAAGACTTAGCATGGAATTCGTTTCCCTTAACCTAAGGTGCCCGGAATGTAGATATCTAGAGCTGAGAACATCAGCTGGACTGCTGTTACAGTCAATGCAAAGAAACAGACATCTACAGGGAAATGTGTAAATTGGCTTTAGTGAGTCAGGTTGTTCAAGTACTTACAGCTCTTTAAACTAGGTGGCTATTCCAGACATGATAGTCTGGAATGTTAACTCTCAGCCTCTAAAGCAAAAAAGCAAAATTTCTTGAAGGAGATTATTATTGTTTTTATTATCATTTTATTAATCACTTTTGACTTTGTTGTAAACATCTAAATATTTTGTTGGTATATTCTCATTTAGTTTAGATTTTTTTAAAAAATTGATGCATAGTTTATTCTAAAAATTACAGAAAACATATTACACTTGCATCGTTGGTTTAAAAGGAACATATAGGTGCTCAAATAATTTAGCTTTCCATCTTTACTCTTGTATTAGAACTATGTTTCATATCCAATTAAAAAAGGAAATGGAAAATATATTTAGATGCATAGTGGCATATAGGTGGGGTTTATTAATTGAGCTAATTTGTGTCTAGAATAGTAGGTTAATCTTATTTGCCATGCTTATAATGCTTTTAAATCAGAAAATAATTGCTTAATTTTATATTACATTTTGATTAAAGCTCCTGTGTGATCTTTAGATTTCCGTAGTCTACCCTTATACATAGAAAATAATCATTTATTCTAGATTTTGGAATGAACGTTTCCAACACATGGATACAGCATGCTGAATGTGAATTTTAATGAGTAATCTTTTGCATTTGAAAATATTATTTTACTCTTTTCTTTAAGATGCTTTTACAATTTGTTTATAGAGCAAAAGCAAATGGTACCTTTATTCGAGTGTGAGAATTTGAAATAAATGATGAAAGCCTTTATCAATGTTTGTTTTTTAGAATAACTAGAAACTACACAAATCAGGGCTCTGGAAAGAGTGTTTTTCTTGCTACTGTTTCTCTTTTTAAGGAAAAATGAAATTACTGACAAATGTGAAGTCCTTTATCAATGTCAGGATGTTGGGTTACATGGAAAATAGGTTTGTTTTTCAAAATGTGTACTGTGTACTTATACTTTAAGTACTCAAATGCTCTGATAATATATGTTTAATACAGAATCCTAAAATATCCTGAGTTCGGAGGGACACGCAAGGATCAGTGAGCCCAGCTTCCGATGGTTCTCCTATTACGGTCAAAGAAAATTCACATTTTTAAACAAATTTTATCTCTTCACAAGTTGTATTAACAAATAATTTCAGTCTGATTGAAGAATAGAATAAAGAACACACAAAAGATCCATTCACTGAAAATGAGTGTAACAGCCAAGGATATGTGAGGACTCTGAAAACAGTGCCTCCTTTTTAGTTATGTTGGCCCACAACATATCTGTTGTAGTTTCCATGGAAATGAAAAGCAGGCATTACTTTCAGAGCGACCTGTATAAATATAATATGATAGAATTAACACAATGTAATAGAAAAAAAAAGAAGTGTAACATTTGAGAAAATGACTGCAATAAAAGTAGAAACTAACACGTCTGAAAATAACTTTAAATCAAAGTTAAACTGAACTGGATCATCACCATTTATCAAAGAAAAAAGATCCACTTATTTTCTGTTAACAAAAATTGGAATATATCAGGGTAATCCCATTTTAAAAAGGCAACTGAGAAGTCAGATTTGCTGACATATCAATAAACATCCAGACAGTACACACAGAAACTACCAAGTGTGAGGTTTGCCTTTCTATTAAGGAGAAGCTGACATTTCCAGTTGTCAGTGTTCCCCCTGCCATACTTGTCCTACAGAAAGATACGTAATTTGGTAACGTTGAAACTGAAAATGTAACTGCAAGTATATCTGAAACTGGAAGACAAAATCTCCCATTCGCTGTAACTCAAGTACAAAGTTTAGAAATAATTATGGGCCTTTATCATTTACAATCTAAAATTACATTGATTTTTTTTCTTGTTACAATGGAGAAAGTAATAAAAAATCAAGTTGGCTGGTAAGAACAAGCAAGACTCTAGCCTAGTGGTCTGAATGTTCATCTGAGGGAAAGAATAGCTGACTTCTGGTTTCCACCTCAAGGACTGATGAGGCAGGAGCCAAAATTAGTTTTTAATGACTGTGTAACAGTATTAATTAATTATATTATGCAAATTGACCCATAATCCCTTTTCCATTTCATGAACAGTTAACAGTACAGATGTGTATGCTGGCGCCATCTCTGCTGTGTGTGCTTCTTCACAAATCTAAGTAAAGGAATACTTGGTTAGATAGAAATGAAGCAGCAACCTAAGCCAGCGCAATGAAGTTTTGAGTTTTGACCAATTTCATTAATGGGATGGGAGTGCATACAGACGGTAAGAACAGTGGCGCAGTGGGTTATCCAAGAACCAAAGATTTGCAGTCTCAGACGCACAGAATTTAGTCGTCTGACTTCCGGCTGCAATACAGACATTCCGCAACCATCAACAAATGTCAGTGGGTGCCATTTTTTCCTCATGAAGGACTTCACTGACACACTTCTGCTTCACACGCACTTGGTGTCAGACGCCATTTTGTCAGAGTGCCCCTCCGCTACCGTCCGTCACACGGCAACAACACGTGAGTAGTTGGTGGTAGTAGCGGTGGGCAGGTTCAACCACTACTGCCAACATCTGCCTCTGACGTTGTCAGCCAACATATTAAAACAGGAGATGTTACTTCTGGAACACCCTTCATATTATAGTGCTTACATCATGCCTTTATTTTGTTAATTGCGCTTTTCAACGTTAGAATTCTATAAATGAAGCACTTTCTACTTATTCTGTGTTAAGTATGAACCATTTGAGTTACAAAGTATCCAAACTGAAATGAAAAGAAATGAGAAAAGTATTTTCCCTTTCCAAAAGATTTAAAAACTCTGAAAAATTCTGAAAGATTAAAGCTTCAATGAAATCTGTGTCTAATTTCACATTTGGTGATTTCTAACGATTGCTGGTTTGACTTCTTTTTTTTCCAGAAATCAAAATTTATTTAAAACAGCTGTTATTAATTTATGTAAATATCATATAGTGAGTCCGCACTTAAAAGAAGGTCACTTTAACTCCTGTGAAAACTAAAAACTTTTTGAAATGCTTCTTCTTATTTAGGTTTTAAATTTGAGTTTAGTAAAATGCGTTCTTCTTGTCACTGTTAGGCTGTTAATCACTGTGGGTTTTCTCTCTGTTAGCACAATACATGTACACACAGTTTGGTGGTTATAAATAAACATGCCGTTCCCTTTTGAGAGCTCTAGACTAGTCCTGAATAGTTTCGGTAACACCACGGCACTTTGAATTTAGAACCTGTTGTTAATAAAATTAAGAGACTTCAAAAACTGTAGAGATCTGTAGGGAGTTTTTCTCTATTTTTCCCTATTCTTGTATAGAAATAGTAGCTGAGAATGTCTCAGTGAGCATAATGTGATCAGTCAGGAATTTACACATTTTGGGAGAAAAAAAAAGGCTAAAGGCAAAGTTCACAAATATTTGAAAACGTTCTAAAATAATTTCAGATATGGATTTCATGTGGTTAATTTGACATTATTCAACTTTGTATAAATTTAACCATTTAAAAAAATCTCAAATATTAATCTGTAAGTGTTTAATGAGTTTTCTCACACCGTTCTGTCATTATGCATCTGTCTACAGCTGTGCGAACAAGTACTCTCACTTCTCTGGAGGGTGCATCTCTGGCTATCTCAGGAAGCCCTCAGGTTTATACTATCAGTTCTGTTGTGCAAATCAAAAGCTAAGTTTAGCTTCTCAAACGTACACTGAAGTTTTAAAGAGGCAACTTTTGGTGAAAGAAGTTTGAGCGAAGAATGTGCCAGCGAGGCAGGAGCTCTGTGTGTACTCCGTGGTATTTATCTTTGAGCTCTTTGCCAGCTCCGAGATAGACCAGATTTCCAAAATCACAAATGCGTATTTTAGAGAGTTTCAGCCCCTCTACAGAACTGCATAGGCTAAGTGCTTTGAAAAGCTCACCCTCTGCACTCCCCACCCCTTCTAAAAAAGACAAGGAGAAAAAAGAAAACCACCAATGAATAAAGAATTTCTGATATAAGCTTTCACTCACTGCTTTTGGGGTTTGTGCCTTCAGCTTGTGACCTCAGCATCTGCCAAAAGTTAAACCCTCCTCCAGGCCCTGGAAGCCCCCAGAACTGCAGTCCTGTACCTGCAATGTGATTTCTTTCCCAAACCTGGCAGAATAAGATTTCCTTCAGCTTTTGAGTTCTTCTATTGAATCCTCACAGAAAGAAGAGGAAGAAAACGTAGCACTGTAATTTTGTGCAGTGTAATACAAACATGAGGTAAAATGGGTAAAAGATGAAAAGACTTCCTAAAGAAGTGGATTTTAAAAAGGATTTTAAAAAGGAATTTGAAGTACAGGTTTTGCTTGGCAGATAAGAAAAAGGGAAGGCTTAGTCAGTGAGAATATGAGTGAGGAATGTATTTATGCGTATTTGTTTTAAAATCTGCCTATCCTAATCAGCATCTACCAAAAATCTAACATTTTATTTTATTTTTATTTTTTCCTTTTTTTTTTTGTTTTTGTTTTTGTTTTTGCTTGTATGTTTTTTGTTTTTCCTGAGGAGGTAATTACCGGGTAGTGAGTGGGAAGTGGGATTGAAATTGAATTTTGGGCTTGAAATTGAATCTCCAAACTTCCTCAACTGTATCGTTTTGTGGATTCTAAATCAAGACTGCCTTGTGCGTGCTTTGAATGTGTGTGATTGGATTGTGGTTTTTGGAATAAGTATTCAGGAATCAAAAATCATTTATGCCAGCCTACTAAATCAATTAATCTCTAGCAGGGAAAAAAAAAAAAAAAAAAAAAAGCTTTTAGATAGATTTCCTAACAAATTTTGGCATGTGTGGTGGCTTTACCAGTTACATCCTTCCCATATTTCAGGCAGTGACTA
>JAOWBP010000001.1:21698887-21732921 GCA_028571105.1 Tragopan temminckii | reverse complement strand
GATAGATTTCCTAACAAATTTTGGCATGTGTGGTGGCTTTACCAGTTACATCCTTCCCATATTTCAGGCAGTGACTATGAAGTAGAAATCCCTAAACTACACTGTTCTTATAGTTTATGCTGATAAAAACAGTTCTGGGCAAATAAGACGGCCAAGTTGAATTTATGCTTAGTAGCTATTATCAGCTGCTCTTGTTGTTTCATAGTTAGTACATGGCCATTTTCATCATTAAAAAATATCGTATCTTTCTGTATGTTGTATCACTATGAGATCGTTCATCAGCTAAATAACATCCATTCTTTTTTTTTTTTTGTCCTCAGATCTGTTTATATTTGTATATATCCCCAGCACGTTCTGCTAAGTAACAACAACAAAATTCTTCTGTTGCCAAGACTCATTCTTGTGTTTTCTTTAGGTTCTCCTAGCATTTCTCCCCTCCTCCTTCTGAACACAGGAAAACTAATTAAGTTTTCCTTTCTACCTTTGTAAAATATGGTTGCTTCTAAGGTTACAGTAAGAAGCGCATGTATAAAAAATCTTTCATAACCTGCGTTGCCTTTCTGAGCCCTCAGTAATGCAACTAGGCAGCCAGCGGCATTCAGGCACAGTTGGACTGGAATAAACGGGGTAGTCCAATCCTCTTATGGCTGCCGCTCTGAACTGCTTTGCTGAAGTAAAAAAGCTGCATTCTTAAGTGTACAGAAACTGGTAATACTGTCTAGATTTCACTACTGTTGAACTTTCCAATTGTAGATTTACTCTGAGCGCTGCCTCTTGTGGAGAAAAAATAGGTGGGATTTTTAAGTGACTGAAAAATTTCTTTTTCTTTCATTTTTTTTCTCTCTATGCCCTTGAGAACTTTTGGCTCATTCATGTCAAGATTAAATTACTGTCTGGGGGAATTTATTTGGACCTTTTAAAAGTCCATCTTATTTTTACGTGTGGCAAAGAAACTGTGTGTCAAGTTGTAAACCTACGCATTTTTGCATCTGTATTTACTTGCCTGTTCTTGGTCACCATGGAACTGGAGTACGCAGGAAATGGTCAAGTTAACCTGGGTGGTTTCTGTGTGATTGCAAGTTTGTAGCGTTCATCACATTGGGACCAAGCTGTCGGTGGAGGTGGGCAGGGCATGGAGCGTGTGCTCCGTCTTCTCTTTGTGAGAGCCAGATACAGTGCTTGGTTCTGGGTATGTTGAGATGGCCCAAGAAGTAGTGCACGTTTTCTCACTCTCATTTTTTAAGAAAGTGCTCAGATGAAGGAAACCACTGATGTCCTGAGATTTGTCAGATTGTAAAAAAGACCTGTGGCCAAGATTTGCTTGCTTTAAATACAGGTAGCATCTCCTTGGGAACTGGTTGTCTCTATGAACTGATACCTAGTTTTTCAGCTTGTGGTAAGTCAGTTCTGAAAGTTTAGATACGTCTGTTTTTCTTTTTCGTCTTGCCTTTTGTGGTGTACTGCGTGACAAGTCTAGTAACTACTGCTACTAACTTACATCAGGTCATAGCTCAGTGTGCATCTCAGAACCTCCTTAAAGACTCTGTGTATCCCTTGAGACTGTCACTTCCACTTGAAATGTGACATCTCTTTTAGAAAGATATCAAAGCTGCTTATAAAGATTTTTAAAAGTAGGTAATCTACCATATATGTTAGCAGTGGGTGCTAATAGGTTATTTCTTTGCATTGTTTAGAAATAAAGAAATGTGACTTTTACATGAACAGATTCAGTCAAGTGATAGCTTTTGACTGTTGAATTCCAGAATGCTCTTTTTTTCCACTAAATGAAACTGCTATCTACTTTTTTTTTTGCATTATAAATGCTTGCAGTTGGTAAGCAAGTTATCTCTTAACTCTTTGTTCTATTAATGAATTGGATTATAGTTTTAGCATTTTTGTTTAAGAGGTACATTTTAGCTGTATATGCTCATACAAGTTATACTGAGGAACATGAGCCCGTCTGATTGATATTTCCCATTGTTTTCAGGCTGGGGTCATCTGAAAAAAATTAATCTCTGATTTACAGTGAAAGTAATAAATTTGGGACAATAAAAGTTCTTCAGAGAACTGACATTGTCTGACAATTTTCCACTTACAGTTTTCAAGATCTGTGTATTTAAACAGTTTTAATCCATGTAATGTAGAATATTGATTTTGTATGGTACTTGAAAATGTCATGCAAGATTAAATCTTATAGCAATCTAAGTGTGCTATGACAATACAAGTTAATGTTATTAGCCAAACTTGTTATAGCATAAAAAATGGCATCAAGTTTAGTTGACAAGACTTACAAATGAATGAATTGTGCTATCATTTCTTAATTATTTACTGCTCGACCTTTCTAGAATTTATACTGACTTGATGTCAGCCTGACTGTAGTTTCTGAGGTTTGATCTTCATAAACACTAGCACTGCATTAAGTTTTCTTGATTCTCTTGATCTTGTAGAGTATTCTAGGATTTGTTAAAAATCCACATTAATGTTTCAGTGAATTCCTTTAGCTTTAATTGCTCTCCAATGGGTTTAATACTTCTGGGGTATAAATTCTCTCTCTGGATTTTAATAAAATGACCTGCTTTTTTCCAAATTGAGATTTGCTAAATGCTTACTCCTTCCCAATTACGTTTTTAAGAATTAGTTATTATTTTCTTCTGGCTTAAAGGTTTAATGTTATTGATATCTTATAACTCTCTTCTTACACACCTTTCTTTTCTGATAACCCCCACTTTGGGGATCTAACTGGAGTGTGGCATGGAGACTGGGCTTACCACATTTTTAATGGACTTTTGTCTCCTGCTTAGATAAGATCAAATATGAAGCATAAAGCATTAACAGCATGTTAACGAGTACATCCAGCTTTATTGTGGTATCTTATCTGAACCAGTGCATATAAACATTTCCCAAAAAGCATGGTTAGGACTGGGTTTCCTGAGATTAAGTGATGTGGTAGCAGAAAAAAACATGATTTCATCAGCCTTCTGCTGACAGTAGCTCAGGTTTTGTTAGTAAACTTTCCAGCTTGGAATTCTAGTTAGATTTTCAGCTGCTTTTTAAGTGCCGTGTCACTGTAATGCCAAAAAAATGACTCTTTACTTTGGCTTCTGATTCTAAATTGGAGAGGAATATGTGGTTGTCAGACATGGAAGCATTATTGGTGGAAGAGAGAGGGCTGTAAATTTTCATCTGGGTTAATGTCAGTCTTCTTACCTGGGTTACACCTTAATTCTGGCAGAGGTGAACAAATTTTGCCAGCTTTCTTTATAAGACAAGCATCCAGCAACGAGAAAATCATTCATTTTGCTGGTGAGCCCCTTCTGTTGTCTGCTATACCGTAGAGTTTGTGGTGGCTCACCTGGCTGACCAGAGAGACATTTTTTCCTTACAAATAGCCACGTGTTGAGTGTTGGAGAAACAGCCCATAATACAGAAGGAAGAGTTTCTGAGAGAAGTCTTTTGATTCTGAAATTTATTGAAAATTCCCTTTGTTGTTTGGAGGGAATTCCCTTTCACTGTTTGCAGGGCAGGCCAGAAGCTCTGAGTAGACCTTTGGAAAATCTGTGGTCTATGGTCATTTCTGGGTAATAAGGGGCCTCCTTTTAGTTGTGGTTTATTTTGTTTTCTGATCAGCTTTTTGATACCATACTGGTGATACCCTGCTGGGATTTGGTAATAATTTCCACAGGCATTTTTAATTTGGCAAAAGCCTATGCAGTGCAGGATATCGAGTACAATCTATTTTAGACCTAACATACAGGTACAAAAAGTAGGCCTGATGTCACTAAAAATGTTATTTCTTTAAAGTTATTATGATAAGTGAAAGACTCGGTAGTTTTCAACTTGGGTTTGGTTGTTTAGTTTATTAAGGAGTTTAAAAATTAAAGTGATTTTAAGATTGATGGAATAGTCTTCTAAGATGCTATACTGACCATATCATACAATTGAAAAGGCAAAATCTCAAGATATGCAACAACATATCTGACTTGTATTGCCTTACCTAACATACTTACTACTAATGGTAGCTTACATTTTATATCTCTTATAATCATTTCCATGAATTTTCACGTGAAAGTATGGCAAATTATATTAACTAAGCACTAATTATTGTAAAATTGTAAGTTGAATTAATTTTATTATGCAGGGGACAGTTTCAAAGGTACAAAAACAAAAGATCAGTACTGTTCTGAAGGATACCGCCATAGAACTTACATTTCATTATTTTGACATTTTAAAATGAAGAATTGTATTGTGATATATTACCTCTAAATACTTGAGTATGAACAGCATGTTGTATATTTTTTTAAAACAAAGCTGAAGTCTGTTTTATGTTTGTCTGCCTGATTTGTGTCTATCAAAGTATGTATTATCTTCAGAAAAGTTAAAGTATACGATTGATTTCTGCTAGAATAATATTCTTCCAAACATTTTCAAGTTTTTATTCTAATGCCAGAAGTATTACATAAACATTTAAAACTAACCCTCTATGTTGAAGATGTGTTCTGAGAGCCATGGAATATTTAATTCTTCTGGGCTTGTTGGAAATTAAACTTGTATAATTTTAATTGTGTAAACTTTTATATTAAAATTACTTCTGTGTTTCCAGAGGAGAGTCTCTTCAGACGTTCTTAATGACCATTTGAGATGATGAGGGTCTGACAGTGCCTTTTACTGAGAGATTTAGCTGTTGCAATCTAATTTTTGCAGACTACAGTAAGGCTGCTATCTAATACAGCTTTTGAAAATCAGTTATTTTAAAGAATTTTATTATTGTATAGCATGTGTACTTAGAGAATATTTTTTTCTAAATATGCTGTATTTCTGGAGCACAACTTACTTTTGGTCATTAATGTATCTTCTCTTAGTAAGCTAAATGGCTGTGATATTCATCCCTACTTACACGAGTATTGGAAGCACAAAGTGTGTGGTACTAATAAGAAAGATATTTCGTTAGTTTCAGAATTTGTAAATAGTCGTAGAACTCTGAGCATTGACAGTGCAATAATTTTACCATCTAATTGCTTTCACCTGTTCAAATAAGTAAAATGGATGCTGGTAAAAAATATGCATACGTTAGAATGGAAAATAGTTGAACACATATCCTGAAGTATAGGACTTTCTTTTTCTTTTTTTTCTGTCTGAGTGAAGTGTCTGTTTTGCACTGCTGCATCTTCTAAAACGTCTGCGTTGCTTTTGAAAGCCAATGATTCTGCAGTGTGCAGTATTTCAGGGTAGCAGCTACTGCAGAGTAATGAGGCATGGGAGCAGCTGGTATTAGTTTATTTCAGAAGCATTGTGTCTAATTCTATTAATCTACCTACAGATGTAAATGTGCTTTCTACTGTATGATCTAAGCATCGAACAAATAATTCATAATTTTAAAATGGTTAAATGATAATTTTTTCATTTTCTTTGAAGTTTCCTGTGAGATACTAATACCTTGTGAAGTAAATTTTGAGTTGCTACAAAAAGTAAAGCAATTCTTAACTAAGCAAGAGAACAGGAACTTTTATAGAAAGAGATGAATGTTTGTCACTGAACCCTACTGAATCTAAACAAAGAAAGAGATTACCTAATAGTCTTGCAATGCATTTGAAGTACAGTCTGCTATTTGTTTGGGGAGTTGAATGGAATATATGTCTCAAAATATTTCAACAGCAGTAGCCGAGTTTTTTAGTGGATAGATTCTAGCATTACTGAATTACTGTATCTTTTCTTTTTCCTGATCAGAACTCATTATTATGCAAAAATAATTTGAGCTTTTTTCTACTTGTATATAATGCATTTTAGAGCTAATTTAAACTGATGATGAATGACTTTATAGGGGATTTTATGCTGGTTTGTGTTTTCATTTTCTACCCAACTGGGTCTATTAAGTGAATAATTTACATCCTAATTGTGAAAAAACTCACTTTCAAAGTCTTCAGTCTTGTTATTGCAACAATCAAAACAAATTTCACAAAACACAGTTTTCCCTGTGCAGAAAATAAGTAGTAACAGATAAGAGTTGAAAATAATCCATTTTTCTTAAGCTAGAGTGAAAGCATAATTTCAAAGTTCCAGTTACGTAGTTATTTTCTTTTGGTTTATTTATTTATTTATTTTAATAATTATTTGTGGACACTGAATGGAAACAGTAGTGCTGTAATATTTTTTGAATGCTTGTGCAACTTACACATGATAATTTTCTTAAAACAGAAGGGCATTATAATTGCTTTTTTCTTTTCCTTTTAATTTAATTTCATCATTTATCAGTTGCTACCATTTTCAAAATTGCATTTCAGAAGTTATTTTTACAAAAAAAAAAAAAAAAGGTGTATTTTTCTGAACTCAAATTAATTGAATGTGCAAATTAATGGAATAATACCTAAAATAAGAAATAGATGCCTTTAGATTTAAATCTATGTATTCTTGAATATACATGCATACTGCTTTATAAGAGTATTCTTTATGTTTATTTAGTTTTTCAGATACGCTAGTTGATCTGACTAGTTCTGATATAGAAATGGCTCATTTTAGAAAGCTAAGTACACAGTATGCTCGCCTATGATAGCAGGAGGTTTGAAAGTACAGAAAATCCTTATCATCCTACATTCATTACACTGAATTTAAGTTAATAAATTATTATTTCAAATTAACTACAATTAGGAACGTCCTTTATTTTTGGTAAGAAGTCACAAAACTTTTTCAACTTGATTGAAAAAAAGCAGTTACAAATATGCTTAAGCAGACTATTGAATAAAGACGTTGTGAAGCACCTACTATAGTTACACTTACGAATAATTTAGTTTGGAACTGGAACAGCGTCAGTGTAAGATACAACTTCTACTTAAACAGAAAATCAGGAATTAGCAACAGCTTCTGCTCAAAGAGTAAAACTGAGTCTTTTCCCACAGAGTTCTGTTCAGGTTGCTGTACCCAACTAGCACTTGTGACAGCTTGCATTTCTCACTGTAGTGTGGGGTTTGTGGTCTTTGTGGCCTGTGGTTTAAAGCTCATAGTCCTAAGTCTGGTCATCCAGTGTTGATTGGTTCTGGCCTCATTCTACTGTAGGTGGTTTCAGTAAATTCTCTCAGGCTTTATTACAAAAATTGTTCATAAAGTAATTGGGAGATTTCCTCTGAGCACTCTACATCAAAGGATGCTTAATTGTCCCGGCCATGCAAGAAGAAAAACAAGATGTGAAGTGCTCAGTTTAATTAGGCCACAACTTTATTAACTCAACTGGGAACACTACCCAGCAATAAATGCAGGTCATTGTTCTTTCCTTGATCATTGCTGTTTTTGGAGGACTGCTGTTCACTTTCCTCTTCCAATCCCAGAGGTGGGACCTCACCATTCTTCCCTCGTACAAGCACTAAGATGGAGGGATATGTGAAAGAGGCGCTTCCCTTTTGATACCACATAGCTGGAGTCGTGCAGCTTTCCTTTGCCTGTCCAGTAATTGTCTCTTGACTCCTCGTTCAAAACAAATAGGCTGCAAAAGAAATCCAATTCACTTATTTTAGCAAAGTGCAGTTAAAAAAAAAAGATACTAAGAGTATGATAGGCATCAAAAATGTTCCTGTATATTTGTGCTGTTTTCTGCAGTGTCAGTTGACATTTTTAAGTAAATTGCTACTCTTCTTTGAGAAACTATATAAGGAATTTAAGTGACTTGTTAATGTATCTACATCTGCAGCTAAGGCTATGCTTTGCAGTGTATGAGCTGTTAATGCAGGCCTGGGCAATGATGCCATCGATGCTTCTGGGAAGGATACAGCTGCTTTGATATGCTCAGCTGACACAAAGAGCCTGTACAAGACTGGGTAATTCAGCTCCTCAGGTTGGCTCATATTAAAATTACAGTCGAGCTTTATTACTTCCTTAAAGATAAAATAATCTGTGTACCTACAATTAGTGAAGCTCTCCCATCATGTGAAAATAAATACCTATTTTATTATGCCTTCTTTTTTAATAAAGAGGTGCAAGAAATAAATGCCAGTAGTTTCTGAAGAGGTTCTTGAGATTTTAAAAGGACAGACTGCACCCTCTGAAGAGGTATTGTGCAGGAACTTTCCACGGTCTACTTTTAATAAACAATCAAACTTTTATACCAAACATTTTCTATAAATTCCCATTTTCTAATTAAAAGTTTGTTTTGTGGAAAGAACTCCAGGTGGTATAATTAGTGAAATACATTTTAATGATAAATCTTCCCTGTCCTATTTTATTTTAATAACAAAAATGGTCCTATGCATTTGAAATGCTCCCTATGGGTTGTATATAAGAGCTTGGTTAATTAGCTAATCAACTTACCCACCTTACCTTTTAAAAAGTGTCCTGTTTCACAGGTGTAGACTCAGATTTTATTTGGGATAGTGGAGATAAATAAAGCCTGTGGTGCTTACCCTTGCCTGCACCAAGAAGAGATTTTGGACTGTCCTTTGAATGTCACTTTCTTAACAGGCACATCAATCACAAGGGCTTAGCCCCTGGGCAGCACTGCCCGTCTTCGAGGTATTCAGTGCCTCTTATGTCAGGCCTTTCCAAAGCATAAAGGCCTGGATGCTAGAGCATGACTAAAATATCGTTAACTCAGCCTCTTAGGACCATCATTTTCTTCACTCATGATTTACTTGTTTTTGTCAGTTTTTGAGTTGCAACGAGTGTATAGCTTTAATGATACTGTATTCTGGCATTTATCTTCCTTTTACATATTCTTGCTGTGTACTGCCAGTTCTTCCGAAGTTTTAATTCCATGAAGTGGTATGCACTGACCAAAAAATGCGTGTACATGCCTTTTCTTTTTATGTTCTATTTAGAAAGATCCTTAATTTCAGCTTCAAGTGGTCCACTCGTAGTATCACTTACCTATTCAGGAAAGATAAAATACTATGGAGTAATTCTGTGAACATCATATATAGTATTAGCATACACACCTCTTTTGTAAGTTTTCAGCTGTTCATCTATGTAAAGAACTTTAAGTTGAAAAGGCTTTTGTATGTTTGGATTTTTCTTCTTTTTTTATTTCCTTCTATTTCAAAGTAAGACATGGATACAGCACAATTCATAATTTAATTAATATGCTTTAATTTACCAAAGAAGCAAAAAGGATTTTATCTGGAAATCATTTTTCTGTGTGTTATTTTCAGATACCTGTGTTTTAGTTTAACCCTTCAATTCTTGTTAGTTTTCTGCTTTTTTTTTTTTTTTTTTTAAACATTCATGACCTGTGTCCTTGCTACCATTTTTTTAAATCTCTTACTGAATTAATGTCTGTCTGAGTGTTGGACACAGTTTGATATTCTCCAATCTGTTCCTTTTTTTAGGATGATTTCTTACACTTACAGGTGCCCCTTTTGATAGGTATGTACCCATTGTGCACTTTCAACCCAACTAATTCAACATTTTTTACTGTCAGAAAAGGATAGCATACCCAAGCTCATCTGATCAGCCGTTGTTGGCCACCAGAAGTCTTTGCAAGAGTAAAGCATTTAGCTGTGTAGCATTTCTTTATGCTTTGCCTAGTGTAGCTGCTAGGTAGAGCTTTAGGAAAATATTTTACTTTCAGAGGCAAGGAGAGGATCTGTAAGAACATTTACAAAATCTCCTCATATTGCAGCAAGGTGAATTATATTGCTTTAAGGGAGTTAAGCAGTCACCAAGCATTTTAATTCAGCCTTAGATTCATTGGAGTTATTTCAAACACTGATAAAGGAGGCATTATTGTTCGGGTTCTGGAAATGCCTTCCAAGATGATAGAGATGGAATATTAATTGTTGCAAAAGCATATCAGAGAGTAAGTGCTGGGTAGCTTTTGTTGGTGAATACAGTCATTTTAAATGGATGTTAACTACATCCCCCCTTTCTTCTCCTCCACATCTTCCTTATTCCACAGTATCAATCTCAAAGATCCTATTATAGACAGTGTCTTTCTCTGAAATACCAGAACACTGTAGCACTGACCAACGTTATTGCTTTTCTGCTGGTTTTCTCATGGTGCTGCCTTATCGACTTCATTCTTGAGATTCAAAATCATACATTTCAATCCAGGATGTCTAGCATTACTGTCATCTGCCAAGCAAAAGAACAAAATCAATTCACCACCTTGAGCTTTGATCTACTTTCAAAAATTAAGAAGTAAGTAATCTCTGAGTGTTCTTCAGTATCTGTATAACTCACAATCTGTTTGAGACTGCTTTTACTCAGATCCGTAGCATTGACTCATCTGATTCAAAGCAATTACAAATGGTAGTATTTTGTATTTTAATTTGCACTAATCTGCAAAGAATAAGGGCAATGTATTTCTCTGTTTTGAAGAATGGGATCTGTTTTTATGGAGTCTTTATTTATCCTCCAGATACGCACTGGCCTTATTTTTTCTGACTGGAAAAAGAGCTTCTGTCCCTGTGAATACTGTTGACAGGAATGGAGTTACAGCTATTCCTGTTATTTCTGGTATTCCCAGTTTACCCTATGCTTCACTGGCTTATGAAACATTTTACAAGCTGCTCTGGCAGAAAAAAAAAGGATGTGTATAACGTCTGCATTCCAAATAGCTAAAAAATTACAACAGATTTAGCAATGCTCTCTTCATGAAGTTGCATAATTATGAAAAATACCTGCATAGGTGAATGCTCCCTTTGTAGAATATCTGTGCAAGATAAAGACCCTCAGAAATTTGTGACAGAGTTGGAAGGTCTTCTCCAAAGAAGGAGAAACCAAGCCCTTGTTGATTAAGAAACCTCATGTGAGGCCAGAGTGTAATAATCAGTATGAATTTACAGTCATGGATTCATCACAGAATCACAGAATGGCTTGGGATAGAAGGGACCTTGCAGATCATCCATTTGCAACCTTCCTTCTGTGGGGCAGGACTGCCACCCACCAGCTCAGGCTGCCCAGAGACCCATCCAGCCTGGTCTTGATCATCTCCCGGTATGAAGCATCCACAGCTTCTTTGCTCAGATTGTGAGAGTCTTACCACCTTCTGAGTAAAGAATTTCTTCCTAATATGTAACCTAAATCTCTACTGATGCTAGTATGATCAAGAAATATAAATAAATGTTACTTCTTAAGTTTCCTTTCGAGCGAAGGACGTTATTCTTCTGTAACTCAGACAGAGAGAGAGATTTGTGTTTTTTCCAGTGCCCTCACTGATACTGGTGAGCCCCTTATTGTTACAAAACACTGCTTGTGGTAGCAAAGAAATACATTTCTTTATTGATCAGAGGCCTGATAGAGTTCAAAGATACAAGTTTATCAGTCGAGTAGGCTCTGTGACATATAAGGAATTGTAACCGTAAGTGGTCTTCTGACCACTGTTAAGTCTTGTACCTTTCAAGCATGACCTTCAGTGATCACAGACGTTGGACACTTAATATCCTCAGTGACAATTAGGGATATTACCTTTCAAGGTAGCAGTGGCCATTTTCTTCTTGTTGATGTCTACTTTCTGAGAATCAACTGAGCACCAATATGCTGGAGGAGTCAGCATTTTATCCTAAGCTACCCTAGGTATTTGTTCTTTATCATTTGCTTGATCATCCTAGTAGTGCTAGGATATGGTGTTATCAATGATAAATGAAGTGAAGTACTCTACAAAAATTCTCCTGTGGAATTCATAAATTATTATCAAGCACTATCTGTTACATCTCCTAAAAGCAGAATAATACTGTGGCATTACGTATCCTCTTGGCATGCTGAGTGAAAAATCAGATAATTGTTTTGTGGGATTAATTAACAAACATTTGCTCAGTACTTATTTGTGTATATTTATGTAGTATTTATGCTAGAGATTTGTATTCTTTGAAGCCTGTTATACTTTTCCCCATTGCATTTTACCATAACTTCGTATCTAGCAGTCAGGTTTCTGTTGTCATTACCTGCAGTAGATAAGATTTAGGAGAAACTGTGTCTCTAAAAAGAATCCTGTTACATAGAAAAGTTTCTGCAGCTGAGCTCCACCAATGTAAAACATTGTTTAAAAGATACAACAGTAATGAAGATCTGATTATTTTCATTTTTTCCATTTTTAGGTAAACCTTTCAAGAGTAAAACTCAAATTCATTACTGTTTGTGTTTCAGGTAGTTTCTGTACAGTTTTTCAATTTTGACCAGAGGTAGGAAATTGAAAGTTAACGTTTCTAAGCTTTCAGTATCTGCCTAGCTTTCTAAATCTGGCGTCTGGATTTTAATATGATCATATAAATATACATATTGTTTTTTTTAGAAAGATGAGCAGTAGTTTCCATGTGAAATCTTTGATGTCTCTGTGACACAACAATTTTGGCACAGACCATGTTCTGGTTAATAACACCTTTGTCTTTCTCTTTAGTTAAGCCTCAGAAGCTCTGTCACATTTGGAGGAAATGGGTAACACATTTGGGAGATACTGGTGGCTGACCGATAGGCAAATTAGGACCATGCAATTCTCATATGAACCTGGACTTAGATATACGTGACCCTTTCAGACATATTTTGACTAGTTTCTTTTTATGTTCAATGCATACCAGTTCTAATTGTTTTTAGTCATGTGGTCCAGCTGACAAACCTGAAAATAACCTGAATAGGGTTCACCTCTTACTGAGACATTTGAATATATATGTGAAATCGTAAGTGTGTCTGCACTTGGAGTAGGTGACAAAGCTTCCATTTGTAATTAACTCTACAGAAATCAATAGTCAACTAAACCTGGAGAGTGGTTTTGCTTGCTCTTAAGTATGTATGTAGGATGGAATTTATATGCCTAAACACAGGTTTTCTAGTATCACTAGATGTGTCTGTGAGTATCTAAGATGTCCATTGAGGGTTAGTAGATCTAGCATGGAACCAATGCAAGAAACCCTCTCCTGGACTGATAGATAAAAATTGGCCATCATTGCCTAGATCATTTGAACTAACAACAGATGCCTGTATTTAGGCATCTAACTAAGAGCCCTTGTGAATTTACGTTTTCATTTCTCAGAAGTCTCCATTGACTGTATCGATTATAGAGGAAAATACTGATTTTTCTCAGTTGTAGTAGATATTAGAATCCAAGCATAAACATGACAAACTGAATTTAAACGTTTTATGTGAATCCTACTCTCTTGTTTTCTCTCCGAAAATAAGAAGTCCAAATAATAGATATTTTTTTTTCCCCTGATAATTAAGCAGATTTTGAGTCAAAATGGGTCACTGCTCAACTTTCCAGACGTGTTAAGGATGCTTGGACTTGAGGCAAGATTAGGGTTTGTCTACGCAAAATAGATCAGAAAGATGCAACTTGGATATTAAATTTTATTGTATTAAAGTAAATGTTGAAGAACTGCTCACTGCCATTTTTTAAAAAATTATAGCTTTAATGGAAAGTGATGAAATTTCAAATTTAATTTCTAGGTAACTGTTGAGAAATACTAGCTTTTAAAGACAATCCCTAGACTCTGCTCCTTTAGTAGGGTAAAATACCACTTTCTGATGAAAGTTCTTCAAAAGCATCATAGAGGAAGCCTCTGTAAAACCTGATCTAGACTTTTTCCTAGGTATGTTTTTGACCTTTCTCTTCCTTCTAAGCAAATTGAGGTGATTGTATACATTCTTAATTTCAGTGGCCAGTTTCAATCCATTGTCAAACATAGTAGAACAAAGGCATATGCTTCCTTCGCTTTTTTGATTTTGTAAAATTTTGTTGACTTCCTACTATTATAAAAATATCTGGATTCCAGAATAACTGGGAAACCAATAAATTATGGTGGAAAGACAGAGATGCAACCTGAATACAGTTCCTAGTATTGTTCAGGTGTCTGTCATATTGACCAGTCCATTTTAAGATGATGCTTTATTTTATTATTTTAATATGCATCCTTTTTATCAATGTGAGAAAATTAGACAAAGAAAGAGAAAGAAAGTCAAGGAAATGCACTCAGCATAGAAGAAATAATAATAGGATTAACAAAAAATCAGAGAAGCATGATCAGACCTTCAATATATAAAAGGAAAAACTTCTTTTACTTCAAGTAAAAGATAAGTAAAATAATAAAATAATAAAATAAGTAAATTAAGTAAAATAATAAAAAGATACAGGACTAACTTCAGATAGAACTTCTCTTTCATACGCTGTAGACTGCAGACTTTTCAGCGTATCTAGTTTTGATCTGTGTAAATTTGTTGGACTCTAAAGGAGACTCTCATAACTTGGTTAAAATGTTTAAACATTCTTGGGTAGACAGGTGGGCAAAGTGACTTTTGCAAATCATTAGTCTGAGTGGCAGGTAATCGCCCTGTTCTTATTATTTAAGTGCATTCAGTGCTGCATCACAAAACCAATTCTCAGCATCTTGAAAATGTATATCAGTTGTTGTAGTATTTTCAACATCATTTTTTGAAAGAGCATCTTAGCTTTTAAGTAGCATGAACTTAATCAGTGGTCTGGTGTTGTTTTTTTTTTTTTCCTTATATCTACATTATATTTAAAGACATTAAATAGAGCTTGAATGGCATGTAATATTCAGATAAAGGGTCTGATTATTGTATGAATGTTTGTGAAATGTAATGCAGTGGCATGCATAGATATTCTAATAATAACTTTAGATAAAGAATGTTTTTATTTTTGGAGAATAACGTTCATTCAAAATACATACGTTAGTCTTATCCAGTCTCATTTTCAAGGTATGCTTGGACTTCTTCATTTAAGATAGATTTGCCCATCTTCTGCAACCCTTGAGTAGATAAGCAGAATCTTCCCTGTGCATTTCAGTTCCTCCCAAGGGACCAGCTGGATTTAATCACTTGATGGACTATGCATGGACTGTGCATTCATAAAGTGAACACAAGGGGTGCATTTTTAGTTTATAAGCTTCCATCTTTTTGAGCTGAACATCCCCAGCTTCTCCAGCTCATCTTTTATATTAGCGGAGATATTTTTTTTAGTGAAAATTGATGACACCAGTTAATATTATGTAGGAACAGCAGCAGAATTAGTAAAGAATAGTAGATAAGGAAATACCTGTTGTAAGGCTTGGTGCAAAAACAATTAGAATAAAATGAACAACTTAGAGAAAGTATAACATATCTTTAAATTATTCCGCAATGTGTCCTTGATCAGATGATCAGCTCTTTGGTGGTGTTGTCTCCGTGGCACTGCTGCGGTTCATACAGTGCCTACAGTAGTGGGGCCTCTCAGCTTCCAGCCACATGTGGTAAACATACTAATGAGAGCAAAGATAATGTTGTCCTGTTGTTCTTGTGTGTATTTACTAGAGAAATGAATGAGCTGCTAACTCCAATGTAACCAACGTATCCGGTGTTGTAAGTGCAACTGTCAATGAAACCTAACTAATCGTAACTAATCCTTTGCTAGTTTTCCTAACAAGGAAGGACAGCCTTTTCTAGCTGCTTATTTCCTGTAACTTTACATATCTTAATTAAAAAATTGTTCTCCTCATGATGTGGATGACCACGAGGAGATCAAATCAATTCCTTCCCTTTCACTGAATGAAAGTAGACCCAACCCAATAACCTCCTAAAGTTCATTCTGAGGTAGCATGCCATTTTCAGTCTACTGAGTTAATAAGACTGGAAATGCAATTTCATATTTTTCATGCTCTATTTAGGCCTTCAGCATGCAATACTCTCCAGTGTTATCTGTAATAGACTAGAAGACAGGTTCTGAGTACCACCAACTCCTTTCTCAGATGCATGGTACTAGGAGAAGTATCTCTAAGGAAGCTCTTTGCTATGGAGTTTCACACAAATGGAAGATGCTTGGATGTATTCATTTTATTTTGAAGAAAGTAATGTTTGAGCTATGATCTCCTTGCTAGTTCTAAGTGTCTTGTGAAGACATTGGAAGACATGGGGAGACATTCATTCTCCCTGAACTGTAGGAGCGCCTTTATGAACTTCTGAGCATACACAAAATATTGTTCCTTGATGGATGCTGTAAGATTCATTGAAAGTGCGAAGGCATTTGCCTGGCTTTTGTCACAGGAACTAGAACTATTCACTTTCTTAAGAATTAGGCAGAAGTAACATCTGAAATTAGGAAAAATTTATCCCATATGACAATTTTCCTCATGGTATTTACATATTTTAACTCATCCCCATTTTTTTATTTTTATTTTTTTGTCATTTGATCACAGCTTTTCCAGAGCAAAATCTTTCTCATATTCATATCTGTGTTGTTTTCAAATACTGTTATTCTGCACCCGTTATGTACCTTTGTTCAGTTGTTAAGCTTGCTCCCATATGGGTGATGTTCTCTTGCATCTTGCCAGTTACACCTGTGTCATATTAAAAAAACATAGTGTTTCTTCTGAGGTTGACGCAGCACCCATCACTCAGATCCTCTGTGTAGTGGCACTCCAATTTGATAACCTTGTCTTAGAGAATAAAGTTGAAAGGGTGACATCTTTTATCTAGATAGAGGCATGGATTCATCCCCATGTATCTGGCTCTCTTATGTGTCTACTGCTGAGCAAAGTGACAAAAGAGAACAAATATCCGAACTGAATATCAGAATATCTCTTACTTTGGGATTGTATTTGTCTGTATTCCTGCTACGCTTACAATATTTGGAGTGTTTCAAAGCCATGAGAACAAACTCACAATACTTTGGGACGTAGACAGTCACTATCCGCATCTCGTGAGTTGGAATTCCAATTAGTGAGATTAATGGGCTGGATTTGAGATGTGCTTGGTGACCAGAATCAGTTATCATCCCTGAAAATCAAATTCAAAAATGTTTTTCTGTTAACAACTGAAATCTTAGCTCCTGAGTCCCAGTTCAGTGTTTCAGCCCCAGGCCAAGCATTTGGCTGTGAAAGCAAGGAGCTGGGGGGACAGGAAGGCACAGAGACACTCTGGTTGACCGAGTTAGGCTTGCTGGCTGTCTACACTCCAAATTTCATCACATGTATTTTTGCTTCTTTATTCTCCTCTTTCTTCAACTCTATCCCTCTTCCAAAATGCTAAAATGCTATCTAATGATCACTGAATAAATGTGGAACTGTTGTTCCACATAAAAATTAAAAACTAAAAATCCAGTTCTGGGTTGGGAGTACTTGCATATTAGGAGAAGTGTGCATGATTAGTAAGGATTATTTTTTTTCTTTTTTTTTTTTTTGTGTATGTTTTGTTTAAATTGAAGGACATAAAAATATGGAAGTGCTATGAACAGATCAAATAAGATTGAATATATTTGAAATAAATGTTTTTATTAGTGTTCTAAAGCTGCTAGCACTAAAAAAACCCAACAGAATGGAACTCTCCTTTTTTATTCTTTCTAATGATAAACTTAATCACCTTCAAAGAAAATTAACATAGGGAATATAATGTATTTTTGAGAAGGATTTGAAGCAGCCTTGTTATTTACAGCCGTTTTCTCATTTTTTGTTCTTTTTTCCAACCATGGTGATTCTCCTTTAAATATTTTACAGTGTATTTGCAAAAGTTATTAGTCAAGCAATGCAGTATAATTGATTGTTTAATGCCTTTAATGCCACACTGAAATTGTAATACTCGAGTACTACATATTTCAAGTGGAGGGAAAGAAAACTAAGTTGAACTCAGAAAAGCAGGAGTCTTGCAAATAAATGAGTAGAAGAATTAAATTCTGTATCTGAATAATTTTATTCTGAAGTACAGCTTTACTTTAAGAGTATGAAAGAGATGACATTTTCTCTGCCTAGAGAAGGAAAAAAATGCACATTCTGAGGCTGTTTCCCCCATCTTTTCTTATGCAGAGGTTTTATCTGCTGTTTAATGGGTAAACTTACTGTGAAGTATAGTTGCTTGTTTAACTTTACCCCTATTCAAGTCTTTGATTTTGGCAGGTTAGTTAATTCAAATAAAATTTGTGAAGTTAAGCACTTTCAAGAAAAGGCATAGGAGAACCTAATTTAACCTAGAGTGTCTCTTTTATTCTTCTGTTATTCATTTGAAGTGCCCTATCAGCTTGAACTGACCAACTTCAGTCATTTTTACCCTTTTATTTTTTTCTCTAATGTAAACTGAAATTCCCTGCTGTTCGTGGTATTTTAGTGTTTAGCATCATTTAATGAGCAGGTATCATTAAACTTAAAAGGTCCTTTTCTGTATATCTCTGATTAGTTAGTGAAAGAACCAAAGAATTCCTCTAATTTATCTTTGCTTCCTTGTTATATTTTGATGTTGGCCCATTTTACGATTCTGTGCCTTTTTATGAAATACAAAATTATAATTTTGGTTTGAAAGTAGGACAGAAAGTAAAAAAAAAAAAAAAGTGTCTAGTGCTGAGAAAACGTGTAAGCTAGTACAGCTTGTTTACCAATGAAGAGAATACTGTTTATTTTTTAAACTTTTACTCGCATAAATATATGTATATGGCTCTGTGGGCATGTGTGTATACTTATATAACATATACATATTAAAATAGATACATATTCTAATTTAAGTATTCATTATCTGTGCTTTCCAAATATACTTATTAACCCCTACCAATAACCTTTGCAGCTGGGTACAAGTATATTCAGCACAAAATTCTTCCTTTCTTGTACATCCAAAAATCCTATTGAACTCCCTATTGAATTTTCATTTTGAGTGAGTGTAGGATCAAGGACCAATTAGTTGATGATAGAAACTCTATGGAATGTAAAACCTGAAAATTATTAGTTATTAGGGCATTGTACATGTTTGTAAAATAAACAAAAGATAGCTTACCTAATGGCTTGGCTATCTTTAAAAAAGTCATAACGACAGATTATTCTTCTTATAATACTCATTTGTTCAGGATTTTAAGTCTTTGAGAAGAACACTGCAATTTAAGATATGACTGTCATACTTGAAGGCTCATCTGCTGTTCATTCAAACAAGAGTTTTCAAGATCGACTATTATTTGTTTATTCTATCAATTTCTTATTTTAATATCTTTAAGATCTAAATGATCTAATCAATACTAAAATGGATCATTTCTCCTGCTGAAATACTTGCCTAAGGTAATTCATCATTTGATGTAGATATTGTCACATTTTAAATAGTGACAGTTATAGTAATTGATTAATTCAATCCAATATACCATTCCAATATCCATTTCCCATTTTTGATGTGCTTAAAAAATAGTCAACGATTTTGATTTTCATCTTATTTTCTTTTATGAAATAAAATCTGGAAGATAGAAACACTGCGTGAAGAAAAAATAATGAGGGTTGAATGGAAGTAAAGGTCAGATATTATGTAGAAAGTTGCAGATGGCACTGTATGTCATTAACATTGCTAACATCTAAAAAGATGTAACAGTGCTGCCTACTGGTAAGACGTAGTAGTATTAATGGATTAAAGTAAATGTAGTGAAATTGTGTGTGCCATATTCTTCATTGTAACAACAGTGGTTTCCAGGTTTTCACACCCTGATAAGTATTGACAACATTCATGGTTTCGCATCAAGATTAATTACATGTTCTTATACATGTCACCTGCATGGAAATCAGGTGTGCAAAACAAAAGATGTCATTATTAAGGTGTCGTTATATTTCATGGACACTGGTAAAATTCTGTTCTACCATAATTCTATGCGTTCTGAAATTTCTCTAGTGAAATTGACTGTTTTTAGATATAAAATTGGTTTTATTGTCAGTGTTGCCCTAGTTGGAAATGAAAAACTGCAGAAAAACAAAAAAAAGAAAAAAAATTGTTATTTGCAAAGATTTTCTTTGTAAAATGGTAGTAAATAAGAACATCTAGTACTTGTAGTGCTTCTTATCCAAGAAAATGAATTTGCTCTATAAACAACTCTGTAGTTTTCCTTTTAAAGATGAGTAAACGGAGGCAGTGAATTACTAAGATTAATTTTTAGACTTCTTTGTCTAAATGTAAACTCTGAATTTCAAGTTTATATGAAATTTTCAGGAGTTCTGAGTTCTTTGAGTATAGAGCATTTTCTGGAAATACCGAATTAAGAGCTGGCCTCTATATTTATACAGTTTCAAAACAGGCACTGACATCAATATAGTAAAATAATCCCATTTATATAAGCCAGGTGGGCAACATTCAGATTTTTCCATGTTCAATACAGTGCTTTGTCTATAAATGCTACTATACGCAAATAAAGTCAAATTATTTACTTTCTTTGATATGAGGAGCTCCCTACCTATTCACTTTTAAAGTATACACATTTTCGCCAGTGGTAATAAACGGAAGCTTTTTGAGACAACGGTGCTATTTGATGATACTCCCAAAAGCAAAACACAGAGGTCAAAGCAGCAATCTGCTATTCCTAGGGTGAGCTGCTTTACCCCAGAAGTAAGGAGAGGGAAATACTGAGTTCTCTTATCAGCAGGGCAAGAGTAATCATTTATATGCATACACATCTTCCCCGATGTAGGGCCTCTTTCTTGTGTTGAAATACCTTCCCTGGGAGTCACCAACTGTAAGCCAGGGCTGCCTGCAGGAGCTCCGTATCAGTCATGGAGACGATTCAGGCAGCTAATGATACTTGTAGCTAATTATCTCGCGCCACCTTGTCCTTGATTATCTTCAGGGGAAAGGAAGGAGATGCTACAACAAGGAGCTGTTTGTGCCACCTTCTGCTAAGCCTCCACTTGAGGCATCTGTTGAGATAATGGGTAAAAAAAGGACTAGTTGCGGGAAGGCTGCCCCTTCTGCTCTTAAATTAAACTGTTTTTTGCTGTTGAATCTGTCAATTTATTTCAAGGTGATAGTGACACACAACTTTCTGGAATGCTACAGAAATACAAGAATTTTGTGAGTATATAACGATCAGTGAAATCAGTGCATAATTTTTAGAATGGAATGTTTGATCAAATATTAGTAACATTTAGGAACCATTTTTTACAACAAAATGTCCACTATGGTGTTGACATAGTACTAGTCCAGGTTCTCTTGCATGTGTTTTATGCATCTCATACCTGATTAACAAAGATGCTGCTGTGTTCCATGTGCTTAAATATCGTATCTCAAATACAATTTTGCATGTAAATATCTATATTACCACTCAAAGGCAGTAATTCTTTTAAAAATGTAGTCACTCACGCCAAGAAAATAGGGTTTCCTCCCCAGACTTTTATTGGTTTAGCTCAAAGTGAGAAAGACATCTCTTTTTTATTCTTCTCCAGCTGTTTCTCTACCTTTCTCCTCTGAATAGGATTCCAGCCCTAACAGTGGATGAATGCAGTCAGTAAAAATTTGGGATCATTTTTTATGTTTGATTAGCTTGTTTTTTATGTCTTATGATTTCATCTGACTGCCAAATCTAAATAATTGAGCCCCATGACACAAAGAGTTCAGTACATCATAACATATTGACTGAGCAAGCACTTGTAATTACTGTATTAACGTTATTGTCCCTGTATCCTAAGCAGGCATGATATGAAAACCAGATTTGCTTTGCTGTAGCCATTTTTGCATTGTTCTTGAAGGATGAATACAGTAAGTAAAACATCATCATAGATTATGTAATAAAATATCTGAAATTGTAATGCAGCCATGACAAAAACGCAGTTTAGCATTATGTGCTGTAGCATAATTCAGAACAATTAGATAAATAACTGTTAAAAACAGATGAAGAATCCACTGCAGTGAACGCTTAGCTCAGAAGGGATAATCTTTTCTCTCATGCCCTAAAACCCAGAGTGGAAGACCAGAAAACTTCTAGATTCGTTTGCTTTCCATTATGAATTTTAAAATAAAGTAGGTTTGATTCAAAAACTTCTCAAAAATTTCTCTTCAACATATAGTATGATCAGAGATGTTCAAGCTAGAATTTCAACTTGCTCTTCCTATATAAGAAACTCGGATTAGCCAAAATTAGAAAAGAAGGATAGAGATCCAATCTCCGTACAATTGGATGGGGGTGTTATGGATATGACTCTTCCTTTGGTCTTCCAAAATGTGGCAAAGTCCATGCTCTACCAACTGGTTGGTTATTGGTTAACGTAAAATTCTGTGACAAAAGCAGGATAACTGATTAGGCTTAAGAAAAATAGTTTTTGCTATGTTACCAGAAGAAAGTGACTTGGATCAATGGGATATCACTTGCAGAAAAGTAAGATACCCATGACCACCTTTCTGAGGAGTTAGAGAGCACTGAGAGAAAGTTTAGAACGCAGGGACAACTGAAGGACCTTGGAGAATCTCAAGGAAGGAAATGTATGTGAATGGTTCTTATTTTGCTTGCAGCTGTATACTTCTAGTGGGTTTGGTTTGGTTTTTTTTGGTTTGGGTCTTTGTGTGTGTGTGTGAAGCAACAAAACAATCACTGGGATTAACTGTGGTTTCACTGGGCTCCCTCTGCAACTGGATTGTGAAGCTGTGTCTAGACTGTTAAATAAGACATCTTCAGGATCATTCCTGCTACACAGAACAGCTGATGTTTATGTTGTGAATTCTCTGAGCTTCCAAAGCAATTTGTGGTGAGATCCACCTGTTTGTTTGGAATGGTTCCTGAAATGTTCTCACTTCTGAGCTGTGCTTGCATATTGTCTAGAAGAGTGCTAGTTGGCATGAGTGAAAAGCATTTCGGGAACAATTTTAACAATTTAAAATTTTAGTGAACATCATATTCTAGTGTTTCTGGGCAGTATTTGATTTAGTAAAGACGGAGCCACTGAATCCTGGAAGTGGCAGCAAATGGTGATGTTCAGATCATGAACGAATCATTACTTGACCCATAGGAGTTGAGAAATTAGGTGGAGCTAAGCCTGATGAATATTCAAAGGAGGGACATTGACCTGAACTTCGAGCTGTTACTAAAGTTAATCAAAGATTAAAAAGAAAGAATCCCTGTTATCAAACCAAGACCATTTTACATTTACATTACAGTATTTTTTTATTGTGCCTCATCTTCCATATTCCAGAATTGGTACTGTCTTTGGTAAGAGAAAGAGGTAAGAGTTGGTAAGAGATAGCCATGAGTTATGAAATTGTATTTGGTGTTCCTTTTCAATCTCACTGGGGATCTGGTAGGGATATACCACTGGTGAAACACCTAAGGTGTGGAGAGGACCTCAGTGCATCTTTTCTAATCTCTCCTACATACATATATTTGACTAATGAATTAAGAACTAGGGCAGAAAAATCAAGACAAATAGGATGTATTTGTAGTAAAGTTTTTTAAATGTTATGATGAGCAGCATGTTTCTTCTGATTTTTCTTATATTTAGAAAGCAAACTTGATTTTGAAGTCAAACTTGGTCAAAATGATAATTTTTTATGATTGCAAAATGTTTGCAAAGTTGCAGAACTCCTTTTCAGTCTGCAAGGTGCAATATATCTTTCCTTAATGAATTAATGAAAAAAAATGAATCACTGCAACGTTTGTACCAGTATACTGGAATTTTAAGTAAGGAGTGTTTCATGTATCAGTTATAGGTAAGGGCATTCATATGTCCTCAGTTCAGCACTGTGATAAACTTCAGGGAACTTGCTTTTCCTAGTGAAGCTGGTGGGAATACTTGGAAAGTAAAAGTTATCAACACAATTGGAGTACCATGCTGAATCAGATCATAAGAGGGGATGAGCCACCAGGAGCTGTATAGTGACTTAGATGTTCAGTAACATTTTGTTTACCATGCTGTAGCTGCCACTTTGCAGGAGTGCAGAGCATTTATTGTAGAGCTTGCAGCTTTTTCACCTGTTTTCACTCCTCGCCTCATTGTGCTTTTGAGGAAGTGTACCTGTGCTGTGCTTTGTGCTCAGTGCACTGTTCTTATGGCTGCTAGGCATAATCCCTGCAAGCTTTGGAGCTCTGAAGGGCCCTATGTGCAAATTTGTGAATCACTAACTGCCTTCAGCATGTGGGGATATCACAGTGGTACCTCTCAGTATATACAGTAGCAGAACTTCTGGCACTTAAGTGACGTCTTTTCATCCAGGGAGGCAAAGCTTTGGAATACTTTCATAGACTTAGAGGCTTCAGTGCCACCTGGTATTTCAAGCACTTAATTGCTGTTTTGCAACTTGTCTGTGGGAACCGAGGCTGTCTTTCAAAGATGCTTTCAATGTGTTTGTGTTGTACAATGGAAAGTGATGTAGTACATGCTCATTCTACCTGAGCTAGTACTGATCCACACAAGTACTTCTCCATAGCACAGCTGCATGTCTGTGCAGAGACGCTCATTTTGGTATTAATGCTGAAAAGCCCTGCTGAGTTTCTGAGTTCCGTTCCACAGCTAGCTTGAATGCCGATGGCTTGTGTTATATTTAACTGCAGAGGGTAGTCATGCCTCTAGACTTCCAAGTGAGATGCTCTAGATTCTAAGTGGCTTCCGTGTTTGAAAAATTTGTCACCTTTTCTGTCAAATAAATTTAATTATTTTCTTGATAGAATTACAGATCTGTTGAGTAAAATGAGGGGGGAAAAAAAAAAAAAAAAAAGAACCAGCAATTTGTTATAACTTTTGGCTAAGTATTTTGTGAAGACAAATCCCCAAATAAATGAGTATGGTTAGAAGGACTATAAATAACAATATGGTAAGGTACGGAACTCAGTGAATCCTAGATCCCTTTGACATGTCTGCTCTTATTTAATGAATTATCCAGAGTACTTCCTCACAGCATTTTAGTGAAGTCCAAAGAAGATACTAATTGGTTAGAGTTGTCACCACTAACAGTGCTAAAAGAGTAAGAAAAGCTTTCAGCACACAGTAACTGTCTGTATAGGGATAAGGAAGTCATGATTCTGTCACCATTAAATTAATCTTAGAAAGTGTATATCTAATCTCATATGCCATATCCTTTATTTTATATTTTAGCTATCAACAGTGCTATCTTGAGTACCCATAAAGACTGCAGTGGATGCAACAGTCACAGAACCAGAAAATTAGAATATTTTTCCCTCAAAATAAGTTAATATACAAGAGAGGGTAAATTGAATTGCGGGAACCTAGGCAAAAGAGACATTGGAGTGAGGAAATGACAGTGAGGCACACTGCTCTAGGTCTTAGGCCACCCTGTTTTTATTCCTGTCTCTGCTGCAAGCCTGTTATGTGACCTTGGTCCAGTCAGTTCCTTATCTTATGCCTCAGTTTTTTCACGTTAAAAAATGGGGATAGTGATACTGACTTGCTGATGAAAAATGCTTTACCAAATGTGGGTGCTATTATAAGCAGGTTATCAGATCACCAGGTCGGTAGCTAATGGTTCATGAATTTGTAACTGTAATGTAAAGCTATGCAATTTGTTACTATGATTTACTACAGGTAATATATTCCATTTAAGTCTGAGCCTTAGTTAGCCAAAACAAACATGATGGGTTTCAGGCAGAAAGATGTTTTAAATGATGATTCAGAAGACTTAATATACGTGTAATTTGACTATAATTTAGACGTGGAAAATTTTTTTAAACCATATCTAAAGCTGTTTGGAATAGATGCTGAGTTCATCGCAGTAGACACAGTGTAAGAATGAGGAGTTACCTGAACAGTGTTACTGAAGCTTAGGCAATGATGCACACGTGAACTATGAACAATTTGATCTGCATCTCACACTGCAGTCCCACGAAGGCATGAAACTAACTGATGAAGCTTCAGCATAACTCTACTGCACAAAGTTTTCTTGGCTAATATATGGGATTTATATCCTGTTCTGAAAAGCTGCTGTGTATCCTGTTCGCATCTCACTTCTAGCATGGAGCTGTTCCTGCCTGGTTTCAATACTTCACATTTGACATTGGTGAGCTTCTGGATGAGGTTCTTCACCTCACTGCTCTGGCCTATTGAGCTCCCTCTGAGAGGCAGCTTCCACATCCCCTCCATCACCTCAGTTTGGTACCATCCATGAATGTGTTGCGTGCACTCCATTCTGTTGCCCGGGCTGATAACAGAGATTTTAAATGTGTTAGCCCAAGCCGTGTTTTCTGGAAAGCATCTCTAGTATCTGGCTGTCAGCTGGTTTTCATACAACTCATGCCAACAAATAGAAAAAAAAAATGTGTTGGAGAAATACCATTCTAGTTGTGTAGAGGCTGATGAGCAGAGTGTAGCCGCTTCAGTGAAGGGAGAGCTCTTCTTCATGCCAGAAATTATAGATGTCTCCGCATTGTGATGCAGTCAGACCTCTTCAGAGGCTGCAGTACAGAAATAGGGCAATTATCTGAAAGTGTTAACATGCGCAGGCCTCAAAGATGTAAGAATAGGAATAGGAAAGGAGGCTAATACAACACATAAACAGTTGGCTGAGTATCAATTACAGGTGATTAATGAAAAATGTGAAACAGTGTCTTCTACAAGAAACATCTAAGTTCAGTCTAGTCAAAATCTTACTTTTTTCACTTTTGTTCACTGTGAAAGATAGCCGCTGAATCTTCAGATAGTGCTGTGTTTTCTGCTATTTTTGTATGTTTGGTATTTTTGATGTCTGTGGCTATTAAAGGCTGCATTGTTACATACTGTTCTTGTGGGCTTCACACCTGAGACTGCAGCCAGAACTAGAACAGAACTGAAATACAGTGGAAGCTTAGGTTGGATAGCTACTAAATACAGTTTCATATTTCAGTTAAACATTATTGTGTAGCATTGTTTATGGAATACATTTTCTCTCATTTACATCCTTATCACTGTGTGATCTGCATAGCTTTTTCCAACGTTGCATTTTGTCTGTAAACACTGTTTTTGGTTTTTTTTTTTTCCCCTCTAATTTTAAAAGGAAAAAAATAAGGTTATCAGCTTGAAAAAGGTTTCTTTTTAATGACTGGACTTGAAACATCAAGGAAATCGACACTTCTGCCTAATCCTGTATAAAATCCCATTAGATAGTGGCTCCAATGAAACATAGAACTGAATTAGCTTCCAAGTATGCAGATCTGGTGATACTTGGGAAAGAATTCTCTGTTTGTGAGTTTAATGCTTCCGACACTCTATATACTCTGTACCACTAAATCAGTGTAAGCCTGGTGCAGTAGCATAATCTGCTTTACTAGTTAAAGTTTAAAGTTAATCTTTTAAATATCTCTTTCTGCCATTCTGTCTTGGTTGTGCACTTTTATTCTAATGCTTTCTCCAGGTATACTAGCTCTTGCAGTTAGTAATCATTATTTATTTAAGTTGCCATCCAACTAACACAAAATTAACGAA
This sequence comes from Tragopan temminckii, assembly GCA_028571105.1. Lineage (NCBI taxonomy): Eukaryota > Metazoa > Chordata > Aves > Galliformes > Phasianidae > Tragopan > Tragopan temminckii. Next base: position 21,705,901 of record JAOWBP010000001.1, on the reverse strand, counting down.
ACCCATTTCTAAGCGGAGTGTCTGGCACTCTTTTTGCTGCAGTGGAGTGCACCTGTTTATACTAGACCAGAATTTGCCCCAAATGTCTCATTTAAGGAACAACATCAATGATAATTTCGACTGCTCTCATGCCAAATCCTGTCAAAACATTTTTGTTTCTGCACATCATCATTATTCGTTTATGACTGCATGGCCGTGGGAAAAAGATTTCTTCATTAATTACAGACATGGAGCCTGCAGAGGGAGCTCAAACCATTGTTTATGTGGGCCTCACTAAAATAGCAATTTTCTTACATAGGCAGTAGAGTGGCTTGTTATTTAAATATATCAGAAATTTCTTCTTCAGTCTAAGAGGCTTTTACATTTGGAACCTAGCTATTTTTGAGATACATGTGCAAATAAATGAATCTGAGAAGTGGCTGGGAAGAGTGAGGAGATCTGGGATTTGGTAGGTGGAACTGTTTGAAATCTCTAGAGCTGAAACATCCATGCCTCCAAGTCTTCCTTTTCAGTCCTCATTCCGGATGGAAAATTGCTTTGCTAGGTCCCTGGGCTTTCAGGTCAGAGCCAAAAAAATGCAGAAAGAACAAATCAAAATCTGTGAACTGGAACTTTGATCAGGAACATGCAGATGGGACAAATGAAGTCAGAAATAGACAAGCAGAGGAGGCTTCTGCAAGTCTTGGTGATGGAAAGAGAGGGAGCCAAGATAGTTTGGGTGTGAACAGGTGACAAAACTTTTGGTTGAGTGAGATCTTCAAAAAAACATTTGATTTGTTTTGATTTGGTGATGGTGAATACATTTCATCATGAACATCATGAGGGAAGAGAGGTATGTAACTACCACTGGAAGGAACTAGTAATACTGCTACTCAATCATTGGGAAAGGATACATGAAAAAAACAAAACAACCGTGCAAGTCTGACCAACATTAAAATGATGGGAGTGTTGAGAAGGACAGCAGTGCACCCCTTAGGCATGCCCTTGTCAAGCAAGGTAAGGGCTGGGGTTGAAGCAATCAATGTCCCTGTGCCACTCTTGGGATTCCCCATCTTTGGTTGGCCTCTACCTAGCAGCTGTGAAGCACATTGATCTTTCCATCCTTCTGTGGCTACCAAAAATGAGAAAGAATTCTTATTTTCCTGTCCTGTCAGATGTTTCAGGAGACAGGAGTGTGTATATAGCCAGAGTCTTTGAGCCTGCACTGCCTTTCCTGCCCAAGTTGGCTGCTGTAAGGCAAGAAGTATCTGCTATTTTGTTCAATTTTGAGAATCTTTTAATAATTCAGGACAGAGGAATTGTTTTAGTGGTGATGTTGGGGCATTTTGGTGAAAATAGGTTTTCCCAATAATTTACTCGCAGTGAGCTCTGGCATGCTCTTACAACAGCCTGAAATTAAGATTAGCTTTCATAGCTGATCACTAGTTGCAACGATCTAACAGAGGCAAAAGAGATCTGTTCATTTCTCAGTCTTTCTGTTGAAATGGTAAGGTTAACCAGACTCAATAAGGCAGATGGCATCTGAGTTAATATTTGAAAAACTGACTTGTCAGTGATAATCTAAACTGTGCTTTCAGGGGCAGGGTTTCACCTATCCTTCAGGCTTCTTTTACATCTTGTTATATGACAGAATTTTTGACTTCTCTTTTCAGCTCTGAAAAGTGTAGACTATTTGGTTGCCATTGAGTAGTATCTTTCTAGATGGCTTGTATTATTCATGTCTTCTTTCATTTGCTAAAATAAACCTTGAATCTCAAGTGCTTATTGTAAATTTCCTACTTGGAAATGGTGTTGCTATATTAACACCGCTTTTGATGAACAAAATAGTGAGCAAGAGCAACGAATCATCTAACCAAGTGAATTTTAAATAGTGAAATGAAACTCAGTTCTTTTTCCAGTAGCATCTCTAGTTCCACAGACTTCATAGGTTCCTGCTGGTAAACACACACTGGTCTCTAGCATTGGGGGAAAAAAGAAGTACAGTAGAGATGTAGATCCCCACACCCAAATCTATTTTAGTTTGTTTTATCATCAAAACCTCTCCAAGTTTCAAGAATAACCTGGATTGGGATTATTTATTTATTTATTTATTGTAATTTCATGCAAACAGAGCTTTAAGGAATATATTTGTCCACTTTGCTGTTTTTAATCCTGTATCCCTGGTCACATGCTATAAGTGAAATCTGTTATTAACCTATTGGGTCCTGACTGCTAGTATGTTGCACTGTCACAGCATTTTTCTGTTTGAAACAAAATGTGAGCTATTTTGAATATAGGTCGCTCCAAAAGTAATGCATCCTATTTATTTCCATGGAACCTACAGCTGATACAAAGAGCACAGTAATACTATTTGGTAAAGCAAATTCCCAACTAAAAAACAATATTTTTCAACTGTCATTTTCATCATCAATGAACAAGAGCCTATATGCTGTGCTCTTCAAATCTGCACCAGCAGAGGTGACCACTGTCACTATCAACACTGCTGAAATGCACCACTTCACTGTACTCACCTCCACTCTTTGGTCTCCATATGTTCAGCAAGCATTGATGAATGTCAATGAGTGCCATTTTTTCCTCATGGGGGAATTCAGTAACACGCCTCTACTTCAAATGCACTTCCATGTCAGACATCATTTTGTCAGACTGCCCCTCTGCTGCCATCTGTTGCGTGGCAACAAAATGAAACGGAATATTTGTGGGAAGGTTCAGTCTCTACTGCCGTGCCATCAACATCCACTTCTGATGTCGTGGACCAACATAATAAAATAGGAGACATTACTTTCGGAGCAGCCAGCCCTCTTACATAGGTAACAAGCTTTGTATCTGCAGCAGGTAATTACAGAATGGTCAGGCAATTAACCATTTTTACTGGCTTTTTTTCACCAGCAATAAAGTGATGTAGAATAAGTGTTAAAGTCATATAAGTTTCCACGAAGATGCTGGTAATGTAGTTTGTTAATCTTCTGACAGACAAAAAGCAGTAAGAATTGACATAACAATTAAGGTGTTTGGGTTTTGAGTAGAATCAACCATAACCATTACAGGGAGTCACAGACTCTATTTTTGTCATTCAAAAAGTGAAAGACACTGCACGTGAACTTCATGTGTGACGTGTACCAGCTGCTTGGCTTAGCCCTGTCCCCTGCTGGTGCCTGTGGTCCCCTTACCTCTTTCCCCTTTGGAGCCAGGCTTTCTCCTGAAGTTTATTCTCTCCAGGAAGCAGCAGCAGACAGGACTGTTCACCTCTGGATCCACTCCAGCCAGACTGACCCAGGACAATCCTTCAAGACGAGTCTTGTGCCCTTGCTTGCCCTCACGTGTCCCAGCACCATGCTGAAGGACACACAACTCACACCACTGTCATCGCACTGTAAGACCCCTCGCTGCTGATCTGTGGCCCAATCCTCTCAATATTTAGGGCACTTCAAACTGGAAAATGAATGAAAAATAATTACTGTACTTTATCTCTTGTGGTCACCTCGAGTGCAAAGGAGCTGCAGGCCAAGCTGCATAAATTGCAGACGTGGTAGCTGAGGCAGCCCAGCCCCGAGCTGTGTGTACGTGTGCCAGGCCTCAAACACTGCTGCGGGCCTCGGGCCGCCTCATGTCATTGTCCTCAAAGACACTGCAGGCATGGGGCTGAATCCCCACACACTTTCGCAGCGTGATCCTGAATTGCCCCAGTGGGATGGCAGCAACGGGAAATCCATCTGTATTGCAGAGTGAGCTTAGTTCGCTGAGTAAGTTTTGGGCTGCCAGTCACAACATCCTCAGAAAGGGAAAACCCCACTTCTAGCTAGCACCTGTGGCTGTGTCATGCTCAGCTTGTGTCTGCATGCAGCAAACATAAGGCGGTGGTGTTGGAAAACTGAGAATTGATACGTAGCTTCCAGAGGCCAGGCCATCAGTCCTGCCTCTTCTCTATACGCGCATGCAATTGCTGCCAATGCTAATTGCTGTTAACTGAGTACATTGGGGAAGGAAAGCTTGCTAAACAAGCTTTACTTTGAATAGTAGAAATTTGGAGGGCCTGCTTGAAAGTTGTTCATTACCTCTTCTTTAATTTGATTATCCTTGTTACATATCTTTATTACCCTACAGCTTGAACATGAACAGTGCAATTCTGATGCCTAGCTGTCTGACCCTGGTAGTGTAAACGTAGGGAGTAATATTTGTATGTTAGGGAATAAGTGATAAAATTATACTTTGGATTTTTTTTTTTTTTAAGATTAAATGTATATTCTGTGTCATTCTGTATTAAGATAATGTGTATTCTGTGATCCGATATACTGTATCATGTGAAGATGTACATTTTACACCTGGTAGCTGTTCTGTAAACCCATGACTGTGCTCCTCCTGCCAACTCTTACTGAAGAGGTCTGTCCTCTCACGAGTGTAAAGGTTTTGCAAGGTTAAGCCTATGACTTCTAGTTATCAGTATTTAAATCAATATGGGGATTTCCTAAATATCGTCCACACATCTTGGAATTTATATGACTTGATGATGCGTTCTGTTCGCATCTCTTCCCTTCAGTTCCTTCTGGTGCTCAAGACTGTTATTAAATCAGTTCGTCAGCTTATCAGTGTGAGGTTTGCTTAAAGATCATGCAGTACTAGAGATAGAATCCAACTGTTGCAAGAGCTGACAGTTGTCCAGAGGATTACAACTGTGATCATATCGAGTTTGGGGGGATCCTGACCTGTTATATGTTCTTTTGCATAATTGTTTCTGGAGGCAAAAGGGCAGGAAGGGTGCAGAATTAGAGCAATGCATTTGATGGGAACTTGTCATCTGAAAAACAGTTTGCATTGCCTGTCATCTTTTGTTTGGTAGAAAACAGGCTGTGACATAATACCTGTCACTGCCAGCGGGTTTTTCTCTGCACCCTGGAGTGAAAAATCCCATTCAGTAGCAGCTGTAGGTCTAGGCTACCTATGTGACTGCACAGGACCGGTGGTTTTACAGGTCTGTATGTGCATGCAGGGGCCCACCTGCCCCAATTAGGGAGGGATGGAGATTTAAAGAAAAAAAACCAAAAACATTAACAATTTAATGACAGCCTTGATGCTGGGAGAGGAGACTGGGAAATGTCTTCTGAGTTTTCTGTTGGGCCAGGAAGGATTTTGTGAAGAAGAGATAAGGATGAATACCAAAACCTCGAGGTGCACCTCTGGGTCGTTAATGTAGAGCTGCTCTGAATGCTGGAGTTCCAAGCAGGAAACTTGCACTGGATGGCATTGCCAGTTGTGTTATGGGGAGAAGATGGCAGGTGAAAGGCGGAGAGAGATTACGTAATGCCCCCACACCTGAAAATACATTATTTGTTTAATTACAGAAAAGTGTTCAGTGTTGTGGCATCTGTAGGGAATTTCTGCCTTCGAATTAATTCTAATCTGCGTAACAGAGTAGGTATATGGACTGTTTTATTTAAGAGTGGGGAGTGTGTTTTAGGGGCTGATGACGATGATGATGAGAATTCTGAGGATTAAAAGCCTTTGGCAAGCGCAGTGGTATCCCGGCCCTCGAGAAGCACAGCCTCCAATTACTGCGCTTCTGTGGTTCCATTTTTGCTGTAGTGCACATGCGGTTGATATGGTCGTTTGTTAGTTTATTTCCGACTTGGGTTTCGGTCAGTATTTTGTTGTCTTTATCAACGCTTGGTAGGAAATATTTAGGGCTGAACTCAAGGTTAATGTCATTTTAACCAGCCGAACTTGAAGTCCCTCTGCTAGAGCTTTGTGGCAGAGGCACCTATCGCTTGATAGCTGTGTGAAACTGTTGCCTACAGAGATGGGCTCTTGACACTGTCTGCCAGCCTCAGGCTGTCCGCTTTGTGTCTGCTTTAATTGAAAATTAATAGTTAGGGGGTTGCTATGGAAATGATACCATTGCTTGCAGACAGCAAACCCAGCTTTTTGCAAAGAGACACTAGTGGTATTGTTTGTCCTTGTTGACCTCAGAAGTTCAAAAGCCTGGAGGAGGAAAGGAGATGCAAATATTTTACTTAAAAAAATTAATTTGCATATTTATAACGTTATTTTTGAATGTCAGAGACATCAAGTTTTTTTAACAAACTTTTGTGGGTAAAAGCAGGCTTTTCAACATGATGTCAATTGTTGTTACGCTGCCTCGCAGGTTGGTAAGGCAGTGTTGCTGAAGAGCATATTATGTTATCATTGTGGTGAATGTAAACAGATTTGTGCGAAAATGTGATTTGACTGATGTGATAATGGAAACTATCATTTATTTCCTCTGGAGTACATAAAGTCACTCGTATCATTGTATACATTACGCGCAGTTTCTTTACTGAAACGTAACAGCGTGGACAGTTGGGGAAAAATAGAAATATGAAGAAAGTACATCGGAGAATCTTTTCAAAAGGGAGGGAGCTACCAAACAGACCGCACCGAGCACCGAACTCGAATTTAAACTCCTTTTTTTTTTTTTTTTTTTTCCCCACCTCGGTGCTGCCTGAACCGGAGTTGGACATAGGAGACGTCATGTGATGGCAGGCTTTGCTCGCTTTGTTCATTCCTGCGCTAACGCGTGTTCCTGGCGGCGTGCGCTCCCAGCGCAGCGCAGCGCAACCCGCGCCGGAGCCGGGGCCGGAGCCGGCCGCACAGCGAGTGCCGGGAGCGGCGCGTCTGAACGCTTTTCCCGAAGGGAACGGGCTCTTCCCGGACCTCCGCTTCCCAGCGCCCGAGCGCTGCCGCCGCGCGAGTTAATGAGTAAATTTTTTTTTAATACGGAGTGAAGAAAAATAGCCGCCACGCGGAATATTAAACTGTTCCTATCGCGGTGCGAAAGAATAAGTGCTTTCAGTTCATTTCAGAGGAGGCGGAGAAACGGTGTAGCCTCAGGGGTTGAAGGTGAAATGTGAAATTTGCTGTAATTACTTACCCAAAATGTCTGTATTAAAGGCTATTAGAAGCAGTTATTTTAAGTACTTCGCGCTCCGCCGGCTCCCCCTCCGCCCGCGCTCCACGGGCGCTGCCGCGGCGGGGCCGGGGGCG
>JAOWBP010000001.1:21681386-21683766 GCA_028571105.1 Tragopan temminckii | reverse complement strand
CGCCCCGCGTCGCCCCGCATCGCCCCTCGGCTCTACGTGCCGAGGGGCTTCGTCACCGCAGCGGCTACTCATTGGCTTAATGGCAGGAAAGTTGTCTCACGTAAGACAAAATATTGTAAAAATCCCCTGTTATAGGAACGCGTTGAGACATGAGAGATAAATTGCGTGTGTACGGGCCTCTGAAATAACAGGTCACCGCGGCTCTTAAAATTGAATCATTCTAGGTGCTGAATTGAACGGTGTACCCCGGCTGCTTTTATAGTTAAATATTTTACACGGTGACAGAAAACGTGGAAGAATTAAATAGTTGGAGATTTAAATACGAGAAGTTGCTGAGGCTTAAATCTGTGCCTTGCTTCAAGTGCCAGCGTGCTCTGCTCTAACAGTGCCACAGGCTGAGGAAGGGCGTTCAGTTCCAGTGCTTTACACGCATATGTGTTACTACTGTCTGTCCATACTCAGTGTATACGTGTGCACTATGTTTATAAGAAGTTACATAAAATATATAAAATTGCACGTATAATTTAATAGCGTTTTCCTTTAAAAGCATGCTGTCACCTTTATTCAGGCGTTCAGATTATAGCGGTATTCTGAAATCTATATCATGAGTGCATTTAATTGTTAAAAATGTGAAGAAAACTGAACTGTAGTGAGGCAGTTTAAAATATGAAAATACCAATAGAAGCGTGTGCTGCTTCCATGTTACTCCGAGCAGCAGTCCTGGAGGTTTGCGGTCCGTTTGTCCACACAGTCACACATTCCTGCAGATAGCAAAGACCACAGAGAATAACAACTGCAGATGAAAATACCCGCTTGGGTAGCAATAACAGGCAGGTTCTGAGGGGACAGGCTCAGAAGTGACAGTCTTTTCTTCAAAACTGTGACTAGACCTTAAATAAGAAGACAGGCAAAGTAAAGCCATGGGTACAGTTAACAGGACTCAAGAGGCATTTTATGATAGGGTCTGCACCACAGGATTTAAATACAACTTGAGTTTGGCTTATAAATCCTTCTATAAAATATGTTGATGTGAAACATAAACACTGGTAAACATGCAGTAGGATGTCCTTTAGATAATGGGCATAGCTTTATACTGCTTTTGCTTTTCTTCCTCTTTTTTTCCCCCTGCTTTTTACTCAGTGCCTTTTGAAACATGATTTAAGAGAAAAATGCTGCCTGTTTTTATTGCTGTCACTGTGCTAACTCTCTCAAATGCTGTTTTTATATGCGACTTGCCAGACTAAGTTTGACAAGTTGAAAAACAGAACAAAACCCAAAGTACCTGTAGTTATTTATCTAAAGATTTTTTATTGTTTAGATATATGCAAGATATAATTTACTGATGTCACAGTTTAACATTCCTCTTTTGGGTTCTCCAAGTCATTTTTATGTGGGCCTTCAATTAAACCACTGAAGTTCTTCCCAGCTTTCTCTGAAAGAAGGAAGGGAACATTTCCTTTGGCTGGGCAGCCCATTAAAGCGATGCTCACGCCTGAGAATAGCCATAGGAGTTGAGTAAAATTGCAGAGGAAGTTTTCAGCGTGGCACGAATGTGTACTGGGCAAAGTTACGCGTAAGACATTTCAGGCTATGTACGAAGAGCCACTGGGATAACCTAAACATTTCAGTTTGTATGTGGTCTTGTTCAAGCATCATGTTGAAGCAGGTGATCACAAATGGCTAGATTTATATAAAGTTAATAAGCTAAAACAGTAGACTTCATTAGATTCTTACGTGGAATTATGTGGAGTTTGGACAGTCCTGTTTCTCTATTTCTGGCTCGATGAACTAGGTTGTTGCCATCTTTATATAGAGGTGAGAAGTTTGACTTAAATCGGGTGCTTATTCCTCACCGATGTATCAAGAGAGAATGACAGTATTCTGTAATATATTGTAACACATACTTGGTGATAAATGGATTGGGTGCTGTCACAAGTCATCAGGTCGGCTTTGAAGATGTATGACTAGAGTGTAAGCAACTTTTTATCTCACTGTCGATATTTATCAATTTATAAATACTGCTAAAGTGAATGTAGATTTTTATTATTATTATGTGATACTGTTATCTGCTCAGACTTGTTTCTTCTGCTTATTTTGGCTTGTGACATCCTCTCTCAGATTTTTTTTTATATATATATATATATACACATATGCTCAGTTATTCACTTTCATTTTTTTTCTTGTCTGTTAAAATCAGTGTTACATGCTAGAATGTATAATACATGGGAAAAGCATCTCCGTGATTAAATACATTGACAGATTATTCTGCATTAGATGTAGAATTTTATTTTGATATTAAGTTTGTAGAATTAATTGTTTGTGTCACTAAGGTCAAAATAGTTGCTAAAAACCATGATTGCTTTACAGGGTAGATTTGAGC
>JAOWBP010000001.1:21653886-21676386 GCA_028571105.1 Tragopan temminckii | reverse complement strand
AGGCAAGAGGAGCTGGGATTGCTAAGGAAGGTAAGATCCACCTGAAAGACTGGAATTAGTCCGTGAAAAATTAAAAATCAATCCTTAGAATGTTCGAGGAGATGTGTATGTGGAGTGTAGTGATGTGTTTGTGCTACTTCATTGTAAATGCAAATACAGACTAGAGATTACTTCTGCATTTTCTGGTCTCCTAAGAGCTTAAGACTACAGTTGAGAAGTACGAAACATTTGCTGCTGTTGTTTAAATCTGAAGAAGACAAAATTTTGTAGAAGGTTTTAGAAGGGGTGAGGCTAAGGCCCCTTTCTGTAGACCTAGTTCAGTATCTGTTAACTTCAGAGTGGTTACAAGTACGTTCATAGATGTGAGAGCTATGGGAAGGAACGAAAGTTCAGGGTCAAAGATGATAAAATGGACAGTGTAGTAAAATAGAAGACTGAGCTGAAGGGAGTTAAATGCTGCAATTATACCTGAGGAGGCTCTCTTTGCCTTTGAGAAGCACTTCTCCCTTTCTGGTAGGTGAAAGAAAGATAAAATAACTTTAGCCAAAACAGATACACTGGAAGGGAGCTCGAGAAGTGCTGAAAGATCCAGGTTGTTGAAAATAATTTGATTTAAATGTTATCTTTCAGGACAGACTGAAGATAAGGTGACCAAAAAGTGTATTAAAGAAAGCTGAAGTACAGCTGAACTTTGTGTGAAATTCCATAGTGGGAAAGCTCATGGTAGCAAGAGAGAAGGACCATTATGTAGATTGACCAGAGGAGTTTTTTGATATAAAAGGCAACATAACACCAATGTAGCGGGAGTCCATGGATAAGAGATCCAATACAGTGAATTCACTGAAAGGCGATGGGGGAGGTAGAGTAACAGGAAACATATCCCTTAACCAAATAAGTACGCCTATATAAATATGTAGCATTTTAGCTAAGGTATGAAGTGGATTTTAGTCTGAATTTAATTTGGTTAAGTATAGCAAAGGAAAAATAATTATTTCATATTGGTGTTTTTTATGTCGGAATAGCAGCAATCACAACTGCTAGCTGTTCGGTACCAGAGGTATTTGTCTTATTGATTTCCATAAATAATTGTTCTTATCTGCATCGTGAGTGCAATCAGTATGATTTTTTTACTCTCCTTTAGGGATCTTAGAAAGAAAAAGTACTTGTGTGTCTATGAATGTCTAGAGAGGTCTTTGCTGAGCTTGTAACCAATTTTGGGAAGTACACTAGGTCACCAATTCTGGGTTGTGGACATCCAACAGATCTGTGAAGAAACAGTCAATTGTATTGAAAATGTAAAATATCCTGCAGCGTGCCAGTCAGTTGAGGAAATATGCTCTGTGCATCCTCTCCAACACAACTGCTACTCTCTTTAAGCTATGCATGATTCATAGGAATTAGTTTGGGCAGTTCTCTTTGTAAGAGAATCTGTATCTGTGGATTTTACGTCCATGAGCATGCATATTAGGCTCACAATTACTTTGTCATCACTTTGTATTACTTTGTATGGAGGCTCTGCAACTATGGGGCAGTTTAATCCTTAAGTGAATGTTTATTATTAGCTTACATAGAATGAAGTGTTTATATATGGTTGTTATTTAGAATAATTCGAGCGTGAGGTTGTATTTTAAAGACAAAGTAACAAAGCAAATGTGGTCTGTAGTAGTCATAGAATATTGCCCAAAGTAAGCTGCTTCAAATAAGAGGCCACATATGCGTATTACTGAACTCTAGATTATTATTTGTTTCATTAATTTGAGGATTTATTTAAAATCTGTAAACTGATTATCCCTTCTTGATTCCCAGTGAATCCTTCCACCTGGCTGGCTTTGGCTCTTCTTCCGCGGGGTCTTCCTTTCCTCATTCTTTTTGCTGGCTTTTTTTTATCTGTCATTGTTGGCTTGGTTTCTTTATCCTACCCTTCACTTTGTGCTCCCTTCACCTTTATCCTCTCTTGTCTGTCTCTCTGGGCCACATGAACTCTGCTTCTATGTATTTTTGACTATCCAACTTGATGCATGTGAATATTTTAGCATCTTCTACTTACCAAAGTATGGTATCTTTGGCTGCTGGAGTTTAATATGTGTAGTGAATGTTTTGAGAAGTCGGGTGTTTTAATGTCATAATAGATGTAATTATGTACCAAACAATTGGAAATGCAGTTGTCAGAGGTGGAATTAGCACCCATCTAATAAGGGTGATACCAACTTCATTCAAAAGATGTTTAGAAACTTACTTCAAGAGTTAACATTTAGGTTGTGATATAAAGTCTGTGTTCTTTCTTGGATTGCCTAGATGAAGTAGAGTCTTACTCAGATGAAGAGAAGAAGAAACTTACATGTGGTAACTTCAGTCTATCTTGTTTGTGTACTGTTAAGTTTGTACCTGTACTGTATGACACAGTGAAATCTCAACTGCCTGAATATTTGCCCATATTGTTTGACCTTTGTAATTTGCACAGGGCTGTGCCTGTGGCAGCCAGCAGTACCCACTAGCCTACCTGAAACATTTGAATGCCCTAAAGGTTTTCAAGGCCAGGTTTGATGGGACCCTGGGCAGCCTGATCTAGTGGCTGCTGACCCTGCCCACAGCAGGGGATTGAAACAAAATGGGCTTTAAGATCTTTTCCAGTCCATGCTTTCTGTGTTTCTATGTGTGATTTCTGTTTGCTTGTGCTGCAGTCATAGAAATGGGTGCAGTGAATATGTGTTCCCTTACAGGAGGAAAGATTCTATTACTGACTTCTTTGCTTTATTTTGGTATGCAGATTTTATATTATGTACCTGATCATAATTGTTCAAATTTTAATATAGTAATATTCAACATATTGCAATATACATATACAACATATAATGTATATAGATAAGCATGTGGAATTTAATGTGCTAAATTTATAAATAATAGTAATGAAAACCAATTGGATTTGATAGTCAAGATTTATACAAAGAGGTTCCAGGAGAGTCCGTGTAATTTCTCGTGGCTTACTTGGTGTGTATGTTCTTTGTATATGTTTAAATTCTTAAAGCTCATCAGTTACTTCCTCTCCAAACTGCGAGAATCTTGCTGTACTTAAGCTCTACTACTGGTTTTCACATTTAAAAGCCCTCATGCTGTAAAGTAATTTGTCACTTCAGAGTACTCTTTTCTTTGAAATTCTTTTATCAAAATGAAAAGAGGAAGGTAAGATTGCTGTTCCCTGTATGTTGTATCACCAGGTATCCTATCAATAATAAACTTTTGTTTTGTTTTATTCATCTTTTTAACTGTATCCTAAAATACTGAACATGATAGCAAAACTCTCCGGTAAGAATAAGGGATTTTCTTTCACAAATTTTCTTTCAGGTGCAGTGTCAGCCCATCATTGGGTACACTCCAAAGCTGTATGTCTCTTTTGTGTGTGTTTTTTGTTTGTTTGTTTGTTTTTATTTTTTTTCCTGAGACCTCCTCCAAGCTTCAGAAACAGTTTTTTCTTGCCTAAAAGTTGTTTTCCTAAAGGTTGTTTTGTGTTTTCAGGCTCTCTTCTTTTTTCTGCAGAATGTTCTGTGTTGCTCTTCAAGGCTTTATTACCGGTTTCCAGAGGAGAGATGTCCAAGGACTACCTATCTTCTCTTTTTCATAAATCACAACAAAAGCCATAAGGAACCATCCATTCCTAGACTGCAAGATTTATTGTCGTAAATTAAATAAGATTGACAATGAAATCTTTGATCTGACACAGGTAGTGCTAGTGTGAGCAAAGTTCTCATGTTTGTACACAAGATGAGGTGAGCTAAACCTCTTGTTGACAATTTTTGTAATTTCAAAGAGGATTACTTCTAATAGTCCTTTATCACAATCATCCTTTTTGATAGTAATGTTCTCCCAGCCACACGCTTCCCCCTAAAAGTTCTCAGAAGGCAAAATATATATATAAATCATGAAAAATGTGTCAAGGTTTCTACAAAATAAACACTGCCTCCATTTGAGTTGTTGCCTATCCATTTTTCATAATGAATGTAGAAAAAAGTATCCAAGTGTGACTGAGGTATTACTTCAGAGAGGAGAAACAAAATTGGGATATGGCTTATCTTAGTGCTGTAATGCAGAGGCCTTGTGTGTGACTGTGTGTATTTGTGCCATATCAGTACATCTCTGAGATCCTTCCAGACAGAGAGACCTAACACATTAGGAAGTAGAATTTTTAGGAGGAGGAATGTTATTTTCTTCCAGTTCCTTTCATAACCAGAAAACTTTCCTGATATCCTGAATGCATAAGTGTTCAGTTTCTATGTTTTAACATGACAGTAATCATGTTAGGAAATTGTCATCAGCCTGAAATGTGGAGCAGATCATATTCAGGATTTGCTCCTCTTCCTTCATGAACCGGACTTTCAGTGTAGTGGGTGACAGTGCTTCCTTAGTGAGCTTAGCACCAGTTGAGGAGGTAGATATCATCTTCTCAATCTGTATCCTCGGCATAACTGATGTGAAGTAAATGTATCATTAACGTTAATTGTGTGAAATTTAAGTTGGTTTTATCACGTCTGATGTATTTCTTGGAAAACTTCAGAAAATCAGAACAGAAGCTTTGAAGTATGAAGTTAATGAAAGTTCTAGCACCGTTCATAAAATATAGGAAAACCTTCAAGAAAGTTTTGCTTTTGAGGGTCGTAACATTTGACAATTGTGTAGTTGTTTCCAAGTACATCAGTGAAGATGGTAGAATTTGTCTTAGTTATGTGCAGTCATGAGATACCTGATGTATTTCTTTTCCTTAAGAGATGTCTTCAACATTAGGTTTTATCCATTCAGTCTTACATATTTCTCAGAATTTTTTAAGATTATGTATTAATTAGAAAGTTGCCACCAAACTCGCAGATACCTTTTGAAATTTCAGAGACATAACTCAGAAATGTTAAGTGAAATCTGTACTGTGCTACATATCCTAAAGCATTGACTTAACACAGAAAAACAAAGAAAATGGGTAAATTTATGCGTTCTTTTTATTCCCTTCTACTTTGTATGAGTTCCTGAAATTCCATTAAATCACTCCAACATGATAGTTACTGAGAGATATGCTTAGCATACCTGGTGAATTTTGAAAATGAAGAAGAAAAATGGCCTTGTGGGTTTCAATGACAATCAATATTAATGTTTCTTAAATTCGTTTTAGTGAGTAAATGCCTCATGAAAGTTAGAGATTTAAAATTATTTTCTGTAATTGATCCATAGAAAAAGAATAGAGTTATTGTATTCAACAGCGGAAGAGAAGGCGACAGTGGCTTATTAGATTGGAAAGGATGAGGCAGAGACCAGGAGAAGGAATGTAAATTGTGGAGTGGGAACTGAAAGTTAAGAAGCTTTGGAGCCCCTTGGGAAGGTAAACACATGGGTTAGGAGCACCCAGATTGTTATAAGCATGGCAGCCTTTCTGAACTGCGATGCACCTAGGACAGACCTTCCCACAGATGACACTCCTGCATTTCGTTCTTGTCTCTCTCTCGCCTTAGCTGACATGCCCTCTCAAATAGATATTCCCAGTTCTTTACAGCCCCAACCCATCTTTCTTTTTTGAGCTTATACACTTCTACAGCCGCTGCTTTCCAGCTTACAGCCTGGATGCCCATTGATGCCTGCCCTTTTCTGTTGGTCACTGCCACCTCTAGCCATGGGCACTGACCCTTGCCTGCTGCAGCTGCTGAACTCCTCACACATGGAGAAAGCATTGCACTACATTTTCTATGGAAAAAAAAATGGCTGCACTAACATGCTACTTCTTTGAGCATCAGTACTATGCTCTGTGAAACAAAAGAAAATAAGCTTAGGAAACAGAGCAAAATTATACTTAGAAGTATAATCACAGTGCCTAAACTCTCCTGCTTTTTAAATTCAAGGAAATCAGTATTAACAATCCAAAATATAAATTAGGAAGTACATTTGTGTATCTGATGTGGCAGGTCTTGGAGAAATGCAAGATAAACACAAATGTGATTAATTCCAGAGGAATATACTATATTGTATTTTTAATGTGTGTATGATATGGTCTTTATGATACGCATTGCATGAAGTACTTATATGAAAAAATATGAATAATGCTCTCAGGCCTTAAAAACATTGTGATACAATTTTGGAAGAGTCTAGTTTTGAAGTGTAATTGTACAAAAAATGCATTTAAAATGAAGACTGTCATAAATACTTTGTCACTATGGATTTGTTTTGAATTTGACCAGTAATCTTTAAAGTTAGTGTTGTTAGCTAGCACCAGCCAACTGTTCCGTACAGCAATAACAGTGGGAGAAGTATAGCAGTCAGCACAAGGAAAACATACGTTTGACACAGTAAATTTACACTGAAAAGTGCTTTAGGCAACCAGCCTACTTAATTGAAGAGGACATAAGCACATGTTTATCTGCTGTGTTTAATAGAGAATATGTAATACTTTCCT
Source organism: Tragopan temminckii (assembly GCA_028571105.1). Classification (NCBI taxonomy): domain Eukaryota; kingdom Metazoa; phylum Chordata; class Aves; order Galliformes; family Phasianidae; genus Tragopan; species Tragopan temminckii. The sequence goes on along the minus strand of JAOWBP010000001.1, from coordinate 21,669,962 downwards.
AAAAATAAACATATAGTTAAAGAGCTCCACTGATGCAAAAATAATAACTTAACAGGAGTCATGAAATAAAAGCCCATGTATTTCTTCAATATGTAATTTAAGGGTCTTATTTCACAGCTATAAAACGTGTGAACTCAGGACAAATGTTATATTTAACATTTAGCATTGTTACTTCAGATGTCCGGGAGATACAGTTAATGTCTTTCAATTTTCTGCACCTCTCCTTTCATCTTTATTTATACAAATAGTTCATTTAATGTCTACAGAACTTCACAGTAAGTTAACTGCATGATAAGATTAGTAAAGTTTCGTAAAGTACACGTTTTTCTGTATTTCAGCACAGTGAGATGAATCACCACTCAATGCCAGGGGTTTTTAAGGTAGTAACCTTTATTATGTTTTAGGCTTTAGATTTCCAGACTTCAAGACAAGTCGGTTCCAAATCAGTGTGAAGTAAACATATTTATACCTTAAAAAATGAATTTTAAATTGTTTATTTTTCAGAATAGCCCAGTTTAACAGTTGAAAGTGAAAATAACTTATAAAGCTCTAAAACTGCTACAGTCTATTACATGAATGTAAATGAATTTTATAAACCTGTTGCATCAGTGAATGGTCTTCAAATTTCAATGAAATGAAGGCTGCTGCTTTTTTAAGTGCTGTATTAATCGAAGGAAGACATGCCAAGTTTCTGAGTCTAGTTATTCTTTGTAAAAACGTTGCCATGTCATCCATTTAAGTGTCTGTCATTAAAACATTTTCTTATTAGAGAATGCTAGTATTTACCTGCTTTTTTTTACAGAAATATGTTCCTGACAGGAACATATTTCTGTTGTCTCTCAATGGGGATGCTAAATGAAGAGTGAAGAAATCTGGTAGCAACTAAAACAGCAGTCTAACTTGTTTTCCTATTCTAGGTTGTGGTAGTGGCAGCTGAATATGTGACTCATCTTAGAAACTTTGGAAGTACATTTATGTTTCCTTTACCTCTAGTTATGAGAAGCTATTGACCATGTCATTCACTAGAATAAAATATTTTTTTGTATAGTAAATGACTAAATTTTAGGTAATTTCATAATCTGATAGCTACAAAGCAGTGTTAAAGTACTATATTAAATCTAATTCTAATTTACATGTTAGTGCTCTGTAGCAAGATTAAAAGAAAGCAATATTATTTTCTAAACAAGAAATATATCCAACTAAAGTATAAGGGGAAAAAAAGAATTTATTAGCAAAAAGAAACAACTAATTTGTTCTGTTGAGCAGCAGCGTAGCTTTGCGGTTCAGTGAGTCAGTTACAGGGAACTTTTTGGCAGGCAAACAATTGGGAAGTGCAAATACAAAACAAGATTAAAAATCTACTGTTTAAATCAGGGATTCCTACTTACTTGCTTAAACTGTGATTAAAATTGGTGATTTAAACCATTTGATTTAAATCAGTCTGGCTGAGTAAGACTTCTATATGAAAAATATAAAGCGTACAGCACTTAATGGGACCAGAATAACTCTCTTGAAGCTTTCTAGCTTTCTTTTTTTCCTCTTGGTAAACATGCCACAAGCCTTTAATAGTGCATTATCTGAGACAACTATATTACAATAAACAAGAATTTATCATATATACTCACGTGGACATATATTGGGGCACAAAACATGCTCAGTATTTGCTTGGGGACTGTAAAAACAGGAGTGGATTAGATGGCTAGCAGGCCAGGCTGTGGAGCTGGTGAAGCTTACCTTCAGAATGTGTGTGAGCTTCCTACTTGGTAGAATTGAAAGGCTCCATTTATATTTGCTCTGTTATTTTGATGTGACAGACGACGGTCATCGTTTCTGAGGTTTATCTGGTGTCTGGGTCATTAAACACTGAAAAGTGGGTTTTCAGGTATTTTTAAAGGCGACTCTTAGGAAGATTCTTAGGAAAGCTGTAGGCACCCTCCCAGGGTACCTGACTGCTGGAGGGAACGGGCTGCCGTGGTCTTGTGCATGGAGCTGTGAAGATGGAGTGTGTTGTGCTCCTCCGGTTGGCCACAGGTCTGGCAGACCTCAGGTGGTCTTTTTTTTGCAGAAAGAGTGGTCAGTCTGAAGCTTTAAGAGATAAGCTTGGACAAAAATCCCCCATGATGGAAGCCCTTGAGATGATGAGGAACAGCTAAGTGCCTGGGCCCCATCTCATCCCCTTCTGTTGTTGCTCTTGCTACATTCGTTCAGCATGCAGAGTGCTGCTATGGCCATGTTCTTGTCTGCAACAGCTGCATGGCATCTGGGAAATTAAAATAAAGCTGGGGAAGAGTTACTGGGTTTTGAGTGGCCAGACGTTGGGCAAGGATTGACGGGTTTGCAGGGAAGCAGCTGAGAGATGAGAGAGGGCCAGCCAGGGCTCAGAGGAGTGGTTTTGGATAGTGAGTGGCGGGTTGGAGAAGAAAGTAAGGGGCTGAATGAAAAAGGGAGTATGTGTGGCCTGAATCATGTTTTCTGAAGCACATTGTCATTATCGCGTTCTTGCATCCTTCCAGTGGTATCATTGTGTTCTGATACTTATTAAGAAATAGACACTATGCTAATAATGATTTTGCCTAAATACACTTAGTGGGATGTACTTGTGGAAGTATTTATGACAGCAGTATATACGTGATAGTGATTTAAGTATATTTTTAGTATTGCTGTTCAATAAAGCAAGATATGGTTTATTTGTCCTGGTTCTTTGTCTGCACGAGGTTAGTGCGTCAGGTAGGAGCTGTGAACATTGTCACAGAAACTCTGCAATGCTTCCTGTCACACAGCCACGACACATGGGATGTATCATCTCTCCCAGTTTGAACAATCTGTGCGTTCATCAACTTAGATTTGCTGTGAGGGTTCGTAGTCCGCCTTTCTTCCTGTATGGAGTTGTCAAATGCTTGGTTGTGATGGTTTGTAGGTAACAAAACACTTCATAGCAGCAGACCTAATGTGGTAAAATTCAGCATGAAAAAACAAAGAGGAAAGGTGGTATTGACATGCATAACTTAGAGACACTAAGTTATTAATATACTGATTTATACTAAAGTGTATTATATACACTATCTTAAAATTTCATCCTTGTTTTTATATAAGGGAAGAGTTCCACCCTAAAACAGAAGAAATATTTACAAAACTAAAAAGGCAACCACAGAAAATCCTCCATGTTTCAAGACTTTAAATAATTATGGACTGGTAGATTATTTATTTATTATATATTTTGATTTTACAGTGATTGTACAGTCTTACTGGGAAACTCTTCCATTATGGATGCCTTCCATTACCTATAGAAAGCATAGAATAGCTGTGAATATTAAATTAATAGAACAGAAGAGTATCTTATTAAATGTAAATTAGAGTTCTGTTCTGAAGCGGCTCAAAAGGAGGTAAATTTTAATACAGCAGCTCTGCCATGTGTAAGAATTTGTAATAACAAGCCAAAATTAAAACAGAAAGGGGGAGAGGGGTTAAAATGAATATCTGTACTTCACTGTGGTGCATCTGATTTCACCTGTTTCAGCTCAAACACTATTATAGGATTTTTTTTTAAAAAAATGTTTTTATTAATCTCTGAAAATGACAGGTGTCAAGAGCCTTTTGTGATACACATACAAAAAACTTGCGGTCAAGAGGTCATATCACTGCAATGTATTAGGCAGTAGCCTTCTCTCTTGTGGAATTTTCCTTGTTTGAAGTGTTTCCAATGAAAGATACTTGCTGTAATGCACATCAGTAAAATGATCTGTTTGGGAACAGCTTTACATGTGAGAGGAAGCAATGAGAATACTTTGGTATTGTGTATGTCTTCTCTCTTAACAATTGCATGTTCAGAACTCTCTGGGATGCTATAAAGAACACAAAGGATATATGGTATACAAGAACATATGTGTTTTGGGATTGAATTTAATAAATATTATTCTCTTCATGAAAACAGTTACTTAGGTTTTTGGGTTTTTTTTCTTTATAAAGAGAATTCTGATGCTCTGAATTTCACAAAGCTATCTTTTAGTATTTTCATTGTATTTTATTTGTGGTTATGAGCACAATCTGTAAGAAAGTAAGCGCACTATGCAAAATAAGATATTTACACACACACAAAGGAAACAAAGTGGGATGGTTTGAAAACTTGCTTTGATGTGCTTAAAATGAAGCAAGTTATTATTTTAAGACAGGTTTCAGAGCCTGTCCTTGAGCTCTGCATATGGTTCCCAAGGAGAATGGATAAATTCTTGAAGTACCATCTTTGGGCAGGTAGTCAGTGCAGTTGCCTAACAAGGAACTAAATCATTAGGAAAAAAAAAAAAAATGATATTTCAGCATTGATATCAAGTTCAGTTTTGAAAATGTCTTTTTTTTTTTCTTTTTTTTTTCTTTTTTTTAGCCTCAAACCTCTTGGAATAGTTGATGATGCAGTGATCCTGCTAGAGAAGGTTTATTTTCCATTTTTGTTCAATTGTTTTGGATAGGTGTAGAGAAGGCAGATTAGTGACAAAATTACAAAGATAGGTTATAAAGCAGCTTTGAGATACCCACATCAAAGTAGGGTCTCTAATTAGGGATTTAGAAAAGCTGGATTATAAAAATGGGAGCCAGTCAATTGTTCATAAAGGGCCCTGAGGGGAAGAGGAAGTGCTCGATTAGCTCTGCCATTCCCCAGCACCATGCATAGGAGGGAGTGGGAAACTCCAGGAGTGTGTGCTTTTAAAAAGTCAAGTAAGATGAGAAGTATTTGTTTTTTCTCCCAGGCAGAAGCAGGTTTCTTGTTTCCTCTGGGTAAGGATGAAGAGCAATACTGCATCCATCACAAGAGTTTTAATACAGGGAAGTTGTCTGAGATTTACATTGCAGATTGATAGGAAAGTATATTTTGATTTTTAGAATAATACTTAATTTCCTTTTGCACTTGGACATCTGTGGCTGTGCAGCATGTTTATGGGTATAGGTATCTGAGGATTTAAAAACAGTTTCTAAGTGTCTATAAATGCAGTTTTTCCTGCTAATCTTCATAGATTTGAACAAAGGGGAAGGAAGAGACAGGAGAGTATTATGATAATTACCAAAGCTGAAGTCTTAGGTAAGATACTGTGTTTTTTTTTTGTTTAAAAATCTCTTAGAAACAGAGTGATTTTACATGAGATTGAAAGAAGACTGCAAAGGCAGGATAGGCAACTGCATCTACAGGACGAAAAAGAGGCTTGCACAGAAGATAGGAGACAATAATTACAGTAGGAATTAGGAAGGAAACAAATATGGGGAAAAAAAATGGAAGTGAGAATAATGAAATGGAGAGGAATATGTGTTCATAACAAATCCTGGCAAACGGTGTTCTTAAAAAATACTCGGTATTATGCTTCTAGTCCATATTTTACTGATTAAATAGATGCATTTTCAGTAGTTTTGAGCGTCAAGGACTAGCAAGAAATACGAAAAGAAAAAACAACAGTGTCTGGTAATGAACAGTTGAAGAATTTCATCGCGTTTCTAATTGCTACATAAACCCTATTCCTCGCTGATACCTCATTTTATGGTATTCCCCAGAATGCACAAAACATTAGATATCAAGATCGTATCAGTAAAATAGAGTTCTTACGAACTTCTTTTCCTAGTTAAACAGTCTATCTGTAACAATCTGGTGAAAATTGTTATTTTGATGCATTTTGATGTGTGATGATCTTTAGGGGTAAAACTGCAGGGCTAGCTGTTATATCTAGGGTGGGATGGGAATAAAAAATAGAGTTTAGCATCATATTTTGTAAAGATGAACAATTTGGTGAATAGACCAATTCTGAAATTCAGGTGTAATGTCATTGTCAGCATTAAATATGTGATTACCATTCTAGCATCTGCAACAGGAAAAGGAGAAACCAAACGCGTAATTTACTCTTGCAGTCTTTTAGCTTTAGCAGTATTTTTAACAGAAGAATATCAGAACCTGTATGAAACAATATAGAAAAAAAATCCTTAAGGCCTGGCTCTGGGAGGAAGGGAAATGCGGGAGGAAGGGAAATGCAGAAGTAAGGGCAGGGGAGTACACAGAGGCAAAAGAGAATAAGCAGAAACAGGAGGAAAAAGAGATTGCAGGAGACAGAGTTCATAGCAGCAGATGTACAGTATTGATGGAAATGTACTTAATTTGTACTCCAGTCTTTTGTCTGTCAACCTAACAATCTGCGCACAGTTTTAAATATCAATGGCTTTAAATAGTTAAGAACAAAGTTCCTGTACTTTATGTCCTAGGAATGTATTCCCATATTTTTTATGAATAATGAAGACTGGCTTGGATACTGAAGTTCATAGGTTTGCTGCCTCTAATAGTTGTATGTCTTCAATGCACGAATAAAAGTTTAAAAGTTTACAGAATTATAATAGAGTATTCATGGGAAAGCAATAACATAGTCTTTGAACTTTGGCATATGACTGAGTAAATAAGTAGTTGAGAAACGTTCTTAATTTTTTTGAAGTAGAGCTTCTTGACAGTATTGTATGGAGTGGAATAGGAAGCTAAAATAATCTTATCAAAGATACATAAATGAAAGCTTGAAGTAAAATCTGTTTTGAATGACTGAAATCTCTCAAAACCCAGTCTTCATTGGAAGATGAAGTAGTTTTCTTAAGGACAGCATCCTCAGTTATTAATGTAATACAAGAGTGAACAGCTTTTTTACAAGCTTGTTGAGTTTTTAATAGATTAGAGTAGTTTTTGGTTCCTGCCCCAATGTTGCTATAACAGTTTTAGCAGCTTTTATGTTTCTTCATTTGTTTGGAGTGTTAACATTGTATTCTCCCATTTTATGGAAATTCAGAGAGCAAAACAGTTTGCAAACTTGTTTAATCTGGATGTCAGTTTCATATATTATAGACGTTGAACATGTGCATTGAATCAAGAATATAAAATCACGATTCTCAACATCTTTTTGCTTTTTTTTTTTTTTTTTTTTTTTTTTTGGCCAAGAAAGTGATGAATTAATTTTCCTTAACAGAAAGAATGGGCAGGTAGATTCAGTCTGTCTGCCTAAAATACCAAAATATATTTATGAACTCAAAATAATTTAATACAGCTTAAAAAAAAAAAGAGAGAAAAAGAAGAATGATGAAGAAGTTAATAGCTTCTGGAGTGTTTTTTGTTTGGTTGGTTTTTTTACATTCTAACTAGTTGTTTATTTTCATGGATAAATATTGCCAAATTTTTTAAGTAGACTTCTTGGTTTGGCAGCACTGAAAACTGTTTTATCATTGTTTTTCAATCATAAAGCTGAAATGAAGGATTTGGCCCAATTTTAGAAAAATTAACTCTACCTGGGAACAGTGGCTGTTTTATTTGTAAAGTTATCTTTAAATCCTTCATGCTTCTTTTTAAATACTATGTCTAGAAGTAAAGCAAGGAAGGCTGTCATATTTTACACTTTTAATGCCATTTTCACTCTATATGAATACTGGAGCCTTTTGTTACGATTTCCATTCAATGTAGAATGAACATTTATACCTAATAATTGCATAACATACAATAAAAAGTAGTTCATTGCAGTCTAGTTGCTCTAGCCAATACATGTATTCCCTTAGTCATTACAAAACAAATGTTTGTCATAGAATTGTGATTCATAGGAACAGTTGTACAGGAGAAAATGAACGAAACAGGAAAAGTCATTTCCAATATGCCAGCAGCAAAATACTTTTATAGTGCTGTGTTCATGTGCTTGGCTCCGCACCTTCTTGGTTTTTGAGTAGAGAAACTGATGCCCACTTAGCCTACTCTTCCTGCCAGTATCACCTTGGCATCCAGCTCTGTGCTGTGTGGGGCTTCCTTTTTTGTTGGGGCAGACTGTGGCTGTTTCAGTAGGAGAGATTTATGCTTCATTTTTGCTGCTCGGGTGATGTGAATCAATTGTATTCAGGGATGAATACAGACCATTGATTTTAGAGGGGTTTATATCTGCTCAGCACTTTCTCAGTCTCTTCTTTGGGTATCTCAGGTTTAGATACCTACATTTTAAAACAGCAGCCTAGATGCATTTGTAGAGATGAAAGGGCTTGATGCCATTGGTTTTTAGTTAAACTGAGGTAATGATGATTCATTGCTGATTTGTTTCCAGGCAAAACCAGCAAGTGTTCCTCATGACTTAGGCTTAACTGGAGTACAGGGTCCAGGAAACTGTGTCCTGTGCTCTCACTGAAAGGCTGCCTACATTGTCTTGAAATTTTGCTGAGAAAAACTGAATGCTGTCTTTAGAGTAGAACTTTTTTTTTCTTTGGCATCAGAACATGAGCCATACTTGACAGACCATTTCAGGTGTTTCTTGATTTGACCTGCCATAATTCCTACATAAAAAGAGAAGGACTTTTTTGAGGGTAATGAGAATTCAGAAGTGATACAGAAACTCCCTTGCGTAATTACACTTTTTTTTTTACCACTACATCCTGTGGGTTGCTGGTAGGCAGAACTGGAAACAAATTCATTTTGCTGCTATTTATTACTAAGTAATTACATCACATGTAATAATTTATTCAATTAAATTGCATAATCATTTTGTTAAGACTTGCTTCACAAAAGCATTTTAGGGTGGAGCTGGGATTAGATTTTAGAAGTCATTGATTCCAAGCTCATTACCGATTTTGTATGTCAGAGTGCCCGTAGTTGGTAGCGAAATGTAATCAGCATGCCATACTTCTACATGTAAATGAACATGGCTTTTTTTTGAAGTCCAGGTGTGATTCCCTAATTGTGCTTACTGTGCTTTTCTGAATTTCATTAACACAGCTACGACTTAAAACCGTCACTGCTATGTGTCTTCATATGCCATGAGCGTATGAGCGTATCACAGTAACCCTAAACTAAACAAGATCTATAAGTAGAAAAAATTGTGCCGAAAAACTTCATCAAACATTGATTTGTACCAAAAAAAAAAGAAGTGTATGAAAGTGTATGTGCTTATCCATGGCTATAGTAGTTTCAGTGAGTGGTATTTCTACTGAGCGTTGCTGAGGCATCACTACCATCACCATGAATTTCTGAAAGTGTATCTTTGAATGTCTTTGAAAAGCAAATTTGTTAAAATCCAATAATTAAAATCTTGTAGTCTTTCTCAGTTTTAGTCTCCCACAGTAGTTAAGATTGACTTCTCAATTTTGTCTCAAAATCTTTCTCATTTTCAGAAGTCCATGGGCTGAATCTTTCAATATTTTTGGTACTTGCACAGTCATAGAGGGTTTGCATAATTCAATCTGTTGTTTGTAGCAGTTCCCAACCATTAATGGTTTAGTGACTAGAAACATTAAGCTTGTATTTAGTATGTTTTTTGTGACCCTTGGCAGTTTGTAAAAAGGTAGTAATAGCAAATGTATGTGATCCAGACCGCATTGCAGTCTTTTTAAAGAAAACCCCCCAAAAGAACAAAAAGCCTAAGAAAAAAGCATGCCTATTAATAATCTGTTGCAAATGTCCTGTAAAGTTATTTGTGAAGGTGAATAAATTAAGCTGCTTAACATAGCTGTATTAATTTTTTCTCTCTTTGTGAGGTAGTCACAAACAGATTAATTTATGATTTGGAGAGGCAAAATATAGCTTAATCTCTGTTTATAATTGTTTCTCTTGTGTTCCAACCAAGTTCACAGGAGGAGGGGAATGAGGCTGCCATTAGTATCATTTTTATTTCATTATATTAAATGGGATAAGCGTAAATCTAGGAAATCTTGGTAAACTATTTGTGAAATACATGTTGCCTATATGTATGTGATTATGTCATTTCAGTTTATGTGTGGGAATCTTTGATTTGATTATTACATTGTCATTACTGATAGAAGGAGAACTTCCAACCGAGTAGTTATTAAATATTGAAATGTTTGGAAGATATTTAATATTAAATATTTAATTTCGCATAATATCTTCATGGAAATGTTTCAACTGTTTTGTGTTTTGAGAACATAGTAAAATATAATACCTCAATATTGTATGAACTAGTAGCTTGCCAAATTTCATAAGTGCTATTAAAGGCATATACAATCCTGTATACTTTGCTGTATGAATGTGAAACTGAAGTAATGGAAAAGATTTCTTTGGTCGTGGAATTCAGTTACCTGTTTTTAAAAAGAAATCTCAGAAGTCTATCGTATTCCGCATAAGTTTGTCCAGCTCTAAATGTTGCCTGCCCACAGAGTTTGGATTTTCTGTGCTAGCAAACCTCCCAACAGAGCACGTAAGTGGGTGGGGAGAGGGATAAGTATTAGAAAATAATTAAGACGCTCTCTTAACCCAATCAGAATCACTCAACCCAGGAAATAATCAACCAGCCAAGAAAGAAAACAGCAAAAACCCAAAGCCAAAACACCAACACCAAAAACCTGAAGACAACACAGAATGTGCACTTCCTTGCCTTCGTTAGACTTCCTCTGCTTCAGTGAAGGCAGAATTTCACTGTGTTCCCTCTGCCACAGTAACAACCAGTATTAAACTAGAGTAAGATCTCTCTCTTGTTTTCTATAAATCAAGGATGTTCACATAAACAATTACTAACTTGTGGCAGACTGCCAAGTGTGTATTTCTTACTGTAACCACCAGTGATCATCATGGGGATTGTCATGCTTTTCCCTCTTGGAATCTACATTCCAGAATAATTGTGCTAACACCTTATTCACAGCTTGTTAAATTATACTTAAATTAGGGAAATATTTGGGTAAAACTTGGTGCTTGCAACGTAGTTCATGAACACAGCAGACAAGCAGAAGGTTTAAGTGCTGTGGTAACAGATTTATTCAGCTTGATTCTGTAAAATTGAGTTAAAGACTGTGATTGAGACCTCATTAAAACAATTAGGAATGCTACATTGACTCAAGCAAAAGATTAAGAAAAGAATGCATACGTTGCTTCCTTACCTTTAGTAGTTTTAGGATCTTTCTCTTTTCCTTTTCATTGTTATGGACCCATTTACGTTTGTGAGGCTTTGCTAATAGTATAGTAAATGAGAGGCAGCCACTTAAAATTGTTTCTTTTGTACTATTAATGAGTAGTATGACACAAACATTCTGTTTCATACCTCAGTTAAGAATATGGATAGAACTCATAAAACTTCATGAGTAACCATCCTCTGTCCATGAAGGAAGAAGTGTAACATACACTTGAGATTTTAGCCCAACATATGATGAGCCAAGTAGTTTCTCTATTGCTTGACTGTTGCTTAAGAGGTCTTTGGGGTTCAGAATCTTTGTGGACTCTGTTTTTTGTCCATTCTGGCTACAGAGCAATAGGAATCCTAAAGTCTTAACTTGTGCTGCTTTATTTATAACTATTATTAAGTAACTGTATGCATGCTTTAATTTTTTTTAGCTCTCATAATGCAAAACTGCTGTTAAAATTACTGAATTTATGACCAAATACAAACATATTGTAATCTAACTGCAGACATAGGCTAACGTGAAATAATGAAATTCAGCTCTTTGTTTCTCTAACTAAGAGATACAGCAATATTCAAACACGTTTGCATTTGAAAAATTAGTGATCTTTCTTATATCTGTCTCAGGAAGACCATGGTTGGCCTGCAGGTTCCTCTGTATTTTTAGCCTGTTGCTGGCAAACAATTTTATATGCAGTATCCCCCTTGACTAAGAGTTGCAAATTCTTTTCTTGTACGGAAAGTATTGTTAAAAATTTCGTCAAGATTTCTAATGTTTTTAGTCACTAAAGCTGAACTATTTATGAAAGGTGCCTGAGAGCCTGGCTTGATGGAATTAGTCATTCATGTTTAAATATTTTATTGTGATGCCATTAATCATGATCCCTAAATATTCCTCTTCACTGTTTTTCTCCAGAGTAGCCTCAGCACTTTGTGGGGTCAAGCAATAATATGTGGCAATGGTTGCTAATAGCCTAGAGCAGAGGTCAGTATCAGTGGCATGGCAGAATTGGAAATACAAAGCCTCCTCTTGCAGCACCTTAGCACCCTAAACTCCCATTGTGAAGTAAAAAAAAATGGGCAAATGTGGGTCAGAATGTTTAGGTCACAATAAAACAAGGAGGGTAGATGTTCATCTGCTCTTGAATCAACATCCTATATTTTAAGGGCGATTTTTGCTTCACATGGTAGGAAAACAGAACTTAATTTCAGACCAACAATACAAATTAGAGCAGTCCAGGGCACGACTGTTCATTGATTTCCTATTTGATTATGGGTGAACAAAAAATAAAGAAGTCTTTAAAAATCTCTTGAAATCCTATTGAAAAGGATCAAGAAATGGCAAGCATTAGGAATATAGTGGTGGTCCCTTGATCTGCCTCATTAGTTCAATGGGATTTCGAAAGTGCGGGGTTTAAAATATTGTTCCCACACGTTTTTTGAATTCTAATCAAAAGGTAAATCGATCAGCAGTAATGTCTTGGATGTAAAGCCTGCAGTTTAAATAGCTAGTCAGAAATTGCCCATAGTCTTCTTGATACATCTTTAAAACAATTGCTGTGTGATGGGGTAGCAATCATTGGAATGATAAGGGGACTTAAAAGTATATTTCTTTCAGAGTCATAACAATAAAACAGAGTTCTACTTGCACTTTTTGGAAAATAAAACTGATTTAATGTAAAAACAACTGAGAGTGGCTTCATCTTTGGGTATTATTTTTGCTTAAGATACCAGGCTGCAAACTGCACTTGGCAAAGTGTTAAGAGTGTCGTCTTTAACCAGCACCCAGCCATAGAAAATAATCTTTTGCACCTACTAGAATGTTTTTTTTTTTGGGTAATATCCAAACACTAGTGAAAAAAAAATATGTTGTAAAGCAAAAAAATGTTAATTATGTGTAATTGTGAAAAGTAAATGTAAGTTCTGAATAGCATTATAGCAGATACAACTAGAAGTGAAAAAAGATCCATATTTTTGAAAATAGATTATCCATTTTTAACATTTTTTTCTGTATAACTCTTCTGTAACATTATTTACCCTAATTACAAAGCAATTCTATGTAAGAAAACTCTTGCACTTTTCATGTACAGTTCTTCCTAAGGGGTATTTTATTTAACTTTGAAATATGTTTTACAGTAGAGATAGGTCTTCAGATGTTAAGGGATTCAAATGAGTGAAGAGCAGAAAGTACAAGTTAACAGTGAGTTTTGAACTGAAATATGGTGAGCAAACAGTGTTAACTGCCATGCCATGTGGGGTTATTATCAGAAGAAAGGAAAATGTCATTATAGTCATCCTGAGAACTACTTGTGTATTTTCCCCTTTTAAAAATTTTCTTCAGAGTTAGAATGCATTTCACACTCAAAAAACTGAGTTTTTTAGTTCAAGTATTAGTTAAGAGTTAAAAACAAAACAAAGCCTGTAGAAGCTGGTTTGTTAGGTATCTGATTCCACTTTGGGTAGGAGACTAGGCTTTGCCTGCTCTTTATTTTGCCCAATAAATTCTTTCTTCTGATTGTCTGTAAATACATATGCCTACCTATAACGTATCTAAATACGTTATAATATATATAACGTTATAATATATAAATATTTTGTGACATGGTCATTAATAGAAGATACGAGAATCTATTTTACTTGATTCTATTTTCTTTCTTGGGAAGAGATATATCAGTATCTTCCTTGAATACGTATGGATAGATTAACATGTTCAGAACCACACTCATTTAAAAAGAAAAAATAAAACACATAGCAGGGGATAGTCTATGATAGCATGACTTTCAGGTTTTGAATGCAGCTAAGTAAGATGTTGCAGTCCTTCTAAGATGTGGTAGTTTATTGTAACTGCTTGTGTTGCTTTTCCTTTAAAGCATAATCAAGTTTGTGGTCCTCATTGTTCATGGTACTGCATCAGTATGATGAAAAAACTGTTTCCTAAAGACCCAAGAATGTTGTCTTTTTGAAGAGGCTTTGCTAATTATAGGGAAAACAAGCAAACAAGTGGAAATACACTCCAGTATAACTGAATGATACTCAGTGTCTGTAGTGCCGTCTGTGTATAGGGAATGTTCTTTGCAGCACAGATACTTCTTATGATGTTCATCTCTGAAATCATATCTATTGTTCGTCAAGATAATCATACTGAACTGCCTCTGCCCCAATATGTTTTTACAACTGCTGTGCAAAATGGCGTTTTGTTATTAGAACTTTCTGTGATGTTTTCAACTCGTTCTTCTTAGAAAGAATCCTCAGTTCACTGTGCTACTCCATCATGTATAACAGCTGAGGGATTACAGGAAGGGCTGTGGTTGATGTGCCCTCAAAGACAATAGGAGCCCTACCTCCGTACCTCGCCTTCTTCAGTTCTCTTGCATTTATTTATTTCCAGTTCTGTTTCTTAGAGAACCCTATCAACTTGCCTGCCCTAAACGTCTTCCAGGTTCTGACTGTTAAGTTGTTCTTCCTGCCTATGGGAGCCCCGTATGCAATGCATACAATAGTAGAAACATACCTCCCGTTGTCTAAGAGGGCATTGGAAACTGTGAAAGCAGTTTCTCTTTTTCTGCAATAGTGTAATCTGTTATCACAGAATACAACACCTCCGAACCCTACAGAAATAATTATGTACCTTTGTTTCCATAGCATGGGAACCAAAGTCTATGCTTCAGTCCTGGTTAAGTCCTCTGCCATCTTTCAGGCAGCAAGGAATGGGCTCTTGGAAATGAAAATGAGCCTTTTTAACAGAGGAATATTCTTTCCCTTTGTCTTAGATTCTTAGAAAAGCCTTGCCTTTAAAACTGCTGGAATATGCGTATTTTTTTGAACTGATACAGTGAAACCTGCTTCACTGACCTGGGGAAACGTGTTACTGTTCACTTAGCCAGCAGGTAGATGGGTATGTTTCCCATGTTCAAAAATTTAATTTTAAATGATTGCTGACTTGGTTTTATGATCCTAAGTAGTTTAAAATGATATTAGCTTAACAGTGACATGAAACAGATGAGTCTTCCACTGTCCAAAGTGTTAGAAGTTGTGGTCTTCGTGTATGTTTTTTGTGTCTAAGCAGTGGAATGTTCTTTTAATATTCTAAAAGGATTACATATTTTGAAATATATTGAAATTTTAATATTCTGAAAGAATATCTATTTGAAAAACACTGAGCAGTTTTCTAAACTAATGAAACCTCTGATTACGCATGATTCATGTATGCCTGAACTACATGGAGCTGAAGCTTGGAGGGATTTTTTGTCTTGAAAATGGAAACAATGACAAAAATATTTAGCAGTGTTTCTAAATCTCACACTTACAGTCCCAGTTAACCAGTGATTGAGTAGCTCTTATTTCCACACTTCTTTACTTGAGGTTTGCAGTATAAGCGATACTTCAGGCAGCATTTGCATTTGCTGACTGCTCCAGCACCTTGATGACTACATTAATTTCTGTCTGCGGCTACGGAAGGAGAATAGGTTTTGTTTTTTCTTTCGACTGACCTGATGTTTTTTATTAGCTCTACATTGAGTTCAGGCATGTCGTCATTTGAAATCCATATACCATGTTAAAATCTACTCAGTTTAATCTGCGTAAAAACAGGATGGCTGATTGCCAGTGGAAGATGCAGATTAATATTCTGAAAAAGGTTGTATTCCTTAACAAAATTAATAAACCGCAGCTATAATGAGTACTTCATTACATACACAGTGTTAATCCTTACTCATGTTCCCCTGTGTTTCTCCTAACTTTGAAGAAAATCATTTCTAATTTCTGGAGCCCCATTTTCTTCTTGCAGAATTGTGGTCACTTCTGTATGCTTTTTTTATTATTATTTTTAAGGCTTTTGTGTGACTAGAGATAGGAGAATTTCAGCTGATCTTTCCAATACCATTATACTAGGCTAGTAAATTTAGCAAGGTGCAAAGTTTGCAGCTCAAGGGAGGAAATTGCTTTGTTAGTGTACCCATCCTGCTTGCATATGCTACTAGAGGGAAGAGAGCAAATTTGGAGCTTGTGTGGCTCCCTGTCTTCTCTCTATCTCAGCTCTGCACTGACAAATGCAGTTACACAGAATCACAGAATTGTAGGGGTTGGAAGGGACCTCAGAGATCATCGAGTCCAACCCCCCTGCACAAGTTTACCTGGAAAATATCCTTTTCAGGGAATAGAAGTCTCAAAGCCACCAAGGAAGGGCTGCCATTTTCC
>JAOWBP010000001.1:21646109-21652155 GCA_028571105.1 Tragopan temminckii | reverse complement strand
CTTTCTGGTACATTCTTTGTTCTGTCCTGCTCATTTTGCATGTCTCCATATTATGGTTTTTTAACTTCTTCCGAAAGGGAAGTTTCTTAGATAACTCCCTATTTCTTTGACCGTTTTTCCCAACAGTTCTTTTCACTGTATATTCATTGAGGTGCACAGACCCACACATCCTAACCTTTATGTCTTTGGAGGACAGTTGTGTGGTCTAGTTTGCATTTCTCTTTCTTTTGACAAGCTATACTCTGTGAAACCTTCAGTTTTATGTTCATTAGTTTTCCTTTGAATCTCTTTCTTCCACAACTTCAGCCTAGAAACCTACCTTGTTTCTGTTGTGGTCTTTCACAGAGGATTGCATGTTCTTCCATTATTTGGGGGTCCTGTACCATCTTCACAGCATCTTTCAAAACTTATCATAGCAGATCCATGCTGTTCTTCCTTCTTTGCACTGATTTTGCCTGCAGGCTGAAAGGTTTTTTTTGTTTTTGTTTTTTTTTTGTTTTTTAATGCTTGTTTCACAGAAGCTTCAGGTACTGTTTTTTATTTTTGAAGCTCCATTTTGGACCTGAAGTTGAGTCCTGCAATTCCTGCAATCTTGCGTCACTGCAACCCCTGATTGGTTTGAGACACAATTATGGAAAACGATACAGCTGCTGGTTGTACTGTTTCATACACAGTTTTAAGTTGGCACAATAAGTGTTCTCTCCTTTGGAAGGAAGAGTGTGTATATATATATATGTGTGTGTGTGTGTGTGAATTCTAACATCATTGTATTTAGACTAAAACTGTAGATACAGTTCCCACTTGGCAATGAACAGTGTAAGATTGGCTTGCTTGTTTGTAACTGCATTTACACGTAATATGCACACTGTTTGCTAACACCTTTCCTGACAGCAGCGATAAGCTGCCTAGGCTGGCAGGAGAGTTCACCTAGCAGAGGGTGAAAGATGAAAGGTCCTTTTATGAATTACAAACTGAGAAGCTGTAACATAAACAGAACTGCTTTCAAAGAAGTACTCCTTCCTGTGTACCTCTGTACAAGTTTATACTGTTATGCTGTAATCTACATCTTATGCAAAATGATCATACAGTTTATGTCTGAACATGAACAGCTAAGAGGGACTTGAATCCTGATCTCTTTGAGATCCATGCTGCTCAATTATTAGGTCACCTCCAAGTCATCTTTTATGTTTGTTAAATGAGAAGCGAAATGTGGTTTAGACATGATAAAAGCTGTGGGATTTTCATAATTGAATTTTCTCTCTCTATATATATATTTTTGCTGTGAGACATCCAGTGCAATGTGTTTCTCCATTTGATTCTTGTCAAACTGGTAGATGTAGTGAATACATCCGTGATCATACTAAATAAGTAAATATTCTAACAATAAATTATTGGGATGGTGTGATTTATTGATTCTGATGAGGAAAACAGGTTTTCAAATCATTACTACCAAGCAACTCATCAGTGTGATTTCAAACACTGTAATAATCGTTCATATGAGGGCTACACCCCATAAGTTTCTGCCAGTTCAGTAGCTGTTACCACTTTTGAAGACCTTTTCTCTGATCTGTACAAGAATAACAAAGGAAATAAATCTCTTTGAGGTCAATTAATTTAAAGTTCTTAGCAGGTTTCCCCCTTTGGCCCTTGAAGAGGATTCTTTTCTCCTCTGAGTGTTTCACTGAAGGATCTGGTAGGAGGACCACAACTGTTGAAGACCTCTGAAAATCAGCCAGTACTGTTCTAAATCTGACTGCTTTTTCTCTCATGCCTGCATTGGCCCTTCCATCTTCATCTAAGTCTGATCTCTACACTCAGACTGCATGGCTGTCCATTATACAATCATCCCTTTTATTTTCCTGATGCCTTCAGCATTTTCCTGGCTTCCAGAAGACCGTAAGACTTCCAGGAGCTCTTCATCTCTCATCTCTGCTTCTATTTGTTCTCTGCATCTGTGATACCTTGTATAACTTGTTCTTTTTGTTCTCATGCGCTCCCTCCTTATTCATAATCAGACCCAAAGAACTGTGGAGAAAGGAGGATTTTGAATTTCTTACAGGTTCCTAGAACTTGCTTATATTTCCTTCTCCCTTCCTCATATCTTCTCATCTCCTGGATGGTCCTAGCAAAACCACTTTCCATTTTGCCAGTTAGTCCAGCCTTCCTTGTTCATTCGTCCATTTTTTGTTCACCACCTTTGTGGTTTCACCCATGCTGCCTGCTAGGCTTGAAGGGAGTTCTCCATAAAAATCTGTAAGTCCACTGTGTGTATTGCTGTCCCCAGAGGTCACATCCAGGCAGTTTCTACAACAAATTCAGCAGTGGCTAGTCAGTTGGTGCACTGAAGCTCTTGTATTTTTAGTAAGTCTGATTGCTTTGTTTGTCCTTGCCTTTTTCTCTTTTCCTACTGTGTATTTGCATGATCTTCTTATGCTGTGTGTGTACCTAATGGGGCCCTAATTTAGGCACGTGCACAGTGTTGTAATTAATTAATAACTCCATCCGTTGTTAGTTTTGACAACTGCTAAGAGACTGAAGGGCACTTGGCACCAATGCAAGAGACTAAAGGCTGTCCATTGAGTTACGCTCAACAGACTGTACATTAGCACGCAGCTAATGTCTGCGGATGCATGTTATTCAAACATTCATGTTTCTGTAACAGTCTTCATTCTAGGTGCAACAGAAGTAGCAGTTTCAAAGTGTCAGGAAGTCTCTTAGCCTTCAAAACCCAATAGCTGTTCATTCACTAAAGGATACTGAAACAGGAGGGCGAACTCATCAGTAAGGACAGAGAAATGAAAGCCCTTCCTGTACTGGCCAGCAAAGAGGGGAGAGCAACTCCAAGCTCTCCCTGTTCAGGGAAAGATCTTAGTAGCTGGCTCCCATGTTTTCTGGCTCTACCTCTGTACTGATGAACTTTCAGAGTTTCTTCTGAGTCACAGTTGTGATAAATTGTTACTAAAACAAAATAGAAACTTCCTACTGACTTCAAATTAAATGTCTTTAGTGAGATTAACCAATTTGGTTAATTAGGTTAATTGAGAGAATTGATACATAGTGTTCACATATTGAACCAAGCTGATGTAATAGCTGGTAAACTGTATGGGAAGAAGACTTGTTTAATTTGCTCAAATAACACAGGTAAAAATGCAAAGCTGTTGTAATTACAGATATTATGAAATTTCAAATGCCAGTTAAATAATAATGCAGAATCGGATTTAAATTTAGGAACGCAATTTAGCTGAAGTTTAGAGACATGGATGAAGTTTCTAGTTTCTTACAAAGAAAGTTAACAAAGTGAATTCATTTTATTTTATTTGTAGTTGTACTTCCTGTTTTTTGTACAGTTTACAAGAAACTAGCTAATGTTATCATGTTTTCTGCACTTAATTACCTATCAACATTTTTGTGCCCTTCTATTCAATAGCTTAGTAGAAGTTTTCCATTTCACTAATTTTTCATAATAATGATATTTTACTGGTTCCAGTGGATGGATTGATTTCATCAAGAATGACTTAATTCCTCCACTTCAGAGACATACTTAGGTATAGTGCTGGTTAGGATGGTATACAGAGATCACTGACTGTCATGCTGACTGTTATTTCATTGTCTCATTGTAATTTCTCTTTTGTCTGTTCTGCACGTATTCATGTAATTCACGTGTTTTGTCCTTGCCTGGTAACCTCTGAGGGGCAGAGATTGCCAATGTGTTCAGCATTGTGCCAGCACAATAGATTTCTAGTCTATGACTTAGGCATTTTGATGTTATAAATGACAGCAGAAATGGTTGGAGTTGTGGCTGCAAAGTATAAATGAAATTTGGATGTATTATGTGAATAACATACTAGAAATTATAGGGACTAATGAAATCATGCCAGAATTGAGAACAAAATTTAGTGATATATACAAGACAAAATAGGAAAATGCTTTTTTGGTATCATAAGGTGAAATAGTTCTGTTCTCTTTTTAGCAGGTGTGCTCGCCTCTCAGAAATGTGTGAGGAAGCTTCTAATGAACATAGACCCTTTCGTACATAAATAATAACTATTAAATACCTTCTTTATATACTTACCCGTTGATTTCATTATAGTTAGATTTGAGGATAAACAAAAACTTCAATTTTATATAGTAAATAAAAGCACACAAAAATAAGACAACTTTGTTTATTCTTTTAGAGGAAATAATTATTTCAGTATACGCTAAATAAATCCATCATAGTGAAAAATAAACCACATTATGTCAGAGATGAGGATTACTATTGAGATAATGTAATGATCTTAATATTTCCTTGTTTGGTAAGAGTTATTTAATTGTGCTCGCCTCTCCTTGAATTAGCTAAAGGGACCATTCTTTTGCCACATTTATCAATCCTTTTATCCTTTCACTTCCATAAATGCATACGGTGACTCACTACAAGAGGCAACTGAGTGAGCTGTACAGTGATAAATTTTTCTTGTTAGGAGAAATTACGTTCTCTAACTTGAGCTACTTCAGCATGAAATTGAAAAAGAATCATTTTGTCTTAATTTACATTCTTGATTCAATGAGAAAAATGTAGATTGGTCCAAGAATACTGCATAGGCTTTCCTTTAAAAACTAAAGGCATACTGGACTGGTAACATAAGAAGTTCATCAAATAACACATCTCATGTATTTATGATACTATGTTGTCTTAGTTCTTGTGAGTCACTTTAAAATACATACTTTTTGGTCTTTCAGATCCGTTTACTGTTTCAGTTACATCTTTATCAACCGTGGTATGCATTTTTCATTTCTCACCTAAGCCGTGCACATCGTTCCTTAATCAAAATCACTGGGATAGTGCTGCGGTTCACTAGCCTTAGGAGCTGCTATTTGCCTTGAATAAATTACGTGAAAACATGTTGATTGATAGATGTTGCATGTCAGAAAAGAAGATAACTGTATCTTCTTCAGCTTACTAAAAGGTCATGCACACAGCATAATAGGAACAGCCACAGACAACTTTGAGATAAAGTGTATCATGAAAAGGTGCACAATCTCATAACCAGTGAAACATGGAATACAAGCTATTGTCTTCTGAAATACAAGTGTTTTATCCACTTGCATCCAAGTTAAGATGAAAAAGAATTTAGCTTTCTGTGTATTTGAAATATATTTAGAAATGCTTAAAATATAAATATATCTGTTCAGTAATCACCAAAAAAAAAAAGTTTGAATTCATCTGTCTTCCACTTCTCTAGCAATGGAATTTTTTTTAAAACAAATTCTCTGCAGTTCAGTAGCAGAATTTTCAAATGCCTCTTGCAAAGAAAATCTATAGGAATATTTATGAGAATATGGTAATAAAATGGGAATTGTCATTTTTTATGTAGTTTTGGAAAAGAGTTTTTTATCTATACTAATAATTTCTTTCCCCTGAGGTTGTATGAAACATTTTGTTTTCCTTTGATTTTCATGTCAGTTGTGTGCTAGTTTGTTGTTTGTAGAGCACCAAAGATTTGGTCCAGCACTGAGTGCCTGTATTATTCAGTGATGATAGTTCTGACATTTAGTATTTCAATAATTGTTTAAAACAGGAGTGGTACAGTTATCTGCAAAAACTTACTTCATTGCTTATACTGGTTTTGATTATTTCATTTCTACTGTTCTAAACAGATACATTTAATTTACTCTGTGCAGATCAGTACAGCTTATGTTGACCCACAGTGCCAGAGGTGGATGCTGGTGATACGGTAGTAGAGGCTGAACCTCCCCACCACTGTGTTTTGTTACCGTGAGACAGATGGCAGCAGAGGGGCAGTCTGACAAAATGGCGTCTGACATGGAAATGCATATAAAGCAAAGGTGTGTCATTGAATTCCTCCATGTGGAAAAAACGGCACCCACTGTCATTCATTGACAGCTGCTGAATGTTTAAGGAGACCATCCAGTGGATGTGAGCACAGTGCTTGAGCGGGAGAGTTGGTCTCAATGATCTCTTCAGACCTTTTCCAACCCCTGCAGTTTTGTGATTCTGTGACAGCCACTGTGGGTCACTTCCACTGGTGCAGATGTTTATGAGCAT
>JAOWBP010000001.1:21641109-21643609 GCA_028571105.1 Tragopan temminckii | reverse complement strand
CAGTAGAAGCAGCCAGTTTTATGCCACTTTCTTTATTGTTAGAACTTATTGAAACCTAATGTCTGCACTACAGCTGAAGGCATTTCAAACACACGTGTGTTTTGGCTGGTGCTCAGTTTTCCTCACCGACCATGAGGTTTTATTTTCTTAGCCGTGGCTAGCTCAAAATACGCTGTTGAGGAGATTTCCGTATCTAAATGCCGTCTTTCAAAATGGCTGACATTTCATTATTCTCAGTGGAGTTTAGGTCATAATTCAAGTAATATTTTCTTCCCAGTTAGCGGACCACTTTGGGAGACAGGAGCTCTCCTGTGAAGGCTAAGAACACAGGCTGTTTCTGAAGATGGGAGCTGTTTCACTGACGTGGTGTAGGGGCTATTTTCAGAGGATGTGCTGCCTGGTTTAGATGTTCTCTGTAATGCAAGAACAGGTAACAGTGAGCATATTGTTGATAGGAAGAATCTGAAAGAACCTAGCCAAGCTGCCGGTCTGCACGTGTACCTAGGGGAGCATAGGCTGGAAGGAGAAAAGGAGCTGAATGGGAATGTTGAGGAGAAAACAATAGAGCCTTTGGGATGGACACTTGGGAGAAGAAAGAGGTGCCATAATCAAGAACTGAAGGTCAGCAAAAACTTTTCTCCTGTTATAAAGAGGATTGATAGACCAAACATCTATTCCAGAGTGTACCAGCGTGGCAGTATGGCCTCTAAGCCTGCTGAAAGTGTTGTACAGACAGATTTATATAACCTGATATTAATCTGATCGGGTGCCACAATAACTCAGAATATAAACTAAGGCATACTTGCATACAGCAAAGTGGATGGCACAGTTCAGCTTTGCTGCTATGTGGAACTTTGCTACTAAAACCTTCTCTTAATGTCTTGTTCCAGGGGGACTGTTTTTCGTTGAGGCAAAAAAAATTGACATCCTTCCATTTATGTTAATAGACATATAAAATATTCTTTAACCTGTTGTTTATATATCACTGAATCATAATAGTTGCATGACAAACTTTACACTTTAAAGTTTAATTATATTTTAATTTGGTGGCCCCTTAACCTCCTTAATAATCCAAACTGTTGCAAAATCTGTCTGTGCACTTGTTTATACAAAGTGTAGCATTACACGATGGGAGTTTTTGCTCATCTATATTGATTTCCCTAATAATAAAAATCTCTTAGAAAAGTCTGATGTCTCTGATTGCCTCTTTGTAATCTGATGAGCAAATGCCTTTTTCTTTCTTGTTTCTTCTATTTTATGATTAACTACAATAAGCGTCTTAAGGGCTTTTCCCATCATTCCTGTCCTTACAGGGCCTTTTATATCCACCTGAGGCTTAATAGAGAAACTTCAGTTTGAAGGATAAGAGCTTTCTTTGGCAACATCGGGGAAGAGTGGTACAAAATAAATCCTTTTTTTTACACAAAGTCCAGTGATCACACAAGTGCTGTAAGGGCTAAGTGTAACTTCCAACAGTCCCCATGCTGTGAATTAGATGTGATACATTCCTCAAGGCAGAAACTACTGTTCTTTTCTGTTGTTTTTTTTTTTACCTTTTCCAAGGATGACCACTAATTGCTGCATCTCCTACTACCACAGGCTGGAAGTACTTGAATGATCATAATAAAACTTACTTTGTTCATGACTTTGTCATTCTTCTTCTTGGTCCCACTCCTTCCTAAGCTGGCCTCCAAAATTTCCTTAGATCCTTGGACAGTATCTTATTTCTCCGTGTTTGTTCAAAATGATTAAGGTACTCTGGGATACTCTTGTCAGTCTTGGGCTTGCCGTGTTGTGGCATGCTGTCATGTATCTTCTTCAGCGCTGTCAGTGACTTCCAGTTGGCAGATACCCCCTTGGTGTGCTGCAAGTGCACAGCCAGGGTTAAATGCCTGGAGCTAGCCAGGCCCTTCAGAAACATTCCTTGAAGCCAAAACTCAGTTTTAAAAGATGAAAAATGTTCTCAGAGGCCACGTGTTAAATCTAAGATGTCCACTGAGTCCAGGAATATCTTCGGTTCCTTCTCAGAGAATGCTGACCAGACTTACCGAAATTACAGGCAGTCCTTTTAGCAAGTCTGAAATATTATCATGTATCAACACTGCTGTTCAGTAGTGGTACATCCAGAAAGACTGTGAAGTCTTTTAACTTTTTATTTAAAAGTCCTCTATGGATTTTGGTTCTCAAAATGCCATGAGAGAATGGTGGATGCCAAGTGGCTTTACTTTGAACAGACAGTATTATTTTTTTTTAAGTCACTGGTAAGACCTGGAAAAAAATAAACAAAATACAGAAAAGTCACAGAAAATCAAAGTAGAAAACTTTCTAGAATTTTTTAATTTTTCTATCCTAAAGTGTGTGGGAAGCAAAGCTATCCACTTATATACATTATTCCCTAAGTGGTAAGGGACAATTAATAGTACTTGGCTAAATTTGCAACAATTGTGAGCTACATTTTTATTATAGTTTTAGCTCACTGAGTTAGCAGTTTGGACACTAA
>JAOWBP010000001.1:21585871-21637847 GCA_028571105.1 Tragopan temminckii | reverse complement strand
TGTGGAGCCTTGTTCTCTGGATATATTGAAAACCCCTCTGGACTCTTTCCTGTGTAACCTATTGTAGGGAACCTGCTTTAGCAGGGGCTTGGACAAGATGATCCTTAAAGGTCGCTTCCAACCTCCTACTATTCTGTGACTCTGAAAGGCTGAAGGGCCCGGGACTGTTTAGCCTAGAGGAGACTGAGAGGGGAACATACCAATGCTTTTAAATATCTAAGGGGCGGGAGGGAAATGGTTGGGGCCAGGCTCTTAATGACAGTGCCCAGCAAGAAAAAAAGTGCAATGGGAACAAACTGAAACACAGAAAGTTCCATACAAATATGAGGAAAAACGTTTTTGAGTCTGCTTCTCCAAAAATATTCAATATCCAGTTGGATGCTTTCCTGTGTAAGCTGCTTTAGGGAACCTGCTGTAGTAGGGAGCTTGGACTAGATGATCTCTAGAGGTCCCTTTCAACCCCTACAATTCTTCGATTCTGAAAAATAAAAACTGAGCGCTTGGAATCACTGTTCTGAACATGAACTGAACAGTTAGGATAATTACCTTGTGGAAGTTTTGGCTACAAAGTAGTAGCTAAGTACTTCAGCTCTGAGTAGAAATGGGGCACACTGAGACTGTGTCATCCACACAGAGCACTGCTCTGGTGTTTGTCTGCTAACTTTGTGATGTACCGGGCAAAACAGAATTGCAGGCAGAAGTTTGCAGGGCACTGAAGATTTTCCAAGGGCACCAGTTTGCCACTAGTCTCAAGTATAAATCACTGATTTTTTCCACAGACGACACAGTTCATTCTTTAGTTCAATTTCTCATTCACTTTAGCAAATTAAGAGCCTTTAATTTTCCTCTTAAACAAATGGAGGGATGTAAATGAACTGCTGTTGAAAGATAAGGATATTAAAATTTTGTTGTGTTTTAACTGTTTCCGATAGGCAAAATATATTTTGTTTAATAAATATGATCACAGATTTTTCCACTAAAATTTCCATTAATATGTTACTGAGCTTGATGGAGGAAATATGAAGATACACGAGTCTCTATTATTGGGACTTCAGATTAAGCAGTATATATATTTTTTCTCATCCTATCAATCATTGTAAAATTTAACTTAAAACACTTCAGAATGATGGACAGTATTTAGTGATCAGTAAAAATGAATTGAGAGTGCGATCCCTGCAGCACAAAATAAGCAGTCAGATGTAAGAATTGTGATTTTTATAAATAAGAAGGTGTGTTCTAGCTATAAAACCTGGAAGCCAGAATCTTGTAGATGTTCCACTGCTCTCCTTAGCAGCTGTTAAGTTTAACTCCTAGTGTATATAAGTAAACTTTAAATTAGAATGCATTTAATAGGCTGAAGGGATTTGTAGGTCATCCTACGTTAGAATTGTTCCGCATATATAGTTTTTTTCCTAGAAAGAACACTAGTTACTTACCAGATTTCTTGTATAGTTTCCTACTTACCCAGAATTTTGAAGGCAAAATATTACACCACAGCTTTGTTTGTTATTCTATCTCCTGTCTCAGAACACTGAGCTGTGCATTATGCGTCAAAACATGTACTGTTCTCTTGGAGTTCTTAGCCCAGCAATGCGATGTAATTCATTATGCCCTGAAGATAAACAGTACCTCTTGACCTTTCCAAGAAAAGTTGCAATATTTTCTTATTCCAGAATGTAATATTGTACTGAGCTGATATCAATGTGATAAGATAAATGTTTCCTTTTCTAATGTAAACCAGAGTGCACTACATTTATATAAAAGTCTTGGGGGATACCTAAAGCCTCCAGATAAGAAGGAGCATTTTGGCTATTGTAGGTCTGCATTTTTGAACGCTCAGTCTCAAAGCACTGGGGACGAACTGCAACCAATCTTGAAGAGGATAGCCAGGATTTTCAGAAGTGAATAGACAGTTGACTTTTATGTTGCCCAATTCAGAATTATCCTAAAGAATTTTCAAACAAATTCAAAAGTATATGATTCATTACCATGGAGTGTTAACACCTTTCTCTTCAACATCAGGCTGTTTGGAGATGTTCTCTTTCCCAAGTGTTAATGCAGAATCCTGATCTCTTCTTTCCTGGAAAATTTCCCTCCAATGCCCGTTTATCTTAGTACGTTAAATGTTTTTCTATGCAAATCAGTACTGCAACACATCATATGTCGCATGTAAAAAATTTCTGCTACTCATGTGAGTAGAACACTGAAAATAATGCCTCCTATTTATTTCCTTGGAAACTATAACAGATACAAAGAGCACAATAACACTATCCTATAGAGTGAATTTTTCAGTGACAAAACACTATTTTTCAACGTAGTCACTACCATTAGCTTTTGCATTTTTGCCAGCAGTGAGCAAGAGCCTACATACTGCACTCACAAAAATCTGTATCAGCAGAGCTGACCGTTTCACAGATACCGTGATGTTGTCTTTGCTAGGAAAATGTTGTCTATACAGTCCATCTTTCATTGACTCAAACAGATGGAATTTAGAAGGCTCCAAATCTGGGCTATATAGTGGGAGTGGTAGGACAGTTCAGCCAGAATGCACATGTACTCCATGGTCTTCAAACTGATACCGTCCTGGCATTAATGTGTTGCAAGAGAAAGGTTGCTTTCTTCTCTGGCCTGACTCTGGAAATTGGAGCCTTCCGCTTAGTCAGCATTGCAGTATAGCAGTCAGAGTTGATGGTTTTTCTGGGTTCCAGGAAGTCCAGAACAATCACCCCATTCCTATCCCAAAAGACAGTGCAAATCACTGTACCCACTGAGAGATGTGTCTTGAACTTTTTCCTTGATGGGGAACTCACATCTTGCTTCTCCATGGGCTGCCGTCTTGACTCTGGCTCATAGACCACATCTTGTCGCAGTAATGATGCAATGCAGGAAAACTGTCACCTTCAGCCTTGTATTGTTTCAGTAGGTCCTGACGAACTTGCATACAGTGTTCTTTCTGTTCCTGCCCACATCCACTGATTGGTTTCCATAAACAGTCAGTAAGCATCAGTGAATGCCAATGGGTGCAATTTTTCTGCATGGACAAATTCGGTAACACACCTTTGCTTCATGCACACTTCCATGTCAGATGTCATTCTGTCAGACTGCACCTCTACTGAAGGGACAATTTCAAACATTTGATATAAATTTGATTCAATGGGGATTAAAATACAAGAGAAAAGAAGAGTAAAGAACAGCAGCAAGAAGTCATGGAATATCATTAAATCAGTCTAATTCAACATACACATACATGTTAGTGGCATTTAGGTCTGGACTTTCTGTTTGTTAATTTGCCTTCATTTAAGTTTGTCCTTTATTTAAGCTTATCCATCAATAGCATTTGGAAGGAGGCCAGATCAAGTTTTGTATTAAGAAGCTAACTGAAAAGAGCAAGTTTTGAGGGAAGATTTTCAGTTTTTGAGCAAAATGATTACATGCAGGAAGATGAGGCTGCCATGTAGGTCAACATGAGAAAAAACTTGGAGTCATCCAGGGAAGCAGACCATGAGCAGAAAAGGAAAGCTGAGATGTTATAAAGAAAAAAAAAAACCCAAAGATGAGGTTTTTCAGAGATCAAACTGTCTAGGACTTTTGAGAATATAGTATGGAATTTGAATTTAATTTGAAAACAATTCATATGTTTGCCAGGGAACTAAACAGTGCATGAAGTAGACACTCTTCATACTAAAACAGAAATAATTTTAAGCCAGTGAGTTTTAGAAGTAAAAATAATATTGCAATTTTATGTTTGCACATCTGCAATCATGTATCTTATTTACAGTTTTCTCATCATGAATTTATCACACGTGTGACAGCTGCAGTAAAGGCGGTTCAAAATATTGTTCAGATTTAATGGAAATTTCTAGAGTTTGTATTTCATGTACATATATATATATATATAATTAAGTTTATGTACTCTGTATCTCATAGTACAGGAAAAGAATATAGTAGAGCAGAAACAGCGTAAATGCCTTTGCAGAGTATTTGCTAGGCAGTCTGTAGCTTTTCACTGGGAATAGTTATATGATCTATATCAAATTTGTTCTACAGCTGTTACTGCCTCCTAGCATATGAACAGGCGGGTTGGATTTCTAGGAGACAGATGCCCGTCTCACTAAAAGGACTGCTCTAATTGGTGTTATCAGAACTAGAAATGAAGACTGAGTGAGCATGAAAATAGAATTATTTTTCCACGTTTCGGAAGGAGGCAGTAAAAAGGGCTTAGATTCATTTATTTGGTGCTGCAACTCACTATGCCTAACTTCCCCTGAACATTGACAAAGGGTATTTTAAAGTGGCGGATCATCCCTCTAGCATCTTCTGTTAACAGTAAGCTCCCAGAACAAGATGGGGCTGGGAAAGTGTAATGGTTGTCCAGAAACATTTGTATCTCACTGGAGGGTCCTACAAAAACATGGGAACCTGTGCCATTGCAAGTCAGTCTTACTTGCACCAAATTCTTGTGACACTGCAGAGTGGAGTTTGTCCCTTGAATTTCACCTTCACTTTGTATGTTTTTTTCTTGCTGGTTTTAAAGGATTTAAATGCTTGAAGTACGTATAAGGTTGGATCTTAATTGAAATGAGCCACAGTGTGAATAGATGCAAGAGACTGGCAGTTGAACACACAGATTAATCAGCAAAAGCAGATTAATTGTTTAATTGCAGCTAATTTGTACTGGTTGAACACCTTTCTGCATAAAAAATATTTTATATTGAATTGTATTTATAGTCTTTTGGACAGTCAACATATGGTAAAACTTAACAATATAACCACTTAATCAAACACAGATTTGACCTGTCCCTTCATTCTTTGCTTGTCAGAAGCTTCTATTCCTTTCTACATGGAAAACGGTTCACTAAATGTAAGGCTGGATGCAGGACCAGATCTTCTTCTGTCTTTGGTCCTCCCAGTTCTTTCATTTTGAGTAAATACTAAAGGCTACCATGTAAAACACTGAATTCCCTCTGTTCCCAAAATACTGCTTTTTAGCTGAGAAATTCAGGAAACTTGCTGAAGCTGTATTACAGTATGGGTGAATACATATGGCTTGTGACAGGTTTGATACAGCACAATAATTTATGACTCTGTGAATGTACATTGTTGAATCCCCTTCTTTGTTCTCAAGTATAAATACTGTTCTTATCAATCATTCTTAACTTTTATAAAACTGTCTTGTTGGAGCTTTAACTGTAATTATTTTGACTTCTTGTAACACCTAGAAAAATACCTGGTGTTCTGCTAGGCCAGAATTACTATGGGCTATTTGCAGAACTTAAAAAAATGTATTCTAGAGTATACATCACTTCTCAGTGAAGCATTTCATTCTAGAAAATACAAAAATGCAACGGAACTGTGTCTAAAAAAATAAAATAACTCATATTTTAAAATGCAGAAGCTGAGGTCAGTCCCTCTTGAACTTGGCCAAGTTTCAAAATTTCTTCTTCTGACAATTATAGTCGTTTGCTATAGGTGAAAGTTCCTTCAGCTGTTGCTTTTAGGATTTGGGGAACTTTAGTATTGTTGCAAAGAGTCTGCTTTGGAATTCAATTAATTCACAACATAAATACTTTCAAATGGAGATGATGATGTGACTTGTCTTGCAAGATGATGTAAAGGCTTGGGTGCATTCCATGTGGCTGCTACAAATTTCTGGGAATGGTGCTTACTCGTGCAGTGAAAGTGCTCACTTTGTAGTTTTGGCATCTGCCAATGCTGCTTGTAATAAAGGGAGTATCTGTACTGCTTTAACTGTGTCAGACAAGTCAAAGAAACACTTGTCTTGAAGATAAAGGAAGCCAGCTTAAGTTAAATTAATTTATTTTCTTGACTAGCATGATCATCTCCAGTCACTAGAATATATTGTCTCAATGATATTGTGCTAGCCTCGTTGTTACACTCTTGATTACTAATAAGAGGTTTTTTCAATGCCTTCTAGTCAGGCAGAA
Source organism: Tragopan temminckii (assembly GCA_028571105.1). NCBI lineage: Eukaryota > Metazoa > Chordata > Aves > Galliformes > Phasianidae > Tragopan > Tragopan temminckii. Next base: position 21,631,902 of record JAOWBP010000001.1, on the reverse strand, counting down.
ATTTAATTTCTCTTCAACATTACTCACAATGTTTGTATTCTGTTTCTCTGTTCCATCGTGGTTCTCAGTGTCTTTACAGCATTAGTCCATATAGTCTTTCTGTGATTCACCTTTTTTACTTTTTGTAATGAACAGATAATTCAGCCAGTTATAAAGACACAAGTCTTCTAATCAGAGTCTTCTCAGATTTTGACGCAGAAAATTATAAAGAAAAATATCAGAGGTTGTTATTTTTAAAGAAATTCCTAGGCCTCTTTATGTCTGGTGTTTCAAAGATAGTTCTGCTTTTTGGCTTCTAAGAAAGCAGGCTTCTCATTAAGCTGTGGCTGATGTCAAAAGTTTGACGTCAGAACTGAAACTCACCCAAGGTGCATAAGGTGGCCATACAAAACCAGCACTGACAACTCATCAGCAGGCATTATGGGATGTTGTTTGAGATTCTCGTTTATAAACTTCAGAATGAAACTTCCTCCTCCCTCCTCCTTCCAAAGAGCGTTTATTGCTGTTGTTTATGAAAAGGGTTTGTTTTCCTAGCCTGTTGTGCTATGAAATCAAGCTCCTTTGAATCTTTTCCGAGTCATCTAAAATTACATCTTGACTATCTCAGCTGAGAATCTCTAAAACAAGACATGGCTAACCTGTTTTCAGCACACAGACAGGACCCGCACCAGTAAGCGTGGTGCTCCTGTGTGCAAACTGGCTGACTGGTGTGGGATGAGAAGCCCCTGAGCTAATGGGCATTTTAGCCCCCAAACTACAGGGATTGCATTGAGGTCCCTAGTGGGACCGTGCTTGGATGAGTTTGGCTGCAGAACTGTGCATGGGAGTTGCTTAAGAGAGTGCAGGTCAGCAGAAGTCAGAGAGTCAGCCAAGAGCTGTGCTCACAGCTTACCAGCACAGAACAATTCATCAGTGTAGATGAAGCCTGAGAGAGCTGGTAGGAGTCATTTTTGTCTTAATAGCATTTTCAGTAATTCACTATGTATGGCTTTTTTTGTGACTCTAAACATTAGAGTCTTTGTAGCACTGATGTCTTAATGATATTAATGAAACCAGGGATTGGTGGAGGAAAGGATGAGAACCTCTGACATTCACGTGAAATCAAAGATTGCTTCAGCTGTTGGTCTCTGCTCTGAGTTCAGGTAGCTACATAAGAGTTACACCACAAACTCTGCTCCAGAAAGTATTTTGAAGCAATCCCAAATCCTTGACATGAAATGTTTTCTCTCCCATTTATATTCTTGACTCATTGTGGTACTGCAAAAGCAGAGCCCTGGGAACTGCAGCAGACGAATAGACATAATCCAGATCGCTCTCTCATGAAAGACAAGGTCTTCAATTACAAAGGCTCTAATACTGTGTCTGTATTACTTTATTTTCCAAATCTCAGAGCAGGAAGTATGTACATTTGTCACGTAAAATAAAAATTACATTTCTAATAGACAGGATATTATATATTCTTAAATAACAGCTAAAGTAATAATTATTATACATTGTAACACTAGAATATTATTAAAATGCTTCATCAGGAATAGATCCTTATTTGTTTCCTGTGGCACTTCCAAGTCCTACAAAGGACAGATGATAGGAAGAAAACATGGATGAATGTTCACAGATAAGATGCACTGACTCCTACTGAATTAAAGCAAAGAGATTGTTGGAAACAGTAAATTAGTTGCAGATCATCAAACCTAAGGTTAAAAAAAATAATAATTAAAGCTTTCTTTCTGCTTGCTCTTTACATTCAATTTAATGTCTACCTAGTCGTGTTTGTAAAATGAGGACTGCCTGTTGAAAGCAGGATGTGAAGTGATGATGAACTTAGAGCTAAAACTCAGTTTATTATTCTTGTATTAAGTGGTTCTATGAGTGGTTTGGTATACTAAAATATTGCCAGTATCATACCTACAAGGAAATTTACTCATATGACATAGAAGACTCTGCTCTGTAGCATATGCATTAATAATTTTTTAAAGCTCTTTATTTTTCCTTGAAAAGTCTTGCTTCCCTTTTTAGTCTCTGAACTTGTGGTTATATGGGAACAACTGAGGACTAGACACAAGGAACTGTTGTCAACAAAATATTTCAGGGCAAGATAAATGTAATATTATTTTTGTATATATCAACCTGTTTTTCTTAAAAGCTTCTGTGTAAATTTAATTATTACTGAGTTTCAGAAGGTGAAAGATACGAACAAGTTTGAGAGTTCTGCTGGTCATTGGTTAGAGAAAAGTCTGTTGTGTTAGAGAACTGCCCAGGAGTGTTACAGAAAGTCTTGATTGAGAAAGAGCTTAAGGTTTGGGGGGATGAGGATTGGATCCAGGTTATTTAGATAGCTCTTGTTTCATCCTTTTCTCAGGAAGAAAAATGTCACATTTCTTAGGAAGGCACGTGTCTAAAAAAGCTTGCAGAAGTGCAGTGTTTCCTTAATCCAGAGAATGATGTCTCAGAGTTCTGTAGTACCACTATGGTTTTACTTAATCCAAAATGCCAACCTGACTATTTGAAAGTGACTGTAAAAGTACTGAAAACAACTAACTCGCATGAGAAAATTACTGCATGGGTAGATACTAGTTTCCAGTTGCGCACGAAGTGGGAGATGGAGCTTTCTATTGCTTCCTTCCCATGCTGTCCAGCTGCCATGTGGGGAAGCAGGTGACGAGCTGGCTCCTCCTGTGTGGGCGATGCAGTCCTGGCGTGCGGGTTACACAGGCAGAGTAGATGAGGAGAAAGCAGCACAGTAATATGTATTCACATACACAATATATATGGTGATGATTTGAATCTGTACATGAAGAAATCTGTAGAAGAAAACTCAAGGTTGTGGGAGGAATTGTAGAAATTGATGAGGTTTAAAATGTTATAAGAAGATGCAAGCAGGTGTTATGGAAAAGATCTGAAAAATACAAGGACATAAAATCTGAGCTAGGTGCAATGTGTACTGAGGCATGGCTTTAAGAGAGAAGGCTGGTAGCTGAGGTTTGATTGTAAGGAGCTGATGACCAGATACGACAGAGGACTGGTAAAAAAAAAAAAAAAAAAAAAAAAAAAGTTTTTTTTGTAGAGCAAAAGAGTACTTAAAAGGATAAAAGGAGTGAATTTTCTATCTGAACTTTTTCTGCGTATTCTGATCATGTGACTAGGTTGCTGGTGGTTTATTTTAATGTGCGTACTAGTGGTAGTAATCATGCAATATATACTGCATGGTTCTGATGAAGTTCTTAAAATCTGATGCCAGACGAGACTTTATCTCATGTGAAGTATTACATGTGTTTGGCACAGAGGCAGCTGGGTGTGTCTGCTTTTTTACAAATGCATCTAAAGATGATAATGTCCCCGAGCATATTTATTATTATAATTCCTTGATTAGTTTGCCATTTATGAATATTACTGTGGGTACCAAGACACTATAATAAGGATCATTTTTCCCTGGGCAAGCTTGATGAAAACCCACTTTTAATTCAGTTGCCTAACCTGTTGTGTTGCTCGTGTATACTCCTTGGGAATTCCTCATACAGTCGCTATCATTTCTCCAGCACCTAAATGCCCTGGGAATTGCAAAATGTCTCTCTGTTCCTCTTCTGCAAAACATTTTTACTAGCTTCAGGTCTTTTCTTTTTCATCCCTTCAAGTTTCTAATCATAAAGAATATACTCCCTACCAGATCTCCTCACAAGGGCTGAAACTAGGATGAGGAGCCTGAGGACATTTGCCTGCCTGTCTTCACTTGCATTTTAGCTTAAAATTAAAGCTCTTTGTCATTTCTCTCTGTTACAGTCTTCACTCTTAAAAGTCCCCAAAGTGGAGAATTCTTTCTCAGCTCTACAGTCTATTAAGGCTACCCTTCAGAGCAAACTGCTTTGCCAAATGCAGGGAGATCCTGAGGACTGGGGCTCTTGCTGCTGCACTGCCTTCTTCAGAGATACAGAGGTCTGCGTATTGGGTTGTGCCTGCTAGGTCAGCGTGGAATCAGATGCTCCAAAGGAGTTAAAAGCAGTCTAAGAGGAAGTCAACCAGAGTAATCCAGGCAGTCCAGGTATAGACCACAAGTGCAGTAATTCTTTCAGAAAGATGCAGAGCTAACCACTGCTGCTTTTGTTAGGTTTTCCACAGATCATAAGCATTTCCTTCAAGAAAACAGGTATTTAGTTGAATGCATGGGTGTGAATACATGTGTTACTTCACACATACGGACATATAAATTGATTTGTGATCATGGCACAGAGATTCCCCTGGAGCCTCACAGTCCATACATAGAAACAGATTTTAATGCTGCAGAATTATTCCAAGGGATTTTGATCAAGCCTTACGCTTTGTGTTATCAAGACACTCATGAATATTGCTGAATGTTACCATTCATAAGTCCAGTGTCTAGCAAATGGGCAGTTTATTTGCATAGCGTTCTTGCTCTCTTATTGGTGTTTTTGTTTTTTTTTTTCTACTCCAGATCCAAAGGGGAGTGTGCTTCTTCCTTCAAGAAAAGGATTAGCAAAACCACTGAAAAATTACAAATAAAATTACTATTATTGTATATCCTTTTTACATTCATGTTTATTCAGTAGGATTTCAGTTGATTTACTTTTAACAATAAAGAGTGATTTTTTTAAGTGACTTAGGCTGTAGTGATTTTTTATCAAATTATTTTGTAAAAACATGATTGAAATCAGTTTATCAAAGATACTGTGTTTCGCCTTGTAGCTCTAGATTTAAATTCAGAATAAATTATACAGAGTCAGTTGCTTTACATGGAACTGTACAACTTAACTTGGTCAAACTGTGCTTCACGCCCAGTTTCTTCCCTTGCTTTTCTGTCCTCATCCTATCTCTCTTTTTCAGGTGGGCCTCTATTTACATGAAGAAATGTAGTATCAAGAAAATCTTGGTTTCTGCTACTGTCATGCCCTTACTTGGCAGTGAGGACAAAAAATTTCTGTTCAGGTGGATCAAACTGCTGTTAGGGCACACAGAGTGCTTAATTCTAACCCATATCCCATTCTGTATAAACTACTTCTGTGTTTGGTTCAAAATCTCGTGGTTAGTCTCATAAACGCAAATGTGACCACTTAATATCGGAAAATTCCAAAGTGTGATTCTGAAGGCACAGCTCATACTGCTGTTAACTTACCATAGAAACAAATCAAGCTGAAGCTTTGTGATACTCAGTTTATGAGAGCATGGTGTTATTTGAAATGTAGCAAGGTGTTAGACATCACAGTAATCCGAACTTGGCGTACTTTCACGGGAATCAAATGAACCATGCAATCAAATAAAATAGGGCTGGAAGGTGCTAGTGAAGATCTCTGTCCCAGAGCACAATCACTATTTTTCCTGAAGATGTTTCTTAAACAGGTCCAATGACAAAGATTCTGCAGTCTCTACAGAATGTATTGTACTCCTTCAGTATTTTTAAAAATTTCTTCTTCAGTGTAATTAAACCTCCATGAATTCTGTTTAAGGTCGCTTCTACTTGTCTTACCCATGCTGTACAGTTAATTCTTTCTGCATGGATACTTGTTGAAGGCTCCTATTACTTTATGCTATTTTTTTTCTCTTTTTATCGTCAGATTTTGCTATTCCATAGATTGGATTTCTTGGTCATTCTTACTGCTCTTTTCTGGTCACTGTTCAGATGGTCCACTGCTTCGAAGCACTGTGCCCCAAAGTGGTTACAGTTCTCCAGCTGACTCTTTAAAAAAGTTGAATGAAGTGAAAGAAATGCAGTGCCTGTTTTATATGACACTTCTATGAGTACATCCCTGTATAATATGACAGTGCTGACTTACATCTTTAATATTTGTCATCTTAAATACATATTTTAAATCTGAGATTTCTTTAAATTATGTCCTTATAGATAAGTTTCAACAGTAAGATCAATTTAAAATAATTTTAAAATAAACTTTATATTTACTATATCTAATGTGAAACCCTGGTGTCAATTTTGTTTTTCTCCACTAATTCTGACTGGATTTTTCAGTAGTGGCTGTTGTGCCTTCCTCCCATTCAGTTCAAACCTGATATGACCATTTTGATAATGTTTCTTTTTGTAGTTGCATTCTAACTCATTTGTCTGGCTGTGGATTTGTTAGGGCAGTGGAAAATCAAACCAGCTGTTGTCCAAATATTTGGATTTCTTCAAATCAATGACTCTTCAATAAATATGGAATTCTTCACATTTTGAGTGGCTGAGAGATTTTGATTCTTGCAATTACTGGAAGTTTATTTATAATTACTTTGGCACTACGTAGATTTGTATTGTTTGATGGATAGCTTTGGTTTATAGCTTGCAGGGCATGAGAATGAGGAATCAGGTATTAGGATGCTTTGTGCCAGAACTCTGTTACCAGTCAAAATTTACATCTCCATATTACTTAGTAAGAATAATCAAACCTCACATCTATCCTTTCAGATTTCACATTCTGATCTAGGAGTCTTGCTCTGGGCCAGAACAAAACGAGTACTTGTTTCCTTTTGTTTTATAGCTATCTCACCTTGCGCTTTAGCTTATATCTTCAGTATGTGATTTTTGTTGATCATTTGCTTAAAGATCTCCATGAAGATTTCATTGTCTTTAATCTCTGAATTTCCTTTTCAGATTTATATCAGTTGAAAGCACAGCCTTCCAAAAGCCTATTGTTACAGTGCTTCCCTTGGTATTATGCTTTTTCCTGCTCCCACATTTGCTCTGTGTTTTGATTTTCGTACGGATGGGGCCGCTCTTGTTTTCATTTGCATCAGTTCCTTTCCTATTGATAAATTATCCAACTATATTCCACCTAAACGAACATTGTTCCATTCCAGATTGCTTTATCTGAAAGTAGTCTTCACAGCCAGTTAGTTAAGTCTCCAGTTGACAGACCTGAAAGGTCTTTTGTTAACCAACACATTTCAAATCAAGTATTAATATACATTTGTAAAATGTGTATTGTAAGATGTATAATTTCATACAATGTTATGTATACAATATGAATGCAATATTATCTATGAAAGCATTATAATTCTAGGAGTCTTTTTTTTTTCTGAATTCACACCTGGGATGGCTGAATTGCCCATCATACTTAAATAGCTTTTGCGTAAGCGCTAGCTGATTTTCATGTGAAATAGTTGATACTAACTTTCACGTGATAAACTGGTACATGCAGCCGTTGCTACATGAGATCAACTTCTCATTTTTTCTACTGCATGCCGTACCTTTCTGAAAGGCATTAAATAGTTGTGGCGGGACATTTGTCAATTTTTGACACTGGTGATAGGTGTTCGCACTGTTTTTGTTTTTCGTATAGTTAATTCAGTCAGTATGCAGTGTAAGTAGTATGAATAAAGTTGAGTTGCCTTCTCCTGTCTTTACTAAAGGAAATGTAGGATGAAAGGAAGAAAATTGTCAGAGTAGAGCGCAACTTCAGTGCTATGGGCCCACGTATCTCCTAACCCTTGACATTTGCATTCTTAGGTGGTCTGAGCTTTGGAGACCATTTGAGTTTGCTCTCATGGAACATGTTATGCATGGTCTGTCATGTATCCCTAATGACCAATGCAGATTGATGTCTTCAGGGAAAAGCCCTCCTAATAACTGCAGGAGTTGAAACAAGCTGCTTTTAGGGGTATTTTGTGCCTAGCTTTAGGTCAACCAAATAACGAGCAGGAAAAATGAGAGTTGTTTTTGAAACAGTATTTAGTATCTGTTAGATTGGGTTATATAGAGGAAAGCTAAATTTGGCTTTATAAAATGAATGCTTAGTAGTGCTCTGTATTTATTTAGCATACTTCACATGGGGAAAAGGTATGCCACAAAACAAAACAAAACAAAACAAAACAAAAACAACAAAAAAAATTGCCAAAACAATTAGAGTGAAAAAAATCTGGTAATTAACTATTATTTTTCACAAAACTAGTCTAATTACGAATCAGTCATGGTAAAATGAAAGGTCAATAACTACAGATGCATAATTTCTCCCTGATAGATTGCTGTTTGAAAATAGGTTTATGACAATTATGTGATTAATTTCCTTTTATTAAACAGCATTATGAGACTTCATGTTGCATTCATCAGTTTATTACTGTTACTTTTTCTCTTCAGTTGCAAATTAATCCTGGATGACACCAGGGAAGAACAGAAACTCAGGTAGATCGAAGATGTTTTCTTCAATTGTAGTTTGTACTGCAGGGAGGATCATGGATCTGAATCAAAATCAGACCCTCAAAATGCTGAAACTGGCAGAATCATCCCCAGCAAAATAAAATAATAAAATAAATGCTTTCACTCCAAGGAAATGAGATCCAGACAGAGTAAAATTCTTACATTCCTGAGATGAGGCACATGAGGAGTATAACTACATAAGTTAGAAAATGGTGATCCAGAACAGCTCTGCCCACTTGCCACCTGTCTCTCCAAGTCTTTTTATCTTGAAATTCTCCAGGCACAGAGGGTTGCTGTCCTGGACAAACAGTATTTTCCCACATGAGCAGCTCAGGGTCTCTTTCAGGCATGATCCTATTCAGATCTAGGAACCAGGCATTTTTTCCATGAATGTAGCATCAATACAGTAGATATTTTCAACTATATTCAGTGTTCACACACCCCATAGGCTTACCATAGGCTTAAGCTCATTACAACATTCATTGGCCACCACCGCCTTCTGGAAGTGCAGTTGAGGAAGGTTATTTGCTGAATTCTGTCCTTCTGTCTCACATACTTGTGGTAGGAACGCTCAGGATGGTAAAGCAGCATTCAGTGCAGTTTCCTCTTCTTGAAATTAATTCAGTTTTAAGCATTTTTATGTCTTACAGGTTTGCGTTCTACTACTAGGCGCACCTGAAACACCCTGCAATCCGACTGCTGAAATTGAGCCAGTTGCAGATCCTGGCTGTCTACAGCCTCTAATGGATATGCAGAAGACTGACACGTCTTTTTTTGTTGGATTGTTAACATGTTTTTGGTACTGGATTAATTGAGTGAATTTCTTCTTCATTCTTAATGACCATTTTGATTTCTTAGATTATGTATTCCTAGAGGAATACAGCCTTAGCTACCTGTTACCAAGTTTGTACTTCTGTAAGAAAATATTGTAATAATTGTTCAGTCTACCATTCATAAATGAAATTAGGCTGGTTATGTGGCTTGTATTTTAGTTCTGTTAAGTCAAGGCCTTGACTTTACAGGCTCTCAGATGGGCACGTTTGTCCTCAGCAGGCAGGCCTTAGAGTTTTATCTTCCTCACGCGGTTTAGAGACAAATATTTTATCATCTTCGTGTACTTCAGTGTTGCTCAGTAAGGTAAATAAAGATGCATTCGGATGTGTGGGTGTTGGCTTTTCCTGTCAGCTCTCCTGGAGGGGCTGCAGTCGGAAAGCAGATGGATCATCTTAAATTGAAGATTCTTTGAATAGAGTTAAATGCTTTGCTACCCCATTTGAAAAGATTAAAAGCTGCCATGCTGACTGGCTGCGATAGTCATTAGAGAACTTTCGGGGAAAATACAGTCAGCGAGAGACAAAAGTTTAGCAGTAGCGTTGGAAGGCTATTAGGGAGCTTTGAGCGGCATTATCTTTCTGTCAGAGTCTTTCACAGATCTCACATGACTGTAGGTAATTCTGAGCTTCTTGGGCTGAGCCAGCTGGAGGATGGACACAGCAGGACGTGAGGGGCAGAGGTTCTACTGAAGTGATTTTTATAATAAATGTGGCCATGTAATCATTCGGTTAACTTGTTATTCAACCAGTGCAGTGCAGTCTTTGGCCTTAAATCCAGCTTAGCATGTTGATACGTTTCGGTTCCATAGTGCTACCAGCGAGATGACTCTTGTTTGACATATGCAGCCATTTGGAAAGTTATTTAATGTTCAGAAACTTATTTTTTGTTCAGCAGGAATGTTAAGAGTACGCAGCCATACGAAAAAAAATAAAACAGGGATTTGGAGTTAGAAAAAGGACAGAATCTGGTTGTCTTCTGGCAAGATTTTTGGTTCTGGTTATCTGCAAAGCATACACCTCTTGTCAGTATAAATAGGGAGTGCCTGTATAAACATTCTTGTTTCGCCTGTTCCACATAATAGTTTCTTGTATCATATTTCTTTTGACCTCGCTATCTGAAACCAATTACAGGAGATCTATTTGGGCTGCATCTATTTTCATAAGAAGCCCAGGCAGCAGTGTTTTTCTCAGAGATGAATATCAACATCAAATATGCTTCTGAGTGCTTTGTTATTTATGTTTCAGAGAGATTTTGTAGCCTTCAGCTCTCAAGAATGTGTCACGCTGTGCTGTTTATACATTGACGATATTAATGGGCGTAGATGTCATTTTTCATTTTTGCGACTCAAATGCAACAGGCTGATAGGTTAAACATTCCTATTTTTAAAGGAAAGATATGAGTGACATCTGTTTCCTAAAAATACGCTTATGTTGACTTTATAAAAAAACAACGTGATCACTTTACTTCCTTTTAGTGGCAACTTCCACTTTATTAAAATGAGAAAACTTTTACAAATTATTCTAAGACATTCTTAAATCAGATATGACGGTTTGGAATACAAAATAAAAGCAAGTTGTGTCTCCTAGAATTATTTCCAACAAATTACAAAATCTACTGCAATTTATCAAGTTTAATAGAGTGAGTTATATGCAATTAATTTCATTTTAGTTCTGCTTACATTTCAGCTATGCCAAAGCTGTGCAGTAAATATTAAGAAGTAGTGTTCCCAATAAATATTTTACTAGAAGACACAGTGAGTTCTGGAAACCATATGCCCAAATTTCCTGCTTATACAGACACTACTTAAAGCATTATAATGATTTTCATTTGCATTATTAAAATTATTTCTAATCCTCAGTTCTTTTTGTTGTTTTTGTCTATGCTGACTTTTTTTTTTTTGGTATTGTTTTACTAATTTATATAACTCAATTTAGGAAAAGTGCCTACCAAATGTAGGCTGTTAATTTGAGGTAGGACCCAACATGATTTTGATCTGCCAGACTTACAAACATCTGTTAGTTTGTCTTCACTGAACTGCTTTTAGACCACAGGTTATTATCAAATTAGTGCATTGAAGAGATGATTTGTGGGATTGGGGCTTACTTTAAGCGTACACGTTGAACTATTAATTTTGAAAGATGCTTTCAAGCTGTCAGTTTGTTTTGCAAAGATTTAATGGCAGCGAATGAATTGGTAGAACTGAATGTTCTACAGTCTCATAGTCCTCACGTGAATAATGTCAGTAATAATTCTTTGAAATTAACAATGTGTTTCTGGGAGGTTGTTTACCAGGTAGCAGTATCTAAAGTTAAGTGGCACACCGGGAGGAAAAAGTACTATATGACAACGTCTATAAGAACAAAGGCTGACAGTGATTTCTCCTTATGAGTTTTAAATCATCTCTGATCTCTTGAAATTGTTTTCTGTTCTTCTTCTGTCTCTGGTGTTTACAGTAATCTAAACTGCCACAATAAGATCACTGAAGTATTCGGGTAGTCATCATTTGTAAGTCATTCTGTATTAGAAGATGAGCCTTTACTCCTTTAAAAATATCTCAACCAGCATATATAAATCAAAATAGTTTAAGTAGAAGAGGCTTTTGTGCAAATATATCCTGTTGTGCTGTCTTGCTTCTTCATAAAGTGGGAGTCTTTGTAGTTAGTGGTAGGAATTCGTACTTTCTTACACTGATTCCATGGGAGTATGCAAGCCACAATTGGAAATTATACTGGCTAGCTTAAATGTAAGCCACATCATACTATAATCCTCTCATTTTCAAGTACTCTAAATGTACAGCTTTACCAGATGCTTGCTTGCTTCTTTTTTGTATAGGCGTGAGATGACTTCACTGCTGAGGGGGATGAGGACACTGAAAAAACTTGCAGTTACAGTATGCATTGGCATTAAAGAACTGCAGTTTCTTTCCCAGATAAAGCCCATGTAATGAATTTTCTGCTACTGTCATAAATAAAAAATAATTATTTTATGTTTTTTTTTCCCCCAGTCATCTAATTCCAGATCCCTTCAGTTGTTCTTGTAGCAATATTCTCCTGTTTGGGAAGGGTGGTTTTGCTGTACAGCCTCCTATTGATTCGGAAGCGCAATAGTTTTCTCTAATTCAATTGAATTTCCCTTTCAGAGGGTTCTAAAGATTAGGAAGGATTATAAATTTGCTGTAGATCTTCTGTTCATGCTTTTATTCCATGTTTTCTGTTTAAACTGATGCAAGATGTTGGGACCAGTTCCTGGTGCCCCCAGAATCAACTGATATTTATCCCTGGTCTCAGACAGAGCAGGGCTGTCCTTTAGGGTCTGCTCGAGAGCTGTGAGTGCAGAAAAGATTGTTCTCACTGTTCACACAGGAAACTGGGCATCCAGTGACTCCTTGGTAACAAAATATTTCAAGTGCACTTTGAAATATGTTAACTTTTATTTATTTTTGGAGGGGAAAAGCTAGTTATGTGTGTCTGGTTGCTTAGGTTCGGAGGAATGTATAGTCTTTGTAAAGCTGACCTGTAATTACTTGAGAATTTGATGAAACAATAAGGGTATTGTTGTGAGAATGTCTCCAAATGTTAAAAGTATGCTCTGCAAACTTTGTACCAGAGCCTTCTACAGGGAGACGAATCAATGTTGTTAGGAGATGGTGCTAGTGCATTCAGTTTGTTTACTTTGGTTTTCTGTGTCTGCCTGCCTCCTCAGAAAACTTGCTTGGAGCCAGACTGTAGCAGCCCTCTCTCTGTCTTTTCATAATTGATCAGGGGATGACTGCCTTCCCTGAGGGTTAAGACGTGGCAACTTTTTCTGTTTGCTCAGCATCTCAATGCAGTAGTTCAAACATTGTTCACACCAGCTGGCAGTGTAATGCCATATGCACATCTTGTCAAAGCAACTGTTGTCATGGATACTAGAAACTATCTTAAAAACCAGCTCATTTGAGTCTAATCAAAATTGTACCTTTCTTTATCAGTTGGGAATCTTTATTATTTTAGGGAATGTTGATCAAATTGCCTTTATTGAAGTGTTTTCTATATACAGTGCGTTTTGAATAACATAAAGAATAGGGTGATGCATCGTAAAACTGCAGGTTCTATTTACTGGACTGATTTTTAAAGAAAAAGAGTAGGTAGTTTCACTGTAAATGTCTCTTTATTTTTCATTTCTTAATAAATATCATTTTCTAATACTTGGCATTTAAAAAGTTTTACAAGGAAAAATAATGTTTAGCCTTCCTTGGCTAAATTGAGTGTTTGTTTACATTTCATATGTTTAACTGTATTTTGCTGAGTTGGAATGAAAACACAAAATAAATGAAAACATTTTATATTTTGATTGGGATGCTGTCATCCCAGAGCCTGCTCTGATTGGCTGGGGAATAATTTCTTTGTTCTCCGATTTCCCTAAAAATGCAAATTAAAACCACTCATTTTTATTTGGCATTAAAACTGCACTTTATTTTGTCAAAGGAGAGGTTTCTCCTTGAATTGTAAGTACAAAAATTGTTTTTAATCTTCAATGAATATCCTTATTAATTCGCTTTCAAGATAATCTGATGTTGATTTGTCAAATTTAATTACAGCTTCCGGTAACACTTGAAGTCTACTTGCTTTTGCTTCAAAATTGTAATATGAAAATGCAAATTGAATGATAATTTACAAGGGAGTGGGCATTTTAGTTGAACACTCAAAGACAAGTTCCTTGTGGAAATGAGGCTATTGATGCAGTTTATGATTTTTCCTCTTCAAGCACTTTAAACAAATTAACTTTATTTCCTGCAGGATTTCATGTACATCCATAAATCCATAAATTCTAGTGAAGTCCTATATGCATACTTTCAGAGGACCTTTTTTATGCTTCAAGTAAAACAAATGCAAACTGACTCCTGAAATCTAGCAAATACACATCAAAGATTGCATTTGTTTGATTGGACTTTTACCTAACATTAACAATGATTAACTCATCTCTTTCTAGGAAATGGTGGAACTTATTTACATTTTTTTTTTTTTTTTTTTTTTTAATATGAACTTTTAGGCACTCCAGGCAGCAAGACAGCTGCTTTTACAGCAACAGACAAGTGGACTGAAGTCTCCTAAAGGCACTGATAAACAGAGACCACTGCAGGTTAGTAAAGGATCGTTGCCTTTGGGGCCTCACTTGGAAGGAAGAGTGCTGTGCTTGCTCACACGTGTGGTTTGCGTGTTGTTGCCTGTGCTCTGATGCCGAGTGCTGCATATTCGCATAAAGGAGGAGGTAGCCCTTCATGCTGGTGACTTTTAATTCACAGGCAGAATTTACCAGAAGTTAGAAAGGCGTTTTGTGATTATAGATACTTGAAAGGTCTGTTACAATAAACGTCTGTGAGGATTGAGTTGAATAGCTATGGCTTTAATGAATTATTGATAGGTATGTTGCAAGATTGTCACAATATGTTTATATATATACATAGATTAAATTGTAAAAGTGGCTGTGTTAAGATGAGGAGTAGAAATAGTACCCAGGAAGAAATAAGCGAGACAGGCTATCAATACTATGTGTAAGTGACAAATGGTAAACTATTCAGGAAGTACCAGTGCAACAGCATGAAATTATAGAAGAGTTGCTTCTGTGTTTTTGGAAAAACATGGCATAGCTTTTCTCGCTTGGATGCTGTTGGGCTTCAGAAATTTTGGGGGAGATGCAGCTTGCTGAGCTGCATTCATCTTTCATACAACTCCTTTGGCTTCACTGGAGTTACATCAGAGATTAAGCACTAAATAATTATTTTAAATTCATCATTGATAAAAATACTGTACTGTTTGTAGATGGGAAGCATTTTATTTTTGAAAAAAATTTTGAGGTTTTAGGTCATTTGTTACTAATTCTGAGTTACGTCTGAAATTGCATTCTGCTGACAAAACTGGTTCTCTCATGGCATATAGACTGTGTTTAGCAGTTTTTAATTGCTGAATTGCAGTTTGTTGCGAACAAAGGGTGATCATAAGTGATAGTTTTATTTTGTTCAGTAAACAAGTATAACACTTACCTTTGGGAATCCCTCTTTTTTGATGTAATAGCATTTATTTTAATCTAATTTTTAGTTTTAATGGAGCATAATGGAGGGAGAGCTCCAGACATTACAATTTGTCTAATCCTGCATTGGTGGAACATTGTAGAATTTGTTCACTTGTGCAGTTTTTGTGTACAGTTTACATACTCCTCTTTTTCTTGGTGAAATTTCATGAAGGAATGGTAGGCACAGCACACAATTTCATATTTCACATCATCTCTCCTCAAATTTACTTTTAAAGCTCAAAACCAAAAGAAAACTTCAGAAAGTGAATAAAGAAAATGGGGAAAAAAACCAAACAAACCAACAACCAACAAAACATCAAAACCCAAGCATGTCGAGTTGGCATTCTGCCATGCTATACTTGTAGTCCAGTCTGGAGGTGTAGAGTCCTGGGACCCTCTCAGCTTCCCTCTCCTCAGTTTTGACTTCACTTTACTAATCTCTTCTGGGCTGCAGGCACACAAGAAAAATAGTCGTAAATCCAGCAGCTTATGAATTGTGTATTTTTCTAAATTTTCAGAAGGGAAATTGGTGACCCTGAAGGGTCGAATCGTAAAGATAATTGATTTAATGAATATGGTGAAAGTAGTTCATTCTCCCAGCTCCTTATCCTGAAGGGCAAGGTCTGTACAGGGAGTGTGCAAGGTCCTTCTAGCCTGAGGTATCTAAATAGGCCTACACCAGATGCTAAGAGAATTTTATGAAACAAGCAAAAACATCAGTTTTCCCAGTATATTTTTTTCAACGATGCTAGCTTACTCTAATTCTCCAACTTGTACACTGCAGCAGTTCAATAGCTCTCTACATCTGTGTTTATATTCTCCACCCATTGGTGAATCTTTTCAAGGTTGAAGGGATGTGGGGGTGCACAACTTGTGGTAGACATTGATGAAAGGAAAGAAAACCATCTCTGGAGACAAAGGCAGTCACACAGTCAACCTAAAGGGATGATGAGATGGGGAAAGGAGGTCTTGTGCTTTCCTACTCCCACAGGACTAACCTTGGCTTGATGCCTTATAAATGTCATGGGCTGGTGTATTGTAGAGATGGCTTGTATTTTGTCTTTGCCAAGAAGGTTCAGTGCCTCATGAGTCATACTTACGAGGCAGGAAGAAGCAAATAAAGCAAATAATTTTCTTTTCAAAATTGTTACATGCTCCTTAAAGCCAAGATTATTGCTCGTGTTTTCCAACTTTTCCTTTGATGATCAGTATGTGTTCAGTGCCTCTCATTAGCCTTGGACACTTCATTTGGTTCATTTTTATATGAGAGGAAAATGGAATATGCTTCCAGACTTTGGTTTATGTATCAAATAACATGTAAATTCAGGTATGAGTGCACTCTGTTTTAATTTTCGTCTTTAGTGGAAAGGATGTATAAAGGTTTTGAAAATGAGTCCTTGGAGCTTTTCTATTTCTGTCTTTTACTGTTACTACAGAGCTTTTCATTGTTCATTATGGAGTGGAAATTCGCATTTTGAGCATTGTGATGCCTGTTTAACCAAATACTGTAATATGGGTCATAAACTTGTACTTTACTATTATTTTATTATGCCAAATTTAATGGTAACTTTGGCCAAAATCTCCTAGCAGTAGGAATTGCGAAATATGTATAAGCAATTTGGGGTTTATAAGATAAAAATACTCGTGCTTGTGTTTGTGCTCAAGGAAACAGACTTCTCTCAATATTTGAAAATATTTAAATATTAGTGTATTTCTAATTTCCGATAATTGCAGACCATTTTTCTAATGTAGCAACTGGAGATATAGTAGAACTGTATTATAAATCTATTAAAAACCTTATAAAAATTTTAAAACTGACTCACACATCTGCAAGCAAATGTGGGTATTAGGTAATCCTTGCCATTGCACTTCTCATGTGCTTCATATTTTGATGTAAACTGCACTATTGTTCCATGTGCCAAAAAGGAAAAATGGTATTAATTTTAGTAGCCATCTTATATTTGAAGGATATTTGGGGGAAGGTACCAAATGCTGCATTTATACATGTTCTCCCTGTTATTCTGTAACGCATCAAGTATTTTAGTGACCTACAGCAGCTACTAGCTAATCAGCAAGTTGAAAACTTATTGAAGAAACCTTCAAATTTGTGTCCACAGCTTTGCAAAAACAGTGTGTTCGGTAAGTGGCCAAGTTCTACTGTTTTTTTACCAAGGGGATGATTTTAAAGAACCTCTGGGATTTTTCTTCAACACTGTGAATGTTTTTTGTATGCTTCTCATGAAAAATCTTTTTAAACTGATTGCTTGCCATATGATAGATTTTAAAAGAGAAGTGCTCTGGTTAGCAAATCTATTTGTATTAGTTTTTAATGCAAAGAAATTCATTATCTAGTAGTTTTCTTATATTTTTTTAAGGGTAGTGGTTTACATTTAGATAGTTATACATATATGTACATTTATAGAGTTCGCAGTATACTAGCAAAGATTATCATTTTGCACAGACGTTTATCTTGATCTACGATTACTTTCTGATTTACATTTTTCTGGGTTTCAGACTGCAGATGGCATAATCATTAGCATGTCTTAGGCAAAACAGAGGAGAAAAACATCCCATCTGACAAGCTTGAGTACCAATTGTAGTAGCGATTTTACTTTCATGTATAGATACCAAATAAGTGTGTTTGAAGGATGTTTATATATGCCAGTCATGACACTGATGCATCAAGTGGATCCAGTCAATACAGGCATTGGTTGATGACATATCTCAGAATAGCTAAGGCAGGTTTGGGATGGGAAGATAATGTTAACCTGAGTATGATAAGATAATAGTATTTACTTGGAAAACATACTGCTGTAGTAAGGTGCAGATTTCCATAGTACAGATTTTTGTTCTACAGTATTTTCTGCAGAAGGTGTGGTTGTGGCGTGGTGAAGAGAGCTGATCGCTTTCATGGATTTCAATCCATATTACTGCATTTCTGCAGTAGGTAAAAGAGGGAAAACGTCAGTTTGGCTCTTACAACCTGTAGATCGTTCTCCTATGGCAGGAAATAACTGTCCTTATGGCTGCTGAAGAATCTCACGTCATCTAGCCTGGGCTGTGTCTCTGGCAGCTTTGTTGTTCTCCTTACACTGACAGTCGTGAGAAAGACTTGAGCAAAGCACAAGCATAATTCAAAGGTAAATGCTAGGACTTTGTTACCACAGGTGAGTGTTCATGTACAACACCGGAATTTCCCTTCCAGGTAAGCAAATCCTTGTGTGGAGACTCACCTGCTCACAATACAGATACTGTTGTAGGTTACACAGCATAGGGATTTGCACAGCTAGTTGTAATTTTATTTGTTTTTGTCAAAGAGCTATGAAAAGCTTAGCTATTCCTATTCCCTACACTGCCTCCATTGAAGTAGTTTATTTGCATAAAGTCAGACTTAGAAATTTATCTTGATTAGAATAAATAGGTAACTATCTCCAATCCCATAAGTTAATGTACGTACAATGAACTAGCTAGTTACTTTTTCCTTAATGTTAGGAGATCTGTTGTTTCAACATTAGTACTAATGCATTCTGTATTAGGATGGCACGTCAGGAAATCATGACTCCTGGAATCAAATGGTTAAGCTCAGTGTGTACCAAGCCTGTTGTATAAATATCATGCTGTATGGCATGTTAAGTTGTTAAGGTAAGCTTTGTTTATTTAGCATGAGCACTTCGCTCAAGTGCAATCATTTGATAAAATTTGGGCAAGTAAGTATACATTTCAGTTTAATTACCTAATCTTTTTTGCATTTAGCTATCAGAAGAAGCACTTAAAAAAAAAATAAAATTACATAGGCGAAGCATATTATATAGGCATAAGCTTAGATTTCAAATGATCTTGTGCTCTGATTTGACACAGGCCATTGATCATAGAAAATAATGTTATGGATAAAAAAAGGGAAAATAATTACATTGAAAAACCCTTAATATTTAGAATATTATATGTTGTCTGAGATTTGAATAGATTTTAGATAGCCATGGGAAAGAGAATATATTAATGGTGAACATGGAGTGTATTTATATGGTATAAACTATGGAGAGCAAAAGACGAAGGAGTGGATCAGCCATTGTGGGCACACTCTTTTCTCCTCCTCTTGGAGAATTTAGCATGAAGATATTCATAGTCTGTTTCAGGGAGTGTATCTGCCTTATTTCCTTGCTTCTGTGCTGCTCTTTTAGTTTGGTCATCTCCCTTTGGATCTGTAGTTGAATCTGAATTAATTTAAAATTCATTGCATGTAATAAATTAGCAAACATATCATTAATATTGTAACTTTTAGTTACTTTTTTTAAACATATGTAAGGAGCTGTTGAGAGGTAAGAAATTGGGAATGGGAGTAAAAATAAGCAAAAAGCAAAAAGTGCTTTTAAATGTTGTCCTCTGATTTAGCATGTACTGACTGCAACTGAACTGTGGAAGTGGAATGTTGGTTAAAAAAAGTCTCAGTTTAAAAAGGGCAAAAACAGTTACGGATTTAACTTAAATTGAGTTTTCTTTTTATTATGTTCAACACAAATAGAAACAAATCCAGCTGGTCTCAAACTGTCTTTCCAAAAACTGTTTGCTACATATTTCTATTTATCTAATGCTTGCTACTAAGCATAGGAAGTAGGAGGAGTTTGTACATGCTAGAAAGCACTGATTTAGAAAAATGCAAATGCCTAATATATAGTGTAAGAGGAGAGCAGTGATAAACAGTCTTTTTCCCTCTTGAGTATAATTCTGGAGGAAATATGTGGCCTACATGTAAGCAAACACTGAGGCTTGGGGTAAATTAAATTTGGAGGATAGCTGCTAGAAAGGCATAAGTCCAATTTTCCCTTGTAAGTCTGTTAGGAGGAATACACAGTTATCCTCTAAGGTGCAGAAATTTGCATCAGTGATACCCACTCAAAAGACAAGGATAACCCCAAGAGATGGAGAGAGAAGGCGAGAAATTATTTTTAGGTGAGGTGAGGCATAGGGGGAGGGAAATAGCTGTGTTCAAACTTCTGGTGGTATTGGAGACAAGAGGTCCATTTAAGGTAGAGGGATGAATACGGTAGTAAAAAAAATGCTGGTCAAAACACTGATTTACAATGGAAGTGTCCGTGATAACGCGTTGTTGGGAAGTCCAAATTCATATAGATTCAAATCCACTCTACAAAACCTACGTAGTGCAGAGATCAGCTCTTCATCACAAACAAAGTGTTGCAATATAAAAATTTGGGGAGACATAGAAAAGAAGCATTGCGTTTACTGAATATGCAGAATACTAATTAGGATTACAATATTATCAGAGATTTCAAGAGGCATGTTAATATTAGACATATGTCTGTGCAGCAGTCTGATGTGTCATTCCATTACTTCACCTTCATCACTGTCACACCTTTCCACCTTCATCTCGTGCTGATTCTGATTCTGTAGGAATTTCTGAGGGGCTGGGAGGAGAGGGGAGATGAATCCCAAACACACATACTCCAGTTATTCAGAAAGGCAAAATTTTGGGGAGGTCTTTTTGCTTCAGCTTTTATGTAGCAGACCAGCAGACCCATCTTTTCCTTATTCTGCAGGAGTGCAGTCTGTATCCTGTCTCATATCACTTAATATTACTACATATGGGATGGATGGGCTAGTTTTTATACGCCCTATGGAGAAGTGCCTTTGCCTTGCAGGAGCATCTGGGGAGCCCTGTCCCCTGCCAGTCAGGTGCCTGCAGCATTGCTTCTCACTATGCTATGTGTATTGTGGCAGGAGATGGAGGACTCTTTAAGGTAATTCTGGCTCATACAGTGGTTCTGATCGGCCTGATTCTTACCAGCTGGCTCATTGCCCAGACCAGCTGGTGGAGAGCTCCGGGAGGTGCATGAATGCTTCTCTCATAGTGAGTGATTCTGTTAAAGGGCCTGTTCCCAAGCAGGTCCCTAATTATACCACTTTAGAATCACACCACTCCGGCAAGATGCTCTTTATACTCTTGAGATTAAAAAAAAATACACTAGTGTCCCAATGCAGGAAAAAGAACTGAACAAAATATTTTATGAATACTCTGGCCACATGTAGATATTTTGAAACTTTCAAGGTAGATTACCATTAAGCCTCTATTTTTTTCATGGGTGTTTTTTTTCATTTCAGCTGGCAATTAGAAAAGTAAAGAAAATTTTCTAACAATCTGAAAATTCTGTGACTAATAGTGAAGAGTAACAGCGAATGCACCTTTCCACATATGTGAACATCCAGTCTCCCTCTGTAGCCATCCCAAACCTCCATTGTGCAGATAACTTTTACTTTATAAATCGTTATCTTGAAATTTTCTAGTCATCTAGACAGTATTTTCTAGTAATTAAATAATATTTAGAAGGATTTTTTTTAGTTTATGTGTTCAAGGGGACTTTACTGGAGACACAAGGAGCAGGCTAATGAGGAATCTAAATGCAAGCCAAGATCAATGCAGGTGTTAGTTTTGGTTTATCTTCATTTTGAATAGAATTAGATTAAAATTATCTGAATGAACATGCATAAACATTATACTGTAATATACAGGAAGAGTATGTGAGTGAAGCTGAAGCAACAGTCATATGGTGGATTGGAAAAGCACATCAGCCCATCTTGTACAAACTGCTGGGAAAGGGGGTTGTCCGACAATTGCCTCTTTGATGTTCTAGACCTTTTTATGCCTTCTTATGCTTCTAATATAATTTTCTTGAGACAGACAGATGAGGGTGTTATGAAATAAAATTAATGGTGAAAAATTTACTAAAGACTACTTCAGTGTTTTGCTACTTGATTATGTGAAGCTTTGAAATGCAATTGTAGGATAATAATGTGTACAAAGGAAACCGTATGTTGTGCCAACAGTATCAATATACTTCAAGGATCTTACAAACCTAAAGTGCAAATGAAGAATGAGATTTCTCCCCTAAGTGTTCACAATAAATCCATTTGTTTAGGAAATAATGCCTTCAGTATGATAGAAAAAGCATCCTTATAACTTTGAGGAAAACCAATAGAGTAACACAACATGCCAGAAAAAAATATCAAAATGAGCTCTGTACTTACAAAAAAAGTCATTTCCAAATTGAGGCTGCTGTAATTTAGCTTGCAGATTTGGTCTATAGGTTTCATGCTTAAAAGAGAAATATTTCCCTAAATACGATACGGTATGAACTCTTCCACAGAACAACGTGCTTTTCTGCTTCAAAATCTGTTCAGGATCCCGTGGCAAACCTGTTTGAGGGCATGCCTGTGAAATGGAAGTAATATTGCAAATTCAGATGTGAATGGTGATTGATTCTTGTCTGTGTATATATATACATATATGTAGGCTCCAAAGACTCAGCTCAGAGGGCAGCTCTGAAAGTAATTCCTCCTATTTTACAATGATGGCCCATGACGTCAGAGGTGGATGTTGGTGGTATGGCAGTAGAGGTTGAACCTTCCCACCAGTATTCCATTACATGTTGTTGCTGTGGGACAGATGACAGCAGAGGAGCAGTCTCACAGAATGGCATCTGACATGGAAGGCACATATGAAGCAAAGGTGTGTCATTGAATTCCTCTGAGTGAAAAAAATTGCATCCATTGATATTCATCAGTGCTTGATGAACATTTCTGGTGACCAACCAGTGGATGTGAGAGTACCGTGAGATGATGGATGTTATTGTACTCTTTGTATCTATTGTAGTTTTTAAGGAAATGAATAGGAGGCATTACTTTCAGAACAGCCTACCTATTCAAAGGTTTTAATTAGATAGAGCTGAAGCAATATTCTGAGTGAGAAAAGAATAACTTAACTACAAGTCTGACATAACAATTGGAACCACAGAAATGAAGATAGGGAGGGAGTGATCACAAGAGTTGCAGGGCTTTGTACAATATAAAGTAATAAGTTTGAATCACGAACAGAATTTAAAAAGTAATTCTAATGAATTTTAGAAAGTACAGCAAAATGCAAAGCCGTATGTTTAGGACCAAAGGCAGATTTCTGCTTTAAACTTGTGTTCATCCTTTAAAATGAAAAAGAAAGAGAAAAGCTCGGTTTATTAGTTTCTATGTAATTGTGAACTACCAGTGATATGACATAGATGAGACTGCACAATTTTAAATGAATTTTAAAAGGTGTTTCCAATCAAAACAGGGAAGTTTTAAGGCTGTTTCTGAGTGATATCTGTGAGACCTCATCTGAAATAGTGGAAAATATTAGGACATGGTTTAGTGGGCATGGTGTTGATGGACTAGGTGATCTTAGTGGTCTTTTCCAGCCTTAATGATTCTATGAAAATAATCAAGCCACTAAATTTCTGGTTCTTAATTTAGAAGTACTATCCATATGGGGTCTATTGAAAGATTCAAGGTTCACATACTGATGCTCTGCATTTCCATGAGGTAACAGTCTCTCATCGTTCTGAGTATGACAGCTAGCGTAGCACACTTTATCCCCCCAGTTAATGCATAAATTCTGTGTAAATGGTTATGACATTTAAATCCAGAAAGGTTTTATTCAGACTAGATGCATAGGCTGGAAGGTTGTGATTTCTTCATGCCATTTGGGCCAAGAGGCAAACTTTGGAAAGGAAGAAACCTCTTTTATAGTTCTTAAGTAGAGTTTTAAATGTGAGAACAAATAGCTAAGCTAAGCATAAATAAACTGTGGCAAAGAAAGCTTTTCATTGTTCAGAGAAAATAGTTTTTGGGAAACTGCTCTGTCAGAAGAGGTGAAGCTTGAGGAGCTTAGAAAAGGAACTAATATGAGAAGAGGTGTACCAATATAAAAATCTGAAAACTCAGCCTCTTGTAGTCCTGTGGATTTTTTTATAGTGTTCTTTTTTGTTTTGTTTCTGTTTTTAAACTAGGGCGTCGTTGAAAACAGTAGCAAAATTCTGGTGAACAGACTACTATGCTGAATTTTTTTAAGCAAACTACACCAAATAAATTCAGTAGAAAAAGATTTTAAATCTCCTTAAAATTAAAGCATATACATGAAATGCCTTAAAGGATATGATGGTTTGATTATTTTTTCAAAAGTAAACTTTATTTTCTGTGTATTTATGACTTGTTTCATGAACAGAAAACTCTGGTGAGTGGATTGTAAATGTCATTTGTTAAAATACACAGTACATACCCAATATTTTATCTGTTTTAATTCACTTTCAGTGCATGACTGTGTGAGATACTTAAAATCTCACTAGCTGGATCACAACGAAAAATAATGATTTATGCAACAAAAAGTAATTATTTATATAGACGTTACCTAAGTAGCGATATTTTTCATATTGTTTTGGATGGTCTGTATTTTTTCAAATTATTAGATGCAAAATATATTGACTTCACAGTAATTACTGGTAAAACATAGAAGAAATACCTTCAAATTAGTAAGTGTGGACAGTTTTTAATTAGAAGACATTTACTGTACAATTAATTTACTTTTCTCTGCAATAAGTATGCTGATAAAAGAGGTAAAATTAAAAATACTTTTTTTTTCTTCCCAAAATACCCACTTTTGTAATGTTTTAGAGTATGATGTTGAGGTGATTGTCTCACGGTACTTGAAAATGCAGTGGATTAGTCTAACAGCCCACTGATGAGATCATTATTATTGCAGCCATTTTAGGGCCTGGCATATAACATGACCCAACAAGTCTCAGAGCCAAGATTAAGAGAGGGGTCTCTTTTCCATGTTGGGAAAGTCATACTAATTTAGCATCTTGCAAAGTGGTTTAGTCTAGGAAAATGTTTGTTTTGGGTGGGAAATACTTTTATAGAGTTGTCTGAGTGATTATTTAATCATTGTAATTAGACTGGGTTGCTATAGCTTGTATTGTAATACTCCAGCCATACTTTTAGAAACAAATAATTATGATTTCATGTGTGATTCTTTAGAATACTTTCATTTAATGAACATCAGTGATATTATTTCAGACTTAATTACTGTGATAAATAATATCGTTGAATGCATTCAGAGATAACACTGTATCAATAGTTGTTAAGAATAATATTCATATATATGTATGTATGTATGTATGTATAGATAGATTGGGTTTCAGTAACATAGTTCATGATAAATTAAATGGCAAAACTTCCAAATTGTTTTTAATGTTTGGATTACCAATACACAGTACTTAGCAGATTTTGTTATCCTGCACATCTGATGTATTTTATTTTTCTATATGTGTAGTAAGAGGGAAATTACTGGTAGTATTTCTGAAATTACTGAGGAGTAATGGCATTATAGATAAAATAAATTCTAGTCTAACAAAAACCCACAGAAAGAGATTATACTATTATTACATGTGGAATTAATTAGCTCTTATACAAAAACTCAGAACCACAGAGTGGCTGTGGTTGGCAGGGACCTATGGGTCCATCCAACCCAACCCCTGCTATGCAGGGACACCCAGAGCAGGGTGCCCAGGCCCACGTCCAAGCAGCTTCTGAAGATCTGTCTCCAAGGAGGAGTCTCCTCAAAATTTGGGCAGTCTTTACCAGTGCTCCATCACTTGCACAGCACAGAAGTGCTTCTGATGTTCAGAGAAAACCTTCTGCATTCCAATTTGTGCCTGTTGCTTTCTGGCCTGGTACTGGGCACTATTGACCTGAGCCTGCAAAGATTCCTCTTTGCACTCCTCATTCAGATATTTGTACATACTGATAGGATCCCCCTGAGCTTTCTCTTCTTGAGGCTGAACAGTCCCAGCTCCCTCAGCCACTCCTCAAAGGAAAGGTACCTGTCCGTTCATCATTTTAGTGACTCTCTGTTGGACTTTCTCTCTAGTACATCCAAATATCTCTTACACTGGAGGCTGCAAAACTGGGCACAGAACTTCAGGCACTCTAAATGATTTTAGCGCTATCTGTATTGGTGAGTTAAGATCTGATGTATCAGAGAAGTTGATGCATATCATTTACACAGAAATTATTTCTTGTTTACTCAGAATCCTATTTCAGGGGAAGAATCCTTGTTATTCAGATCACTTCTTTTCCCAGTGAAACTGTCAACAAGAATTCTAAAAAGATTTTGAAAATGTTTGCTTTACCTGACAAATGTTTCCTGTTTTTCTCATTTTCTTTTTTTCCATATTTGTAAACATAATTAGCTTTGAGCCTTTAGAATGCTTCTGCTACAGCAGTGCAGCAAGTAGGTCTTCCCATTTTATTTATGGGAGTTGTAAGTGTTGTGATTTTTGTTTCATTACTACTGATTATTTATTGAATTTTAAATTCCATAAAAATGTATCTTATATAGAATCATAAATAGTGTGCATTCTGTCCTAGAGAAGAAAAAAAAGAGGAACTGTCAGTTTTGACAAGTACTGGTCTAGACAGTCAGCTTGACTAGCAGTCCACAGCTAAACACCCTCTATTTTTAAACTTAAAATGCATGAGATTATGTGAATATCATCCTTAGTATTGATGTCATTGTTAGTATGAAACTTTTGTTCTTCATTCTTTTAATATTTTATTATTTTTGCTATTGTAATTAGACATTTTTTTACTATGTTTTTGGAGGGTTTTGTTTTTGCTTTTTTAACTATTTTAGTGACTCTTTGTGTTGGGCATTTGAGTCTTACTGTATTAATAACTGTACACAATTTATTATGACTCACATTTCCAGAGATTGTACAGTGTATTCTGGCAATAGTAACAGAGTATAAGAAGAGAAAAAGAATAGCAGAGCCATATGGAGACATGCATCATTGACAGACCCATTGAAGTGGGACCGAACTGCAGGCAGCAAGTTTATACTCATACATCTTTGAGTTTATTTCATGCCTAACTGTGCAAGCAGAAGCTATAGGCGTACATTATTTACACTTTTTGGAGAATACCAAAATCCAGTGGCTCAAGCTTTGAATAGTACTGGGTAAAGGAGAATAAGATATGATCCGTACAGATCCCAAGATATCTCTACTCTTTTATCATCCCTCCAGTTTTTCTAATCCATCCTTCTTGTTTTATCGTTGCAGAGTTGACTTTTAGCTATAGCTACAAGTGCTGATTGTTCATAGGACGTAATTGTACCCTTGAAGTTCAAAGAGTAAAAGACGTGAACTTTAGCTGAAAGGATGATGTAACAACATGTAGCTGTACATTGACTCAAAATGCAACTAACAAGTAATGAAAGAAAAAATCATTTCAATACTGCTAAATACAAAATGCAAATTCCTTATTTTCATTGTCTTAAAACCTCAAAACACTGAGATGTGGGGATTGACGGCAAAAGTGTCACTAAATCAGTATATAACCGTGTTCTTTCACTCTTCCGTTGGCTCTCCGGGGCAGTATTGGTGACTGCCAGAGGCAGCCAATTGGCTAAATGATCATTTGGTGTAATTTAGTATGATGTTCTTTGTTTAGACCAGCGTCTAGAAACCAACATGTTTTCCTTTTGAAGGTTCACTTTTGGCCATCCAAGTGAACTTGACTTTCCTCTAAGGCTCATTCCACCAGTATTTGTATATCAGTATTTGTAAATATTTGTAAACTTAAAGATTTGCAAATCACTGTCCATAGGATATATCACAATTTTTTTTAATGATGCTTTGAAGAAGAAAACCTCTAAAAGTATCTAAGTACCTAAGAAAAGTATCTAAGCTTTTCCAGTTCAGTCTCTTAAGGAACATTTCTCTTTGTTACACAACAAGGACATTGGGATAACACAGATGTGTTCTCACGGAGATCATCGAGTCCAACCCCCCTTGCAAAGCAGGCCTGCACAGGTAGGTGTCCAGGTGGGCCTTGACTATCTCCAGGAAAGGAGAATCCAAAACCCCCCTGTGCAGCCTGTTCCAGTGCTCTGTCACCTTTACCTTGAAGAAGTTCCTTTGAAAATTGGTGTGGAACTTCCAGTGCTCCAGTTTATGGCTGTTTCCCGTTGTCCTGTCCTCACAGACCGCTGAAAAGAGGTTGGCCAAGTCCCTTTGACTCCCACACTTAAGATATTTATAAACATTAATAAGGTCTCCTCTCACTCTTCTTTTCTCAAGGCTGAACACGCCCAGGTCGATCAGCCTTCCTTGTAAGAGAGGTGCTCCAGGCCCTTTAGCATCTTCGTTTTGCTAGCCATAATTACTCTGCATTGTGGTGGAAAGACTGTATTAATCTGATTAAGCTTAAATTGCATCCTCAGGTGATTTCAAGGTACTTAGTCACTCGCTAACACCACAGTGTCAATCAGTTACTCACTATGTCTAGATCTGAAAGTGAGTGGCCATAGAAGTAGCCATATAATAGGCATGGAGAAATGTAACAAACTTACTAAAACTTCCTTGTGACAAGGTAAAAATGAACACCCTGAAAAGATGAAATGGAATGGAGCAGTTCAATTGGAAGAGAGTTGTCCAGTCCAACTGTCTTAGGGGCTAATCCGAAGTTAAAGAGGACATCAGGGACATTATCCAGATGCCTCATGTACACTGACAGGTTTATGAATTTGCCAATAACAGAAATCTGATTCGTTTTTTCCCTATTTATGGACAAGGGCTGCTCCAAAAGTAATGCCTCCTATTTTGTTATGTTGGCCCACAATGTCAGAGGTGGATGTTGGTGGTAAGGTGGTAAGGTTGAACCTTCCTACCAGTCTGACGAATATGCTTTCAAGAATGGTCTGAACTTTAAAACGAAAATGCAGCTTTCTATTTGGAAGGAGGAAGGGTGAACATATTGATGTATCATTTTATGTCATTTGATGTATCATCATTTTTTAGTGTATGTTAAAAGATTCTCAGTATTTTGGGCATGTTATCAAGTTTCTGCGTCTCTTTCACCCTCTTTTTTCCAATTGTTCTGTAGCAGCATTTTAGTTTCTATTAAGACATAATATTGTTTTTTTGTTCTGAAACCAAGTGTGTTTCAGATGGTATCATCAAGGATGATACATTAAGGATGTTCAAACCTTGATTTAACATATGCGATCGACTTAACTTTTTTTAATTGTTCCTGTAAGTATATGTTTCATTGTGTTACATAGCATATAAAGACATAGATGTTGTTGAAATGTTTATCTGGTCAGATAGGAGTGCAGCAAACAGTGGATGCATGCACTTTCTCATGGTGCATCAGCACAAGAGGATGGAGAGTCATCTGAAACAACTTGAAGAATGTTTCTTTCACAGTCATCGAAGGCTGATTCAGTATTTTATCCAATTGACCAATAAAATTCTATCAAAATACTGAGTTTGTTTTTCACCTTAAAAGGCTAAATACTCAGTTGCAGGGAGAAATAGGAAGGAATTTCCTAGTCCAGATTCGTGCTAAGTCACCTGCTAAGAAGTGACATACATGTGTATCAAAGGAATTGATTTCCAGTATGACCTCAACTTAGCGTTGCAGAATGCGTTTCTCTTGAAATATCTTTCTGTAGCAGAGGAAAATGATGAATTGCAATTAATTTCTTCTAATTGCTTGGCTTAGTCTTTGCCCATGTTCATTTCTTATAGCCTGCAGTGATCCTACATGTTGTTTCAGGTGGTTGTCATTTTTCTGTCCTACTTTAGTTCCCTATTTTGCTGATGGTTAAGGTCCCCATTTGTTTGTGTTGTTTGGCTAGCAATGGTTACAACTTCAGGCTGATAGCATGCCCTTTGCTGCACTGAAAGAATCACCAGAAAGTACAATACTATCTCTCTTTCAATTTTTGTATAAAACTTGTTTTATAGTCAGAATTCCATTTGTCAGTTTTCTATTGTACTGGATGTTAACTGTACACATGTTTTCAGCATACTTCACAGGAGGTGTATCTAGTATCAAAAGCTGCAAAATGTAGAGTTTCTGTGCATTGGTTTTCCAGTTGTGAAGGTAAAATTCTCCTCATTATTGAAAATGAAACCAAATGATAATAATAATATTTTATCTTATATATGTTAGCTCTGATGAGGATAAACAGTGTAACCTGAAAGTTTATTTTTATGGATTCAGTCAAATTCAAAACAGATGAGGCAAAATAACAAAATAAAAACTTCCTAAAAACAATTAGTGTTCTTACATGACTCTATGGCATATTCAGATTACGTAGTGTGATTTGTTCTGCAGCTGCTTCAAATTAGGAACAGGTGTAGAAGGCAGATTATGCAAATACTCGTATTAATGTAATTGTCAAATTGGTGTGTTTATCATTGTGCCTTTAAAGAGTAGATCATACTCTTATTTTACATGTAAATTAGCTTTATTCTTGAGAGCTACTATTGGATAATGAGCTTATGAATGAGAAGTTTCTAACGTATGGTGAAACGTTTCTAAAATGTTACTGAAATGATATTTTCTTGTGTTGAAATTTATTTTATGTACATTATATAAACTACTGTATATTTACAGACCTTCACGGACTTCATGTCTCTTTTGTTTAAATCAGAAGAAATACACGTTAAAGGGAGAATTGTGTATTTTAAAAAGTTGTTTTGCTATTTAAAACATGTTGTATTTAAACACTATAAACTGGGTCTTAGAGTTTAAGTATATATATTTAAACGTTATTTATTTCATGTTGCTAGTATGCTTAGATTTTTTAATGATTGATGGAGATTTGTTATATTTTTAGATCAGAGAGAGCTGATACCAAAAGATGTCCAAAATTTAAAAAAGAGTATGGTAACTTTTTATTTTCTATCATTCTAAGATTTACCTTCTGATGTGGACCTACTTAACAAAAGCTATCCAATGTAAAAGTTCAAGCACTAGGATTCTGGTTTTTCTGTTTTCTCTTACTTATATATTTTGCTTGTGAACTTGATTAATAATTTAAAATCTATTAAAAGAAAATACTCTATTCCTTTTTTTTTCTTCTCTTTTTAAACACATGTAGATGCCAATTTTATATACGCTTTTTCTGAGGTAGATTTTGTGTTTTAACCTGAGCCTTCTGCACTGTGTGGGAAGCTCTGTGCTAAAGGCTGAGATAAACAGCTGCGAAGGCTGAGCTCCACAGGAAGCAGGGGCTGAGGGCGCTGGCTGCCAACAGCTGGCTACAAGGCAAACAAGATTAGAATAAAGACCTTCTGCTCTTCTCCTTCCTATGGTCATGGCACAGGTGGGCTGTGCTTATATTTTTAAGAAGAAAAAGGAAAATCTGTTTTGATTTTGGATACATTCCAAGAAGAAAAAAAAAAAAAAAAGTCAAAGAGAGGATAGCCGTTGGTTCAAAGGTAGAACCCAGAGGCATCAAGTTTCTTCCTATTCTTTATCCTCACACTTCAGTGTTCTCAGCTGGTAAATACACGAGAGGAACCTGAAAATGTGAGCGAACAGGTTTAAGGGAGAAGACTATCAATTCAGTAGAGTTCTTGTCTCTAAATTTCCATCCTAAAGAAGGAACAGAAGGAGTGTAGTTTTTCCTTTAGCAAATTATTTAAGATTGTATTGATTTCCACTGTGCTTAACTCAGATGTTTTCTTTACAGCCTGTTACTTACCCATGAAATCTTTCATTCAGTTAGTAGCATGGTCTTAATGGAATGAGAACTGTCTGTTTAAGAAAGAAGAGGCTGTGAGGATCTTCATGAAGGAAGCTGAAGATGATAAATCTTTTCTTTAGGATTAGCACGACTGTATCATTTTACATTATAACCATCAACCAGATAAAATTGCAATCTCTTTTTCTAATCAATTTGAATCATATGCATCATTTCAGTGGGATGTTATTGTGGCATTAATTATCTTTGCATTTAGAAAATGTTTTACTTCCACTTGATTACTTGTCATTGGAGATGTTTGCATGCAGAAATGTCAGACAAAGCTATACAATGTAGGTACTTCCCAGAATCTTTGAGAACTCACTTCTTCCTAGGTTAGAAATAATCTAGACGGAAGGTGGAGGTGGTGGCACTATGAAGGTGCACTCTCAGTTACTGGAGAACTGGGTGATTCCATCACTTTTAACAACCGTGCTTCAAAACTGCTAGGAATCTTGCCCAAGCTATCTTGCTTTTATTAAATTTCTCACAGAAATTAAAAAAAAAAAAAAAAAAAAAAAAAAAGACAGAAAATTGTGCAAAGGGCAAGTGAAAAGAAAAAAAAAAAAAAAAAAGCCTTTTAGTCAGACTTATGACTGATTCCTTTTTAACACTTTATATACTTTAATTTTAAGTTAGGTAATGACTTACATTATTTTGTTAATTATATGGCTCTTCAGATCACAAGCTTTGAAAAATAGTTAAGGAATTTAAACAGATGACTTTTTAATAGGCCTTATGTTTTATGTCTAGGATAAGATAATGCCTCTCTTCCAGTGCCTTGATCTTCTTCCACAGGCTGTTGCAGAGGTGTTTGGATTAGGGCCATCAGAATGCCTTTGCACAGTAGTTTTGTTTAACCTGCACAGAACCAGTGTGAGGAACCAGCTTCACTTCTGCTATTGGAATTATTCATTAAGTCATTTAAGGAGGACAAGCAAAATTTTCTCAGCTTTTATTGCTCAGCGTAAGACCATGTGGTATGGAATAATCCCTTTGGCCAGTTTGAGTCAGCTGTCCTGGCCCTGTCCCCTCCCAGTTCTTTATGCAACGTCAGCCCCGTTGCTGGCAGGGTAGTATGAGAAGCTGAAAAGTCCTTGGCTCAGTGCAAGTGCTGCTGTGCTATCACTAAAACATCAGTGTGTTATCAACACTATTTTCATCAAAAATTCAAAATACAGCATCATGCAAAACTCTAAAAAGAGTTTGGCTCTAACCCAGCCAAATTCATAACACTGGCATTAGCTTAAGGCAAAACATCAGCTGACTTGCACAGATACTGTTAGTTGCATCAGTTTTGCTGTTCCCAGTTGATTTGTCTTGCTCACTCACACAAAATTTAGTCATTT
The DNA here is from genome assembly GCA_028571105.1 of Tragopan temminckii. Taxonomy (NCBI): domain Eukaryota; kingdom Metazoa; phylum Chordata; class Aves; order Galliformes; family Phasianidae; genus Tragopan; species Tragopan temminckii. Next base: position 21,599,114 of record JAOWBP010000001.1, on the reverse strand, counting down.
ATTTGGAGCCAAGAAGAATCTGATGCGCAGCTTTGATTGACAAGGTTCTCCAGGAGTCTTTTTTTTGCTCTGCAGTAGGAAATACAGTGTCCACTCAAGTAGTCCAAAACTACTTGAGAGGTTCTTTGGCATTGCTGGGAATAACCTAGCAGAAGAGTCATGATCTGTTCTTTGATGACCTTTTCATTCCTCTTGCAGCGTATCATAGCTGTGGTCCTCCAGAAAGTTCTACAGGTTGCAACAGTGTCCTGTGAAATGGTAAACAGACGTTTTACAGGTGCATTGGCAGTGTAGCCATGTTGCCTTTAATAAAGGAATTAGACCCCACAACATAGTATTAATCAAACAACCTATGTTTGTAATTTCCTGAAGTACTAACTGTCTGAGAATTAACTTTTCAATGCCTGAAAAATACATGTTAGGGACATATAATGGATTAAAATTAAAGCAAAAAGTCAGTCAACTTGTTATATACTTTTTGTTGGTCATTCATTATACATTATGGAAGACTTCTGATAATAAGGTGTGCAGCATTCATTCGTATCCATTGATACATATGAACAGATTTTATTTCTTTCTTGAATGACAACTTAGCTGTTATCATTTCCCATGATTTTTCTGTAGTAGTTCAGAGAATACGATTGATGATTTTGGTTATGGAGGCCACACTGTTTTCATTCACTTCAAGGTTTTTCCTTTGCCTAGCAAGATCTTCATTCTGTCTTACTAAGGGACTATGATATTGTCATCCTTTTATATTCTTGGGATATAGGCACTCGCATTGCTACTCTTTTAAAGTAAAGGAGAAAGACAATGACAACAACAACAAAAGCTGCAACTCAGGTCACTGTCACCCTGAGTATTAGTCAGCAGTATCAAAACTGTTGTACGTCTTGTCTGCTCAACAGTAGAGGCTCTAAATCAAAAAATTTGAAATGACTACAAATCAATGTGCTGTGCAACTTTGTCTGTAATTCTAACTGAACCCTGTGTTACCTTGTGAAGAATATACTTGGTTACAGTACAAAATGTTGCAGTTACTGTTTTAGGAACTTCAAAGTTCTACGTAGAATCAGTTTTGTTCTTCAGAATGTACTTTCTCTATAGAAAGCATGTATTTTCTTTGTTCTTTTTTTTCTACTCCTATTCAAAAGTCTAATTTTAGGGCCAGATTTCCAGAGGAGTTGAGCAGCCAGGACACCACTGACGTCAATGTGAGCTGCAGCTGCTCTGCTCTTCTACAAATGAGACTTGACAGTATTTGTGAAAATTCAGAGCTTCAAACTATTCAAACAAGAGGAATTCTTTTACATCAGATATAATTCTTTTTTCTTGGATGAGCACTCAGATTTTTTTTTTCCTTTTTTTTTCCTTCATTTGTGTTGTATACTATGAATTTAAGTAACAATTTTTGAAGAGACTTCTGGATATTTTGCCAAATTATTCTAAAACTGCCTGACATGTTTTAATTTTAACCAAAGTTTATTTTAATCAAATTTTGGTTAAAAATACAGCTGCAGAGCTGTGAAGCAGTCAGTTTCCCTTATTATGACTAGTTCTACAACTTGTACTGTTTTAAATTGCCTGCAATTAGCATATTTCAACCTTATTTTTAGGTTTAAATTGCAGTGTGAGAGTGTACTCTCCTCTTAGCTAATTAGTGCTATCAAGGAACAGTAGGTTACCTCATTAGTACCATGTGCATTTAATTAAAGAAGAGAAAATTGGAGTTAACCTCATAGTTAATATTTTCACAGAGTGCTACAATGCCAACACCTTCAATTGGAGTCACACCCCTGTGTATCTAATTATTCAATGGTGCCAAATAAGGTTAGCAAGGATACTGCCACGCTGTTGACAAAATAATTTAGATGGAAATCTGTTTGTTGGTTTCTGAGAGAAGTTCCATTTAGAGCGGATTGTTTTTATTTCACTGTATTGAGGTCACAGGATAGTTCTGTCATCTTCCCATCCTCTCTTAAGTGATTGCACACCGGACCTAGGAAAGGACAAGGACTCATGGGGCACTTTATCTCAGACAGTCTGTGGTCTTCATCTGTGAAGAGATCATAGCAGTCTAGATATAACCATTTTAGTTTAGATACAGATAGTGTAGAAACCAGTACAGTTGTATTGTACCTGTTTACTAACCTACAGAACCGGAGTACAGATTTGTTCTCTTGGTGATTGTGTTCAGATTTTCTTATGTCCCACTTGGCAGTAGAACTTCCATTTCCACCATGAGTGTAAAAAGAGGGGAAAGTGCTGCTTTGTACACTTGCAGAAAGCTCATGGGCCTTCACACATCGTAGAGTACCTAATCTGGAAGAGGGGTTGGACTCGATGATCTCTTGAGGTCCCTTCCAAGCCCTGCAATTCTGCATGATTCAGCTCCTTGAGATCTCAGTGAAGTTTAGGGTGCTTGTTGTTTCTAATCTGGGCTCTGTAGTTTGTCTGTGAGCAGAGTGCATGTTAGAAGTTCCAAGAATACCAGTGATTTTGAACTCAGACCAAAATGAAACATTGTTATTGGTCTGTGATGTTGGTGATTGAGTGTGCCTTCTCCAGTCTGTATCAAGGCAAGTTAAATCCCTATATTTGAATTTTGTCTCATTTTGTATTAGAATGGCAGCATGATGTACTGGATGCCTGAACTACACAACATCACAACATCTACATAGCAGTGATTTAACAAGCTCTTTAAGATACACTTCATTTTAAACATAGAGATATTCCCATTACTGATGTGAAAGGGATTTCAGTATGTCCTGGAATCTTTCGTGTGATGAAGATCATCTTATTCTTTACTTTGCTTGCCCGGAGCTGAAGGACCCAGCCTCATAGAGTCATGTACTCTCTAAGGGGATTTATCATCTAAATGGTGATGTCCAGTGATGCTAAGATGACAAATAATTTTGATCAAGCCATCTGTAAGCTCTGTGACTCAGTTTTCCCATCTGTAAAATGGAAATGCAGATAATTCATGCGTGAAGGTGATTTGAGTGCAAATGAATTACTTTTTGCACAATGCTTGGGTACTTCAGTAGTATAGTACTGCTTTGGACTAAAGCATACTGGTGCCAAATCACATTTGTGTGAAGTATATATACTGATTAAATCTGGGGATGATAGCTGAATGCCTTCAGGATTTTTTATTTATTTATATACAGAAATGTTCATAGTAAATCAAATGCTTTCTTGTCTGTTCTCTTAGATTACTTAGCCCATGTGCTTGTGTTGGCACCTGGGTGCTTTAGATATCCACTTCACAAGCTTTCTTATAGCCAACCATTTTGACATTTAGCACTGCTGTTCAGATGAAAGTAATGGCTGACCTTTTTAATTTTTTTTCTGTTTTGTTTTACACTGAAATAGAAAAGAGACTCTTCAAACACTGTGCCCTTCCTAAATTAGCTTTACTGAGCTGCTGATGCTTAAGGATCTCTAGTAAGTTTAAGGGAATCGGTTGGATAGAATGGTGAGGTGGAAGTCTCATGTCAGTTGATTAAACAGTAGGATAAAATTTCCCTGTGGGAGTAACTGACCTCAGTTTTCTCATACTAAATATTACTCTCATACTATTACTTGTGTTTTGCATATAGCTGCTATTAAAATGTGGAATTGTAAATAGATGCACTTGGTTTTAATACTTTGAGTCTCAGCAAGTCTAGTGGCTGGACCTTCTTATGAATACGCACACAAATATGTAGGGCATAGATTGAAGTAATAAAGATATCATTTTATATTTTCATTTCCAATGGCTGAGTCTGCATTAAAAAAAAAAAATTGAAGCAGAACTTTCTGACGGTTCATCTGAAAATCCAATTCATTTGTAGTAGCATCTTTGATAGTCTGCACTGTTGTTGAGTGTTCCCTATCTGTAAAAATATTTGGTGGAATTAGGGCTTTCATGGTTTTATCTTCATCCTTAAGTGAGAAAATAATGCTTCCTGAATCAAATTTTCTATATATAATGCAATTTTATGTAAATTCATAGTATAATTTTGCTTTGAATTACAGTTAATAATTGCTGTGTTTTTTAAGGCATTGTTTATCCTTGAAATCCTCTTTATCTTTTCAGTGTTCCCTTATGAACACAATAGAAGAACCACGCTTTTTTAACGTTTAGCACTTGTAACTCCTGTTGCTCAAATTCATTTTTTATGCATGTGGTATTCTAGGTAATGTATTTTATTTGTTGCAGTCAACTTAGTCACTTCAGTGTAATTTTAACAGAATGCAAAGTGAACTGATTGTATTTTTCCAGGGAAAATGACTGATAAACAGGAAGAAAAACACTTACTTATGATTCAGTCAATATTCATCATTAGTATGTTGAAGGGATGAGAAAATGGCGTTAGAAGATAAAAACAACATGAGATTTATGTTTGTGTAAAATAGACTATACCGTGTGTCAACTCAGGTGAGGAGACAGACTACATATGATGTAACCATAAAACTATCATTTCTTTGGTATTTTCTACTGCCTACAGAGCTGTCGCCATCTCTTCCTCTCTTTCTCTTGAATTTTCTCTGCAGTATTAAGTTTCTTACAAGAATTCTTTTTTTTTTTAATCACTCTCTACTTCTACAAAATTTAATTTACAATTGCATAAAGGAAATGACTGTAGTTTAGGCAGCCAAGCATTTCAGCAGATTCCTAGAAATGTAAAAAGGAAAGAATGATTATCACTCCTGAATTATCACTCCTGAATTGTGGATTAAGAGGATTGCACTACAGAGAGTACTGTCTAAAAGTAGCAATTTAATAGAAAACATGAATGCTTATGTGAAATGCCCCTGAGGTTAAAGATAACATTTAAAACATAGAAGAGATTTTTTTGTTTTGTTTTCTTTTTCCTCACTCTTTGGCAAAAGATTTGCTTTGGTATGTTTACGTCATGAGTATTTTTATTGACTGATAAAGACAGCTTCATTAGGAGTTTAGGAACTTTAGAGACATCTTTTCTTAAGCAACTCAGGCTTGTTTATTTTTGGTGATTTTATTTGGAAGGGAACTTATATTACAGAAGAAAGATTCCAGTTGTACATTGCGTAAAATGTAAAAATACATACTAGCTTCCTTCAGAAAGCTAGAGCGTAAGTAAGCTGTAATGCAGAAAATGTCATTTCATATATTTAAAGGTAAGGTTTTAAAAATAATGAATTATGTTTTCTGAAGTTCTGGAATACCTTCTTCATACACAATCTCTTGTGTCTTTCTTTTTCCTTACAAAAAAAGCACTGCTGTTTAGGTCTCCTAGTGATGAGAGTGACTTCTTTGAAGTCTATAGCTAAAAGTTGCAATATGATGTGAAAAGAGACAGCTTTCAACAACTTACAATATGTGTGTTCTTGTCCTGTAAACGTAGGTAACACTTTTGCAAAAGACGCTCGAGCAAATATTTTACCAAAAAAATGAGCACAGGTTTTCTATTATCCTGCCATGTTGCACACAAGAAGGACCCAGTGCAGTATTTCAAATGTTGTCTCTCTGTTAGCTTATGTTCTCTCACTTATGAAAATCAAGGTAGAATTTTGTGCTTGGTGCATGATAATCTTTCAGAATTTTGCTTTGTACAGTACAGACTGCAAGAATGACAAATTCTAAGTAGTTCTAGAGGCTTTCTCCATCCCACTGCAAATAAACTAAATTGCCTCTTGATGGCAAAGTGATTTCTTTCTCTCAAGATGCACTTAATTGCCAGCAACATAACTTACATGTGCAAGTAGTGAGTTTCATCAGTTTATAACCTCTGAAGATAATGTCACTACTGATAGGAAAAAAATATAATTATGATCTTTCAAGTATAAAGCTACGTCAGGCTCATTATTCAAATCTTAGTTGAAAATATCCTTACCAAATCATGTTTTATTTCTTCACTTCTTTATTTATTTGTGTGGTTGGTTGATTACTTATTTATTTTCCTTTTTCCAGATTGTGATATATGGCTGGTTATCTGCTATATTGGTCCTTTCTCTTGTTAATCTCTCTGGAAAGCAGTGTATGAATAGAACTTGGTTAAGGAGGAGCATTTGACATGTTACTGATAATGTGAGATATCTGTCGACCTGCTGCCTATTCTCCTGTAATTTAACTTCTTTTCTTTGCCTAGCAGTATCAGCCATAAACTGGAATCTGTAACTACTTTCATAACCCTTAAAGAAAATAGCCTTTGATTCTGCAGCATATAATAAGACACAATTTAAATTAAAACAACATAAAGTTGATATATAGCTATGTCCTGGACAGTGTTAGCAGTATATTGGCAGTTCCTTACATTTTTGCTTACAGAACAGATCTTGCTGGAAGCACACTGTGGAGCACCGAGCTCTCTGTGCTGGTGCTCACCCCTGGCTTCCCTTGTCCAGCAATGGAATGACCTTTTGCTGTCAAACTGGGCTAAGTGCTACATGGTACAAGCTCAGCAAGTGAGCTCCACATCTTTGTACTATCAATCATACAACAGCAATTCATAAAACGCTGGCTTTGTCCAATAGAAACTGAAGATGGAAGGTGGCTTTCCTAAAGTTTCAAAGTAGTCGTAAGGGATTTTACATTTGTAAAAAATGAAGAGCTAATTTGTATTATAATTCAGTTTTTCATAAACATTGCATCCGGTTTTGTATAGCTTTTCTCTGATTTTTCTTTTTTCAGTTGGTTGGTTTGCTTTGTTTCACTGTGAGACACATCAGCTGCTCATATGTAGTTTAAACTGATAAAGCATAATAATTTATACCACTTGCATAGTTAATATTCATTTTTTTGTTTACTTAAAAGATTACTGTTGAACAGGGTGATAGCTGATAATGATACGCATAGAAGAATGTGGAAAGTCAAATGCCTCTTGTGGGCTTTGATGAACATTGTATCTCCATGTTGTACTTTGAAAGTGTTCTCCAAAGAGTAAAGAAAGCCTGTAAGTTATTTAGGTGATACTAGATTGTAAATGTAAGTTGTTCTTTAACAGCTGGTTTTAAAGGCCTTAATTTTAATTTCAAAATAAAAGATGAATATTATAATAAAATACCTATTAGCATCCTCAGCTAACCAAAATCTGTAACTCTTCTTTGATAAATTATGCTCCACCCAAATACTTTATTGATTTCAAAACATAATGCTAAATTTGCAAGTTTAATTAAAGCCAGGATTAATTGAAGAAAAGACTGTTGCAGTTCTTGTTCTGTCTATATGCCACCAAATCTGTGTATCTAAGCAAAGATGTCCTTTTAATTTGTACCTCGATTGAAAGGATGGAGTGGATGTTACCTTCCCCTCGTGTTTTCCTATGTAATGCAGTTCTTTCCTTTTAGGTTTTGGATATTATGTCTTTTCTGCAAGTGATTGGTGTCTGTGGCATCTAAGTTTCATGCAAAGAAAAACCAACAAAACCAACAATTATTTAGAATTCATTATTCTAGTTATTATATTAATTATATATATATATTTTAACTTTTTCAGCACCTGTATTGATTGTAGAAAATTTAATTGTCTTTTAATTGTAGGCAGAAAGAGTGGAGGAAGAAAGATTTTGATATTTATCCTCCGCTTCTGTCACTGGGCTTTGTCTCATTCCTGAAAAGCATTAGATCCATTTCAGATTTTATTTACAATTTACTCTGGAATTGGCTCAGTTTTGCTATAGAGATGCATCTTGAATTAACTTCTTCATTTACACTTAACACTTTTCATTCATTTTACCGTGTGCTTAATTAATTAATTAATCTTGTCCTATTGTTTGCTCCTTCTTTTGCTATTTGGGACACAATCCTACAATTACTAGCTGATTCTTTTCAGAATATGATATGAAAATCATAAATGAAAAATGTAATGCCAAAACTGTAGCAAAATATGAGAGAGTTACTGCATACCATCCTCCCATATTTCATTCTAGCTGCATTGTAATTGCTTTGGGGCAGTGCAAGTAAATATCAAGTGAGTGCATGTTGTCTAGAACAGTTACTTGTACTTTAAGTATTGTTAGACGTCATTCAAATAAAATAGATAAGCACTCCCCTAGACTCTCCAAAAATTGGTAATTTATTTCCCAGTCATAAAACTTTCTGTATTTTGACCACTAAGCAGGATGCTAATGATCTGCTTGATAGGTATTTAAATATATATGTACACAAAAGTGAGTGTGTGTTGTTAGGTTGCATCAAACAACTTACCAGATCTGTAATCACACCAGTATGTATATACTGCAAATCAGCACCTGTCCTGGGGACATTGAGATGGCACAGGAAGTGTTGGTTCTTTTGTAATTACAGAGAGAACTTTTGCTTCAGGGATCACTGGCAACTTCCTTCTTTTGTCTGCTGAGAAACTAATGCTTCATACCTGCAAGAACAAAACTTGGTATTTTTTCATACCTATCCTGTACGTAAATTATAACTGAAGGTAACTTTTCACAAGTGTTTAAGGACAGACTCTTGGATACAGCAAAACCTCTCACTTCTTATCAGCCACCTCTTGGGCTTAGCTACAGTGCCACTAATAGCAACAGATTTTGCCAACTGTACACTTACACTGGATATTTTTTTATTGTTTTCGAAAAGATTGAATGACTTCTCCTGTGAAAAGTGAATTGATGGGCAAAGCTACGTGAGAAAATAAAATCGATTTTATGATCAAAACTGGCAAATTTGGTAAAAAGTTCATACTTGAAGTTGCTGCTTTCTTTCATTGACTTCTGCTCTGCCATTGATTTCATCTACCTTGCGCAAATCTGTAAGCTCAGTATGTATACTTTACTCTGTATGGAGTTCTATCCTCGTTACATTGTACACTTTGCTGGTTTTCTTTATATCCTTCTAATTCAGAGAATCTTTACTGCGGTTCATCTAAATGAGAAATTTAATCATCATCTTTGTGATTTGCACACTGGATATCATATCTCATAGTAAAAAAGAACAAATAAAGCTCGCCCCATATTTCTAATGTCAATTTTTAGATGCCAGAGGTTTTAAAAGCCAATAGGAATAATCCATCCTCTACTCCCCTTTCTCTATCATTGTCATCTCTTAGGCTTGGAGCATAAACAACTCACATCGTTTATCTTGGTATCATTTTTAGTCCTCACATCCATAGTAAGGTACAGATTCTCAAGCTGTGTGCAAAGCCGAAACTCTCATACAGGTTCTCCACATTTCAGTTACTACAGCTGGCCTCTTTTCAGTACATGACAAATGTCATCTTGTCTCCTCATTGCCACTGTTCTGCACAAATTATTTCCCTAACATCTCTCTCTGTATCTTTCCCCAGTTCCCCTTCAAAGCATCAAGTACAGGCAGTTTGTTTTTAGTTTTATAATCCTTCACAGACTGACTTCATGATACCTATTATTCTTCATAAAGTAGAAAAAAAATGAGCCATTAATTTCCTACTTTTAGATTTTCAGATAAGCCCTATTGTACTTTCTCCTGTGCTGTCTGTAATGATTGCAGGGTACCTCATTATCCTCCTCCAAGTCAATCATTCAGACTTCTCCAGTTGATGTATAGAAGGCTTAGCCACATATATTGCCTTCTATCATGACAGGTATTTCCTATCAGTCTGTCATTGTCATCATTTGTCTTATACAGGACAGTTATTTAACACTGTGTTTGTGGAGCGCCTACAGTTTGTTCCTGGTCAGCTATGTGGGAGCAATCGCACATCTGTGGTACTGTCCATGCTGCTGCTGCTGCCTCAGAGTCTTTCATCAGCCTTTGTGACTTACCATGTGCACTGAAGTGCTGCATTCTAACAGGATAAAATAAGGCCTTATAATTAATTTTTCTGCATTACTGATTCGGCTGGAAGTTTTTGGTGCTCTGACCTTTCTGGGAGACAAATTGTGGTCGTCTTCGCTGGCCTCAAAGTTTACTGAGACTTTGCAGAGCACGCATATCTTTGCTGCATTACTGAGAATTCCAGTATTCTTGATCTCCAAAATAAATTTGTTTTTAAAGTAATATCGAGGGATATGATTCACAAGGACATTCAAAATGCCTTTGACACAGTCTTTTTCAAGAGATTATTAAAATAACTGAATAGTTCTGGGTTAAAGTTAAAGTTCCGTCATAAGTTGGAAACACGCTAAGAGACAGAAGATAGAGTGGGAATAAATTGTCAATTTTCAGAATGGCAAAAGGTTAACATTTCTGTCTGCCACTGACCTGTACATTAGAAGGCATTGTTTAATATATTTATTAATGATCTGGAAAAAGGCCTGAATTATACGGTATATGTCAAAATTTCAAGTTGACCCGAAAACTTATTTAGCCTTATCAAGATTTGAGGTGACTTTGTGGCCCTCCGGAGGAATGTGGAATGGCAAGTAGTGAATGCCATGGTGGTAGAAGAAAGACGGTATTGATTAATATGATACATTTTGAGGGAGTATTTTAACTGCTTACATTGATAATTTAACTGTTTGCACTGATTGTTAAAAATTAGTTTAATCACAGGTTGTGAGAAGGAACGCATTGTCTTCTTGTGAGCAGACACAAAAATCCTTTCTCACTGTACAGTACAATTGAAACAAGGAAACATAATCCTGGATATATGAAAATTGAGAAGTGTGCTGACAAAATATCATAATACCATTTTTAGTTTGAAGTATGATCTCATGAAATTATGCTGAATTTGGGATGTTTCATTTTAATATAAAAATACCAATTCAATTGCCTGAAGAAGGATCATTTCTTTTTTTCTGTGTCTCCACAGATACTTCCATTATGCACTCCCACTATTTCAGACCGTATATTGTGTCTGTGTGTAACACCTAGTAAAGCTGTACTTTGAAAGCCACAGGGGAATGTGGTTTCATCCCCATTCATATATATCTCTGTGAGTCTGCCATATGTAATAGTTTTTATCAGCAAGCTATTATTTCAAAACCAGGGTAATATTTTTACTATGTAAAATATGTTCTAATTGGAAATGATATTTAGATTGTTTCTAAATATATTAACAGAAATTGTTAATAATGCTGATAATTTCTTACTTGAGGAAGAAAAAGATTTCCCCATAATATCTGTGAAATTTCTTTGTTCCCTAAATCTTGAGCAGATAAAACAAACTTGCCATTTGAAAAAACTGATGGATCTTTGGTTCCTAAAGAACATGTCAGCAGGTTATTTGCCCAAATCAATTACATAAACTACACAAATCTGTATTTGTACAGATGAGTGATCTTTTTAATATATGCATATATATGGGAACATTTTTGTGAATTATCCATAGAGGTTTTTTTCATGTTTTGCTTATTTTCATAGTGCTTTCTTCTGCTTTAGACTTGATCTCTCAGTCCTTTCTGTTTTGTTTGTTTCCTGATTCTAGGCTTTGTTAGGAACAAAATATACCGTGGCATCTTCATTATTCGTATTTCTGGAGCACTGTAGCACTTGCCATCTCTCTGTTACTGCATAGAAAACTCTTACATTTGATGAGCTGAATCTGTTCTTCTTGGATCAGTTGCTTTGGTGTCTGCACAGTTCCTGCCAAAAATGTGTCCTGGTTCAGTTGCCTAAAATAAGATTTTCTTGGGATTCTTTTTCAGTGCATGAAAGCATGGGACTTCCAGTCATACTCCAAGTTTCCCATTCTGTCTCTCTAGGCTTGGAGTACATGCCTATGAAGAATATTTTTTGATTGATCTCTTTAAAGTGGAAATCATATCACAGACTCTCCAGATACTGATTCTCTCCTTCTGTTTTGTTTATTTTATTTTCTTTGTATCCTGGGACTGCAGTAGCCAGTGTTCATGCGTAAACTGGATTTTTAGTCCACAGAAGGTCTTCTGTTCCTGTCTAAAGGATATGTAAATCTCATCAGACTAATTGCAGATAGGCTAGGTCAGGACCCTGAAAGATGAATGCCAAGCTCTTTTGGATGGAGTCCATAGCAACCCTGTGATGGTCAGGTCAGGAGGGACATTAAGTATAGAGATTAAAACGTCACTCTCCAAATCCCCTGCCACTGTCCTGTTCTTTGAGAAAACCACAACAGTGCTTTGCGATTTCCGTGAATAACCTGTTGTTTTCATGACAATATAGCATTTTTTGTCAGACCTTGACATGAAGTCTTACTGAATTTCTTTAACCAGCTCCTTTCCTTGGACTGCCTCTGATTTTAGGACGTCATACTTTTTAAATCTGAAACGCTTCCTTCTTCAAATAAAATTTATTCAGTTACACAAATCTCTCAAGTTTACCAAACACCCAACTCGTATCATCAAGGACACTCTTTAGAATCATAGAATAACCAACGTTGGAAAAGACCTCCAAGATCATCTAGTCCAACCATCCACCTGCCACCAATATTTTCCCCTCTAAACCAGGTCCCTTAGTGCCATACCTAAAGAATATCTCCAGGGACAGTGACTCCACCACCTCCCTGGGCAGCCCATTCCAGTGCCTTAGTATTCTTTCAGAGAATTTTTTCCTAATAGCCAACCTGAATCTCCCCTGGCTCAACTTGAGGCCATTCCCTCTCATCATATTGCTAGTTACACGGGAAAAGAGGCCAATCCTGGGGGTTGGACTTAATGGTCTCTTGAGATCTCTTCCAACCCCTTTGATTGTGTGATTCTGGGTGATTCCGTGACCCCAACAGCTTCACCACAATCTTCTTTCAGATAGTCGTAGGAAGCAGTAGTGTCTGCCTTGAGCCTTCTCTTCTCCAGACTGAACAATCCCAGTTCCGTCAGGTGCTCCTCATAAGACTTGTGCTCCAGAGACTTTACCATCTTCGTTGCCCTTCTCTGTATGCGTTTCAGGGCCTCAGTGTCTTTCTTGTAATGAGGAGCCCAAAACTGAGCACAGTACTCCAGGTATGGCCTCACCAGAGCTGAGTACCAGGGGGATGATCAGTTCCTTATTTTAGAGGTGTCCTGTAGGTCTTTGGACCATTCTCCCTTCCATGCTCTAGAAGTTGCGACTATCCATACATTTCTTACTGGAACTTGTTAATAAATCTGTGGGTGAGAAACTCACAAACTACCAACAGAACAAAACATAGCAGAAGCTGCATGTAAAGCCACATGCAAGTACACAAAATCAGGGTTTCTGGAAATGGAATACAGAATGTTAAGTTCTTTACAGAGAGAGTGGTGAGGTGCTGGAACAGGCTGCTCAGACAGGTTGTGGATGCCCCATCCCTAGAGGTGTTCAGGACCAGTTTGGATGGGGCCCTGGGTAGCCTGGTCTAGTATTAAATGTGGAGGTTGGTGGCCCTGCATGTGGCAGGGGGGTTGGA
>JAOWBP010000001.1:21566406-21576102 GCA_028571105.1 Tragopan temminckii | reverse complement strand
TTTATTATTTATTTAGCTCTTCCAATTATTTTTGAGCTGTACAGAGAGACCCAAACTTTGTTGTTGTTGTTTGTTTGGTTTTTTTTGCTGTAACATATAGCATGCTTAACATTTGGCTGAGTGTAACAGTGAGGCTTCAGTGTCTCATTATTTAGCACTTCAGTGTGTTAAACAAAGACTGTGAAATACAACAGAAAGCAATGTGTAAATATATGTCAAAGAGAGTGTGGTGGAGCATGCGTAGAGGTTGTATGATATGAAAAGCGTGCTGTAAAATGTTTTAAGATACTAAAAAGCCAGGTGCTCAGAAATCCAGATCTGGTAATCCATTTCACCAAACAGATACTACATTACTTACTTTGTATGTGATACAAACTTTAGACTTCTAGGAATTTTCAGACAGTCATGTTTCCAAATGTCTGGTTAGTGCAAGAAAGAGCCATTTGTGCTCCATAGTAAAAAGTGTGAACTATCTCTGAGGGTTTTGTAGTGAAACTGAAGTAACAAAGGTACTTAGTGATGGTTCTTTTTAATTGTCTTTGCATCCAGTATATTGAAGGAAGAGAAATGTTAGGCATTTAGTAAGGAACTGAAGTGCATCCCTGCTGTATACCTTACTGCAAATGTAAAGTTTTATAGCCTAGAATCTTCTTCTTTTTGTTGTTCCATGCTCAGTGAAGTCCACGTGGTCAGTGTAAGATGGGAGTTAGGAAGATAGTTTTGTCAAAGGTCTGTGCACCCGGAGCTTCCTCTGAGTTCATTTCCAAAAACCGTGCGTCATGCCATCACCTGCAAAGTAATGGAGAGATTATAATCATTCATTTCTCTCTACCTTTCCATCTTAAATTGGGGTATATGCTTTGATTTCCTTCAGAATTGATTTGCCTTAAAAAGTACTTCAGGATGTCTTATATGAAGGAAAATTTAGTGAGAATATGGCTTTAGCCTCTTTAATGAGTTTGCCATTCAGAAACTCCCAGTGATGACTGGGTCATAACGGCTGAGAAGAAACAGACAGATAGATGTGTGCACGCACATCTAACTCCTAACTCCCTCAGCAGCTCTCTAAACATGAGTGTTCCAACAGAATGGCTCCTTCTCTAATTACCTGTATGGCCTAAATGCATTTTCCTTCCTTCTTTAGGTAAATTTTCCTTTAATTTCCTTATGTTTGTTACCATTGTTTAATATTTGTATAGCCTTCATTGGGTTTATAGAGAAAATAAAGATAGCCTTCATTAACAAGTTAGGTAATTGTCCTCAACTCTTGTTTTTAACCTCTGAGTTGACCATTCAGATCTCTTATTTTCTTCTCTTAAAAATTCCTTCTAGCCCTTGTGACATGTAACGTGATGTGAGTGCACATGACACTCCTCAGATGAAATAAGCTGGAGTTTCTTTACAAGTTTTGTAAACTGGTACTTTGGCCTCTGTAGGGTTTGCCACAGTGAAGAACTATTCCCCTGAAAGGCCGGAGTAACAACAACAAAAAAACCTAAAATATTTTAACAGCATCAATACAATTGGTGATACAGTAAATACCAGAGCTTTATTAACATCTACAGTCCTTTTAATTATTACTTCTCACTGCTAAAACAGTCTGGAATTTATTCCATTAATTTTATATTTTAAAAAAAGATTTTGACAAAAATGAAACATTTTGACGTCTTTCATCACATTTTTAATACCAATCTGTTGAAGATGGATAATGTCAATATGAGTTTCATCTCAAAACAAAACTTTTATTTTGAAATTTCCTCACTAATATTTTATAATTTTCTGTTCTAAAATTTTGATTGTTAAGGAAAAGAAAATCTGCATACGAAAAAATAACAATATTTTTAGCCTTTTGGAATTGCTTGTGGATCAAAGAAGTTCCTTTTTATGGTCTTAATTATTTCTAATTTTTTATAGCTTTGAATTAGACTATTTTTCGGCATTTGTGAGCAAGAGGGGAACAATTCTGCAGCACGTTAGCTGTGTTTCTATTTTTGGTTTCTGGAACTGTAGCTCTGAAATTGCTTTCTGGAAGGAAAATAATTTTTCAGTCATTCATTTCAATTTAAAGTCAAATCTCAATGTCTTCTAGATTTTAAGAGCTGTGGAAGCTCTGGTAAATCGTGAACAGCAATACTTAATTTTTTTCTTATGATGAGTATCATGAACACTGTATACAATGTAATACTGCCTCTAGTCAAAACAACAATGTGGGTGATAGTGTATTTAAAGAAGTACTTCCAGACTTTCTTCTTCCAGGCCTTCATTTGCTGTGGCAACTCTATGGCAACCAGTTGTTGTTACTGTTGCTCTTGGTAGCAAAGCCAAAGCCAATTTCAGCTCGCTACAGTTTTCAAAGGTGGATCTGATCTTTAGGTAGAAATAGATAATTTCTTAGGTTTCTGAGGTAGTTATAGTCAGGCATAAAAATAGAGGATGAAGCTTTATTTAATATTTAGCCAGAATTTAATAGCAGAGTAGCATTGAAAATTATTTGTCTTTACTATTACAGAGTGTTCATTTTGACAGTAAATTGCATCACTGCATAATCATGAGATTTTCATACTAGTAAGGACATGTCTACAAACAATAATTGTCTTTAATTGACGCAAAGGAAATCAGATGTCAAGTAAATTCTGGAAAGTAAGCAAAGCAGAGCCTTGGAATAGCTGGAGGTGTTGTGGAATCTCCCTTGCTTGAAGTTTGCAAAGCTGTTTTGGGCAAACATCTGTCACAAATGAAACAATTTATTCTGCTTTTGAAGATGGATTGAGTTTGCTCGCTTGCCAAGGTGTTCTCTGTCATTTTGTTCTGCAGTTAGCATAATAATGCTTTTGAGAAGGAGTATTTTTATTTTACCTTATTTCTTTTCATGAAATGAAATTCAAATTAGATAGCTAATCAGTGGTTACAGTAATTATTCCTTATATGCATTTTTAGTGTACATAGGTTTGTTTGGTTTGTTTTTATGAGTAAATCAAAACAAAGAAGCTACATCTTTTACTCTCAGAATAAAAATCTGAATTTTATTCGGACAATCTCTTGGTACTTTCTTTGGAAATTCCCAATTTCACATAAAAAACGAGAGGCATATAGAAGTTTGTACGAATTACATTATTCACATAGGTCTATGCACTTCCTAATCCAGTGATTATGGAGCCAGCAGTTATGCAAAGTGGAACAACTAAGAGAAAAGGCAGAATCTCTGTCAGTTAACCAACACTTCAGACCAGCTGGACTCTATAATGCAGGTCACCACTGTGGTTTTGGCTCTTGTGCTCAGTTATGATTGGAAGGGAACACAGAATTGTTTTTTTGTTTGTTTTTGTTTGTTTCTTTGTTTTTCCAATATCCTTTTTTTTATGGTGCGCAGTACTTTAAATTCAGTGTTTGTTCTGTATGGGACTCAGCTTGAAGTTTGCGGCTTCTGTTTCTGAATGAAAGGTCTTGGAGGCCCAAAACAGTGTTGTCTCTTAGTGAGCTTGTTAGAGCTACTCATTTCTCTGCAAATGTTGCATCATAAGAACTTCAAAAATTTGCATACTTTTTGCTAGCCATGGAGGTGCTGTATATGTTTTTCTATTAGTCTCCAATATGTAGTAAATCACAGTTCTCATCTTCTTGTGAAAGGAAAAATAATACTTTTATTTAATAAGTATGTAGCTGCATGCTTAACAAAAATACGTTATTGAAGTAATATGTAAAATATTTTAAGGTAAGTTAATGAGGATATGGTCAAATATTGCAATAATCAAACTATTATACGTATACAGAACTGGAGAAAATGTGTTCCTAGATGCTACACCATTATTGTGATTCATCTTTAGAATGAGTTAGCTAAAATGAAAGTACTCTGCCCGTTTTATTTAAAGATCCATGCTTAAAATGACTAATTTTATAGCATGTATTTTCTGTTTATGTGCCTATCAGTTTTAAACAGCCTTTTATATGCAAATGTGTGATGACAGTTCTATATTCTGTGTCATTTCTCCACTAGAGTTTTTCATGCAATTGGAATAATCCCTGAGCAGATATTTATAGAGTTTTTTCTGTTATTTTGACAAATCAGACATTGTTATTAAAATGATAAAAGAAAGTTAATTTTAATACTTTCTGCACTGGAAGTTCTAAACTCTTCAAAAAATACATGTTTCTGAACTCTACTTTTTTTTTTCTTTTTTTGGTGTGTGTATTAAGAAAATTTGTACTTGGAACTTGTTTCTAAAGAAGTGTATCACTAATTTTCCATCATTACTTCTCCTTCAGTCATTGTATGTGCTTCTATGAGGTTGTGTGTTCCAATGAGGTAATTTGTGAATATCACATGCTCTACCAGTACTAAATTTGGCTCCCGTTGGAGATAGATAGATTTCTTTGCCATACTTTTCAATATGATAGGACTCAGGCTTATTTTCTGTGGTTTTAGTAGTTTGCAGAAACAGATGCCTTGCTCCGGACACTGTGCTCACAAAGCGAGGAGATGGGAGGATTTCAGATCTTCAGATCTGAGTGGTGGCTGAAGAGAGCGCTCCATGGTTTTGAAAGATAGCTGTAAATTTGCCTTATCTCTTAAGTAATGCTTCCTAATTTGGTTACAAATGTGGGCATTAATTTAAGCTAAAAACAGAGATTGAGGAGACCGAATACAGTGTTTCCATAGTCTTGAACAAAAAAAGTCATTGACAGGTGACATAGAAAGACAGTGAAAGGACAGAGACACTCACCTGTGTCTAATGAAGGAGGTGACATTTCAGTAAATGGAAAATGTTTAAATATATTCTGTGAGTTGGCAGTCTCCCAAGATTGCTGATGGAAGTCTATTTGGGTAAAAGAGCAGGTATAGAAGAAAGCTCCTTTGCACTGTTTTGAGCAGTTTGGATCAGGGACCAGTCCCAGGTCTGATGGGAATGACCAAGCTAGCAGAAATGTCCTGCTGCTGGAACCATCGGCTTTTGCTTCTTTTAGACCTGTTCTTGGCATCTATTTCCTCCAGTTTATTTGCAAAGTCTCCTTAGATGTATCTTTTAGGATGTATCTGCACTAACAGGATTACTGATTTGGATCTTCTAAGCTTAGCAAGCAATTCCTGGTGCACAGAACAGGGAACTGAGAAGTTAGTTTTCTCATTTTACTGCCACTTTCACCTAGGAGCCCTGCGACCCCTTTCAAATGGACTACTAAACAGTCCAGATTCATCCTACCTAACCTAAAGGCATTCAACTTTGATATGCCTGATCGAATCAGAGTCTCACCTTTGTGTGTGGTAGAAAAGCGAAATAGAAATGGACAGTGCTGATTTGACTTGAATTGGATCAGTCCCCAGCCATATTGTCTTTTGCTGCCTGGAGGAAGTGCCCAGGGCAAGCAGACATGTCAGTCAGATGCTTAAAACTGTTCAACACAAACCTGGTGTAAGAGTCAACTTGTTCATGATAAAATACTATGGAATTATCAAAATGATTATTCCAATGAGGTTTTTGTTAGGCTCAGATACCTTACAGATGGTTCCTGATGTGGTGCTTTTGTATGTTCATCTGAAACATCAGCTGTGTGAGTTAGCACGAGGCAAAGAGAAAGAGATTTTGCTATGACAAACTCGTGGTTTAGTTGGTGTTTCCCATTGGATCTCATTTTGCTTTTTCAGTTCTTCTGATGTTCATAAGCAGTTTATTAACTGACACAACATTTCTTTATTAAAGTTAACCAAAAAAATTGAGTTACTGTTCTTTAATTCTGTACTGTTTACTTAAGAATTAGGCTAAAAATTACTGAAGTTAATAATACCCATGGTATCTCTTACCAAAGTGCCACATGATGCCATAAAATATCAGAGACAGAAAATTCATTATGTACACCAGGACAGAACTGACTGCAGTTCTCAAACACTGAATTTGTCATGCAGATAACATACTTGTATGCATGCATGATAGATAGCAAAATGGTATGAGACATGCAAATATGTGTATTTTGTATGCAAGCTCAGTTGTATTTTATACAGAACAGATTCCTCACATTCATATGATGCATCATGAGAACATGAAATACCTCAGTGGGCTTTAGTTGTCCAGAGCATTCAAATGAAGGGAAAATGAGGTGCATGTGCAGTTGTAAATGCCTATGCAAAGCATGTATTTTTGCAAGAAATGAATGAGAAAGTGAATAGGAAATGATCAAGTACATAATATGTGATATGTATACAGACATCAGATGCGGGGTTCTGGCAAATTTTGGGAATTTTCATCTGAATGAAGTAAAGCTAGGGTTGCTTCAGGATACAGTAGATCATATGAGACCTTACAAGGAGCCTTGTGGGGTGCCGTCCCCCTCAGCTGGAGTTAAGGTTGTAAAATGTCTGTTACATTTTTTGAGCAGAATGATAGCTCAGGATAAAATAGCTTTACAGCAGCCCCTTGTCAGTGTGTTACACTGCAGATGACACTGCCATGGCACTAATCATGTTTAGAGCATTTTTTCAGATTGGCATTTGGATTTGTGGTTGTTTCTGGTGAAGGCTGTTCTATTGTTGTGTTGGAACACATTGTGGCCTTGACATTATTAAAAGTATCAGCAGGATCTGGGCTGTTCTGTCTGCTGTTTAGCACATAAAAAATAAGAATTATCTTAGCTGTCTATTTGACAGTCCTTGCTCATGTTCACATGGGGATATGCTTTCCATGGCTTCATACTCTTCTCCAGATCTTTTGAGATAATTTTTGTAAAATGCATCCACACAACTGTTAAAACACCCAAACCCTACTCAAAATGTTTTGCATTGGGTCATTTCTTTTCCTTTTAAAAAATCCTGTGTATGATTTTTTACTGGAACAGCATCTTAGAAATGAAGTGTAAAGCCCATGTATTAATTCACTAAGGATGAATTCATCCATTTTCCTCCTGTCCAAGAAACCTTGCCTTTCCATCGTACACCCCGAAGACATATAAACAATGAAAGTGCTGACAAATTACTCTGTACTCCACAGCACTGTTTTTCAAATTTTAACGAAAAGCTATTTTGAAATTGCTGTAGAAAGTTAAAGATTTCCAAAATGACATGTGTAAGTTGTATGGCTAGACAAGTGCTTTGTTGTTCTGGTTATGGCTTCCCTTGACAGTGGTATTTGCTGTTTTCTTGCTTTGTTTTAATTGATGGCCAAACTGGGCAGGAACTGACAGTCTCAAAGGTCAGAAATGAGTTGGTTACTGCCAAGGAGGAAGAGGGAGGATGTGGAACTGAAATTACTGATGTCCCACTCAAGTTGGCATTGATACCCAAATCATCATGATCCAGGTCTATCTTTCTATGTGAAATTGTCCTTGAGTGGGTTCTTATGTCTGATATGCAGTAGTTACAAGGAGTAGAGTTCTGTAGCCCATGTACTGGCTGCAGTTTTTGCCTGGGGAGCACGATGTGAGCTGGAGATGAAAGTTGTCATCTGCCACTTGTTCACATACAGAGTTATTTTGCTTCTGGTGACAGTCATATGGTTGTTTGGTGATGAAAAAGTAAAGAATAAATTTAAAGGCTAGTAAAAATGTGTTTTTGAATATTCTGTTCAAATAATTATTTTTATTTTCTTAACATCTAATGATCCCATGGTAAGCTAGAGAAAGCAAGCTAATGGGCCAATCAGGCATATTAACTGTATGGCCAAACTACATGAGCATAAAGAGTAACTGGAGAAAGCCCTGTCTCCTCCACCCTGTCTTCACCTTCCTCAGAAAAACTGAGCATTCTACAAGTGAAATTTGCTCAGTGTCTTTTCTACATCTTGAAGGCCAGGGTAATTGAAGACTCTTGCTGCTCCTGTGTCCTGCACCATGCAGGGCTGCCAGAAACAACAGGCAAGCGCTTGTAAAAGGGCATTTTCACTCTTGAGCGTATTTATATCAATTTCTGCTGAGGTTGTTGAATTCAGTGGTCTCTTCCTGCATGCTTGCAATTATAAATGCTTAAATGGGGCTCTGGATTGGGTATTGTCCAGCTTGGAAAATCGTACCACATGGGTGCTGGTTATGTATATTCCAATAATCACAATCTTCATAATTACAAATTAGGTCCTGATTTATTGCCCCATTTTTGGCACCTAGTAGAAACTGTTGCTTTTGGTCACCTGAGGTCTGCTAGCTAGTTAGTGAAAAGAGGGGATCGCATTAAAAGTTGGGATTTAAAATATTCAAAATTGTGTTGGGCTGAATTGTTTTCTGAATTTGTCTCTTTTTGTCTTTACTATTTAATTACTATCTTCAGGTAGGTGGAGTTGTCTCTATTTTCTGTCTGCAGGAAGAATTGTGTGACATTCCTCTGCTTTAAGCTGGAAGAGAGCAAAAGACAAGTTGTTTTGTGGAGCTTTGAAAGAGATTTCTATTGGCTAGACTTTACTTTCCCTTAAAACACAAGCCCTTAGAGGAGATCAGTGCAATAATCTACTTCTCAGAGAGCCTTCAGCCTATTGCATGTTTTACAGGATAACAAAAATGCAAATACAGAAAATGTTTCTGTGCTGCTGTAATTGAGGTAACTTGAGGTAGGGTTTGCTTTGGGAATTTGGAGAAGAAATATTTAAATTGGCTTGGGTGAATTATATTAGAAATTTAGAATATCAAATTAAATCACTTTCAGATAGTATGTGCTTTAAAAGAAAAAAAAAAAAGACAAAACCACACATAAGAATAGAACCTTAAGTCAGCCAAAACCAGTATTTCTGAAAATTTCCAAGGCTGCCTTGTATGTTTCAATAATAGAAATTATCCCATAATATAGCACAGTATGCTGATTTTCTCAAACATCCGTATAAGATTTTTAAAAAGCTTTTTAACTGTGGTATATATTTACTGAGAATAGTCGACTTCCACTCTGATAATAATTTTACTGGTTCTGAATGGCTGAGCATGTGTAGTCCTCTGCTTCTTCGCTTCTGTGGGATTCAGCAGCGCGCCAGTGCTATGTTCTGTGTCAGAAAATAAATGAAGTACTCTCGTCACCTAATGTCACATGCCTAAATTTAGAAGTTCCTTGCATGATTCATGGGGAGGAAGCTCTCACACAAAACAATTCAAAATTCAGAGCAGAGCTCAATTTATTCCATGTGAGCTGCCGTCTAAAGAAGCTTTTCTCTTAACTGTATAAATAGTAGATAACTCCTCCTAAATTGAACTGTTAAAGCTACGTGCTGTGATGTACCTGGCTGCAGACAGTCAGTGTACATGCTAGCATCTTCCTTTAGCAGGGAAACAGTGCAGACAGATCCAGTTCTCCATTTGGCAGATAGTGCAGTACTTTCAGAACAATAGTTTAGTCTGTAAGCCACACAGTCCTTGAGCTTTCTGTAAGTCTTGTAGTTCATTATGATGGTAATTTTTTATGAGGACTATAGCTCATTAGAATCTTGACTGAAACTAGGAATTATTATTGGCCATCAAATAGTTTCAGCTGGCAGTAATTCCTGGATGTCATTGATCAGGGGCAAATTTGTACCAATGACCTAGAGCTTCATATCCCATTACTCACATCTTGAATCCTTAAAGCTTTAGATGTTTGCTCTTGAAACAGTTTAAAAATGGGGAATATGTTTGAGTTTCTGATTTATTTCTTGCTCCTGTCGTATTTAAAATTCATGTATCGATGAGGAGCCTGAGTATAAGTTGTTGTGTATGTGAGTTAGACATAACCTTTTATATGCCTGACTTTTTGCATGGGCT
>JAOWBP010000001.1:21531406-21561406 GCA_028571105.1 Tragopan temminckii | reverse complement strand
ATATGATATAGTGTTTCTGACTACAAGTTCTTTGAATTAGAATTTTTATTTTCAGGATGCTTGAGAAACATGTAAGATTACCTAACTGAAATTCAGACTGTATGAAATAGGGCACTACGTATCTTATATCCAAGGGGATCATTGTGTATTCTTATTCACTGTTTATTAAAACTTACAAATACCCCTTAGTTCATTCCTAGCTCATTTTAATATTATAAAACCAGAAGGATTCAAAAGGTTATTATTATTATGATAGACACTCTATCCATTACTGAAGTAGGAAGAAAAGGGATGAAGTAGTATCTTCTTTTAAAATAGTTGTTTCCTGTCAGAGTTCCCAATCCAGCACTGTTAATGTGTGTTTTCACACCTACATTTATTTTGGAAAGAAGAATCCTACAGACAGAAGTTTCTCCATTAAATGTTTAATTACACTTTCAATAAGCTATAGGAAGGCTTGTCTTACAGCAGTGTTCCATTCTCAGATCTGCCACTTAAAATATCATGTGATCTTGGATTAATTAGTTAAAGTTTGTTAATTGTTTTCTCTTTCTGTAGAACTGAATCTGAACGTAACTTCTCAATGTGATTTATTTACTCTCTCCAGAAGCACCAAAACTGAGCTTGAGTTTTGCATGTAATTCTCCATTGTTAAGTTACTTAAAAATAAAAGGAGTTTGGAGTAAAAATAGTTTGTCTCCCCTTGCGACATTTTATTTTAGTCAAAGGCAGATTGGAAGTATGTATGTGGATTTTCAACATGCAAACTAGCTGTGCTGCCTTCCATTTCTAGTATTGGAATGATTTTTATAGGTAACTATAAATTATAGAAATCAATTTTGTGTCATTGCTGTAATTGTTTAGTCCACAGGAACAGTAGAAGAACATCTACGTGACCTGCTTCTGTACAGGTAGAGCTGAATATGCCATGTGTGACAGAAGAGTGGTATTAAATGTACAAGCTCTGCCTCCACCATTTATTTATTAATCGATATAGGGAAAAACAGATTTACTAGTCTTCAGAAAAGTTCTCTCTTCATTTCTTCACTCTTCATTTCTTCAACCATAGTCATCCATCTAATTTCCAGTATCAACCTTTTCACTTTACATCCCAGGTTGTTTTAAATTAGTGTATTGACATGTATTACTGAATTTGGCTTTGCCTGATATTCTTTCTAGACGTGTTTAAAATATGTTGGCTTGTGCATTAGTTTTATTTGGCAGGACTTTTAATGTAATCAAAAAAAATGGTGGACAGCATGCATCAGGATCATGAGGAACTCTTTGTAACACAGACCCTCTGATCTGACTGTTCTTAAGAGGCTTTCTGAGATACAGCATTTTGTAGGGTTGCTGTATGCATCATCTTCGTGACAGAGTTGGGAGATGGAGTTCTTTGAGGACATCTAGTGACAAATGAGCTGCAGTCGCAAACCATGTATTTCACTTCATCTCTTCACTTTTTCCTGACATCTCTGTGAGAATTTGCTGGGGGTTTGTGGCCCTCTGAAAGGTCCCAGCACTGCACCTGATCTGATCTTTTCTCTGGGTCCCTCTGCTGCCCTCTGTCTGAACTGGCTTTGGATAAATTGGGAGATTCCCATGAAAAAGAATTGGAATTTGCCTCTTTGCTACATTTTTGAGTGATCAGAGCAGAAAAAATACGGACAGCAAAGCAAAGACAAATTCCTAATGTACATAACTTCCCAGAACATAGCACCCTTCTGATATTCTTCTGACCCGTGTTCCACTGTAACAGTTCCAGTAAGAAATAAAGTGCAGTCAGGTGTATCCCTGAAGGCTGTGAAATTGCCAATTTATAATACCTAGTTAAAATTAGAGAAATCTTTTTGCTTAATAAGTTTTGCTGATTTGAAATTCAGGCTGTTTTCAGAATGTGCCTTTTATCTGTTGGGAATAAGATACCTATCAGGTATGATATACTTACATTGATCCTCACATACAGTTCTGTAAGGCCAGTATCATCTATGTAAGTATATGTAAGTCTTTTACTAATGGTTATGACTGCCTGTTCTCATGCTTTTTTCCATCATCCCGAAAAACAAGTGAATTAGGTTCTCTCCTCCAGCTTATACTGTTGAGAGTGACTGCTAAAATATAGAGGAAAAAGCAGGAAAAGACAAGCTCTTCGAGTACACAGAGCAGGTGTGTCTCCAGGTATGAGAGCAAGTACACAACCAGGGAGGTTCAGAACAGGTGGTACAAAGCCCAGCACAAATGGGGCTGGCGGAGGAAAAGCTGTATTTCAAACTGAGGAACAGAGCATGGCCTGCATCTTACTGGCTTCAGTCATTAGCTCTGAACCTAAGCAAGTCAGGGCCACCACCAGAGATGTCGATTTGCACTCTGTGTAGATCAGAATTTTTACTTGTGTGTTTGAACGTACATATGCCAGGGAAGAAGATAAGATAAGGAGTGGATGCCAAAGGAAGAGGGGAAGTGGTGCAACTTTTTTACCATTTGCTGTATGGTAGAATAGTAGGTGTGTATGTGCTAGGAAAATTCTTTCAAGATTTAAAGATGAAAGCTAATGGTTGAACTGGGAAGGTGTTTGTCTTCTTCACTGCATCCTCATTCATGTCACACACGAGGGTTCAGTAGCATCACTGAGGTGAAAGTGTTGCAAGAAGGCAAGTTCAGATCTCTTAAACAGGAGAACCTTACTGCCCTCAGACACAGACTGCAGTCAGTGAGTTTTACTGCCTGCTTATGCATCCCAAAGTTGTAACAAGTTGTTTTTCGGGCCCTTAAGACTTGGTAGTCTGAAAATAAAATATCACTGAATAGAGATGTGGTGTTTTCAATACTACAAAACTGGTGGGGATCACCAAGATTAACCATCAACAAATTAGGTACCTACTCAGCGTAGGTCTGGACTCAATGAAGAGGGACAGAAACAGTCAGAGAGTGGTACATCCCAAGCTAAAATAGTCCAAACTGAATCAGATACACCTTCCTTGGAATTTCCTTTTTCTACTGACTACAGAAAAAGTTCAGTGATAGCAGAGATAAAATGTCCCACCTGATGGCTGAAAGTGAGAGATGAATCCTCCCCAAAGAGTACAGTTGTGATAGAAGTCTGGTTTGTCTCTTCCACTGTTTTAGAGTAAGGACTTCAGAACTTTTGCTCTTAAAATTCGTTCATTGTTTCCAAATGGTTATCTGACTTCTGAGTAGTGGAATTTTTACTTCCAGACTTTTCATTAGAGAGTGTTTTAAGAGATAAATTTATGTTGTGATGAATCATGTGAGAGGTGGTAATCTGTACAGTATTGGATGAAGTAATTTCTTTTAAATGTAAATTGTAGAAGACTTGTGTTTTTCTCTAAGTGCAAAGGCTTTTATGTAAAGCCTTTTGGGACAGATTCAAGTAATAAAAGTATTAGAAAAGTATTTATTCTTAAGAGTTGCTTGTGATTTATTTTATTAAAAATATATGTATTTTTCTGATTTACAGAAGACTGCAATGTCCTACAAAGTTATTGCAGAACAGTATTTCTATGCCAGCTTTTGATTATGTAGAGAAAAAAAGCACTGGTGAATGTTGCTAGACAAGGCAGTGGTTGCTTTTTAAGAGTGAAAAACTTGTCCTGCTGGCGGCTGTCTGCCTGCGTGTGGGTCTGGTTGATCAGTGGTTTCATACAGTGCACCTGCTGCAGTGGCTCGGCACATCCCTCAGGCTCTGTTAGTGGACTGTCCTCTCATCCACACACACACATTTGCTGTGCCTTTGCCGCTTACACCTAAGAGCCTGTGTGGGTGGGGGCTCACGCACGTGTGCACAATTAGATGAAAATAAACCTGTGTCCCACAGGATCTATGCAAAAATGCATTTGTGGAGGTTAGTGGACAAGCCAATAATCTAACGAGAAGGCTGCAAACCTTTCAATTTTCATCTGAGTGACTGAAAAAACATCTCCCTCTACAGAGATCGGTAGCTAAGGTGCAGTCCCTTGTTCTGCATTCGCAAAGTCCTCAGTATTTTTTTTCCTGTATAAATAAGTCTTAAAGGACCATCTAAGCAAGTTTTCTTATGCTAAAATTATGTACTACACAAACACTTTCCTAAGCTAGGCATCTTTATTCTGTAAAACATTTACTGCTTTAAGATACTTATTTTTCCATCTGTTTTAATCATATCTTTTGAAAATGTCTCAATAGATTTTTCCATTTGTAACATTATGACACTTGATAAGATGATTGATTATGAAGTGTTGAGAGCCCTGCCATGCAATCATTTATTTTTAAATGCACATTTGTACTAGCCAATGCTGAAATTTCTTGCAGGAATACATAAGAGATGTGAAACATAAAGCTTGAGTCTGATCGAATCTGATGCCTCTGGAAATAGAGTGCCACAGTACTGTGGTCTTAAAATAACAGATTCTGACTGAAACTGGAACTTCACAGTGATAAATATTATGTAAAAAATTATGGTCCGTCTTTGGTACAAAATAAAAAAGACGTACAGCTGTGGTGCAGACGAACAAAGACGTGTTTGATGATGATATCTTTCTTTCTCTGTGCAGGTGCCTGTGTCAGTGGCCATGATGACTCCCCAGGTGATCACCCCTCAGCAAATGCAGCAGATTCTCCAGCAGCAAGTGTTGTCTCCCCAGCAGCTCCAAGCACTTCTCCAGCAGCAGCAAGCCGTTATGCTGCAGCAGGTAATGTGGGTTACCTGCTTTGGACCGCTAGCACAGGGTGTTCTCACAACTGTTAGCCAGATTTGATAGATCTTATTTGGCAATATTCTATCGCTCATTACACCAAAAAGGATGAAAATGAGTGTGAAACTTTTCAGTCTTTAAATTTCTTGTTTTAATTGCACAAGTGTGAAATTGCAATTTTGAAACATTTAATATTGTATTGAAAACAGCAGCAGTAGCAGTGGCGGACACACTACAAATACCGAACAAATTGATATTTAAATTTTCAAGTGCCTAGGCACATTTTAATTGTAGACTTGCCAAAGGAAGTGCAAATAGAATTGTAGATAATTGTTGCTTTAAAATTCATAACACTGTAGTGCTCCCTTCAGTCACATAAGAGGTATGCGGTTATGAAATTTGAATGTAACAGCTTGTTTCATCATAGGAAAAAGTTGTTGTTCTTTTTTTAAGTTTGTTTTATACTTCCAAAAATTTGTCCCAGATAAATATGAAGGAAGAGGTTGCTGTTTCCTTAGCACAAAATCTGGTGGCTAAGTGAAGAATCCATGAAGTTGTTATTCTTACAGTAAATAGGTAGTGTCAGTGATCAGCACCCTGGTGTAAGAATGGATTTTTGGACACTCCGTTGTCATGCAGAAAATGATCTGTCTGATAGTCATACTTCAGTCATTGTGTGTTTAAACACTTTACTTTCTGGTACTGTGATCATTACAGGCAGTTCACTTTCAGTTTTTAATCTGGCATTCCACTAAACGGATTGACAGATTAATTACTTTTTTCTTTTTTTTTTTTTCCCCTTAAGAAGCGGACAGTTTAGTTTGGCCTTAGTGAGTTGTTGGTTTCTTGCGAGTAGATGAGTACAGCTTCTGATTCGTTATATAGGACATATGAGGAACTTAGGTGTAGTTACTTCAGGAGTTAATTTGGCTCTTGCATTCCCTAGCATACAGATTTTCTATACCCTTCTGTTTAGGATGTTTTGGAATCTGCATTGGAAAATTTCAGAACCGCCTTGGAAAAAAATGTATGTAGATCTGCCTCTTCAAATCACACTTTTGTTATGAGGTGATTCTTAATGGCTACGCCACCATATGCCAATCTAGAAGAGTTTAGGAGAATTTATAATACTTGAAACTTTTGCCTTTATTTATTAAAGTCAAAATGGTTTATTCAGCAACAACTACAAGAGTTTTACAAGAAACAGCAAGAGCAGTTACATCTTCAGCTTTTGCAGCAGCAGCAACAGCAGCAGCAACAGCAACAACAACAGCAGCAGCAGCAACAACAGCAGCAGCAGCAACAGCAACAGCAGCAGCAGCAGCAGCAACAACAGCAGCAGCAGCAGCACCCAGGAAAGCAAGCAAAAGAGGTAGGAGCCAAGAGCCTTGCTGATACATACTGGTATGAGCTGACGGAAGCTTGGAAAAGATGAGGCTACTTCAGGTCTTTTCCTGTAGCAAGAATCCAGCCATCAATGATCCGTTCTTGTATTTTTATGGGGTTTAATAGCAGTGCCAATGTATTTCTCCTGCTCCCCTGTCTGAGATGTAGGATTTGAGCAGTCCAGCGCTGCTGTTGTGTAATGTCCACTAACGAACCTGAGTGTGCAGAGCGCGAGCAGCGGGGGGACGCAGCGCTGATTATCCTGTAGGCAGCCCGTTTTGAGGAGGGAGCCACACTTCTCTCCATGGCACAGCTCAGAGAGCATGCAAATTTAGTCCGTGGCTGAAAAAAAAGCGATTGAGCACAGATTTCAAAGTCACAGGCCCCTGATTAATGAACTGCTACTGTAGGTTTGGAGTGGCGAGTAGAAAGTTACAGTTTGATGTGCTCATAAATCAACCTGACAAGCTGGTTTCTCAGGCCTAGCTTGCACTTGTCAGCAGACTGCATCAAATATAAACATAATACAAACAAAACATGTTGAAGTAGTTAAATTGATCAGCAGGTATCCTAGACGTTGTCTTCAAGCTGCCCATTATGCAAACGTTGAGGAAGCAGTCGTGACCTCCTGAGGCTTTGTTTCTGTTTGGATTTGTGAATAGAATTTCAGACAGCCATCAACTACGGAATAGAAATTGTTCCTGTATTTCTCCGGAGGCTCTGGGCAATCCACATGACTTGCTCCATTATGCAGTCTGTTTTCCAGTGAGCGCATCAGAAGTTTCTCTTTTCCCCAAACTAGAAAGGAAAGGTCTTCCACAGCAGCTTGTCTTTCTCTGAAGTGTGACTGCCTGCTTATACCCTCCTGAGTCTTTGCATACTCCAGTTTGTCTTGAAATGCCTCACAAAATTGGAACTTATACTTCTACTCATAATAGGGCACTTCTTTGCCTTGAATGCAGTGCTCGTTTTAATGTATTCCAACCAGAAGTGAGAGAGTGCTAACAGACCAGTGAAATGAAGGCTACATCCCAGTTTACTAATAGATCACTGGAGGCCGCGTTCATGGGCCACTGCGGACCAAAGTTAGTCAATTGGAAAAACAAGAGTGCCCTCAAATCACAGGAGGCCCTAAAGAGTTACACTTTTAGCATAGATGAATTTGTTATCATCTGCCATGAGCCGGGCGTTTTTGTTTTTTCAAACGGCTGTTATGTACTTTCTCTTGACCCTTTTCTTCAGTGTGTCTTTAAGCGTAACTTGACGTGTTCCCTAACACCTAATAGTTTGAATGTATATAACAAAATTTCAAATGATTGCACTGTCCAAGTATTCTGCAAACAGCGTTATTATTTAATAACCGAGCTTGAAGGGAAATAAGTTGATTTTACATTTTTGGCTTTCTAGCCTCCAATGCCCACTTTATTCTTTGATGCATATTTTTCCTTTTTTCTCAGCAGCAACAGCAGCAGTTGGCAGCCCAGCAGCTTGTCTTCCAGCAGCAGCTCCTCCAGATGCAACAACTTCAGCAGCAGCAACATCTGCTGAACCTTCAGCGTCAGGGACTCATTTCCATCCCACCTGGCCAGTCTGCTCTTCCTGTCCAGTCTCTGCCACAAGGTATACCAATAAAACAAGATTGGGGTAATTTCTAATTCACAACTTTTTTAACCATTCCCTTTGGAGGAATGCTTTCTGCATCCTTCCATCTCAACTTCAACAATTTCCCGTTATGACGCCTTAAAATATTTTATTATTAAAATATTATTATTCATGTTACATTTTTTTCTTGAGGCAGATAAATTTGACAGCATACTTTTATGGAAAAAGTAGCTTTTTAATGTTTTTTTTTCTTAGACATAAGATGCATATTTATTAGCCTTATGCTATGAAAACAATTTCTAATAGCAACACTATTCAAGCACCATTGCTTTTCTCTGAGGAATTACTGAAGTCTGATTTAGTGTGAATGTTACCATTTCATTTAATATAAGTGAAGAGATATAAAAAGAATGAAAAAGTGATATTAAAGTTATCCTAAACCTCACATTTTCATTTTCTAAGAAAATAAAGCGTTTGGTATTGAAAAGTACTTTGAGTCTTCAAATGATGACACTTGAATTTAGGTATATCACTTAGAACTCATTTTCTTTGCTATTCCTTCCTTTTAGATGTGTAAAATATAAAAACAGTTTTTGTAAGTTGTGAATGCAATAGTAATGAATTATGACTGACTAATAACAGTAAAGAACTTTACCAAAAAATATTTTGTCATGGTTGAAAGAAAATAGGACACGAGCTTTTGAAAAATGAATTAGCTTGGAAATAAAGACTACTTGCATTTTGAGACAAGGCAGAGACTTCACTTGCTAAGGACTCTGTGACCCACACAGCATGTGTTTCTATTTGTGTTACTGTACAGAGGTGAGCTAAATGTCTGTCATAAAAACTACATTATGTTCTGATCCTTGGTACTTTGGTCCTGCAGTAAGCATTGTTTAGACTGTGTTCGTGACAGATAACCTTACTTTTAATTGGCCTTTACGCAGGTATCTGGTTCCTCCTGTTACGAAATCGAAGCTTCGGTAATTAGATGAGCAAGGGCAGAGTACACAGTGTAAGACAATAGTGTAACCAAAAAAAAAAAAAAAAAAAAAAATCAAAAAGAAGCAGGAGAAGGCATGAGAAAGACATAACCACTTAAAGCTTCAGTCACTGGAAAGCAGAGAAAAATGTATAAGCTGTTTCCATATATTGTGTTCTGTGGAAAAACTGTAAGCATACCTAAATTTATAAAAATTATGGCAGCAGGAGAGAGTCACAAATTAGCTATCACACCACACATTATTTGTGAAGAGGCATGCTGATTCATGAACTTGGACATGTGAGAGTGATAGTACTGGTTTCCTTCTGTGCAAAGTCACATTGGGCCCAAGTGGAAAAAAAGTAATTGAAACACAGCCTTCCTCTGAACACTTTCACCTCCTACAGCCTCCTCTTTTGCCATCTGTTGCAAGAGGAATTCCTCAGGTTTTCTCTCACATTGAGCAATCCCCATAGATTTCACTCAGCACTCCTACCCAATTGCTTTTTGATATTCATTAATTTAATCAACAGTCATTCATCCACTTCTAGTAGAAAAACAGAAAAATACGTTTTTTTAATAGATAACATAAGTTACGGCCAAAATTGATACTAAACAAATTAAAAGAATATGAAACATTACAATTAAAATGTATTCAAATTGTTCTTTTTAAAGTAAGTCTCCTGTTTGCTTTTGCCTTGTTTTTGTTTCTGTTTTTAATAGTAATGAATTCCAGTGAAATATTTCATTCTTCCAATGTTGTTTTCTAGTATCTGCTGTGTATGTGGGATTCCTAAATATAGAAGTGAATTGGTAGGACCTTGATGTTTGATAAGCCTGATATGAATGTGCAAAGGGAGGAAACTTTGGACATTTCCCTAGGAAAACTTCTCAGTGTCTGCAGAAGGGCCACTGAGTGCCAGGGGAGCTAGAGTGATGAGAGTAAGAAGGAATATCTTTCTAGAAACATGCTGAAACAAATTGAGAACCAAATGCAGAGCTGTGCTGACTCACAGTTCTTTCAGTTTCTCTTATAGCTCATCCCTTTCATAGGAAGAAAAAGCACTCCAGGTAGTTCATAATGTAATGAAAACTAGTGCTTTTCAGATCTGTTGAAATTTTCTCCTAAACCTTAGATTTACACATAGAAAGTATCTATATACTGCTTACTAATTCTGTCATAGACTTCTCCGTTTGGAGTTTGTGCAAGAGTAAGATAATCAATCTTTTGTTTTGTTTCTCTCGTAAAAATGTGGCACATTTTATGACAGACATTTTCTGTGGAAACATTAAATTAAGCCATCAGAACTTATTTAAGGCAGTACACACTGGATGTGGTAAAATGATGTTTTTCTCCTTCCACTGTGTTACAGGATATATAATATGGTTATAGAGAATGATTTACAGATGTGTAACACAAACATTTTTATATGTATCCACTTAGATTGCAGTTACAAGGATGACTAAAACAATGAGAGAAGCACAGGGGGATTCCTGTTTTCTAAGTTAGTGGTAATAGAGTCTAGTAAAACACAAATTATTACTGACAAAGAAGGTTTTTCGCATTTGTTAGTATGAAAAGACATAACTTCCACGTACAGCTGTGTGGTTTGCTCCAAGCCTAGTTACTGCCTTTAAAGGACAGTGTTTTTTTTCTTGATGATTAGGTACAGCAAGTAAGATGTAGAATTTGTTTGACCATTTATTCTGAGGTAAGATCTTCACTACCCTATATCCAGTGGCTCACAATGAGTTACTTCTGTGTAATGCTATGCTAATGTTTAGCTAAATGCAAAGATATATGAATGACAACAATAAAAATTAAAAATAAAAACTTGAAGTTTGTCAGAGCAGGTAGGAGAATGAAAAACAGGTGCATGGTTGAGTTTTACAAGTGGTCATTTTACTGTTTATTCAAACATGAAAGTAGGGTAGATAGTAGTTAAAAGAATTAGAAAACTAATCTCAAAATTCAAGAGTTGCTGCTGTTAGAATACTGTAGAGTGAATTAGTATTGGTTCTTTTCACTATAGTTCTTATTTTTTATCCCATCCTGGATATCATGTTTCATCCTTTCTCTTTTAATTTAGTGTGGAGAGGGTATTTTGAGAATTATCACAATCTTTGAAACTTTAAAACTTACCTTGCTTTTACATCCAGACTAAAATACCTGTCAGCCATTTTACAGGTCTCTTGTAAAATGGAAGTTGGCCTCTTCTAGATGCCAAAACTACAAAATGGTTGTAATTTACAATTAATTATATATTCCCTTCTTAATTTGATACTTTTAAAGTGCCGGCCCTTGATCCTTTTATCCTAAAGGGCAGCTGACTTTCAAGGTGTTCTGAAGAAGTGATAAAATTAACCAGCCTGAGCCTAAAGAGAAATTCGTCTCTGATTTTAAAAATCATCCGTAGCTTTACACTACAGAGAGATGGGTTTCCAGACACTCTGAAGAGAAAGAGGAGAAGGAGACCATGCTACATGGGAAGGGGCATTACAGCAATCACCTCCCACTGGGTGAATTCACCCATGTTCCCAGACTACCTTTTACTGAGCTCCTGCAGGGCCCAAAGTTTGGTGATATGCATATATGAAAATTTTCTTACCATAAGACACAACAATATGTTTTCCCTTTGATTATTCAAACGGAGGATTTTATTCTTTGTTTTAATTTAAGTATAAACTTAGTTTAATTTTTCTGTGGCAGGAAGAAGGGGAGAGTTTGTAGTGAATAATGTCCTATGTATATCATGAATAGGTTACTTTTCCTTTTAGTTTGTTATTATATTTGCAAGTAACTGTTATTTACCACGCTAAAATGGGTTATTTGCAGTGTTGCTGGGACATACCTCATGCACACAGCGGTAATTACTTACCTTCATTAAACAATTACTAGTATTACTATCACTCCAGTTACCTATCTCTCTAATGCAGTAAGTTAGAGCCTACCTTCTTTTCTTTCTTCCGTAAAGCCTAGCTTTTTGGCTGTACAAATATGATTTAAACTCCAGTTTTAAGACTTACATTCTAGTCAACTTTTTCACTTTGTCATTAACAGAGTTTATCAATGGGTGTTGGTATCTAAGACAGAGAAGAAGAGCACTAAATAGTAGTCTAAAAATGAGCTCCTTCTGTAATTTAAATAAAAATGAATATCTTCCAACCAATTTGTTTCCACACTACCTCCAGAAATTATTATTTCTGTAAATTACTTGCAGTCTCTTCTTTAATAGCTTTGCATACTTCATGGCGAGACAGCTATTGAGCAGTATTAAGGAACTTACTGTCATTTTTCGTATTTCTCATTGAATCCATTCTAGCAGTGTGAATTCTTCTACCTTCAAAATGAAATGTTATCTAAGAAACAGATTTTCCCAACAGTGAAGAAAGATCTTTACATCTTTATAATGCATCTTACTTACCAAGCAAAACTATTCTTGGTTAAAAGTTTGAATGAATTTTAAATTTTAAATACTTTGCTGAAGACCAGTGAACTTCAGCGAATTCAGAAAGTCAGGACAAAAATTCAGTTCAGACAGCTTCAGCATTTTGAATGCTTTGCATTCAAGCATTTGAAGGTGCTGTGACATTGTCCTATCTATGAGGGATGCTCCGAAAGTAATGCCTCTTTTTTTTTTTTTTTTTATGTTGGCCAACAATATCAGACATGGATGTTGGTAATACAGCAGTAGAGGCCAAAACTTGCCACCAATATTCAGTTCCATTTTGTTGCTGTGTGACAGATGGTAGCAGAGGGGAGGTTTGACAAATGGTGTCTGATATGGAAGTGCCTGTGAAGCAAATTTGCACCATTAAAATCCTCCCTGAGGAAAAATTGCACCCGCTGGCATTCATCAGTATTTCTGAATGTTTGATGAGATCAACCAGTGGATGTGAGCACAGTGAGGTGGTGGGTGGTGCTTTTCAGCAGTGGTGACGGAGACAGTGGGTCACCTCCACTGGTGTAGATTTTGACGAGCACAGCTTGCAAGCTCTTGTTAACTGCTGGCAAAAATGCATAGCTAATAGTGATGACTGTTGAAAAATTATGTTTTGTAGCTGGGAATTTTCTTTATCAAGTAGTGTTATCGTGTTGTTTGTATCTGTTGTAGTTTCAATGAAAATAAATAGGAGGCATTACTTTCGGAGCAACCTACGTACTTTCACTTGCTAAGAAAAGATGCAAAAGATCAACTGTGTCAGGCTCAGAAACCCAGTGTGAAGTCAGATCTTTCACAACATTTTTCTGGTCTTCTACATTTAATTTAGCATTCTTCAAAAGGGAGGTGTTACTTTTATAAAGACTGGCTGTGACAGAATATGTATATAGTTATGATGAACTCTTCATCTTTCAGCATCCTAATTTCCTGCATTAGATGCATAATACTCATGTAATATAGAGAAGGTAAGAGAACACTCAGAGCTCTTCTCTTTTGTTTTGTGAGTCTTTGGGCAGAAATATTTTGTAATGGAAGTTTCCATGACTTCATGCAAAGATCTCAGTTCAGTGCAGACAACCCAAACACAGATGTGTAAATTCATTCTACAAACCATTGCAATCTGTGGTTGTGGATGAGTCGTGGAAACCACAAGTTTTCAGACTACAAGTAGAGTACAGAGCAAATTTGATCTGTATCTGCAATGATCTTGTGGCCAGATTCCAGAACAGTACCGTGCATCAGGCAGAGAAGTTTGAGAAGCTCTTCAAATATTTTATGGCTACCCATGACCCCAGGAGGTTGAGTCTGCTGTCTCCTAGCCAAGCCTCCGACTTGTTTTCCACACTAGGGATGGACAAAAAATAGTGGAGGAATTCAATAGTCTACGCTGCATGTAATTTAATCTATGTATGGGGAATTCTAAATGGCCCAGTTTTGTTACCTTTCTGCTTGTTTGTTGCCACTGAATGGCTCCAAAGAGATGAACCAGTTACCAGTATGTAGTTCTGTACCATAGTGGTTTAGTTCTGCACTTTGTTTATTGTCTCTTAAGACACATTTTTACATCAAAACTTTTTTTAAAATCCTGCACAGGACTAATGAATGTACAGGTGTCATTAATTAAAAAGCCTTCTGCTCAAATGTTAAATGTGTTAAGATCTCATAGATTTCATTTTTGTCTGATGATTTATTGTCTGCTTCTCCCACTCCCTACTCGAAAGGCTAAAGTGAATATTAATGTTTCTATCCTTAATGTAATAAACTTTTCTATTTTGAATAAGAGAAATTCCGAAAGTTGAGATAACTGGATAAATTGAGTTATGTTTTCCTGTCAAGAAATGTATTATGTAGACAACAAAAATCTCATCTGCACATGTATTCAGTTGTTTGAGCCTTTTTTGTTTTTCAAGAAGTAGTTGCAAGTTCTTTGTAGCTTTTGTGCTTGGATCCTTGTGTAGTGTTTGTTTCTAGAAGGAGCATGATATTATTCAAATTGCTGATTTCTGATTGACTGTTTATAACCCAAGAGAAGACAGCTAGATTACCTGGATTCTAGCTGAAGAAAAATGAATTTATGTTTTACTACACGTTGATTGTGCTGGAAAAACTACATCAGCTTTATTGTTGGCATTAATCCATTAATAACACTGAGCTCATAATATGAAACTCTTATTTTGTTGTATTAGTGGAGCTCTCTTTCATTTTATAGCTGGCTTAAGTCCTGCTGAGATTCAGCAGTTGTGGAAAGAAGTGACTGGAGTTCACAGTATGGAAGACAATGGCATTAAACATGGAGGGCTAGACCTCACTACTAACAATTCCTCCTCTACTACCTCCTCCACCACTTCCAAAGCATCACCACCAATAACTCATCATTCCATAGTGAATGGACAGTCTTCAGTTCTAAATGCAAGGCGAGACAGGTAATTCTGATATGAGATTTCGATTGTACTTATCATTTGATGTAACACTGATGTTTAGCATCCTAAGTCACATTATTTCAACTCTCAAAATAATATTTAATATAAGTTCTTAAGGTATCATGGAGACCAGACTTTTCAAAACTGTTTATCAATGGACTGCCACTTTCAGTCATGATGTCTAATTTTGCAGGTGCAAGTGCAATTATTGTTAAGTCTTACTACACATGGACTTATAATACAATCAGAAATCTCAGAATAGTGTGTTTGTGAGCACTTTTGTAGCTGCATAGCTTCATTCATAACTGAGTCAACACATTTGGCAGCCAGGCCTCTACTGTTGAATCACGCTGCTGTTTTCATAGAAATTTTTGTCCACATAAATTAAATTGTAAATCATTGCATTTTCAAAAAAAAAAAAAATCCATTTTATTTTAATTAATTAGCATTTTATATTTTAATATTGAATTAGGAGACAATAATTAATCACAGGTCCTATTCTGACTGTGACTATAGTTTTTAGTTGACATTTTGTTTCATTTAAAAAAATGGTTCTTCTCTGATAGACCTTCAGAGTAGTACTTTTAGTTAGAGTTACTTTTGCCACTGTCTCAGAGAAGCTGTTTCTTTCCTTCACGACGTGTAGTTGCTGCCCATGTCCATGCAGCAGTCCCTTGAATTCCTTTGATAACTACATTTAGGTGAAACTCTTGCAGGGGTTCTAAAAATGGCATGAAGAATAGCAGATTGTATATTAAGTAGTTAATGGCAAAAAAAAAAAATAATAATAATAATAAATTTATTTATTTTATTTACATTTCAGCAGAAAATCTAAATATTTTGTAGTAACATTCATATGAATTCTGTCCATCTTCAGTATTTCTTTTCAGAATTGATCACTTCTGAATATTTTTTATTTATAGGTAAATGTTACACCAAGGTCATATGGCAGAATTAGCATATGGTGTTACACAGTCATCTTATTTTTTCATTCTTTATTAACAGTCATCTTTGGCTCTATTTCTTCTCTAATTGGAACATCATCTAGCCTTGGCAGTTGAACTATTCAATAAAACGATTAAATTTTTCTGACTGCTCTGAGCTAAATTGACCTGTTTTGACCTGTTTGTCACTGATCGTAACCTGACAGGCGCTAGCAGCCTCCAATGATTATGGCTTTTGAGATGAATCTGATGCCTTATTCTTTTGCTGCAGCTCGTCACATGAGGAGACTGGGGCCTCCCATACTCTCTATGGTCATGGAGTTTGCAAATGGCCTGGCTGTGAAAGCGTTTGTGAAGATTTTGGACAATTTTTAAAGTAGGTTGATTTTTATTCATGGGTAGAGGGTTGCTTAAGGCAAGGGAAGGAGAAAGATGGCAAGCAAAGTTTTACTGTAAATCGTAACAGGGTTTTCTTATTTGTGTGTATTCCAAGCAACTGGATGATTGAGAATGTCTGCAGAGGGTCAAATTGTTATCCTCTTTCATGTTGAACACTTTTGCCATCCTTTCAATAGCTCACTGTTTAATCCTCTTATTATCCTTTACTGAAATGGAGCCTCAGAAAATTTGAAGTGATGCTTTAGGTGATATACTGGATAACAGAGGTATGAGAAGCCACATTTTAAATTCTGACATAGTGGGAATTAATGTGTTTAGTATATTAAAAAAAAACACAAAGGACTAAGTGTGTCCATTTGACTCTCTTTTTATAATTTGTTTTTGCTTTTACTCTTGTATGTGTACAGGGTGCTCACAAAAAACAACTGCTGTGAACAAGTGGGTTTTCACCTTCCAGAATTGCAGTGATGTCAAAAGTTTTTGCTTTCAGTATTTGGGTTTGCTGTCAATTGTCTAAATCAGATCATTGAGAAAATGAGTTACAAAGCTTTTCATCAAACTATGATGGGTTTCGGCATTTTTTTCCTTTTCTATTTTTTTCTCCAAAAGTAGTTGTTAGTACTGTTGAATCATTTAAATTTTCAACAACTGCACTGATTTTCTACCTGAGTACATTATGGTCTGGTTTTGTCAGAAGAGCTGTACTCGTTTTGGCATGCAATAGATCTTAATGGAAAGCTACAGATAGGCTTATATAGATGAGTAACTTCAGGGGCTGAGACTCTTATGTTGTCATGGTGCAGCTAACAGGGTGAATGAACTGTTTCATGCTTCATCAACAATTAAGTTAATTAGCTCATTTGAAATTGCACTGCTTTGTTGCCAGGATGTTGGCAGAAACATCAAAAAGATGTGTTTACAAATGGTAGACTACAGGGTATGTAACAGAAGCACCTTAACAGCAGACCACAAGCACTCAACTTTTGTAATAGAATTAGATAAATACTTTTCATAAAGTATTTTAAACAAATACTTTTCACAAGGTACTTTAAATGTTTTCTTATGCTATCTTTCAATTTTAAATGAAATGACTTAGTTGCAAATCTTAGCTAGTATATTTCTCTCATTTGATATTTTTTTGTTTGTAAGTGCATTAAATGGAATGTCAAAATAATGGCTAATTATAAGAGAAAACTGTATAGGATTTAAAAGAACCTGATGTTAAAAAGAATCCTTATATTAAAAGGAAAAGCAAATCTCCCAAATGCAATGAATCAGTCTAAGTATTATTAATACTAAGAATTTAAATTAGTTTAATTCAAGCGTGCTCCTTTTCAAGAAAAAGCTAAATTTTATAAATATGTCTATAGTCACTAGGCTGCAGCAATGCTAATTCTATGGCCAGACTTTACAAATCCATTATGTCAGGTCTCTTGTTATAATCCACGATCACTAAAACCATTTTGATTAATGTGGTGTAGTGCTAGGTTTACAGATGCTCTTGCTTTCCTGAACCAAATAACCCTAGAAAATGTGAAAGCGACATATAACATCTTGATAATTCTGGTATAGAGTCAATCAGGGTTTACAGCAGTGTCATGGCTTTTGTCCTATACGCCAGCAACAAAAAATATTTGAGAATATTCCATTATTTCTTTTTTTCATTCAATTCTGTCTTCTGTGCCCTTAAAACAAATAAGAAGTCATGATGTTGAATGGACGAGGTTGTTTATGAAATGGAAGTGTTTCTTCATTTTACACTAGTGTCAAGATGGAAATCAATAGATAGAACCTTGCATTAGATTCCTTAGTCCCTTTTCATGTCCACACTAATGCCAAATCCCCATTACAATTAAAAAACATTTTCTTTCAATTAAATATCAACTTTTAGTCCAAAGATTGACCATTTTTCCAAACCATTAACTTTATAGGGGATGACAGGACTAATGGCTGTAGTTTTCAAGGCTTTGCTCTTAGACTAATCTCTCTTACGATGTTTTAGGTTTTCTGACTTGAAACAATATGATACTTGTGTTAAAAAAGTTAATGCAAGTATATTGTACCAAAATGAAATATTAATAAGGTACACTACTCCAGTCTAGTAGTGTGTATTTCTAGAGTATGCTTATGACAGCTTTGACGAGTACCTGGTTTATTAAGTGAACTCTTAAAGTCCCATGCTGAGAAAATGGTTTACCTAGCAGCTTGCTTCAAAAACATAAAAAACTGTGCAGAGCATCTGAGGAGGAAGATCAGACAGAAGACACTAGCTTTGCTTCACATATATAATGATAGAAAAGATTCTGTGTGAAGTGATTATTAACTTACAATATATGACTTAAAGCCATTAAAGCTATTTTCACTTTCACTTTTGTTTGTCCAATATGAACTTGTTTATA
The DNA here is from genome assembly GCA_028571105.1 of Tragopan temminckii. NCBI lineage: Eukaryota > Metazoa > Chordata > Aves > Galliformes > Phasianidae > Tragopan > Tragopan temminckii. The sequence continues at coordinate 21,543,140 of JAOWBP010000001.1, read as the reverse complement.
TTTATAAGACAATCAGAGGACACTAAAGTTATCCAGAATTATTTTGAGATATTCAGAATAGTTTAAGCTGTTATATGTTTGCTGTGGAATAGATTTGTGTTTCAAAATATAAGCATTGGTTTCAAGAAAGTGCAGCTCATCTTTATATTTCTGTACATACAGGAATACTTAATCCTGTGTCTTTTCTTGGAAGTACTTCAACTTTAAAGGCAAAAATACGGTTTGTATTTTATGGAGCAGTTTTCTCTCTTGACAAAAAGAGTGTTAGATTACAGTTGTTCGTGCATGCAAGATTAGTTTTGTCTTTTTTTTTTTTTTTTTTTAAACAACAGCTTTTGGCTTAAGAAAAACATAAAAATGAAAAGACACTTAAGAAAAAGTAATGACATGACTAAAAGGAAGCTGACAAGAGTTTAACAAAATGCTAGATAATGAAGCAATTAGAAGGGTGCCAAAAATACTTCCAAAAATTTATAATTGTGCTGCAAAACAGATGTTGACAGAAGCTGGTCTCCAAGTGAGGAACCCAGTAGATCACTAAAAGCATTTAATAGCAGTTCTTTGCACTGCTTTTATAAATGTTGGAGTGCAATAATACATGACAAAACTCGAGTGTATTTTGTCTGCAAAATTAATTATCATTCCATTGGTCCTAAGGCAATTTGAGTAGGAAGGATTCGACTTGTAGAGCTTAAATCAAAAGATTTACAATAGAGCAGTCCAGCCAGCAGAGAAGTGTTCTTTAGCCTTCATGCAGCCAATGCCTGCAAACATAGCACAATCCACAGCATGAAGATGGGTAATGTTTTCATCCATAGAGACGGGGAAGAAAAATCATGCTAGAGAAGGTAGGTCAGCTTTCCAACAGATGGTGTTTGCTGTTAAGGCAAGAGAGTACATTTAAAAGTCTACAAAGAGCAGTGACCAAGCATCACAAGTAGGATGACTAAACAAAATTGTAAAAAGAAGAAACGTACTTAATGAATTACAGGTAATGCCATATTAAACTCGCTGTGTTTTTTCATCTTTTATCTGCCACATGATACACAGTATCACGTTCTCTCTTTCTTAATGTGTTGTTCATTTATTTTTTGTCTTCGACTACATAGCGTGGCTGTAAAATTATGACCTCAAGATCTTCTTTGAACTTGTCAGAATGTTGTTTCGTTTGGTGACAGTGCCACCATCTCTCCAAACTAAGGCATCTGACATAATCAGCCAAATGAATAGTGACAGCTAACATTTTGTATTTAAACTCCTGTCAATGTTTAAACATAAAAAGCTTGATGCAAAATAAATCAAACACCACTGATAACGCAAGTGAAACATTTTGTTAAAACAATCCCTGACACACTCGGATTTAAAGCTGATCTCTTTAGCTTTTGAAATGTTGTAACTAAAAATGAATTTGAAATTCTTGTAGTTAAAATTGAATCGATAATTTGTAATATATGCACTGCAAGTTAACAAGCGAATTTATATCTGTAAAAGCTACTTGAAAGGGGAAATACACATCAGACAAATTGAAAGGATCTCTTACTGCGCTTTTTGTCATTCTGCAATGTTTACTTAGCTGTTTTTGGAGAGGTGACTGCATGTTTACACTCTGCTGTGTGTGTAAGTCACATAGCCAGCGCGCAGATCCAAGCAGTTTTTAAGAACGTCAGTCGACCACATCATTTATTCCATTTTGAAAACAAAAATCAATATACCTATAAAGTGACCCATAAATTAGAACTGGCTCACACAATGTTTGTTCAGTGCTGCCTTTCTGAAGGCACCCTTTGCATTTTTTCTTCACCTCTCTGTTTGAACTGCAGTCACAGTAAGAGGCTCATTAGGGGACATTAGGGACTGGAGCTAACCAGAATTCCAGAGCTTGCTTTGCTCTTATTAATGCATAGTAGAGTAGAATGCATTTAAATATTTCATAGGCATTCAGTAATTTGTGTGTAATCGCCTTGTTAGCAGACCAGTAGAAGTAGAACAGGTCTGTGAAATGGTGTTAGTGATTGCATGGGTAATTTACAGACCTTTGCCATCAGAAAGAGCATTATTGGTGACTCGAATGGAGCTGTGAAATAGAACTAGCAATAAGTAAAAAAAAAACTTAATAAAGGTTTTGTAACAAGCATCTTCAGGGATAACAACCCACTTGGTCCTTTTGAAGCAGCTACAGTTTATGACATATGCAATATATCAAATGCATAAGATAGTATTATGGAGCATTCATATGAAAAGGGTATTTGCAACATTAGTTCCAACTTCCTGCGAGGGACATGATTAAATGATTAATGAAATGTCCTTTTGCATATGCATTTCGAAACAGCAATTAGGCACTGACTGAGAAAATCCACCAATCCTCTCATTTTTCAGTATTATCTCATTCTTGATTTATAAATCATAGAGAATTTTTAACAGCAATATGTAGTACCTGAGACAGTTATAAAAGCATAAAAGAGAATAATTTGAGTATAAAATAGTCATAAGTACATAAATTCATAATTTAATGTTAATACCGAGCCTATTTATTTAGTCACGTTGCGTTGTATTTTTATCTGACACTATTTCTATACTTTGATTGGCATAATTAAGTAGGGGGAATGAATAGGCACTACTATTTTACATATCACTGGTAAACAATAGCGAGGAAAGGGAGATGTGGCAGAGGTATGTATGTGTTTTTCAAGTTCTCAGTAATCCACTGGAGGCTGTTCTATAAATGATCATTGAAGGGCTGCAAGCTAGCCTATAATTACAGGAAAGAAAGTGGCAGCTCTGGCATTTCATAACTATGTGTCCTCGAAAAGTGCTTTGTGAGTTTGTCACCAATGATAATTTAGATAGAGGCTCATTACTGAACATCACAACACTTTAAAAACCTTTCGCCTTCATACAGGAGAATAAAGGACTATTTTAATGGCAAGGTTCTTTTGTGTTCCACTGAAAAATTCAATCAAGACAAAACCTCATTGACTATTATTGTAGTCTGCAGTCTCTGGTCTAATAAAAGCAGCATAGATAAATTGAATGGGTTTCTAAGACTTGAGCGTATCAATGCAAACACTCCGCGCTTTTTTCGCTCTTTAAATATACAGTGATGGAGTATCACTAAAATGTAAACAAGTGTAAAAACCTTTCTTACCTAAGTGAGCTAATGCAAGACAATCAGAAGTGCCAAACTACTTGTCATGTGAATTCCCTTACTGTCTTGCACTTTCTTAGTATTTATCAGTGCATTGACACACGTACACACAAACATAGGAAACGGATGTGTGTTGTACCTCCTGTAGTTACTGACGGGACCGCATGCTTAATTTTACTCTCGCATTTTAAGATGTAAAGGTAATAATATAGGTATAAATTCTTCACGATAAAAATTGTTACCCTGTTACTTACTTCTGTGAATGCACTGTTTTTATTTCTCAGAGGTAAATGTGTGACATTTCTTAAAACATGAATTTAAATAGAGTAATTAGAAAGAGTAAAGGGCATAATTGGCTGTGACACTTCGAAGCTCTAAAGATTTTTTTCCAACATTTTTGAAGAATTTTGGGTTGAATTTTATAACAAAAAACAATCAAATTTCAGAAAAATATTCTCTCCTTTTAAAAAGGTGTGACTGAATTTTAGTGCTTATTAAAGGCAGGCTTCTAATAGCTCTGACTGGAACTGAGCGAGGCACAGATGGGTTCTGTGTGTGTTGCTCCATGTAACTCTGCCAGTGCACCTCATCCTGACCTATAGAGCTTTGCTATTTTAGTCCTGGGCTGCTATGCAGAGAGACTGACAAGAGTGCTGAGTTGTATAGAGGTTAATTGATACAGGTAAATGTCCACTAGAATCTTTGTTGAAACGATCTCTCTTCCCTCTCTAATGGCGTATTATCTTTTGCTTCACGGAGTCTGAATCTGTTTGCAAAAAAAAAAAACAACACAGTAGTAAAAACTTTGGGTTTTATTCCAGGGCATTCCTAGGGTATATAAATCCCTATCTCCTTTAAAACATGCTGCGCTGTTTCTTGTCAATAATACATTAATTCCAGTCTGCTTTACAATGCTTTGTGTAGTTCATAATTTGCCTTGTTACTTCCTAATACACTGCAAATATAATCAGGAGAAAATCCTGTTTCTTTCAACAACCGAATAGGCAGCAAAATAATGGAAGACGCTGTGTATGTGTTGCACAGTCTGCTTCACATTTTCAAACCAATAACTCATCCCTTCAGGAACACTTTCCAGTCCTCCAAAATGTTTCCTCCCCTTAAAAAAATAACCAGTGCTTTTCTCAATTGTAAATCAAGTTAACACGAGATTAGTAAAGGATGCGGACAAGATAGAAGATTGGGAATATGTTGATGAAGTATGAAAGCTGACCAGCACAACTTTCACATAATTTAAAAGGCATGGCAAGAAACAACAACAAAAAAAAAAAAAACCACAACACTTGGGAATGGTTCCCAGCCTTCTGGAGGAAAGAATGTGTGTCTATTTTGGCAGATTGTAGTATATGAGACCCTAAAACTACAGCAACTTTATATAGAGAAAAGTTATTTTAGAGGTTTTTAAAAATGCATTAGATCTTGGTTTTCTTTCCCTACATTGCCTGTACATGCATGAGAAATAAGCTTACTTCACAGGAAAAAAAAACAAAACAAAACAAAACAAAAACTCAGGGAAAAATAATACTGAGAACAATTTTTACACTCTTAATGTTTCCATAAAATAACTTTTCTCCAGAATGCACAGCAGAAGCAGCCACGTGATGTGAAAGTATGACATAAGGGTGCATATGTCTTCCCACTTTCTGAAGATGACTGTTAACTCTCAAGGAACGGACTACAGACTGCTGAGCTACCATGTAATCAGAGTGAAATTACCCTGCACCAGACTTTCTTCTCCCGCACTGCATCTTGCTGTTATATTTAAAGTTCCTGAGGGCAAGGACTGTGTCTGTGTCTATTTTGTAAGGTGTTATGCAAACATATGGTGTTGCAATAACTAATAAATAATCATGAGAAGACAGTAACCTCAGACTCAGGCCAGGAGCTCCTACACCATTACTTACTGTCACATGTTCTGTGCACACGCATGTGGAAACACAGTGATGTGCACTGCTGGTAGTGCTAAAATCTGTCTCCAGTTCTCTTTCCGACAACTGTGTATCCAATTAACTGAAAACACTGTACAGTTGTATTAATACGCCACACACTGTCACGTGTAACTGAGGGAGTAAAATTATTTTGAATCGGAAATTCAGAATACAAGTGAAAGGTACATTCCAAGCAGTTACCTGCTGTTTGCACTGACTGTGCAGTTTTGCACGAGTTAATGAGGTGAGTTTCACTGAAAATAAAGAAACTGTAGGTTTTATGTCACACACAGTGGAGATGCGTTGTCTTTGGTGATGCTTTAACATAAACTGCCAAGCAAGCATACTGGTAAACAACTTTATAATAAAAGAATGAGCAAAAGTTTTCCTAATTACTTGCATCTTTCCCATCTGTTCCTCTTGCGTGGACAACAGAACCTGACTGTTTCATTTCACTCCCCCACAGACCCCATCCTTGTGCCCTAAACTCTGATGTCATTATTTAAATTGAAGATACAAATCACAGAAAAAGTAAGATATCTGGCCACCCTATTTTTTTACTTTTTCTGAGAAACACATTCTTCAGCTAGATCAACAATTAAATAATTACATACTTCTGTGAATAATTCTGCTAAAAGAGGAAAAAGGAGAAATTTGAGGGTGGCTCTGAAAGTAATGCCTCCTATGTTATTATGTTGGCCCACGACATCAGAGGCAGATGGTGGTGGTATGGCAGTAGAGGTTGAACCTTCCTTCCAATATCCCCTTGCACGTTGTTGCCATCTGACAGATGGCAGCAGAGGGGCAGTCTGACACAATGGTGCCTGACATGGAAGTGCATATAGAGCAAAGATGTGTCATTGAATTCCTCAATTCCTTAAGGCAGCAGTGACAGTGGGTCACCTGTACTGGTGCAGATTATTACAAGTGTGGAATGCAGGCTCTTGTTCATTGCTGGCAAAAATGCAAAGCTAATGGTGCTGTGTTCAAAAATAGAGTTTGTTGCCAAGAATTTGTTCTATCGAGCAGTGTTGTGCTGTTTGTAGCTGTTGTAGTTTCCATGGAAATAAATAGGAGGCATTACTTTTGGAGCAACTTACATGTATTTCGTTGTGCAAATAGTATATGGTTCCTGTAGCTGCAAGATCATTGGTGAACGCACAGAACTTACCTCTTCTTGCAAACTGAAGAAGCCAATAAATCCACATTCAAAGGTAAAACTCCTTTGCTCCCATTTCTTCTTCGGCCTGATCCTTAAGTTTTCTCACAGGAGAGCAGCAAACCCACTGTTAAAGCTCCATGAGGGGTTTCTTTGATTCTGGAAGAAAGAGAACAAACAGAAATCACTGTCCTTCAGAAAATAAAAACCCAGGACAGAATGGGCTCTGTAAAGAAGTATATAACCCATGGAATCCTATGACACACAGCCATTCAGGTGTGGATTGTACTTTATATACAGATACCCACCCCCCGTGGTTCTCCTTCCCTGCTGCAGTGTGGGTTTTTTTGCTAAGCTGGCATGATTGCGTAGCCTGAATCTCCCCCAGGAGGCTTGCTGTGTGTGTAAGGTGTGTAGTTGTTCCTTCACATGCCTTTACATTGCACACTGTTCCTCAGGTCGTGGATAATTGCCATGATCTTCAGAGGCTCCTTCCGGAACCTGCAGTGAAAGTCAGTGATGCACCCCTATTGTCTCTGTCATTCCTGGCTCTGTTCTGGGGAGGGGAGAGGACGTTCTGGTGTTGCTTATGCTTTAACGATTGAAGAAGATCAGATGGAGAAATCTAAACAATTCTACATTAATTCATGGTAGTTCAAGCAGCCTAAAAGCAATTATATCTTTTGAAGAATCATTTATAGGGTGGCTGTTCATCTGCACCAGGAACAGCTCAGTGACAACCAAATGCTGACAACCAGTTATGTCGGCTTTTAGATGGCTTCTGTGATCTGGGAGATAGGAACTGGGCATCTGGCAGTCATCACGGAGAAAGTTTGTGCAACTAAATGAAATAATCAGTTTTGTACTTTGTATTGTTGTATCTAAGGCATGTTCTAACTAGATCTTTTTGCATAACTCCCATTGAAACTAATGGAAGCCATATGCACAGGAGAGAAAAATGGGCTCATAAAGAAATTTTCCTGATCTTAACACTGTCTTATTAGTGTTCTCTTTCTTCCCTAGGCACCTTAACAATGAACATGCGTTGGATGACAGAAGCACTGCTCAGTGTCGGGTGCAAATGCAAGTGGTTCAGCAGTTAGAAATACAGGTTTGTTACACGAGTGTATTTATTACTTATTCACTATTAATCTAGACTGACTTGAAAACATTTGCCTTAATAATTGTGGCTTAAAGCTGTATGTTTCTTGCATTAAATTTGTTGATATTCATGAATGAGCATTTGTTTTTTTTTACTTTAAGATTTTTTCACCTTATAAATTATGCAATAATTATCTAACATCAGCATTGTCTACAGTATTTTGCTTGAACTAAGACCCTAATGCCATTCATCACAAACGAAAAATACTGTCCCTGCAGCAGGGACTGGATCCAAGTTCTTTTCTCTCCTTGAAATGCTGCTCAGAACCCCTCCTGCCCTTCAGTCCCAGTGCGTATCTGTGCTGTGCTGCCAGACAGAGGAGCAGCAGAGCTCCCTGCCGAATGGAGGGCATTTTTCTGGAAGCAGATGGTAGTGTCAGACCCACTCAAGGAGTTCTCTGGGGAGGTTTGTCCCCAAGAAGCCCCATGGTTGGAACTGTGGCACTCAGGTGACCTGATCAAACTTCAACAGTTAGAGCCCGCAGTGTATATGTGATGTTTCACCTACTTTTCTGAAGAAGCACCAAGTACCTTTGTGGGGTCTCCCAGTAACTGAAACAACACTTACATGGTGCTGAGGCTTGGCACCCCAGAATGACTGTGCAGGATGCTCATATGATGTGGTTCTGTGCAGGAGGGCACTCCTCAGAACTCCAGCCCCTCTTGGAAGAGTGCAGGGGAGCCTAAGGAATGCAGGGAAGAGCTGAGATCATTTTTCCAGTTTGTGGAAATACCTGGGAAAAAAAAGACAAGCGCCTTTTGGCTTTCTTGCCTTATAGTGTATGTTGCCTCACTGTTTTTGTGCATGCAAGAATACTTGTTCTCCTTTCAGCCAAGGCCAACTATTACATTCTCTCGTATTTTAATACTGGAAACCCAATGCAATGAGGGGAAAGTGAAACAATGTCATTTATTGTCATTTGCCTTGAAGTGGAAGTTTTATAAACCAAGGCAAAACCGTAGTTTCTTTTATAAGATTTACAGGACAGTGTTAACTTAGTTTTCTGTTATGAATTTACGTTGTGGAAAATAGCCTATCTCTAAAACAGCACGCTCATAGTATAACGCTGAAGGAGAAACCTTTTTCTCACCCTCTGCTTCAAGTACTCTTTTAATTAAAGTTGCACTGACCAAGTTTTAGCCTATACACCCAGAATATCTGCAGTTATACAGATAGCTTCCCATGGTTTTGAATTACTTACAGGCTGGTTTGCTTCGTCCAATCTCAGTCTACAGGTGTACCTCTTGAGGTGAATTTATGCAATAAAGTATTATAGAAGTCTGGAAAGAGTCAGTGTTAAACACCAAGTGATTCAAGTTTCAATTTAATGCTGTAATCGGTTCGCATATATCCAAAGCCAGCATCACAAGAATACAACTTCTAGCATTTCCTCTTCATTTGAAAAAAAACGATTCATGTTGTACAATACATTTTCCTCTTTTAGGTTCCGATACAACTAGTAACATATTATAAACACTTCTTCCTGTTTCTTTTGTATTCTTTTTATTTAATAATTGAAGTCTGAAAGTACAAACATTCGTGTAGCATAGGAAGAGAAAACAGTATCAGTTAGGAAAAGGTGCAGGTTTAAGTAATGTGATGTCTTCTAAAGGCAGCGTAAGGGCTCCTGAAGGACTGTTTACCATTTAGAAAGGGTATGCTGTAACGTAACAGCACAACTGAAGATTTAGCTTGCAGTGTGACCAATTATGCCAGTTTTTGCTTTGTCTGACTGATAGAGAAGTAGGGTCCATCAGTTGTAATGAGACTCAGCGCAGTGTAGATGCCGACTCGGTGGCAGAGTTCAGCGTTTCACACTGCCTGGTCTCTGTCACTCTATTGAATTAGATTGATGATGGCAGATTGCAGGGGGCACTAACTGGACCTCAGTGGGAAAGGATGAAGTGTGGAGACAATCCTGGCAGGCTCTGTGCTTTGAGGACCCTTCACCCCTTCACAGCTGCTGGCACTAGTCCATAGCTAACAGTGTCCACAGGACTTTAAAGAGACACTATGGGCCTTCTAATTTATGGTCTTACTAACTTGTTACTGTCGAGGCAACTGTGACCTCAATTCTCTTATTGACAAAAAGATGAAGTGTTATTTGTTTTCTCTGACCTTTTAGCATATGAAAGGCTGTAAAAGTTGTGGGTTTTTTTTTTTCTTTTCTTTTTTTCAAGTCCCAAAGTTGCATTTCCTCCCAGATAAGTTTCTACTGACATAGACTTTTATATGCAGGAATCATTACACTGAGACAAGCTCAATGATAAGATGTATCACTGCAATAAAATAGCTGTATCAGTCATTTCTAAAATGTTTCTGATCTCACTCTTTCTTAACAGCTTTCTAAAGAACGCGAACGTCTTCAAGCAATGATGACCCACTTGCACATGCGACCCTCGGAGCCCAAGCCATCTCCAAAACCTGTAAGTGCATATTGCTTTATAAACAGTAAATAGGTCTACGAATGTAGCAGACTAAGAAAATGAACAATTTAGTGACAGTTGGAAAACAATGAGTGTGATGAAAAATACGGCAATAAAATGAAAGTAAAATGCAATAGCTTGTCAAATTGTATGTTTCTTTAAAAGTAATGCTATCTTTTACAAAATCTGTCCAATCTACACCATAGGTGACACTAAACAAAGTACACCTATAAGTATCCAAATCATTGCCTAGAGACTGAAACCAGAGAGAGTATCTTTTTTTGTGATAGATTCACAGATATTAGAAGGAAACCCACTTTGATAGATTTGAAGTTCACTGAAATCTGTGGCAATAAAAAGTAAATATAAAAAGAAAAGAACCCAAGTCCTTACAAAATTTCTTAAATTACTTACTAGAGACCCCAATAAACAATTTGTTATTCTTAAACAAACAAAGGAACATCCTCTCATATCCAGCAAACATAATGATTTTTAAGCACACTTACTGCTTAATTTCTGCCAAGAGTGTACTGTTAAGCATCTCCTGTGGTGATGTAGGGACACTGGGAAGTCACGACTGATCACGGCAATTCCACGGCACTGTTCCAGGCCTAGCCATGTGGCTGGAGCTGCAGCCAGAGCCAATCTTTGTTATACCCAATGTGGATTTGGAAGTGCCGTCTGATGCAGGTCCAGTTCTGTACTGCTGGGGCTGCTGGGGCGTCAAGCGTCACAGGACTGGCATGCAGAGATACACTGGGCTTATAATGCAAGCTGTGTGATATGTTAACTGTTCATTAATGTTAGCCGTGACAGCAACCTCTGTACGTTCAAGTTCTCGCAAATATGAAAAGGATACGCTAGCACTTGAAGATGAAATGCTGGGTATCGATGAAAATCTGCGTCCATCAAAGTCAGGAAATGTAGGCAGAAGAAACACAATCTGTTTTAAAGAGCACGCTTGGATATCACGCCCAGTTAGTGTTTACGTAAAAGGAGAGCATACTCTGTCTCTTGTGTTTCCAGCTCCACGTACTTCAAAGAAAATCTTTGTCTGAGGACCCACTTTATAATCCGATGATGAATGAAGAAAGTGTTAGCGTTTTCTTAACCCCTACCTTTGTGAGAGAAAATTTAGATGCGTCATTTTTGTTTTCATTAGTCTAGCTAAATTCTAATTTTTATTGTAGATTATCTAGAAGGAAAAGGTGTTTAGAAACTTTAATTTTATTATGTGTGGCTTGTATCTGAATAAAGCAATCTGAGGGTTTTTTTCCATTTCCGTGCATTGTGAAATTCTCCTGTCACACAGACTTCTCAAGCAATTCGCGTTGGGTTCAAAATGCTGCTGAACTGTGTGGGAAAAGGTTTTCAGAACACATTTCTACTGTTTAATTATTTTAACCCCAGATGATCAGTAGTCTATCAAAATTTTGAGAATATTGTTTCTTTACAGTTTTAAGCGACTGTCTCATTTCAATAAGATTATTTTTCTCATTCCTTCCTATAGTATAATGTAGATAATCACAAGACAGAATAATTGTCTCATAAATCCATCAGGAATCTGCAGCTTGTTCTTTTCCAATTAATTATTCAATCAGTAAATTTTTTAAAACTCCAGCAGCATGGTTACATCTACACTAATAAAGAATTTTCAGCCTATAATCCAAAACAGAACCTGAATGAATAATGTAATTGAAGTATTACATTACATAAACCACACATGAAAGAATTGCTAATTGCGTTTGATGGTGGGCAATTAATACAGAATCTTAGATGAGCGATTTAAAATGAAACCACAGTTTAAAGTTCCCTTTGGAACTAGAGATATCTGAAGTGGTGAGCTACACTGCTGGCCTCAAATTGGTTTGAAAGAAGAGTGGTCAATATTACTCC
>JAOWBP010000001.1:21507483-21524983 GCA_028571105.1 Tragopan temminckii | reverse complement strand
TGACAGACAAAGCGAGCACTTATGTGGAGAATATGTAGCAAGCTAATAGCTATGCTGGTGCATTCTCTTCAGTGAGCTAACATTTCTTTCGTGGGGTTTTTTGTTTTGTTTTGCTTTTTATAAATGCTGTTTTCTGTACAGTCTTGCCTGCCTGACTTTCCCATATAGTTTGCTGCAGAGGAAAGCGATAATGGTTTTGTTTTTTCAGTGTATTTCACCATATGTTTGTCATTTTAATTCCATCCACCATAAGTTCTTCTACTATATATTAAAAATAGTCCGTGTACATATGTTTCCCATGTGTTGGAGTTTCATACACGCTTGTTTTCACTGTAAACCTTTGACAGAAGTAGGGAGTCGTTCAAGGTCATTTTGCAATATAGGTATCATACACTACAGTACTGACCTCAGAAATATCTTCTTGATGAGGGTAGTATTCATGAGAAGCCTTCACAGGAGGACCTTTGGCATGCTTACTGCCCTACTTTCAAATTAATCCCATGTCACTATGACTGATTCTGTGGATGCTTTTTATTCCTTTAGAGTATATAATTAGTTTTGATAAAACCACTCAGAATACCAAAGGTGCAGACAGGAAAGTGGGAGGTTTTTCTTTGCAGGAAGGTATTCTCTTTCTGTAATGGATCTGTTTGTAAACAGCCACTCAGCTAACCTCTGGGTTCCTCTGAGACCTCCGTTTTATTGAAAACATAATTTTATGGTGATACGGTCTTTCCAATCCATTTCAAATACAGTGTGTTTGATCTTATGGGATGCTAACTGATCCACTGTATCGCTCATTTACTGTTATTTATATGTTGTTGTGCCCTCCCCCTTCTTTGGAAGTGAGGAGAAACATCTTTTTGTTCAGCACCTTAGAGGAGCTGTATGTAATGCATTCAGATGCATATCAGTGTTAGTTCAGAAAACCAAAACCAAATGACACGGCAAGCTGAAGCAGGTGTTCTACAAAGTTTAAAGCTATCTCTGTCAAATTCTTTCAGCAAGTTCAGAACCTTTACAAGTCACCGTGGCCCTGCTCTTGGAGCATATTTTCACATGGGTCTAATTACTGCAAAGCGCTTGCTTTTCTGATACAAGTAAATCGCTGTGCTCTGCCAGGTTGAGCCCCTTCACCCACAACTTCATTTCATTTTTCCTTCTAAAATTCATGTTTTCTGAGCTGAAAAACCAATCCACTAACCCAGCGAGCCAGCCAGGATGTGTGCTTGTGTTTTAAACTTTGAAAAATTGTTTATTTTCAGAAGCCCAACATTAGTGAAAAACATACCCACCAGCTTAGGCTATGGAGCAGCTCTTAATGCAAGCTTGCAGGTAAAAAAAACAACAACAACAAAAAAAAACCACCCAAATTATTCTTTCTTTGTATACGTTAATATGCACTATCTTATTTCTTTTATTTCTTAATATATTATGATATAGAGTAACTTACATTTATGTTTATGTCAATGTTATGGTCAACGTAAATAGTTGGGTTTATCTTCCAAGTTAGTTGTGTTACCTAGCACTGCAAGAAGTACTCGTTCTTATTCATGCTACTTTTGATGTGGAGAAGCAAGAAGGACACCCTGTGGCAAAATCTGGAACACTCAGTTTTGCTGCAAATGTTAGATTGATAGAAGCTTTTGCAAATGCATGTGGATATGCATTAATATTTATCCAAGCTGTCATAAATGATTTCACATCCTAGTGTTGGGGAACATGGTGCTCATGGCAAAAACTTTAAAGTTTAATTATAATATATAATTTTTATGCAGAAGAGGCAAATGTCAGGACTTTTTTATTTTGAGTTAAGTTCTGGTCATTTTTTAAAGTATAACAGCTGCCTGCATTATAAAGGAACCATACATTGTGTGGAAGGGCATAGGGGTTAAGCGTAATTCAAAGTCAGAAAATGATGTAAAACTAGAAAAGTGCTATGAATATCAGAGCATAGTTAATAATGGAAAATAATGAAACCTATGTAAGAGAAATAGTAAACCAGAAATGGAGATTCTGTTACAATCTGAATATGAAAATAGCTGGAAAATGCACAAAATTCTTCTGACCTCCTCTACAGCTACCAAAAATGAGCTGCTTTGTGTATGTACATTTGTAAATGAATGAACATTTAAAGGCGGTTTCTACGTGTGAGAACTGAGAATTTTATTTTTATTCTTCATTTTGCTAGGCTGCACTGGCAGAGAGTAGTTTACCATTGCTTAGTAACCCAGGACTGATAAATAACGCATCCAGTGGCTTACTTCAGGCAGTCCATGAAGATCTCAATGGTTCGCTGGATCACATTGACAGTAATGGAAACAGCAGCCCGGGCTGCTCTCCTCAGCCTCACATGTAAGTGCGGTTAGTGTTCTTCCAAGAAAAGAATGCCTTAGTCTAAGACTAATATTCAAAAGTGCTTTGAAATGAGGGTAAGTGAAACATCTGGAACTGAATGTTTGAAACTAAACATTTATATCAAAGCATTTAAGTTGATACTTCTTTATTTGCTCTGTAGTAGGATTGGTTTTAAGCTTTTCTATTTGTTTTTCAAACCTCTTCAACTTGCTTGCAAGCGTTGTAGGTGATGGAAAGCTGGTCTCTGTTGTCGTTTTCACAGCTTGGTTTATAAGGTACAGTCAGAACGTGCATGTTGGCATTAGTTGTAATTTTTAACTATGAGTCTCTAAACCATTTATGAACTGTAGTGGAGATACTGCCCATTTACATAAACCGTAAAATGCAAAGTTTAACTGTTGCCCACAGTTTACATAGAAGCCAGTAAAGTGTAACTTTTTGCCTGTCTTATAAATCAGTGTAATTACATATTCAAGTTTAATTACTGGTGCGTCTGTATTGGCAAGGTTTATATGTTATATTTTATGCAAGACTACGATTCCTATTAATATTTAGCAGCTAACTATATCATTAATTACTCTAAAATCTTTCCCCTACCATCTTTTTAATGGAGCTGAGAGAGTGGAAGTATTAAAAATTGATGTATTGTGGATTTCAGAAATGTGTCTGAAGCTTTAGAAATGCCTGGCCTTAATCAGTGGTGTCAAACGTGGCAGTTTCTTGTTTACTAAACAGTAAAACATGTATCTTGGAGGTATTGTTTCCCAGGTTATTTATATAATAATTAGCAGTATGATATCTAAGTAGACTTAGATGTAGGATGTAGGATGATTTTTAATGTGTGCATACAGTTATGGTCTGTTCTTAAAGTAGCTGATCTGATTTGCCTTTTTTCATTCTGTTTTCTCTCTCCCATTTTTAATGTTGATTTTAATTTCTGGAGTGGGATATTTAGAAGTAACAGTAATTGAGACCAAACTCTCCTTTTACTCACTCTCTGATGCGTGGAGAATCCATTTTGATCTGACCTTTTTTAAGGGAAGCGTTTTGCTGTGCTTTTCTTCTTTTGTTTGGCATGTTAATATATCTGTGATCATATAGAAATGTTTATTGTCAAGCATTTAATTGTTCTATTGTGCATTTATTCTACTCGCTTTTGAAAATAATACACTGTGAACATTAATGTATTTTATCAGGTTCCAAACCATTACTTTTTCAAAATGGAAAAATTTGTCTTTTGGAAGTGTCTTTAGATGTATTAAATAATACAAAAGAAGTAATAAAACTTGAAGTAGAAAGAACATGAATATATGCTCTTGAGAGTAACACTACTCTAAAACAAGTAAAGTGAGCAATCAGACAAAAGTTTTTATATCCCATGCTTTATGCTATCAACCATGCAGTGGGTAGCTTGAGGCCTTTTACTTTTAGCAGTTCTCCTGAGTATGCTAATGCTCTCTTCCTGTATAAAATGCCAAGACAATAAAACTTTAAAGAGCAAACAAGAGTTAGATCATGTGTGTTAAAAACAGCTATTTTACAGAGAAGAATGACACTTGCTATTAAAGTTGTTTTGTAAGTGTTTGGCAGAGATGTTTACATATCATGTGTACTGTCTGGCATTCCGCTGGATAAACTGAGACATCTATGCATATGATTATGTAGATATGGCTGCATTTATAGCTGTGTTTATAGCTAAAATATTGCATATTGTAGCAATTCTTGCCTATAAAAAAAGCAAATAACCTGAGTTACACCCCAACTCAAGCTTTAGCTTTCCTCTCTCATTTCTATATGTCATTTGTCAAAACTGGCAATTTCAGGACTTGCTGTAATGACTCTTTTGAAAATTATGTCTATATGTTGCTTAGTTCTTGATGGATTGAAAGAGGAGAATGCAAATGTACCAAGATATCACTGAAGAAGGAAGCTATGCTCCTTAGAATTGTACTGACTACAGTGATTCCACATAAATATGTGGCAGTGGAACTTGCTTATCTTGGTACATTTATGTTATTATTTTTGTAGGATGTATTTTTTTTAATAATAAAAACTGCACGTGCATGTTCAATAGGCAGTATTTGCATGCTTCGAACGTGAGAACACTATCAGAGAAATTCATTTCTGTTGCTGTAATCCCATAGCTACTTGCTGTTAAAAAGGGGGGAAATTCTTCCAATCTTTGAATTTGTACCTGGTCCTTTACATCTGGTTTTCAAAAACAGCTTAGTGAGAGTAGTTGCAGCAATCAACTTTCCATCTGTGGGTGGATATTTTAATGTAGGTGAGTGAATCTGCTTTCTGAGAAAATAGAAGATAGATAGTTCCTGATCATTGGCAGAGAAAGACAGTAGGAATATAAACTCAGCTAAATGTTTAACATCTAAAAGATTGAGGATAGTGAATCCCAGTCAGTATATTTAGGGCAGTGATACTTGAAAAGCTTTCCAGTTTTTGCCTTGCGTAATTATATATAATATGTTCCATTTTTTATATTCCTTGAACACTTAAAAATACTGAGGTAGATCTAAGTTTTAGGTGATCATTGTAACTATGGCTTGGTAGTTAGGACATCTTGTGCGTTAGTAATTGCATACAGCATCTGGAATTTTATGCTGCATGACTCGCAGTTTGCATTTCCAGTCTGATGAAAGTTTATAATTCCATGGTACAGTTTGCAGCATATCACTGGTAGAATCTCAAATTCTAGATTTAATTTCTGTGTTGCATTAAAAATACAAGTTTTGTCTTTGATTAATCTTCAAATCTAATTCCTGACAGCTCAGTGTTAGGTGGACATCAAGTATTCCCTTCTTCAGTGAGGAAGTATGTTACTTATTGTGAATGTAGACTGTTCAAAATTCCGGTTTTCTCTAATACCGGTTGTCAGCAATCAATTTTGAACAATTTTTATTTGAATAAATACTTAATGCCATTTTTTGCTTCATTTTTGAAGCAGTCACCATGGGCCAGGGTGACAGCGTACTAACATCTAGAGTATCTCCAGTCCACATATTCATATTTTGGCAAGTGCATACAGGTGCAATTTCTTTTCACTTCACTTCACAAAAAAAAAAAAAAAAGGAAACTGCAGAGCTGTTAAGGAAAAAAAAGAAGTTAGTCATTAGAAAACTTGGAAAATTTTACACTGAGAAAATGCAGTCTCAAGGTAGAGAACAATGATGTTACTGTCATAGAATTATATCGCTCTGTTAAAACTCACTGCATCTCATTCTGTAAGGAGTGGGAGGAGTTAACAAAGGAGTTAAGGAAGTAAAATATCCTACTGATGAGGTTTTGTGATAGACGCCTGTTTCCATGCTATATAAGGGTGTAGACTCATGACAGTGCAACTGACCTCTTATTCTCAATTGAATTATAAAAATAATATCTTATTTTAACAGCAAATTCCAGAATTGTAGAGATAGTTGATTTTATTTTCTTAATGTACTTAAAAAGTACAGTAAAAAACAAAGATAAGTCTTAGAAGAGTCACTTCTTAAAATGGAAGTTCATATAACCTCACCCTGCATGAGACTCTATGTTCATTTACTGAAATCTGTAGGACTGGAATTGTTTTGAAGCCAAATGTCCCATGGTCTTTAAAGCTGTTTTTAGAAAACATTGTGTCAGGTTGTGAGAAAGGAGAATTATTGTTCAAATGAACAAGAGTAAGAGTCAATCTGAGATGAATTAGAAAATGAACTTATCCAGTGTTGTGTTGGAAGACATCCAAAGGAGGACCACAAAAATGATCCAAGGGATGGAACACTTCTCCAACAAGTGCAAGCTGACTGGGGCTGTTCAGCCTGGAGAAGAGAAGGCTGTAAGGTGGCCTGATAGTGGTCTTTCAGTATCTAAAGGGGAGCTACAGGAAAGAAGGGAACAGACTCTTTAGCAGGGTCTGTGGTGACAGAACAAGGGGAAATGGTTTCAAGCTTACAAAGAGTAGATATAGGTTGGATATAAGGAAAAAGCCTTTTACAGTGATGGTGGTGAGGCATTGGAGGAGGTTGTCCAGAGATGTGGTTGATGCCCTGTCCCTGGAGACTTTCAAGGCAAGGCTGGGTCAGGCCCTGAGCAACCTGATTTAACTGTGCATGTCCCTGTTCATTTCAGAGTTGGACTAGATGACTTTTAAAGGTCCCTTCCAACTCTAAGGATTCTGTGATTCTATGATCCCCAGTTCTGTCTATGAAGTGATGAGTTCCAGCCATCTGTGGTTTCAGTTACCTTTTCCTTTGTATTTTGTGGTCATTCCCAACTCTTTTCCTTTACCTTTCCCACTCCTGCCCTTACTAGATCGTTTCTCTTTGCAATTCTATCTGCATAATCATCAAACTTTCTTTTTTTTTCTTCAAAGTTTTTTATCTTTAAATTTTATTCCCAGAGGCAAATATGATTATTCTGCTGTAAGATCATTCACTTTTGAGGTGCTTCAGTTTGAAAGCATTCCATTGTCAGGTCGTTCCCATATCTGATTATTCCAGTCCCCCACTGTTAAGCTTTCACACCACTTACAGTAGGTTACCTATCATTCCAGTTTTAATCCCTTTCATTCCCTTGTTTCTTTAACTTCATAATGTTCCAGTCCCCTGTCTTTCCTTTTCCTTTTTTTTTTTTTTTTTTTTTTTTTTGGTTTTCATCACATTATCCCATTTCATTATCTCTTTTCATTTACCTTGGAGGCTTTTTCTGTTCTAGGAGACTGCTATTATCCAACACTCTTGTTCATTGTGTAAGACTTACTCCTCTTACATAAGTCAAGAAAATAAACTCTCAAAACACATCAATTAAAAGGGGTGTAATAAGCATTTTTAAATAGGTGAGAAGCACGTAATTGAACCAATGAATGCAGTAGCAATTGCAGTATTTCTAGGTATCTTTGTTCATCAAACATGTTTCACCTGACCACGTCATATTTTAATGTCTGCTTAATTTAATTTCATGCATTTTTATTCATAAATCTTAAGAAATAAAAGTGATAGATAAAAAGACTTCGATAGCGATTGATTTTTATTTTTATGTAGAAAGAGTAACAGCTAAGAAACATTGGATCTTAAAGGTTACAGCTTTTGTCTGAGTGTCTTCCCATTGAAAGAAGCTCCATTGTGAGAGTAATTTTGCCTTTGCCTCGCGCTAGAAAGCAACTCAAAGTGACAGGCTAGAACAGTAAAACAGCACATTATTATCTTGTTTTATTACTGTTTTGTTGGGTTTTGTTTTTGTTTGATCTTTACTGATTTTATGGATCATACATGCTGAGCTCTTGACTTGTGACTGTGCCTCCCAGTAACTCATACAAAGCCAATCACATGTAGGTGCTACTGGAAATATAAACAGTGGTGTTCAGATTCATAGTATTTTTTGCTATTCCTATGGACATAGGTTTTAACTTGAATATTTTCCTAAATATTTATTTTCTCCTGTTCTTTGATTTTACATTACTTTTCAACCCATTTTTGCTTTATATTTTGCTTCAGTTCATCAGTTTTCTTACATTTCAGTACCGATGTTCCAGTACTTTATCATTTCCTCCTTAGCTTCTTAAATGTTACATGTCTTACTTTGGATCAGTAGTCACTATTTCTTCTTTACATTATTCCAGCCTCAATTGTTGCACTTTTACAGTTCATTCCCAATGCTCTTGACAAAAAGATCACTCCAGAGATACAGTGCCTTCAACTGAAAAGTGTCAGATCCCCATAGCATGTCTTGTAGAAGTTGGTAGGCTCCAGTGGGGTTTCACAGACTCTTTGGAAGCTGTCATTGCTGAAAACTTTGTGACACTGCTGTCATGAATTCTCAGCATATGGATGGGCAAGGTATTTATGCTTTTTACGTAACGAATATGCATAAGAAAAGGCAGCAGTTGGCAACGAAGTTTCTCACTGATGTGGTTGTGTAACAATCTTGAATTTAGTTCATAAGAGATTCCTGCCTTTGCACAACGTAAAAGCTGAGGTGGTAGTGCCATTTACCTGCCATTTTAGAAATATATTGTTTAGTTTTTAATTTTATCCACTTTCTATTGTTGCATTTGGATTTAGAATAATTAACATTATAAGCCAAAGTTTTTTTGGACTCCGTAGTTAATTTTTATAGACATGTGTCCAAACTGTCTTTACATTTAAATATCATGCAAACAGACAAAAACATACAGTTGTATCCAGTTGGTAATGTTTATACCAGCAGTTCAGCAAGAGTTTAAATGGTGATCCATAAAGTCAAGCAAAGATTCACTGAATAATCAAGAATGTTACGTTGGATAGTAGTTATTATTTGACTATTATTTAGTCTTTAGCACTTCTAGAAAACTCTTAACACAGATGTTAAGACTAAAAATTTATATACAGTTTTTTGTTTGATTGTTTTTGGTAAGGAGTTTATAGAAAGTCTTCATCTCCATGAGAAATCCCATGCAGAGCCAATTGAAGTAAGCAAATCTCAAAATAATGTAAGGTCTGATTATACCTAATAAAGTCCATATCCAAAGGCAGACTTCACAATATTCTGGCAAATTGCAGTTGGCAAAATATGATTTTGCCATCCAACAGTACGCTGTGATTCAAAACAGTGCTGGAAATACGTATATGTAGTGCCCCTATGTAGCCTCTGTTAGGCTTATAGTTGTAGTATTTCTGAAGTCTTTTGACTGTGTTCTGTAACTTTAAAGTGTTCTTAAATTAGGCTGAACAAATCCAGTAGTCTTCGTCTTCCATCAAGACTAAGTTCATTTTTTTCACTGTACCCATTAATGGCAGTTTAATGATTTTGCAGAACCTCTCACTAACCTTTTTCAAAGACATCCATAAGCTTACGGTTGAGTTGGATAAGGAGAAATGTATGTTTGATACAGTATTATGTTGTGAGAGTAGTACTCTTAGGATCTTTTGGCAAATAGTTGTTGTTTTCTTTTTGTTCCCTCTCTGCTTCCCATCTTTTCTTCATTCCTTGCAAATTTGGCATTATCAGACATCACACAGAGATGAAAAATGTTCTCTGAGCTTTTATCTTTTGTTCTAAGAACACAGGAAATAAGACTCATGTTGTATACAGCCATGTGTACACAATTTCTCTCGTACTTCATCTCAAATTTGAAAGCCATTGCAGAACTTCATTCCTTTGATGACTGTAAGCCATATTTGCATTTGCAGACTAAAGATATTTGGATTTAGTTTAACTGACACATGATCTAGCTCATGTAGTCATTCTTAGTCTTCCTGTTTATTGTTAAAATGTGTTAGAGAAAGCACATTGTGAACTTCGAGTCTTCATTTTGGTAGGCCGCGCAACCTCATTCTGACATGGTAGGCTGCCCATTTTCCTCATTCTACTAGTGGCTGTTCTGTAAAATTGGTTCTATTTTCATGCACAGCTGTTAACAGAGTTGTTTAAAATATTCCAGGCGTAGTTATTTACAGTGAAACATTACAGTATTTTCTTATGTCATTATGGGAAAAAAAACGTACTGGCTTTTTAGCTAGTAATTGAACTGTTTAATTTTGAAAAGTATCTTCAGATGTAGTTTGAATAGAAGCTGCATGTTACACTGCTGTTACGCCACTGTCCTCATTTGGAATTGCATCTAGCTTTGTTTTGAGAAGTGTTTGACACAATGCCAGTTGGCATTAGACTGACCTTATGGTTTCACATACTTAGTGAAACCATGACTGGTAACTGTGAAATTACCTTGAGATGAGACTGTGTGGGCTTTTTTATTCATGTAATAATAAGAGAAATGGTTATGCTTTTGTACCCACCTGGTATTGCTGGAATTGCAATCAAAAATATATATAATTTTATTTTGTAGATATCTACAGATGTAACAATGAACGAGGTATTGTGTATAGTTCATTAAGTGGAAAATGTTCCAGCAGATTCCACTGTGAAGCAGAAGTCTGCATTAGGCGCAGACCAAAGTATGATGCTTAGAGGCAGGATATATTAACCAAGACCCTTTGATATCTCAAATATTTCCTAATTAGCTCAGTCTACAGGCATAACATATTTGTTTTTTCTTGGTGAGACCATGTAGATATAAGATATTCTTCAAATGTGTTTCTCTTCACATCCAAATATTATATTTGTAATTGCATAGAAGTGGGATGCATGATGCAAAAGCAGTGATGGGTGTAAATATGAGATGGTGATGATGGTAATGGCAGTCATTCATAAGTAAAGTCTCTAGAAATAGTAGCTAATGACCAAATGAATATGTACTGATAAAGGTATGTGCTTGTGAAAGCATGTTAAGAGGAATGTTGTATGTAAACCTGATCTCTTATCCTTTAACGAGTTCTTCTGGTAAGACCTCAAGGGAAGAACACTGTGGACAACAAACTTCCCAAATGGTATGGCAGATATATATATTTAAAACAAAAAAAAAAAAAAAAAAAGAGAGAAATAGAAACAAGAGTGATCAAAGAAAACTCATGGCTAACAGTTAGGGTAACGAGTCTGTGTATCCTGATCCACATATGACTCAAAGCATACAGGTAGGCTTCCAGGTTGGAACCATGTCAAATGCCTCACAGAAGAGCTATAGTGGCAAATGAGGCACCAGGCTCTTGATTTCTTGGATACATCACCTATTTGTATGCTGAGCCTAGCTTTGTTCTTCAAGAGGTAATGAGATCAGTGGCAACCCCTGCCATCTTCTCTCTGTAAAATGTTCTTCCCACTCGTTGACTGTGCTAATATAGTAAAGAGATTGATTTTTGCTGAACACTAAGGAGGGACCAAAACTATTAGCTTTGATACCTGAGAAGAGAGAAACTGAACGGGGAAATAAGTCTTCAGAAACCTTTTGCAAAGAAGATGGGAATAGCCTTGTCTGCTGGGACTGGGACAAGAAATAACTGATTAACTTTTCAATAAAAGAGAGGTAGACTAGCCACCAGAAGAAAAAAACAACCTCTCTGACTACAAGATTAATAAGTGCTGATAGGTATAACCAGTACAGAGAGACTAGGGAACAGCTGATAATGTAGGCTTCTAGGACTAAATCAGAGAAGCATCTCTCAGAAGTGGTTTAGGTATAAATCATCCTATTTTGGGGTAGGCGGAAGGGATGAAGAGACTGTTACCTCTTGAGATCCCTTGCAACTCTGTGTTCTTTTTTTATTATGATAAATCTGAAAAAAATGAAGTTTTTTTCATGTATGCCATTTCTTATGAGAGGCTGTCTGAAATTGTCTGAGTCCATTTACTTTGTAATCTGGAACAGCTGTCAGAGCTAAGTATCTTTAAGCATTCTTACTTTTAAGATTGAGTGAACCTTGACCTTAAAGAAAAATATATAGTGAGCATAGGATTTAAGTAACATCAGAAATGTCAAACAGGACAATGCAGTCCTACACTGTCGAGTTTGACCCATTTGCCCCTGCTGAGTGTGATGTGTAGGTCCATTTGTGAAATGCTGCCATTGGTTATTTGGCAGAAGACAAACTGAAGAGCTGGCCATTCTCCAGACTTGTCCTAGAAGGCAGTTCAAGTCCTAGCTCTTAAGCACTGAAAAAAATAAACACTCCTCGAGAAACTGGTCGTATGAAAAGGAATCATTTTGGTTATAACCTGCTGAAAATTCTGAAACAGTACTCATCAAGCATACCTCTGAAACATCATTTTCAATGAATATAAAATGAGTGTTACAGGCCTAGATGTAAGTGTAATGCTATTTAATCCCTTGCTGCTGCATCACAATAAAATTTTCAGGTGGCATTGCAGGGAAAGGTTGGTGATTAGCTTATCAAAACTCACAAAAGTGTGATGGAAATGTTAGTAAAAAGTGTACTGCATTCAACTTTGTTGTCACATACAACAAACTCAGTGTTTTTCAAGATTTGTTAATGTAAATTATTTACATATGAAGAAATAGAAAAAAAGTTTATGTAGCCTGTACGTGTATTTTGATATATAAAAACACTCATAGTGCAGTCCAAATTGTCAGATTTTCCTGGATCACTGAATAGCTTTCCAGATGTTGCACAGACAACATTTGCTTGCTCTGTTCACTGTGTAACATTTAGATATCTAGTTGTTGCTAGTAAGTTTCTGTGGAAAGAGTGCAATTTTTAAAATTTCACAGCAATTAGATGCAGAGCATTTCACATCAGTAGCCTTTTCGTATGTTTTCAGACTTGCTCCTTCTGGATGATTATTCAGCAACCCCAAAAATATTTAGACATTCAAATCTGTACTACTATGTCATTTTGCTTTCAAAAAACTGTGTTCTTTCCTCCTAATCATCTTCTTTGTTGAGCATGTTGACTTTTGAAGTTTGAGCAACATGTAGTTGAGTGTTTGAAAGAATTTTTAGAGGCCTGTACCCTACGCTAATTTTCAGTCAAGTTTCTACTTTTTGTGGTTCTTGAAAGAGAAAACACCTTTCTTTAGGTACATAAGGGAACAAGCCAATGTCAAGCCTGAAAATTTTAGTAACAATCACTAGAATCAGAAAATATACATAAAGGTCATTTCTCTTATCAGAACTTGATTCCTAAAAATCCTGATCTTGTAACACCTAATAGCTGTTTTTTTAATTTTGCGTCTTATTTGAAATTCAAAGAAAATATATTGTTAATATATCAGTTTTCCAGTAAGATTCTTTCTTCACAGTTCAAAGATTTCATGCCATTACATTAGCAGTTAGTATTATTAACATTCATAGCTGATAATATATCAACACAGAAAGGATATACTTATTTATTGCCATGGCATTTTCTTGCCAAGTTAAAAAATAAAATAAAAAGTCCATGAAGACATATTCAATTCATTATCAATTTCATAATCTAATAAATCTATTTCCATTAACCACTTTTAATCAAAGATTATTATTAGATTTTTATTTTTATCCCTTCAGAGGAAATTAAATTATCGTGTGAGCATCAACAAATCTGTCAGTTGTTTTCTGTATTCTCCACAAATTTGTCTGCGCAAAGCTACTTTTTTTTTTTTGTACAAAGAAAGAGAGTCATGTTTTACTTTTAAATTTTCAGCACTTTTTTTCAAATTGAACTCACTATTATAAGACTGAGTTTCTTCAAATACTTGCTTTGCATGTTTTCCATTTCCTTCTCATTTGCCAATGTCTATGTATGAATTTTGCTTAGAACAGAAACTGCAAGTTTTAGTTGTCTCTAATTTCAGTGAAGTAGTCTGCATTCTGATGTGCTTGGTCAGGGCTAAACTAGCAGGGAAAAACGTTCAATAGCACTATCTCCAATCATTTTAGGAATGAATTTATTAGTGTTTTGTAGATAAGCAGCACAAAATGGTCCCTGAGTTATTAAGAAACTCTGATACAGAAAAGAAAAGGGAGAGGTTTGTTCATAATCTTCATGAATTAATGGCTGGCTTGCTTCTGTAGTGTAAGGATCAATATTTGTTAAAACATTTTCCTGTAGGGTAATGGCAGGTGGCATGTCAGAATTCTGAAAAGCTTGTATATTTTAATCCTATTAAATAGTATAGTCTGAATGAGAAGTTTCAAAACTTCTCTTTAGCAATAGCCCCTTGCATTTTTAACATGAGAAGTTAGTATTGGGATAACTGTACTGATAAAATTGTGACAAAAGATGCCATATTAAATTGGGTGAGCTTAATTATGAATAAGGGTGAAGTGTGAGTATTTGCTTTTTTCCCCATATTTCACCTATCTCCATACTTCTAGCATATCAATGTTATTTATATTTCCAAGCTACTGATCTTTTGTGTTGACTTTAGTGGCAACTAAATTAAATCAATTCAGAGCACTCCTACCATCTTTAATGTTTCTTTCTGCAAATGTGTATACAATGCCATAGGTCACCTTTGTTGTTCCTTCTGGATTCTGCAGTTATTGTTCTTGAGATAAGTGAATAATAGCTACAAGGTGGTCAATTGCATATACTAGTTGAAGTAATGCCCCAGCACAACTTACTCTCCTGGTTAGTCTAACGTACTGATTTGGGACTTCTTAAGCAGAAGTGTCACTGAAGAATTCATAAAAAACTTATATTTCTTGAGCAGCTAGGTACATAATGGGTAGTATTTTTCTCTTCGTTTTCTCAGCATTAAATTGATCTGACATAGGTTGTCAACTTTCTTAGTTTTTCATACTTAACTTTTAGATATTACTAATGTATATTGTGTTATTACCTCTGTTTATATATTCTTTTGGGGGTATTAATAATTACATTCAGAATGTAAATGAAATGTGGGATCTTAGAGGATTCTCAATTAGCCTACATCTAGAAATGATGGCTGAAAAATAATCTTTTTACCTTCCTTTGTTCAACTGGTTTTATTATTGACAAAACTGTAGTATTAGTAAGGGTTAGATGTTTGAGGTTTCTTACAGAAATTTACAAGTTAACATACCTCAATCAAGTCTCCTTGTTTACCGTTGTATTACACGCAGAATCCCCAAAGGGCAAGTAAAATTAGTGGCCTTATATATAGTTGTTATTCCACCTCGTTTGTCTGGATGAGAAATAGGTGGTTCAGTATGTGTATCTCCTTTGGTTACTCCATCTTCTTCTCAAACGTTCTTTCAAATGTGTTGCATATTTCACTTACAGCAGCTGTGAGTAAACTTCGCAAGTGAAATCTTGCCCCTAATCAAGTCAAGGGGAATTTTGCTGTTGATGTAAATCACAGAATCACAGAATGACCCGGGTTGGAAGGGACCTCAAGGATCATGAATCTCCAACCCCCTGCTACTGGCAGGGTCACCAACCTTCCCATTTAATACTCGACCAGGCTGTCCAGGGCTCCACCCAACCTGGCCTTGAACACCTCCAGGGATGGGGCAAATGAGATCATGTAGTCATAGAATGGTTTGGGTTGGAAGGGATCTTTAATGTCACCTAGTTCCAACTCCCCTGCTTTAGACAGGAACATCTCTCACTAGACAAGATTGCTGAAAGCCACATCCAGCCTGGACCTGAACCCTTCCAGGGAGGGGGCATCCAGTTGTCTTCCAGAGATCTGGATTTAATTCCAAGAAATCATTAGTCTTCATATCTTTGGTTTTCCCTCATTTCTTTTTCTGTCTTCAGTCACTCCTAATGTCAATCTCATACTTCCTGTGATCGTTTACAGCTGCAATTCTCAATTTAAGCTCACTAAAATCTTTTTTCTCCCAATAAGCAGTTCTCTGAGATCTGAAATCTTTGTATAAATTTTCAAATGTATTGCAGAATCTTAGCAAAATTGCTGATGTTGAAATCTGACATCTTTTTGTCTGTAACATATGAGCAAGAAAATATTTCCTTGGTTGTGGCAGGACTAATTTGGAATGTCCTGTTAGCCAGTAAGTTTCTAAGTGATTTTTCAAAAGGTTGTGTTGCGGTTTTTTTCCTCTTGATGGAAATGTTCTCTGCTATAATATTCTCTGCTATTTATATTCCAGTTAAATCCAAAAGGTACAGGTAAAATCGCCTTTTCTTTGGAGATTTTTGGTATTAAAATGTCTTCTTAATCCATTTTACCTCTTTTTCAGACACTCTTTATTACTTATGGCTTATTCTTCTCTTTAGAATAGCATGATGTAGTCACTTAGATCAGATTTGCAGATAACAGTGTGTATCTTCCTGCTGTCCTTCCTTCTGATATCTGAGTTACATAAGTACTTAGAGGAACTTTTCTTTGCTGTGCTCATGCTAAATCTCCACTTCTAACTAGTAATTGCTCTTGCCTTTTACTCTGTTCTTCAACTTGCCACACCTGGGTAGTATATGATGGTCTCTGATTTCTCTAGGGATATAAGAATATTCTGGGACCTGTCCTGTTAACAGCTTTAATGATCCTCTGGAGGATGGACCTCCTTCTAATCAGTTTTGCAGATGACATCAAACTGGAGGAACAATGGATTTGTGTAAGGGTAGGATAGCAGTTGAGGGACCTGGATGAGTTGAGGCCAAGAGGAACTTCACAAGATGCAAGCCTTGCACTGGGGAGGGAAGATCCACTAGTGATAAATACTAGGATGGCGTGTCTGGGGAGCAAATCCTGGAGATGTTGACAGAGAGCAAACTGAGCATGAACCAGCAGAGTGCCCTCTCAACTAACATCAGCAGCCTCCAAGACTGTCTTATGAGCCAAGAGACTGGGGGAAATTATCTCCTCTTGTTCAGCATTCATTAGACCACAGCTGGAATACTGTGGTTGGTTTTGTCATGCAAACAGAAGATATTAATAAACTGGAGTGAGTTAAGCATAATGCCACCATGATGGCGAGTAGCAGAAGTGCTTGCCCTGTGAAGGGATGCTGAGGAAGCTGAACTGGACCAGTCTGGAGAAGAGACAGCTTTTGGGTGTCTATGGAAAGGCTATCATGAAAGTAGGGCCAGGCACATTTCTGTGCAGTGTGGTGGTAGACTGAGAGACAATGAGCATAACTTAAAATGAGATACGCAGACTGGATATGGAAAGAACTTTTCCCCACAAGATCAGTCAGTCAGTGAGTGGGACAGTTGCCAGAGACTTTGTATAACATCCACTCTTGGGTCTTTTCAAGAGTCAAATGCATAAAGCCGTGAACAACCAGGTCTGACGTATAGCTGTGCCTTCTTTGATAGGATGTTAATCTTAAGATCTCCATTAGGCCTCTGATGGCCTAAATTATTCTGTGATCCTTATTGTATTTTGTGTTACAGATATTAATAGTGTTCAAGTGCCCAACGAAGGTATGGATGTTACAAATGCTAGCAACAGCAAAGTTTACATCTTTTTAGTATCAGAGTGTCATAAAAGAAAAGTTGAGAGCACAATAGAAGTTTTGTGCTGTTGTTAACGATGGGGCTTGCAATTTTTTTTTATTTTTACTTTTTTTCTCAAGAGGTACTTATCTGACTTTTAACTTCAGTAATTAAAGGGAAAGCATGAAGATGCCTGGATTCATTTACAGCATCTGATAAAATTTCACCAAGGCCTAGTATCAATAGGAAAGCAAGTCTTTAGTCATGCAAGCCTTCAAGGCAATAATAAATTTATCCAAACTAATTCTTACTTGTTCTTATACTTAGACGTGCCAGAGATACCTCATGACCATAGATCATTAATTCTCTTAACGCTGTCTATTCAGTGATGAGCTAAAGAAGGCAGACTTTAGAAGCCTAATTAGTTATTCCAGCACACTTCCCTCTGCTGTCAAGAG
>JAOWBP010000001.1:21481154-21491154 GCA_028571105.1 Tragopan temminckii | reverse complement strand
GGATGCCACACTCAGGCAGTGCCAATGGTCTTGTGGCTCTGGCTTGTTCAAAGAACATTTTTTAAACTTCGTGAGGTTGTGTTGAGGAGATGTCTTTCAATACCATGAATAATATTAGAATTAAATTTTAAGATACTTTTTCCCGAAGATCTTAATAGTGAATGCCTTAATATCTTTTCCCTGAGTTCTCAGGACAAAACTCGTGTATCAACTTAAATATCTGTAAAAAGATACTTCCTAAAACTTTCCCCTAAATAAATTATGAATAACATCCTCAAAAATATACTACAATATGTAAACATCTCAATGCAACTATAGCAGTTATGTCTGTATGCTAGAAAATGTCTTCCTTCAATATTTTTATTGAGCAGAAAAATAATGACATATCCTGAGTATGATGCTTACTTATTAAGAAGCTGAATGTTGCTGCTATAAAGCAAAAGGAGGTTACATCTGTAAGCATGTGGAAGTTTTGATCCCGATGGGTGTATCTGATTGTAGATAGATACTTTTTTTTTTTTTTTTTCAAAAAAAAAAAACCATGTATGTATACTTGAGAGCCCAAATATTAAATTACAAACCTGCATTTGCAAACAGCCATTAACAGGCTTACGGGTAGGAAATAAGGTCTGACAACCTGGTCAGAACAGCTGTGCAATACACAGATCAAGGGTATGGCATTATGGACCTGTAGCTCAATTCCTGTCAGTCTTCAGTTGTAACTATAACCCTGTCAATACAGTCCTGAGGAAAAAGCTGCCAGAGGTTACCTCTCACTGTAGGAGAATAAAGTACTGTATGAGAGTTCATTGATTTGTATCCTCCTAACAATTTATGTAAAGGAAAATGGTATTTTTACTGTGTGTGGGGCTTGCCATAGTGTCAAACAGGACAGCAGAGCCTTAGCCTGGGACGTGTAAAATATAATGTGTACAAGGCAGAAAAGTCAAGGGGAATCAAAAGAAAATTGGTCATACATCCCATTAATACTAAAAATGAAACTCAGAAGACTTATTTGAGATCCTAAATCCTTTCACAGCTAAAAAAACCATAAAATCAACACCTACCCTCTTTCAAGCTGTGTTTTTACTTACTATGAATTATGCAAAAATTACAAGAATACGGTGAATCTAGGTGTTATCAAGCTCTTTTCAGTTATTTGCTCTCTACACAAAAACGTGTACTAGAGATATTACTCGTGTGTCCCCTACCAGACTGCCAAAAGTAATTTACAACGTATTTCTTAAAAGATATACTGTAGTTTCATTTACATATCTGAAAATTGATGGAATACAAAATGATGAATGTGTCAAAATTCAGTCTCTGAAAATCATGCTAAGCCAAATCTCATCCACTGAAATCCAAGAAAATCAACAAAAACAAATGGGTTTTAGTTATCAGAACTGTTCTACATATTAGCACAATGGTGCTGAAAGCCTTTCCCATGGTTTCTTCTTCTAAGTAGTGTTTAAAGGCTGTGTCAGCAAATAACAAGGCAGCCTATCTGATTAATATTACTATAAAATACTATAGTAACATTAGCAAGCTTTACCACTTCTAATAGAATCAATTGAAGACTGAACGAATTAGAAGTAAAAAATCAGGAAGAAAAATAATTGAGCAATAAATTAACATTGGACGTGGAAGTAGGAATTGGAGGAAAAGCTGATAATAAAAAAGAAACATTCTAAACTCTAAAGAATTGTAAGAATTTTTGTTCAATGTGTAGTCAAGCAGTAAGTAGGGGATGCTTTTTTGTTACATTCCAGTTCAGTTCTCCCGAAACATCCGTAAAAATCTGTGGAAACTATTCATGCAACTCAAAAGCACAGTATGGCTTTAAGTAGCTTCCATGAATACTCTGTATTTAAGTAAGATTTTTAAGAATTCTAAAGATAGACAGACCTCGTAAAACATGGTCAAATTAATGCGCTAATTCAATATGCTGAAGTGAGGTTTGCCTCTCATAACGTGCATTGTCTGTGGCTAAATGAAAGGAAGTACCTTAAATCAGAATTCAGGAATTAAAAGGGGGTAAAATTCCTTGGAGGAAGTAGGGACAAAATACTACTAAAGGTTAAAAACATTTCTAGAACTACTGTACCAAGTCTAATATCACCATTAGATTCTCTTCAACTGCTTCAAATCAAAGCTGAAGCAAAAAATAAAAAGTTTTATTGAAGTGGTTTTTTTGTTTGAATGACTTTGTTTTGTTTTGTTTGTGTTTTAAGTCCACTTGCATTAAACTGTGCGGTCATTACAGCTTTTGAGTGGGCTCTTATACACCCCAAATTGAGCTCTTTAACATCCATTATAGGCATCATCATTTGTTACATCGACAAAATTCTACAGCACTGTGTTATATTTCACATTTTTAATTCAAATCTTTGACAAAAGTAAAATTGTGCTGGAATGTTTCATATGCTTTTAACTTTTAAAAGATTTTTTTTTCACATTTTCCATATTAATATTGTCATAGTATTATCTCTTTCTCCCCTTAGTCCCTATCAAACTAAGATATTATATTTTATGAATATGTTGAACATTAATGAGGATATATTCATAAATATGTATATGCATACAAATATATACAAGTAGCCGAGAAATAGCAGTTTTGTGTGTGTGCAGATCTGAATCAAAACAAGGTCAAAAAATGCTGCCTAGCTTTATGGTGCGCTTTATATTTCAGTAGCATCTTTCCTATCTTTAAAGGAGCCTTGTACTGAGAAAGCAAAAATACATAAAGATTTTCAAGGTTTTTCTGTTGATTCCTGTTCTCATATTTCTTTTTCCTGGCAAAATGAATCATTACCCCCAGTAGAGTGTGGAGCAGAAACTTGAACATCATGAAACAGCCAAATCTATGAACTTCATTTCAAGATTGTTTTTTATTTATCATACAAGAATATAGGACAGGCACTGAAATTAAATATTTATGTCATGCTTACAATTTTATCCTGTTTTTGTTTTCTGAGGTTAGTAATAACCAAAGAGTTTTAGTGGAGGAAAGGTGTTTGCAGTATCATTATTACCTCTGAGCCTGCAAGTCATAACATAGAAGTTAATTTCTGTATGTAGTGAAAATGCATGGACATTAATGAGATGCAAATAATGCTGCCGTCCATCTCTGTTCACTTAAGGTTCTCCAGTGCAGGACTTCAGACAACCCAAGTTGGAGTCCCAGGGTACTGATGAAGCAGTTATTCCCCGCATTTAGGTTCATGGCATCAGTCCTATTGGAATTTTCTTTTACTGAAAAACCCATTTCATTGTATTTCTTCCATCCTCTTTACTTATCCAAGCATGCGCTCAGATGGGGAAAAAATATGTTATATATATACTGTAAAAGGCAATTCCTGAAATTTGGTAAGATTCTTATCTCATGAATTGTTGTTGTTTTGTGTGCATTTTTTTTTTCCTGCATCATGTTATACAAGAAGAAATTTCAAGTTCCACTGTAACGTACTTTTTATGCTTGATAGATCAGCAGTGTAATTTTATTTGTTCATCTTACTTGAAATCTGTCATAATCCTTTTGGAATGTAATTCAACATTTATGTTCTTTAAGGTAAGAAATATTTTTAATAACATTATTTTATGGATTACTGGGATGTGAAACACTGACATCACCATGATGTCCCAGCTGAAGTTGGCTTCCAGTAGAACAGCATGCCTAGTTGCAGTATTTATTCAGAATGGACATGAACTTGCACCTCTCTTCCCCCATGAGGGGGATGGGATGCTTGTTAAAGTAATCAGATGGAAAGAGACAGCAGACTGAATGATTTTGAATGGTAGAAGGAAGCTATAAAAGTCCAACAGATAAGGAGGAGAAGACAGATCTCTCAGGCCAAGCAGAGAACATAGGACAGAAAAATTGAAAGTGACATTTGGAGATGGATGAAGTCTGTGGGTTCAATTAATTGAGACAGTGAACCAGAAGAAATTTCATTTACCTGAACCTAAAAAAAAAAAGACATCAAGAGTTTCTGCTCTTCTTATTCATATTATATCATCATATTTATGAAAATGTTTCAGAAAATGAATGCTGAAATCCCTAAATAATAATTTCATTATGCTTTTCTTCTTCAAACCACGATGAGATGGTTTTTGACCTGCTCCGAAAGCTGAATGCTCACAAGTCTGTGGGGCCGGATGGATTGCACCCTAGAGTGCTGAGGGAGTTGGCAGATGTGGTTGCCAAGCCACTCTCCCTCATCCTTTGGCAGTCCTGGCTAACAGGGATGTCCCGGTGGATTGGAGACTGGCAAATGTGACACTCATCTTTAAAAAGGGCCAGAAAGATGATCCTGGTAGCTGCTGTCTCACCTCAGTGCCAGTGAAGGTTATGGAACGGATAATCTCAGGAGTCATCATGGACCAGTTAAAGGTCAACCAGGGGATCAGGCCCAGTCAGCATGGGTTTACAAGTGGTCGACCCTGTCTGACAAACCTGATTTCATTCTATGACAAGGTGACCCGCTTAGTGGATGAAGGTAAGGCTGTTGGTGTGGTCTACCTGGACTTCAGCAAAGCCTTTGACACTGTCCCCCACAGCATTCTTGTGGAGAAACTGGCTGCCCATGGTTTGGATGGGCATATGCTCTGCTGGGTGAAACACTGGCTGGATGGCCAGGCCCAAGGAGCTGTGGTCAATGGAATTAAATCCAGTTGGCGGCTGGTCACGAGCGGTGTCCCCCAGGACTTGGTACTGAGGCCACTTCTATTTAACATCTTTATTAACGATCTTGATGAGGGCATTGGGTACACCCTCAGTAAGTTTGCAGACGTCACCAAGTTGGGAAGGAGTGCTGATCTGCCTGAGGGGAGAAAGGCACTACAGAGGGACCTGGATAGACTGGATTGATGGGCCCAGGTAAACTGTATGCGTTTTGATAGGGCCAAGGTAAACTGTACGAATTTCAGTAGGGCCAGGTGTCAGGTCCTGCATTTTGGTCAAAACAACCCCAGGCAACCCTACAGGCTTGGGGAGGAGTGGCTGGAAAGTTGCCTGATGGAAAGGGACCTTGGTGTACTGATGGACAGTAGGCTGAATATGAGCCAGCAGTGTGCCCAGGTGGCCAAGAAGGCCAGTGGCATCCTGGCTTGTATCAGGAATGGTGTGGTGAGCAGGAGTAGGGAAGTCATCCTGCCCCTGTACTCAGCATTGGTGAGGCCTCACCTTGAGTACTGTGTTCAGCTTTGGGCACCTCAGTACAAAAAGGACATTGAGGTGCTGGAGCAGGTCCAAAGAACAGCAACAAGGCTTGTGAAGTGCTTGGAGAATATGCCCTACGAGGAGAGACAGAAGGAACTGGGGCTGTTTAGTCTGGGGAAAAGAAGGCTGAGCGGAGACCTCATTGCTCTCTTCCAATATCTGAAAGGTGCTTACAAGGGGAGCAGGGTTGGTCTCTCCTCACTGGTGACAAGTGACAGAACGAGGGGAAATGGCCTCAGGTTGTGCCAGGGTAAGTTTAGGTTAGGTATCAGGAAACACTTCATATGGGAACTGCTGAATCATGGCCTGAACCTCTGATTGATCACCTGGGGTGAGCAATGAGTCAGCCATGGGAGCACAGGTGAAGGCAATTCACCTGTGCTGCCAGAAGTGGGTGGAGCCTGACTCCGCCTCCCCTAGACCCATTTAAGAGCTGACTACCAGTAGGGAAGGATCACCTCTGGAGATAATCTCTTCTGGAGATTCCTAGTGAGCCCAGGATACGGGTGAGCACTTTATCTTTTCTTTGTTCCAGTATAATAATAGTTTAGTCAAGCTCTTTGGTATTTATAACATCTATACATCCATTGATTGTACAACTTCTTTTCAGAAATGGTTGTTAAGCACTGGAATAGGCTCCTTAGGGAGGTGGTTGAGTCGCCATCCCTGAATGTGTTTAAAAACCATTTGGATGTGGTGCTCAGGGCCATGATTTAGTGCAGGGTTGTTAGAGTTAGGATAGCATGGTTAGGCTGTGGTTGGACTCAACGATCTTTAAGGTCTTTTCCAACCTGAGCAATTCTGTGATTCTATGATTCAAATATCAGGCAAGTTCTCAAGAATTACAGAATGTTCCAAAACTGAGAGATGCCACATAGCAAGTTGTAAGACCAAAGAAACTAGTATTTCTCCCAGCTTGTTTGGTGTAATTATGGGTTTGGAGGCCCAGCATTTTGCATATGACATTCTCAAATATTAACTTAGCCCAGGCACACAGTCTGCTAGAGGGAGACTTCCTTTTAGCCCTTATCCACACATCGAAAGACAGAATAGAGAATTCAATGTTGACAACACATCACATACTCACAGAAATTCTGGTTACATTTGAGCAATATTTTCTCCTTTCTCACACAACCAAGTTTTTGAAACAGTGTTTAATCTGCTTTTCAGTGAGTTTGATTTCCTGACATTTATCATTATGAACAAAAGCTAAAGCTTTACAAGTACAAAGGTACTATGAAAAATTAAAAATATCTTGGCATTTTCCTACTGTAAAACATTTGAATCTGTGCACTGTAATTGTGTATGTTCAGTTCTGTATTATTTTTTTATGCATCCCACTCTGTACTTCCAAATACATACATAGAGATAAATCCGTAACATTTTGTCAAATGAAATTATCCACCAACAAAAGCAATAACAGGATCTTCAACGCAGCATAAACAAGCATGCAGAAGCACATATTTCATCTAAAATGCCATTATCAAATACCTTTGCCCACTTAAGCTCAAGAAGAGGACTTCCTTTCCTCAGTTCCTCCTGACTCTGCTTGAAAAGCCCTTCCCTGACGTCGTGGAAACCAGCTCAATCTCAGCAGGCAAAAAGGGAGAAAAACATAGAGCTGAGATGGTACTTTATTCTGTATCTTAAAAAAGAAGCTATATCAAAATCTCTACTATGTCAAATGCTTCCCAAATGTGAATGCCTTAATTTTCCTTAAGAAACCACAGAGTTTATTTACTTGAGTTACTTTGACAGTTCTCTCTGAAAGTTCTGCAGGTAACCATCAGCTCAACTTTTGGTTGACTTAGGAGCAAGGACCATTTGTCCAGTCATTGCCCTGTACCCTGCTAAGCTGGTGGAGGGATGAGCAGGGTTTGAACTGCTGCTTTTAAGAACTCTTGTTTCAATAGGTTGTAAAGTGCACACAGTAAGGTCCACTGGGGAGTCCATTGGAGAGGGAGGAAGGTTGGAGGTGAGGGAAGAGAGAAGAAGGAAGTGATGTCACACTCGCCTGCCCTGAAAGGCTGTGAGATGTGCAGGAAGTTTGGTTTTGGCAAACTGCTGACTGCTTCACTTTAACAAACAAATGAATAAATGAGGCAACGTCTGCTTTCTTACAAGTTTTGTTATGAAAGGTTCGCACATTTTTGTGTGAAATAAAAGTATGATGCTAATCAACACCTCTTAGTCATTAGCATACAAGGTCTATAAATAGCTGCTTTTCCTTTGTGTAACTGGATTGTAACGACTCTTTTCTCTCCATTCAAAAAGAAATTATATCACTAATATATTTTCTTTTTAAAAAAATGTTGTTGAGTTCAATATTAACCAGTTAATCAGCACAAATGATAGCAGAATAGAGAAAGAAAAACAGGATAAAAGGAAATTAAACACAATTTAATAAGTGGGCAAAGGATGTATATTATTTCTCACCTCCAAAATATCAACGTTTCTTAAATCTTACATCCAATGTAAGTGTGTCAGTATTTTCCATATACAAGAAGGCTAGTAATTAGACGGCTAGGGAGACTATACTTGGACTCCCTCAGCTTGGACTGAATCAGTATCATGTCATTACAAATGTTGAGGATATATTCATATCCTTTAATTATTTATTTTTTCTATCTTATTTTGTTTAATTTGTAGTTGTTTTTTCTTTGGGCTACACACCTTTCTGGGGGGAGGGGGTAACGCTTTTTCATTGTTTTCCATAAGCATCTAATGACCATCATGTTTACAACTTCTCACTTGCTTAAATTTAATTTCTTTCATTAAATTTTGCTGGGAAAAAAAATTACTATAAAAGAAAGCTGAAGAATCAAAAATCGGGCAATTTGGAAACTGATTAGCAGAGTTTCTTCATTAAATGTGCGAGAATTGTAGAGGGACACCTAGTAGACAAATATTTTTGAGTCCATTGTAATAGATTCCACCAACACATGACCAGTCAAATGTTGGGGCACAATTAGCTCCCTGCTAATGCTTAAAATACTTAAGACTTGCATACCCAAGTAGATGACCACACACTGAGACCTGTGCACTTGTATTGGTGTTCTCATTGGTGTCATATTCACGCTACTCTATTCTTTGGTAATGCAAGACATATGGCCCCTTTTATAAGATGAGAGCATTACATTTGAAAATAATACAGTGTATTTGTTCGAGTTTTAGGAGTGGAGGATTATTTGGTTTGGATTTTTATTGCTGTTGTTTGAATGAGTTACCTATCTCCAGAAACAAGCACTGCTTTTTGAAAGTGTGAATGGGCTCTCACAGGTACACAAGAATCTTGTGGCTTTAATATGCGTATGGAGAACATAGGATCATGCCAATGGAAGAAATCAGCATCAGTGGAGGTATAGCTCTGCTCACTAACGAGTTCTCAAAAACTTACTAGGCAACTGAACTACACTGTATCTTTACACTTGTTAACTCATCATCTCGTGCTAGCTTGTCTGGAAGAAACTTGTTTAGAATCAACAAAATTGTCCAAAAACAAGGGGAAAATGGGAAACGTGAGTGTTAAACACCTTTGAATGCATTTCAATGGGAACCACATAGAATTTATGCATTGAAAACAAGTATATCAGCTAGCCAAGCAGAAGGAGAATGATCACATAGTCATCAATTTCATTTTTCTTTAATAGATTGTAGACTGTCTGATCACTATCTCAGACCCGCTAATGCAAAAATTACTTTCACATATCCTAACAGCTTCTTGGCTCTCCTATGCTACTTTTAGTGTTGAATAACAGAGATAAATTCAGATTACTAAACTATTTCTCAGTAGAGAGTGAAAAAGTTGGTCATGACTGATAAATACTAATGTGCTTTTAAAACAGAGACCATACAGATCTCTTATTCTTCTCTATTAATAACTTAAGGATAAAATGATCTTTTGTTCCATTATAGCGAGGAGCCAAGAGAAGAAGCTATAAATATGAGAAAAGGAGAGTTTGTCAGTTGGGATAATGCTGCTTGCACTTTTCATTCACTTTTCATTTCTGTGCCTGGGAAGATCGTGGAGCAGATGCCCCTAGAAGCATGTTAAGGTACATACGAGATAGAAATGTGACTCAAGACAGTCAGCACAGCTTCACCAAGGGCATATCTTGCCTGACCAATCTGGTGGCCTTCTATGATGAAGTGGCAGCATGGGTGGATGGGAGAAGGGCAATGGATGTCATCTACCTGGACTTCTGCAAAGCCTTTAACATGGTCCATCACCACATCCTTCCCTCTAACTTGGAGAGGAATGGATTTGAAGGATGGATTAGGAATTGGTTGGCTGGTCGTAGCCAAAGGCTTGTAATCAGAGGTTCTAAGTCAGGGTGGAGACCAGTCACAAGTGGTGTCCCCAAGGCTTGGTCTCGGGACCAGTGGTCTTCAACATATTTATCAATGACATAGACGATGGAATTGAGTGCACCCTTAGCAAATTTGCAGGTAACACCAAGCTGAGCAATGCAGTCGATACCCTGGAGGGAAGGGAAGCCATCCAGAGGGTCCTGGACAGGCTGGAGAAGTGAGCCCATGAAAACCTAATGAGGTTCAACAAGGCTAAGTCCAAGGTGTTGCACTTGGGCCAGGGCAATCCCAGGTATTTATACAAACTGGATGAAGAATCCCTTGAGAGCAGCCTTGCGGAGAAGGACTTGGGGGTCCTGGTGGACAAGAAGCTGGACGTGAGCAAGCAGTGTGCACTTGCAGCCCGGAAGGCCAACTGTGTTCTGGGCTGCATTAAAAAAGGGGTGGCCAGCAGGGAGAGGGAGGTGATTG
>JAOWBP010000001.1:21468018-21478699 GCA_028571105.1 Tragopan temminckii | reverse complement strand
TGGGAGTGCATATGAAGCAATATTGCGTCACTGAATTCCTCCATGTGGAAAAAATGGCACCCGCTGACATTCACTGATGCTTACTGAATGTTTGTGGAAACCAATCAGTGAATGTGAGCACAGTGAGGTGGTGGATGGTGCTTTTCAGCAATGGTGACAGTGACAGTGGTTTACCTCCACTGGTGCAGATTTTTCAAGCATAGCATGCAGGCTCTTGTTCAGTGATGATGAAAATGCATAGCTAAAAAAAAAATAAAAATAGAAATACTGTTGAAAAATAGTGTTTTGTAGATGAAGATTTCCTCCATCAAATAATGTCACTGTGCTCTTTATATCTATTGTAGTTTCCATGGAAGTAAATGGGAGGAATTACTTTCAGAGCAAGCCTATGTATTTCATTCACTCTTTTAAAAAATATTTTATAAAGTAATCATTTTGTATGTAATGATCTATGTAAAATTTTACAAATTTAAAAACAAATTAAATATATTCTCTTGAGTCATCTGAGTAATGCTGAATCCCTGTAGTTTGTGCGTATTACAAATAGATGAGACTAATTATCAGGGATACAGCAAGGACAAAGAATGTAGCTTGTCTGGTGAAAAGAGAATGCTGAAACAATTTACTGAATATCCCATGTCCTTTGAGCTGGCACTATATTTCTAGGATCACATATCTATATCCTTGATGGATTTCCTTCCTTGAGTGGAGACTGTTATTGCTGCAAAGACATGTTCAAAAACACAGATTAAAAGCCT
Source organism: Tragopan temminckii (assembly GCA_028571105.1). Lineage (NCBI taxonomy): Eukaryota > Metazoa > Chordata > Aves > Galliformes > Phasianidae > Tragopan > Tragopan temminckii. The sequence goes on along the minus strand of JAOWBP010000001.1, from coordinate 21,477,941 downwards.
GCTATGAGTATCAACTGGAGTACTAAATAGTGTAAAATTAATTTGGACTAATCAATATTCTCAAGAAAATCAATTCAAATCTCAATTGTTTTAGTGCATGAAACCAACAGTACATCTACTGAGTAAAATGTACTTTCAAGCTTCACAAAGGAGCAATGGAGCAGCCTTTTATTTATTTATTTATTTTCAGACTTAGTTCTACTATATATATATAAATATATATATATACTTATATGTGTATAAATGTATCTATTGTCTGTGTATTAGTTGTCTGCTACATTTTTTGAAATAGAGATCACTTTTTTGAAAGAACTGATTTACACAAATATCACCACATAAGCCTGCCTGCTTAACTCTTCCCTATACCTATGTAACATTTTCTATCTAATTTTTTGCCCATTGTAAAGCCAAATTTCACTCTTAAATTGGCTTGATATATATGATCGCATAGGTTTTTTAAAAAGATTTCTAAAAGATACTGTTAAAATGTTTATTTATTCTTTTGAAAGTAGGAAAACCCATATCTATTTAATTGCCTCTATTTTAAACTACTTCAATCCATTTTATCATTATTTATACTCTATATGTTATTTACCATACACTGAGCAAAAGAATTAACCTAAATGCTGGTGCCATTGCTTAGCTTTGTACTCTGCATTTGTACTGGTACAAGATCAAACGTCTTTCAGTACGTATTGTCTTTAAAACTGCTACACATATTGCATAAAAATACTCTAGCAGATTTCACTCTCTCTTAGTTCTTTTCCCTAGTCCATGGATCTTGTTTCTCTAACCCTTCTGTCTAACTAAGATCATTGTATTGCTGTGGTACCCTGCTTGCCCTTAGCTGCACCTTCTCCATTTCTGTAATATCCTGTTTTATAATAGGGTGACCTGCACTGTGCAGTTTTCTTAATATGGACTCATTAGTCTCCTGGACTGTGCTAGGATAATTTCCTCAAATTTCTATTGAATAATCATATCTATACTTTTCCAACGCATTGTTGGCTTTTACCTCTTTTTTGTCTGATAAACACTACACAAATTAGCTCAGTATTTTTTCTTCCCTCTGCAGTGTAAAAGCCTTTCTTCTCTCAAGTATCATTCTCAATACCAGTCAAATCAGAGCATCAGAGTCACATGGAAGGCATCAGAATGATCTTGGTGGTCGCCTTTTTTCCACTAGAAGCCAAACACCCAGTCCTCACGTCCTCTGTCCAGTTTATTCCTCCCCTTTAACTGAAACTCAGTCTTAGGTTGTGACCAAGCAACCTATGATGAGTACTGGAAGCTAAAGATTGCTGTGCTTAGAAGATACACAAAAGCGAACACAGTGAAGGTGAAAAAGGATGACAGGATTTGGAGCATGTAGGTTAGTGGCAGGAGATGGAGGACATTTCATAAGGAAGAGCAGGGGGCAGCCAATGGGAAGGGAAGGTTGATTTCTCTTCTGGGATGCAAACCATAATTTCTCAACTGTTGGGAAATATTACACTGTTTCCATAATCAATATGTAAAAATAGTTGAATGTTAGAAGTTCAGGTTAGTAGTTCTTGGGAAAAGCTCACCTGCAGCATCAGCCAGAGAACACTTTGTTTCTAAACCTAACAGTATCTTAGTTTGAGGGAACTGCTTTTACTAGGCAAGGTATGTAACTTCTACAGATGCTAATGGTAAATATTCAGGGAACTATCTCTCTTAACTGGCATAACGGTAATGCAGGTTACATACATGAACATAATTCCCACACCCTCAGTTCACTTTACTAACGTCCATCCCCTTGGATGTCTTTTCCAGCCTGTGCTTCTCTACAGAAAGAGGTTTCTCAAGAGAACGTGCTCACATTCCTTAGCACTCTCTGTAGGAGCTTGTCTGTCTTCAAAAATGTTTTGGAGGTTTCTGATTAAGGCCTTTGAGTTAATGATCCTTCTCCTGAGCATTCATCAAGCCCAGAAAAAATCTGTTTGGGGAGAAATGATCTGCGCATGCTTAGATGTGTGACTGTTCCATACAAGGACACTGGTTGAATAGGAAGGGCCTTACAATGTCAGATGTAGTCAACACCATTATTAAGTAGAAAAAGGAGGAAGGCAATATAGATCTACTGCACACAAACGAACTTTTAACTTTATATGTCCAAGAGAACTCACACTCTTCGTATATCTGTATCTGCTAACATTATGGTTCTGCTTCAGCCATCCCAACCAAGAGCAAAGAGACCAGACAGCACAAGTGTCACACATTAAATCTTCAGGAAGCCTGAGAGCTTATTTCTTCTTCAGAAACTCTGCTGTGCTCCGAGAGGTTCACCTGGATCATATTTGGAACCTTATTTGAATATTCTAAGTTCCATTTATAGAAAATATAAAGCACAGCATTTTTCAATTTTTGTCTCTAAGAGGTTTGGGAAGGCTTCTGTTATACCATTTTCATTTGCTCATTTAAGGTGATAATTTTTCATGTTTCATATTTGCACTTTGTTACATTTAATTCAAGGTGCATATTAGCCAGCATCAAAATATTGTGTAACACACAACAGAGAGAATATGGGTGGTGCCAAGCAGATTATTCTGTGTGGTATTTTGGTAACAAACACAAGGGAATGTAAGTATGAGGGAGACTGGATTGGGAATATCAATTTGTAATTACAAATGATATTTAATTAAAAAATTATAACAGATTAGCTATACCATTACTTTCTGTAATTTTCCGAATCATAACAAAAATATATTAGTGCATTATGTTATCTTATCTCATATGTAGTGATTTGTTTAACAGCACTTTGCATAAATTAACAGAAAGCAGGAGAATCTCTACAAGCACAAGGGAATTTGCAAGGCAAAATGATAGGGAATCACTTAATTTCCAACTCCACTATGCTATCCATAAAGAAAATGATGCCTGTGCTCTTTACTTCTACTGACATCAGAGTATAGTCACAAAGAGCTTGCAATATGTGCCTTCAAGCAAGTGAGCTTGTGAATTAAAAACCCAGATTTGTATCTGTGATCAGTAATAACCATGGGTGCTGGAATATTTTTTAGAGAATATCTACGTGTTACCTTTTTAAACATATATGTAAACTTTTAAGAATTCTTAGGTTCATATTAAAAACCTGAGAGTTTTGAAAACAAATTAGATGAACTTTTGTTATTTTACTGCAATGTAATTTTATTATGAGAAGTGAAAGAACTTCTGGTGTAGAATAAGGCTCCACAACTGAGAAATACCAAGCATAAAGAGTAGAACTGATCTGGATTATAAAATGTGCATTCTGTACTTTTCATGTCTGTAGAGCTGGAGCTGCTAGCATTCAAAGAAATTTTTCACATTTGACAACTCTTGAGATACTCATATTCTTTTTGCGTTTACTGCTTTTTCCCACTGTTTCACAGTTTTCAAAAGCAGCTAGTGCATTTTCATCCCCTCTGCAATTCAATTGCATCACCAGATGTCTGAAGTCCTGTCTGCTGTGCAGAAGACCACTGATGAGGATATGAACTCACTTACATTCAGTCTGTGAAGGACCCAGTCAGAAGGTGGTCTGGATTAATACACAAATCTATTAACAGGCCACTGTTCATGCTATGTAATCATTGAAGAGCCACTAAGAGATTTTGTGATTACAAAGGCTGATTAACCATGTGTAGAGAAAAAAAAATTTGATCTAAACCACTACTTTAATACCTGGGATATACTCTCAGTCTTAGTGAAATGAAGGAGCAAAAGCTGCTCCAGGTACAAATTTTCTTGGACACACCACAAAGACTACAAACTCAGTTTTTAAGAAATTAAACTGAATATAGCTTTTTTTTTCTAATATTCTTCTTGGAAAGATGACCATCTCATTCATTCCATTCTGTTCTCTTCTTCCCACTGCTGAACTGACTTCATTTTTCACTGGTATTCATAAAAAGTGACTTAACCTTAAAAAAAAAAAAAAAAAAAGAAAGAAAAAAAAAAAAAAAAGAAAAGAAAAACCCTCTGAAAGTGCCAGAGTTCATTTCTGTCTAAGCTTTATATAGCTATAATCTAGCTTCTACAGAACAAGTCCCTTGAAGGCCTTCAGAGGTTAAATATCTGTATTTAGATCTTTATCTTCCTATTACTCAATATCCCCATCTATTGCACTTTGAGCAGTGGTTATGACTTGCCCTCTTGTAAGACCCTTGGCACCTTATTCAATTTTGCCTAATATGGTTTTCTTCATTGTTCTGAATACACATTTTCTATTTCCTATTATAACTCAGACATCCATCCAGACAGAGTGAATTTGACAATTCACATCTAAGATTTTATCTTGATTTTTTTTTTTTTTTTTTTTTTCTGGAGAAGTACTAGTTTGAGCTGGACATTCCTACCTTATAATAGTGTGCAATGAATCAGCTAAGTAAAAAGTATCTTACCTCATCTTTTCTGACTACCTCAATTGACTCTGAGAGAGATGACTGAAACACGTGAGCCCAGGAAGAAACCCCTGTATGAGAGGGAGGCACCAGCTACTAAGTGAAATTGGAGAGGGTGAATCTGGGTATTGTGTAATAAGTAGAGTCCAAATGACTGCAGAGAGTAACACAGCAGGATAGGATCAACAGAAACTACAGATTAATTTGTTCAGTTACGACGGAAAAGATCCTACAAAGAAACTCTTGGAGGCAAACAGCCAGTTGGTAATACTACTCTGATAGTAGATATATTAATATACATCGTACAAATCTACGTATGTACTTTATGTAATACAAATCTGTATTTAGTAGACTAAAAGGGAAACTGTGCACTGATGTGCGCCAAGAAACCTGCAAAAGGATTCATTTTTAATACAGAAATGCACTGCCCAGTAGACTGTAGGCACTATGTCTCTGTAGGCACTAGCTTGTGCATTAGCTCTTTATTGAACTGGTCCCAGTATAGCTGCAGCCATGTAAGAAAAAAGGCTAGTGCCTTGGCAGATTTATATATGGTAAATAAGTGACTTAATGAACTATTCATGTTCCCTCACAAACCTCATCCCTATCTCTCCTTACTTATTAGCATCACTGTTCTCACATTCACTCTTGTGACTTAAAGAGCATCATCACTCGTGCAGGACTTTCTCTGGATCTACGTACCTGAGCCACTTGAAGTTTTGAATCATAGAATCATAGAATTGCTCAGGTTGGAAAAGACCTTAAAGATAATCAAGTCCAACCACAACCTAACCATACTTCCCTAACTCCCATAACCCTCCGCTAAATCATGTCCCTGAGCACAACATCCAAACGGTTTTTAAACACATTCAGGGATGGAAATTGGGATTATTTTTTACACATGCCTCTTTGTAAAAACCTTGATACCCTCCTCTTCCTCCCCTTCTCAAATATAATCACAGGCTTATAGAATTACCGAACAGTTGAGGTTGGAAGGGACTTCTAGATATCACCTGATCTAACCTCTCCTGCTCAAGCACAGTGCCCTAGAAAATATTACCCAGGATAGTGTCCAGACAACTTCTGAATATGTCCAAGAAGGAGAATCCACAACCTGTCCGAACAGCCTCTGTCAGTGCTTTGTCACCAGCTTAGAAGTGCTTCCTGATATTCAGATGGAACTTCCTGTGTTTCAGTTTGTGTCCATTGTCTCTTTTCCTATCATGGGGCACCACTGAGAAGAACCTGATCCCACCCTTCAGATATTAATACACGTTGATCAGATGACCCTGAGCCTCCTTTCTCCAGGCTGAATAGGCCCATCTCCCTCTGCCTTTCCTCATATGTGAGATGGTCCAGTCCCTTCATCACTTTAGTAGCCCTTCATTGGACTCACTCCTGGAACTCCATGTAACAATTTGAGTGGTACCTGATATCAGTTAAAATACCATTGGTAGCATCTATCTTTTGGCATGTAAGTTAAATATTCCTAATACAAAAGGGAATCTCTTGACTTAAATCTTCTAAGATGTATGATGCAACACACAATACAAAGAAAACACTGTTTTCAAGGGGAACAAACAAAACATCCACCCCAAATGCTTATGGTAAAAAAAAAAAAAAAAGGGATTTTTTGAAATACAAGGAAAAACATGTTATTTAACTTTTTTTCCTTTGTAAAATGTACACTGAGCGCAAAAGGATTATACAGCACCATAATTTTAACTAATAGTCTCGGTTCAGTGTAAAATGTTTATTGACAAAATGATTTTTGCAGAAATTTTAAATTTATATTTCACAGTTTATAACTGCATAGAGAACAGCATTTCACTGTGAGTAAAGAAGTGACTTGTTTTGGACATGCTGTGTTACCTTACCATACTTTTAACACCAAGCCATTTTGTTTTATCCTAACTGTGCAGAATAGTACACAGCCCAGGCTTGAAGCACTTGGATAAATAACTCCTATAGGAAAGAGGAGGAAGTGGAAATCGTGTATTATTTAAAGGTAGCATGTAGTGATAGAACAAGGAACCTTGAACATAGGAAGTTCTGTACTAACATGCAGAAGAACTTCTTTGGGATAAGGGTGACGAAGCACTGGAACAGGTTGCCCAGAGAGGTTGTGAAGTCTCCTTCTATGGAGATATTCATGAATTGTCTGCATGCCTACCTGTGCAAACTATTGTAGGGCACCTACTTTTGCAGGGGGGTTGGACTTGATGAGGTCCCATCCAACCCCTGTGATTCTGTGATTCTTGATTCTGTGATAACAATGGAAAATTTTTTCTCAAAAAATATTTCCCCAAGAGTAAATGTCATTCCTGAAGATTTTAGTTTCAGCATTGGAACATTGTTTACAAATATGTATCTATAAGTTGTTCATATTCAACAACTCATATAAAATGCATAAACTGATCTTAGTCCCGCTGCCAAGTAGCATTGACTCCACCAAAACTCCCTCGGTTCATGGCACTGAGTTTAAGCCTTCTCTATTAGCATGGAGGTGAACAGATATTGTCAACAGTTTCTTCTAGCTAAAAGTATGTACTATATGGAGGATTCAAGCTGCAAAGTTGCCAAACTAGACATTAAGGCTGTCAAGAATCTATGTATTGGAAGAAGGGAAATGAGGGGTTTCAACCATATCTGCCTTTTAAAGAAGACTTAATCCTCTAAACAAGAATGTAATTAATTTCACTGAAAATTACAGCACTTCATTACTCACACCAGTGAGTATATAAAGGTCTCAAGTGTGAAAATCAGAGCTTACTGCAATCAACAACTGCTAAACTGCAGTTGTTGCTAAGTGAGCAAGAATTCTACCTAATCTTTTCTTCTTTATTCCATGAAGTCTATTTGAACTCTGTTGCAGTTCCACTGCATTCAACAGGACACTGAAAAATCTTGTTCTTCTCATGACTTTTCATGTGATGAGAACTAAGTTGGCAGTTGTCATTTATCAGGAAACACTTAAAGGAATTTCTGAGAAATAAAGAAGGACAACGTGCACATATTGAACAGAGGTCTGAACACATTTTTTGTCTTACAGGTACAAGTCTTGTATGTTGCCTCCCACTTTCTGCCTGCCTGGCTGATTTGCTGCCATCCTGATGCCACTTTTGTGGCTATTGAGTCACCAAGCATCCTCAGGTAAAGGAGAAATCACATTTCAGAGTTCTTCCTTTTGTTACACCAACAGCTGTACTTTCAGGATCGTGGGCCTGGTTTTAACAATAGCCTGAGGACAGATGTCAAAATGCAGTGTAAATACAACTGGGCTAGACCAAAGTAACAGAGGTTTTAAAGGCATATGATGTTACTTTGACTAGTGAAGATCAAAAATTAATCCACTATGATTAAATACTTTCGGTTTCTTTTCATATGGTTTAAAAGTAATCACATCGATAGAGCTCTGAAAAACTAATTCATTTGTGTTATTTTGATGTTTGTCAGCTCCAAAAAGCCACCAATGGTAATGAGAATTTAAGATAAAGCTTTGGGATTTTCTGATTAAGATTGAAAAGCAGAATGAAAAAATAGAAAATAAATAAGGAGAATGGTGTTCACGCTTTAAATTAAGAAAAGTAAAATAAAATCTCTAAACACTCGTTAGTGAAAAATGCAAAAATGAAAGACAAATATTAAAAAAACTAATTTGCCGTTTTTTTTGGGGGGGGGGGTTTTTTGTTTGTTTGTTTGTTTTTTTTTATTGGAAAGAAAATATATGGTGACCAACTGGCAGGAAAATCTGGACTCACAAAGACATTTTAAGATCCTATGGAATGTCCTCCAGACAGAGAGCCATTCTGTCAAACAGAAAAGAAGTGTTGTGGAGAAAACTGTCCTTCGAGATGAATGTGCTGTGGGCATTTCCAAAGATGAATTTTGGTTTAGGAAAGATTAGAAAGACCTATTGTGAGCAGTAAAACGGGTGAAAGTATACAATTATACAATCATAGCCTGGAGGAGGAAACTAGCTGTGTTCGCTGGACGATTTCAGTGGAAAATCTTTCATTTTCGTAACTGAATATTTGAAGAGGTGTGCAGATTCTGGTTCACATTTTGGTGTGAAAACTTCTCTTAATATTTTTCTTACTAAATAGCATCTCTTCTCCCTATGGATTTTTTTTTTTTTTTTTTTTTTTTTTAACCCCTAGAAACTCAGTAATTTTTTATTATGTGCTATCTATTCCTTTTTTTTTTTTTTTCCCCCTTCCTTTAAGATTTTTTTTTTTTTTTGCCATAGTTGAAATTCTCTTACAAAACTTAAAATGTATCCATTTTGTCATGGCTAAAACATGAGATGTCAGAGGAAAGCAAGGGAAGCAGTTTTCTATCTCTGTCATGGCTGATCAATATTTTTGTTTTTTTAAGGCCATTTGGAACAATGAGTAGAACCTCAAAAGCCAGTAGAATCTTACTCCTGACTTGCAAATGAGTGTTTAAGCAAATGTCTATACAGATGGATGAGTACAGACCTAAGCTTCTTTTCTCATTCTTCAAGCTTTCTGGATGTGAGCCAGCTACAAGCTGGCAGCCATATAGCAGGGTTTTCTCTACATTGTATTTGATATAATATGCCCTGACTTCCAGCATATGTAGATGGTCCTAACCAGTCCCTCCAGCATGGGGACATTACCTTGAACAGAAAGCCTTGCTGGCTCAGCGACAGAATTTCTAGACTACACTTGTTTTGCCTCTGAGACTGATCTGTATTCACAAAATGGCTGAATTAAACCACAGGTGAAGTATTTTAGAGGAGCTTTTTTTTTTTTTTAATATTTTCATTTGCTTATGTTTTAAGAGATTCCTTCACAATGCAACTGTAACTGGAATTCTTTAGCATGATTTGCCATGAATACAGTGTTGGCACTGTGTTTGCTTGTCCAAGCATATCTTCAGATACCGAAGTCTGAAGTGACACAGCAGGGAAAGTAAAGCTTGTAGAGCCCCCAGTGTTTTTCAGCCGAAACAAGACTACAAGCTGCTTGGGCAGATGCTGCATGCATTTCTGCCTCGCAGATTCATCAGATCCTCACTAGGAGGTTTGTGCCTGCTCCAGACCCACTGCACAGTGAAGCATGCTCACATACTTCAGAGTGTTGGAGACCCGTTTAGCTGATTCTGCTGAGGCACTTTCTGTTAACAGCTTCTAGTTTCAAACTATGGGGAATAGGAAGTGATGCATTCTTAGTGATGGTTTATTGGATCCTTAATTCTCTCCCCTGGTGATCTCACAAGCCCAAGGTTGTTCACCTTCTGGTCACATGACACCACAAGGCTCACCAATTTTGTGTATTTTTGCCAGTGGTGGGATGTGCAGGTTGTTGGGTGAAATATGAGGATGAATGTGCAGATGCTTTGAGTGAGACAATGCCCACATGGCATTTCGTTCAACAACTGATCTTAATATTGGTGCTTGTGCCAGAGGTTTGCAGTAATGCAAAACACGACAATACACCCTTGCTTTCCAAGCTGGTGAATAGGTGACACTTTCTCCTGTTTTCTGCTGCA
>JAOWBP010000001.1:21432660-21461727 GCA_028571105.1 Tragopan temminckii | reverse complement strand
CACCAGTGGAGACAGTGACAGTGGCTCACCTCCACTGGTGAAGATTTTTATGAGTGTGGCATGGAGGATCTTGTTCAACTAAGTACAACTGTTTTCTCTTATGATGGGTCTATTATCTTCCTACTACAATTATCACAGGGTCAGGCTCTTTGACTGCAACTTGCACTGGTGTTACAGGTCCTGTAACAGATGCAGCTACATGAAAATGTGTTTCAAAGTTTTTTATTACAACAGAGAAAAAATAGCCTTTGGTATGGTGTAATTGGATAATTGTAGTGTTTTCCCCCGACTTTCAGGTGACTGTGATGTCATGCTAATTTTCAGAACTGTTACTGATGAACAAATGCCTTTTAATAACAGAGAGATGACTTCTAAATGAGAAATCACTGAAACCAACTCTTCACATCACCGTATCAGAGTTATGATTTCAGTACATGTGATCTAGGCCCAAGTCTGGCAGCGTGAAACTTCAATGTAGTGATATGTACTAATGGTCAATAAATTAGCGTTCTCTTTTTTTCAGTAGATCACTGTCCATTAGTAGAAGAAGCATTGAGATTCAAACTTATTTCATGAACAATATTGGATATTTTGCCATGAAAGTCTAGGTGGTATCTATTTAGTCGGCATGAAATTATATAATCTCATGAAAACCTATTGCCGTTTTTATGGACCTGAAATGTGATATTAATTTCCTCAAATCTCGTATTCTCTAATTCCCTTTTCAGTAACTTACATCCGGAAAAAGGTTGTTTTGATACTCCCTATGCAGCAAAAAGTGACAACATGACCACGGTTTATAGAATGTCTGATTACAAGCTAGGTCTACTTGGCATTCCTCAGGACTCAATGATGGTTCAAGCTAAAGTGTTTATGGGCCAAATATGGTCAACTTTGACAGATACCATAGTAACACTGATCAAGGGCAAGTTCAGCAAGGGATGTTCCTGTTCAGGAGACAGAACAGGAGAGTAGTGAAGACTGGAGCCTCCCTCACCTGAGCAAGGATTGCACTTCCAGTTCATGCACCAGCAGTGCAACCACTGTTAAGATTTTGAGGCCTAAGGGAAAAGGGAGTTTTAAGATCTGACTGAATTGTAGTAATGAGTTGAAATTGATCCATATTAACATTTTGTGTCTATCTATAGTTATAATTATATGTAGAATAGCTATTTTTTTAATGAAACTTGTAAAGCAGTTAACTGGAAGAACCAGAAAAATACTCATGTGAGTGAGTAACATAACAATATTGCTTCTCTTTAAGTTGATTAAATATATTACTTTAGTGTCAGCATACCTTGTTCTCAGCCCAACGTGCCAACACACAGAACTTTCAAAAAGCAACCAAGACAATTTTTTCTTCCTGTTCTTTACTTGCATCCCTTTGTGCTCTCTATAACTTCTTTATTTACAGAACAGTGAAATTCTGTCAATCGATACTCATAACTCCCTTCTCAAATCAATTCAACTTTCCTTCCTTCCTTCCTTCCTTCCTTCCTTCCTTCCTTCCTTCCTTCCTTCCTTCCTTCCTTCCTTCCTTCCTTCTTTTCTATTTACTTCTAAAATAATTAATAATATATTTAGATAATTGTGAAATGGTTGAAGTGACATGCTCAATAAAAATGGGATGAAATCTATCCCAGTATTCTGCTTTGGGCTATAGGTAACATAGAACAAAATAGCATACTGTCAAAGCAAATGAGAAGAACTCACCATTCTGTTAGTTTCATGGGTGATGTGTTGCCCAAGAATATGTAAATTCCCCTCAGGAATGAAGGGTACCCCAGAAATTAGAGGTAGGCAAATTTTTCTAAGTTCATTCTGGACATTCTCCAGTCAAAATCAAAATATTCTGTTGCAGTTTCAGACTGGAGAGCCCATTGAAAACTCATTATCTTCAAATAGGATTACACTCAGTTAATATGAGAACATGCACATTACAATATCACATAAAATCAAAAGTTCCAATTTTCTCACTACATGTAAATCCAATTCAAAATATTTCCATAACATATATCCGCTGGATGTTACAGTATTTGTATGTCACTCTAGAATGGATTAACTCCATGACAGGCTGGTCTCAGTTTTTCTGCATTTGGTGTTTTTAAACAGTTTATATTTGTTATCATATCAAAGACAGGCTTGCGGTTTTCAAAAGGAAGAAGAGAACACAGCGCCCAAGGCTCTTCCAGCATTACATTTCTTATTCCATTTTATCTTTCTTGGTTTTGACTAATGTCAGTAACAGCTACTGGTAATAAACTGCTTGTTACAGCTTGCTCTTGCCTTCAAGCACTGGCTTTGATACATTGTCAGCCAATTGGAAGCATTTCCTGATTACATTTCCAAATTGCTTGTTTATTGATCGAAAGTTAATAAAGCAAAAGACAACTTTACGGCTTAAATTAAATGAAAGGTTCCTTTGATGTTCAAATTATCCAATCAACCAACGTGCAATGAAATGTAAGCATTTGAAAGTTTTATCTGGAAAGCAAAATGTACTAGATAATGGATTCTAGCACAGACACTGTATCTAAAAGCTAATGAAAAATACTCATAACTTTAACATATGAAGATTTCATTTATTTTCTGTTGAAAAGTAAATGACACTGAATTTTGTTATTTTAAAATACCTGAAAACATGAAAGTGCAGATACTGTATTTACTGTACATCTTTTTGACAAACTGTAATTCATACTACAGGTGCATTTGGTTAGCTGCAATAAACAAAGTAGCATGCATTATAATTTCCTTTGAGTCTGGCATTTCCTTGTTAATCTACTCGCTTCTGGTGCTGCATGAGAATTACCATGCTCTGTCCGGTATTAACTTCCCTTTCAAGGGGATACTGCAGCCTTCCTGGAATATTTATCTCTGCTAGAGCTGCCTTTTCTCCAAAAGTGACTACATACATCCTATTATGTTGTTTCTTCAGGTGCTTTTGCTTACATAGTGATACTTATTTAAGCTATCTAGACAGATATACCAAACATTATTGTGTTTTACAAGGCGTCAGGCACCTGAAGGGCAACTATTTTCAGTACGATATAGACTGGGAACATTGGAGTGGCTACAGAATGTGCTATGTACAGTAACAAAAAAAATAACAAATAAAAGCAAATTTTAGTCAGTAAGCAAGAATGACACTGGGAGAGGTACAATCACATTGTAGCCCAGATCACTTCAGGAGATTAAGGCGTTTCGTGGCAGAGTAATCTTGAAATTGGCATGTTCTGAAACTAAATAAATAAATGAAGAAATAAAAATGATCATAGGTATTACATTCTGTGCCCCACTCTTACAATGTTAAAACAACATTTGATTCTTTCAAGATGAGAGCTGTGTTTGTATATCACATCACTATAAACAAAGTTGTGTTTGCTGCACTGAAGCAATGAATGTGATACTTGTCCTATCAAATGCTCAACACCCTTTTCCCTTGCTTTTTTATTTACAATGTTATGCCTTGTTATGGCACTATCTTTGCAACACCAAATCAAAAAGTAAATGTACAGAAGCACAAAGTCTTCATGTGTCAGAATTAAAATCTGCCTACTCCTTGAAGCAAAAGTTCCAACTGAGATAGCTATGTAAAAACTTGAATTTGTTCTGTCAAAGACAGCATGTTGAATGCCTTTTGTTCTTTTAACACAATGTCACATAACTTATCTGAAGACCTTACTGTCTGATAAAGCTTATGAGTACAGTCAGAACTAAACAAAGAAATTGTTGATGCAATTATTACCTGACCATTAGGAAAGAAGTGGAAATCTGGATTTTATTTTATTAATGTGGATATTGATTGTTGTTCCTTGTGTTGTAGAAAGCCAGCTTCATTTGGTCTATAGGTTGTATAGCAACCACTTTTTTTTTTTTTCCTCCACTTCTTATTTCTTTGCAGATAGAGATACACATTTAGAATAACCAGAATAAAGCAGAAATTGATTTTAAAACGTTAGAATCCACCATAGTGAATGCCAAACACAGTTGTAATGGTAAAGATACAATTTTTGCTAATTTATATCTTTTGTGAAAGACTAACTACACTGCATGTGGGAAGAACAGGCCAGCTAGCATAGAAGTGTCAACAAAAAATTATGCAATTGCAACCAATCATTCCTTGCACAAAGCATTGGTGAGCATTAGTGGCAGTCACTAACCTTGGGTTGACTCCATGAACATGGCATGCTCTCTTTCTGTTTATGTGCTCAAGCTTCCTAAGCCCCTGCTGACACCGTTAATCTGCAAGCCTTTCTCAGCCTTTATGTCTCCTTCTCTAACATCAGCAAACACTGGACTCTACAACTTACAAAGTAATTGTAACCAGCTGCTCCCATGAATATAGCATCTCCTGGATGTGTGAGATGCTACATGTAGCACATTTCTTCATTTGGGGAGCAGCATCTGCACCCAAAAAACTAAGCAGATGGGTTCAATTCTAAAAATATAGAGATTATTTCTTCTTGTTTTCTTCTTCACAACAGAAGAGGAAAAAGTGGTCATAAAAATTCCAAATCAGGAGCTGGCAATTATTTCTAAGTTAATAATATTTACAAATATAAGGGTATTTTATCTGTTTATGAGTCTTTACAGCTCATGTTTCCCAGAGTATTCTTCAAAGTAATAGAACATAAATAGAAGCAATAGAAAGCAGGAAATTTACATTTTTGAATGAAAATTAATAGACATGATAGAAAAAAGGATTCTTTAGATACAGTGGTCAGAAGAGACAGGCCAAGGAGAGTGTATACTCTTGATAAATGAAAAGGAAGAGCTGGTTCAGCAGACACCAAGGAGGCTGAGGTACTCAATGAGTTTTTTGCCTCAGTCTTCATCGCCAGTCAGTCTTCCCATGTCTCTCATGTCCCTGAACCTTTAGGTGGGGTTTGGGCAAGTTAAATTCCTCCAATTGTAAAAGAGCAACAAGTCAGAGACTGCCTCATGAATCTGAACGAATACAAGTTTTTGGGGTGGACAATGTGCAGCCCAGTGTCCTGAAGGAAGTGGGTGGTGGTTGCCAAGCCACTCTCCATTATATTTGAAAAATCATGGCTGTCAGGAGAAGTCCCTAGCGTCTGGAAAAAAGGAAATATCATTCCCATTTTTAAGAAGTAAAGAAAGGGAGACCTGTGGAACTACAGGTTGTGAGCCTCAGGTCTGTGTCTAAGAAGAGCAGGGAATGGATCCTCCTGGAAGATATATTAAGGCACATGAGGTATGAACAGGCAATCCAAAACATTCAGGATGGCTTCACCCAAGGCAGATCATGCCTGACCGGTCTGGTGGCCTTCTATGATGAACTGACAGCATTGGTGGACAAATGAAGGGCAACTGATTAGACTACCTGGACTTGTGCAAGGCCTTTGACACAGTACTGAACCACACCCTTATCTCTAAATTGGAGAAATACGGATTTGAAGGCTGGATTATTCAGTGGATAAAGTGTTGGTTGGATGGTCACAGCCAAGGTTGTTGTCAATGGCTCTATGTCCAGGTGGAGGCCAGTGACAAATGGTGTCCCCTAGAGGTCTGTCTTGGGTTTGACATCTCAATCAATGACATGGACAGTGGAATGGAGTGTACTCTTGGCAAGTTTGCTGATGGCACCATGTTGAGTGGTGCAGTTGACAAAATGGAAGGATAAAATGCCATCCAGAGGGACCTTGACAGGCTTGAAAGTGGGCCCATGTGAACCTAATGGGATCTCTAGAAAAATATTGTTAGACTCAAAATCTAATTTGAAAATTTAAGCTTGATGTGGGGTGTTGTTCTTTTCACAACAATTTGGGATTGTTCCTTTGGTGGAACTAAAATAGATCAGAAAAGACCTTTCAAAACAAAATAACTAAACTTAGAATTTAAGAGAGCAGCATTTGTTGTTTTGTTTGTGTTTTTATTCTAGTTTAGATAACGAATGACGTCACTTAGTCCAGGAACTCCTTTTAATGTCAAAACCTCTTCTGACTGATTTAGTACTTATGCGAGTGAGTCATTTTAAGCTAACTGAATTCTAAGTATTCATACTATTCTTCAAAAATAGTAAATATCCCCGTGGATATTTAGCTACCTAATAATTTCTACTCTTATTAACTTCACAGTGGCAGCAATGTAATTAATGGATTTTCTACTTAAAACTGTAGGTATATTTTGCATTCTACTTTCTCCTTACAAGACATTTTCCACTATCAAGACTACATCTATCCAGTATAAGTATGTATGAGTCCAGGTTCTTAATCTCTTTCTAACTTCTAACTTTGCTAATCTAATATAGCACTTTAGAAGTGTTTATTTTTAATGACACAGAAGTGCAGGAAAATGTTCTACAGTAGTCATGTATTTCCTTATTCTGATCTGAATTTTAGGGGCCATGAATTTTTTAAGGATCATTGCATTTGGTGTGTGCAACTTTGGTTCCAGATCACTTTGAGAAGATGTTTTACTTTTGAAAATAAACTAATCAAATGATGCAAATTATTATTTCTTTTTTTTCCAAGAGTAAACTCACCATTAACCAATCTTTCAGCAAATGATTTCCCTCCAAACCCCAGATCAACTATATATTAGATTTAATGGTGTAGTTAGATTTAATTCTAAAACAAGTACAATACCGGAGGCAATCTGAAACTCAGGCCATTAATTGGATGACAATTTTGTTTAATTTTAGTGAAAGTAAACTGTTCAGTACTGGCAGAAGACAGAAACTACTATACGCAACGTTAACCTTTCTCCTGCCATGTAGGATATGTGCCTTGGGGTAGCTGCTTTAAGTTATTTACTTAGCATGTAGTCATTAGGAAAATGTAAGGCAAAATCCAATATAGCCTATGTGCACAAATTCGCAGCTCTGTTCTTCTGTCTCATTTGTAGTAGCTGGAAATCTCATATCACTCGAAGAGTTAACCTGCTTAGATATGTTTGTGATTTTTAGCCACCAGCGACTTTTGTTTGCATCTAGGCAGTTCTTTAAAAAACTGCTGTCTCCTAAAATGCTTCAGCCATTCTGGCTCACAAACAGCAATGCTATAAACCACAGAGCCCTCACTTCAGCTCCTCTCTTTCCTCCTTGTCCAATGGGGAGCGTAAACTATATTTCTGTTTTAAAGACAAGGCTTCATGACCGCTCCTGTACAATGTAGATGTTTAGGAAGAATGCAGTACTGGGCAAAGGCATTTCTCTGGTATAATTTGTCACATAATCACAACAGAATGCTCAGTCCTTCAGAGGGCTGTAGGAGTCTAATCTGTCTAATAAATTCAGCCTCTGCACTGAGAAAATGTTTCACAATGAAGTAATAAAATGGGATTTCAGTTAGGGAAAAATGAGATAAACTAGTGTAGCAAATAAGTAAAGATTATACACGTAGGCAACCCACTGATCAAATATTTCTTAGGGCTATCAGGAATCTATCAAGGATACTGAGCCAGTTAGATAAAGAAATTACTGAGGAGTGATTTACTGAGTTGCTTAAGAGTCATGTTAGAAAGATTATTTTGCTCAAAGCAATAAGCTAGCTTTGTTTTATTCAATGATTAGTTAAAAGCTGTAGTAGAATATTGTCTGTACATGTGAGCCCTAGTCGTTTGTTTAACTGTTGGTTATGCTTACTTCTACACTGTCAACTTGAAAGTATTAATCATGCTGCCAGAAGCTTGGTTTTACTAATATTTCCTATGCTCAGAATCAGCATCAAAGCAATACTGTACATTAAAGAATACATCTGCGTGTTTCAGGATATTGTCATTTTGGGCACAGACTTTTGCCATTTGGACTCCTGACTAGTGTTTTACTTATCTGAAAAGATGCGTATAGAAACTGGCCTTTACTTTTGTTTATGGATAAGTTAAATATGAGCTATTCTCATGGGTTGGTTTTAATTTCCTGGGCCCTTTGGAAAAATGAAAATAAAGGTATTCATCAGTGTTTCACAGCCCTCAGTCTTTCAGCATTCATCCCAGACAGAATAGGAAACCCCTCTATCTCTTGCTTTTCTGTGTTTCTCCTTGTAAGACAAGTGTGGACGCAATATATATTTTTGGGAAAAGAACTTGACTTGAGTACTCTTTGTTTTAATATTTTGGATAGGGATTATCTACACTTTGAGTTCTGGGAACCAAGAAGTAACAGTAATCATTACGTTGATTGATTTGTCTTTCAGCATCTTCATTGATCAGGTAAGAGGGCAAAATGCTACACAGGAAAGCCGTGACCGGCAGCTCCCTGTTCCAACAGCTGATTCTTTTGGCAGATCACTTATCTCCCAGTCTCCGCAAATTCAAAGCAACAAGCAATGGCCAGTCCCAAGAAACAGCATTTCCCTCCTCAGCATTTCCCCATCTGAAGACAATTCCATGAATTTTGTAACATCTGTTCCACACTAGTTTCCTACGAACCTTTTTATTTTCTCTCCCAGGGTAAGTTGAAACTTGAACTTATTTGAGATCCAGTTAAATAACTAACACGAGACACATTAAAGTAAAGGAGACAAAGTGACAGAAAAGCACATCAATTTGCTTGTTTGCAAAAGTATGTCATAAATAAGAAATCCTAGCATGTTTATCTCCAGTGGAATGCTCTTGTTAAAACACTCAATTGCTAAAGCCTCCACTTGATTTATGATAAATCGGCAATGGGTAACACTAACTAAATTATGGATACACCTCAGTCTTCGTGCTGTTATCTTCTGGATTTTCAGGGGTTAAAAGTGAGTGAGACATTAACCCCAGTTTTGTAGCCATTTTTCTTCTAACCCGTGGTTTTTTTTTTGTTTGTTTGCTTTTTGTTTTTTATTTTTTTATTTTTTTTGGCTCAGCCATCATGCTATGAAGAAACACTGGGGTACCTTTGACTCTTCCTCATATTTGAAAAATTAGTTTGTTAACTTTAGGCAGGTGAGCATGCTCATTACTGACAAAATCATAGGAAAGGATCACAGAAGCTAACTGATACCAGCAAATCAATGTAAATAGCAAATATACATAGCATAAGCTCTGGAATGAATGCACTCTAATAACATATTTCCAGGCTCTGGATTATGATGGATGTACCCAGCAGGGATAAACTACTTCTCTCCACAGCATGACTGTGCCTAGAAGACACATGCTCTGCCTTGTGTACTTTTATCTTTCCCTATACTTCATAGAAGCAGAGCAGTACCAACATATAAATGTTCTTGTTTGCTTGCCCCACATAAAAGAACACATGCCACTATCCTGTTCTTTGCAACACAGGGCTATACTCACTGAACTGGATGCCCATCTTCACAGGCAACTGCACAAGCACATTTCATTTTGCTGTTAGATTCGCTCTGCTGTGCTTTAGTTATTCCCTTGGGGCTGGTATCTAACACAGGGGAGCTTGACAGCTAATGGATGGTGTACATTCTGGCTTCCCGAGTCTGATCTGGCAAACACATACGCACAGTGGCTGAGCCATTTAAACACTAACAACAGGGAAGGGAAGTTTGTAGGGTTACATCTTTCTGCTATTATTGTTATTATATCGGTACAGCCATGAGTGCTTAAGTTGTATTTTAGTTGCCTCTGGTTGACAGAGTGAGACTACGTTAAAAGAGAAAAAATACTGCTAAAGACCAGTGAAAATCTTTTGCTTGCAGAGACATTTTAAGGTGTACAGAAGCCAACCCAAGAGAAAAAGCAATGGTCCCTTTGCTTGTGACATTTAGAAGGTAGAAAGAGCACAACAAAATGTACAGGAATAAACTTCTCAGGAAGAACTAGGGGCAACAACATCTTTGGGTTTTACATTTGTGTTGATTTAGGAATCTTGTTACCCATCAGTTCTTAAGGAGATAATGTAGTCTCTCAATACGAGTAGGTAGAATGATAAATCAGCAGTAATATTTACACGTCAGTTGCCAATGCATTGTTTTTTTGTGACAACTTCCACCTTGGACAGACTTCTAGAATAAACCCTTAGTGTCTTGGTCTTAGTGTCTAGTGTTCATAAGTCAGCTAACTTCTGTAACAGATAAGGAAGAAATTTTCCTGATTTTACTGTGATTATCAATAACAAAATTGCTTAAACTACCCTTTAAGGCAGAGGGTAAAATGAAATAAAAGTGGCTACAGTCATGAGCAACGTAATACAGAAGGACAGAAGTATCAGTAAGGGAGATAATAACCAGTAGTATACTAACTAAGGAAGACGTAAGCATTTAAGCAGCTGAAACAGTCACTGGAAAGTCTGTAGTTCCCTATTTAAAAAATTATCACCATTTAATATGAAGCAACAGAAAAACTGGATGATAATAAATCGAACCTGAGAAATGAAGTGAGAGAATTGGAGCTGTTAACATAGCTTATGAAACTACATACTTACAAAAAGTGTATGTGTGTGATAAATAGAGTAGAATAGCATCCCAGAGTAGAACGCTGTTACTAATGTACATACTTGTAAGTAGCAATATAGAAAATAATTAAAACATTGCTATGGAGATCTGTATTTTAATGACACAACAGTCTGTAAAGAGAAAAGGAATATAGAAAGATACTTTTTATCATCAGAATCACTTTGGTGGTGAGCAACCAAAGTGGTTTGAGTACAGGCCAACAAGGTCAGATTTCACAGGATAGGGTCCTCTTCCTTCTGGGCAACGGATTATTCACTTGTATCTCGATTTTTTTGCAAAGAGGGCATTAAGAAAAAGCTGGTAGAAAATAACCTATTATCAAATCATCACCGATTTATTCTGTTTAATTAACTGGAAGAGAAGTAGCTTGGAGGGGGATCTGAGGGGAGGGTGGCATCCCTTCCCATTAACAACACTTGGGGCATCACGGGCACCAACTAATGTGCCAGTGCCAGCAGCTGCACCGCTTTGCATCCTCCACCCCCACCAACGCAGCTGCATCCAAGCTTATAAGGATCTCAATTTCAAAAGGATAAACTTCGAAAAATTAAGGAAACTAGTTAATGAGGTCAACTGGATTAAAGAGCTTAGGGATTTTAATGTGGAGGAGGCGTGAAATTTCTTTAAATCAAAGGTGTGAAAACTGTCTGGAACTTGCATCTTAATCAAGGGTAAAATCTTGTAGGGAAGGACTCCAGAGCTGACTGGATAAATAACCACTTCTGAAAGGGCAGGAGAAATATGCAGATAGCCTAAAGGGACAGGGAGTATACTATGTCTGAGAGGCCAGGAAATAGAGAGCTAAAGATAAGTGCCAAAAGTCGAGCTGAATTAGACCTTGTAAATTACAACAAACAGAACAAAAATGCTTTTTCCTTTTTTTTTTAAATTTCCCCTAGCCATGTATGTTTAAATGCAACAGACAATAAAGAAGGAGAGGCTCTAAACAGTGTAATGGATAAGAAGTCAAGAAAAAAATGCAAGCGTGGCATCAACTCTGAATCAAAGGTCTTGTTCATTTTCTGCAGGGATGGAAATACTGACTGTGGGAGGCAACGGCAGGCTGGAAATTAGAATATCCAGGCTGCGAGTAATGCTAAAAGCCCAGTGCCGCTGTGTTATGTAGGCCTGAACATTTCTATCCCAAAACACCAAATAAGTAAGTACATGGCAGTGCAGATACAGTGGCAGTGGTCTGAAAACATCTGTCAAGAGCAATAAAGAAGCTCCGGGCAGAGATCAGCAAATAAGGCCCTTATATTTTAGATTATGTTGGGGACCCAGAATAGCTTGAACACTGGGGGCCCATTATTCTTATTGCAATATTATTCAAGGCTACAGGAAAAACCTTAAAGGAATAATTAAGGAAGAAGAAATAAAGCATAAAATGCAACATAGGTTTTCCAAAGGCTTGTCTTGCCAGTCTACCTTGATCTGTTTTTCTGATAAGATAGATTATTTCCTAGGCAAATGAAATACAGTAGATCTAATCTATCTGGCATTCAGTAAATAATTTAATTTAATGCCACCTGGGAAATGTTTTAGAAAAAGTTTTAAAAAATGCTTGGGTAACCTTTAAGGGGCTGTCCAAAATAAGAAAGGAACAAATATCAGTAAAGCTGAAAAGCAGTTAATCCCCCTGAAACAGGTCATACAACTGGGGAAAAAAAAAAAAAACAAAAGCAAACTAAAACCATAAATTTGTTAATTTTGTTTTCCACTGTAACACAGAGATAACTGATATTGAAAGAAATGTGTGTTGCATTAACCAATTTCAGCTTATATTTATTAATGTACTAGCTGGACACAATATTGCTTGTTTTTCAGTAGAAATAATGAAACAAAATGAAATTACATCATTGGAAAAATATGTTCATTTTAAGTACATCATATGGAAAACAGGAGAAAAAATGGTTATCTACACTGGTGCCGAAATTAATCGAGCGTAGTAACAGATTGCAGAAAATCCATGTTTTTGCTTAAATGTATTAACTAGAGAGGCCAATTGAGATTACTATAGGCAACCCATCCCCGGACACTCTCATTTACAGCACTGCCTTGGAGAATAACGTGCTGGCGCATATTTCTTTGTTGTTGACTATGGTTCCACTCACTCTTCAGCTGGGAACATTTGCTCAATTTTTTTCTTGGTAACGGGTGTTTTCATGCTTCTACTTTCTCTGTTTACCTGAGCATTTGTGTGAAGTCCATCCAGGGTTTGTGGTTTGAGGATTGATTGTGCTCCGAATAGTTCTAAATTCTTTTGGTGCATCGGTAATAAAACAAGTTGTGGTTGTGTTCCTTTGCAGAAAAAAAAAAAAAAAAAAAAGAAAAAAAGAAAAAGAAAAAAGAAAAAAAAAGCAAGCTTCTATGTGTGCAATGTTACTTGTTACTTTTTACAGAGTCTTACCCCTCCCTTTCCTGTATTATTTAATAGCATTTGGTATATCTGTATTTTTAAAAGCCTGGATTTGGGGGAATAGCCTGTGGTATTGTGAAATTTACCTTCCTTAGCAACAGTTCCAGAAAACAGATCCCTAAAGATTTTTTCTCCTGCTTTAGCCTCCTACATATGGAGACAGAAGATGCAATAGAGAAACCTGAAAATTTTTTAAAGCTGAAGTGTGGTGCTTGCTAAAGCACTTTGTAATTCACTTGCTGGAGATGCTCTGATGCAGATTATGTTTCAGTGGATAGTGATTTGTGAATAAATACTTGGCAAACAGTTGGGAGGAAGAGATGGGAAACAATCACAGGCTTGGCTATTGAGTTAGCCACATTTTAATGATTTTTTTTTCTCTCTTTTGAGGGAAGCTCAGCAAAATTATAATTTCTTTAATAAATAATTAACAGTGTATTATTTCAATAAATAAATTAGTGTTTATATAGTAAAGAATACAAATGTTTTGTGCATACATTCTGACCTACTTCTCCAGTCCTTCTTGGCTGTTTCCCAAAGAATTATTTTTAAAAATTAATGATGAACATCAAAATATTTCTGTTTATAACATCATATCAATGGTAGTTAAATCTATAAAATAATTCAATCATTTATCCTTCTTATCTTGGGAATGTTTAATCAAGCATGATATTTGCTTTAAATTAGCACTGTCAAATGTACATTTGTATAAAATCTCCCAAATCATGAAAGATTTATAATTTGAAATGTATTTGGATTATTCTCTAGTTAATCAGCTAGATAAAAATTAGTGGTACTGTAGCTAGAACAATTAATTGGATTTAAAAATTAAAAAATAACTGACACATGCTACATCATGTTCTGCTTCACTTTAGAAAAACATCATATCTTACCTACATCAAATGATTTTTGTGAACTATTCACTAAACCTTAAATTCCTTATTTTATCTTAAACTGGCAATACTTACATTCTCTTCCTAAGAGAGTTTTGAACAAGAAAGGGTGGAATACGTACTCCATGTAACAATCTCATAAAAATATTTATGTGCTACAGTTCAGTAAAACACAAATGCATTGAGCCACAGACAAAATATACAGGATTACAATCTCAGTTTAAGTTTAGGGGTGGGTATTCCTTTATTCACCATTGTCCCAGAGGTTTCTAGGAAGTGAGATTCACCTACGCAATATTCTCACTTAGCTCTATACATTATTTTCATTAGAAATTGTTGTTTATCATCATTAATGATCAAAATCAACTTGTAAGTGGACAACAAGTGGATAGACTTTTTTTTGGTGCATCCCTGAGAAATTACTTCCCTGACAATTTGCAGAAAGCTTCTGATGATTTCACCATTTCTGTGAGTGATGAGCTGAACTTGTTGGGTAATGGTAGCATGGAAAGCTTCAGAGGCAGTTTCTGGGCTGTTTAGAAGAGTCAGCTATGGAGCAGGGAGTTTAATGTCTGTCTGGCAGATACACTCAATGAGGAAAAGGAAAATTTAGAAGGAAGGCACATGTTTGCTCTTGTCTGGAAAAGAATAAAGAAGCTGGAAGGCAATGGCATGGGTAAGGAGAGGCTTACAAATGTCTTTTGCTCCTTATATTATAAGGAGTACCAGGATTTGTAGTTTCTGTAGCTTTTGGGAAAGGAAATGAAGAAAATTTACTAAGACAGGAAAGAATAAACAAGATGGATTTACATTTATAACCCAATCCCTGCATCTTTCATGCCAGTCCGTATATTACAGGACTGAGAACATATCTGCCTATAATTTCATAGTAAATTTGTTTAAAGGAAGACATGAGGTGAGGTGCCATTTGAGTGAACAGGACTTCAGCCTTGGTAAGGGTTTCAGGAGAGCACTAGGATGCAAGGTGAAATAAATTGATGGGTTGCATCTCCTGTGTTCTCCAGAATAATTGCTATTTCTTACTGCATTCACCAAATACTAATTTACTGCCCTTGTATTCTACTGAAACCCCTAATCTCTTTCCTTGTAGTCCAAAATTTTAAAACGATAAAACGTAGGTCTCCTCATTCACAGCAAGATGTGCTTTGTTCATTTTAGCAGGCTGGCTATGCTTTGTGCCTTTAAATTATGTAGACCTGCCAGATAAGTCAAAATCTGTTTCATGTGAACCTTGTTGTTATACTCTATTTTTTTCATCTCACTGTACTGCCGTTAGTCTTCACAGCCAAGCTTTACAGGCTAATACAACATTTAATTCATCTTCTGCTACTGGAAATGCTGCCCTGGTCTTCCTAGAAGCCTCTTGCAGACCCCTAAAGCAATTCAGACAATTCTCTGGAGATCTGGGAAATAAACAAGAAACTACCATATAAGATAGATGCAATTTCCTATAATGGTTACATTGACTAGCCTTCTATAGGCAGATCTAGATTTCATAATGTGAAAATTATTATGGATTTTCATTTGTGAAAGTATTTTAAACAGTCACATTGTGGACTAAAATGGATTTTCTGAAGCTTCAAATAAAAGAATCACAGCGATCTTATACTACTGAAATCACGGAAACATGGAGCTAAAGAATCAAGGAGAAGGCTGGGCTGTTTCAAGCAATACTGTCTTACAGACTAGGCAACTTAAATAAGCAAGGAGTTCAGCAGGGCCCCTGCGCTCCACTCTTGTACTGTAAAGAAACTACATAACAGTTCAACATTATCAAGAAAGTATTTTGGGATTGGGCTGTATGGCCAGGTAGCAAGAGGTATCTTATTGTACTGCTCACCTCTGTTAGGTGAAATGGCTCCTTAGCACACAACTGTCTTGAATATTGTGTGCAATTCTAATAGTCTTCCCTCTCCTTCACTAGTAGAATTATATTTGTGCATTTGCAGCCTTTTTCTTGGCTTTTTGAGTATACATGCTAACAGCATCTTCCAGACAGATGTAAGATACCCTGCTAGGTGCCGAGGTTCCCAACACTTCTACCTCTGCCTTCTCACATGGTCCAAGTGCAGTATTGGCTCATCATTCAGAGTCAAATGGCTTGGAGAAGTCTACCAAATGCTGTTATGAATTGCTGTGAAGGCTGAAGTCGTCTCTAAGAAATTCCCAAGGGACACAAAATCATTTCTGTTTATTTTCTATCTTTCTACAAAGAAAACCTGAGCCTGTAAGAGCTGTGGTTACAAAACACAAAGCTACAATCTGGCTAACCTGGAACATGAATGACCTGTCTGTTGCAATGTGGTATTACCTACTGAAGGAACATTCAAGGCGTAAGAGAAGGCGGAAGCCAGAACACAGTGTTTGTTTTGAGCTATGTGATCTGCTCACAAGAGGAAATCGTGCCTGCAGCAGGGAAATGCACTGAAAGCATTATTTGTTTACCTCAGAAAAGGTAACAAGTTTTGTGGAAAACTAGCTTATGCACAGACCTGCACAAGGTTTTAAATTAGAAGAACCTATAGATCTCACACCTGACAACTTTGTGGCCCTGAAAGTCACAGGGAATAGCAGGTGTTCACAGCACGGCCTGGTGCCTGGTCTGTGACATCTTCGTGTCCCTTAGCATCCCTCACACATGGAAGTGCTGGAAGCACCACAGTGGAGGAAAGCAGGGGGAGGGCTGCCTCTTTTTCAGAGGAAGGCAGGGGGAGGGCTGCCTCTTTTTCAGAGCTTCTCCTTTCCTCCTCTCTGGAGAGTGAGGGAACAACACGCACTGAGGAGAACCCAGGCCCTCTTATATTTCAGACAATACAAAAATATTTAGTTGTATCCCTTATTGTTGACAAAGAAAAGAGAAAGCTGATTCTGTTCTGTTTGGAGTGTGCTGTCTTGAGTTTGGCTGGTTTGGGAAGCCCTGTTTTTCATGGCAGTGAGTTCTCACGAATGTTATCAATTTAAGAGTAGAGAATACTGAGGGCTTTCTGTTTGTTTGTCTTTCCTTCTCCTTCATTTTCCTTGTTTTGGTTTTCTAAACATTTAAAGGAAAGACAGAGGTACTTGTTTCTGAGATCAACAGCAAGATATAATTGCTCAGTTTTCTTTGTGTCTTGTTTTTGTTCTGTGGTATGGTGACCACTACTTCACAGCAAATTCCCAGCAATGCTTCTTCCCAAACTTTCCTTATTGTTGGCTGTCCCACTAAAAATCTCGTCTCAGCAGGCCCTAGACATGAGAGCATTTTTTTTTTCTTTCAAGTGCATAGAGCTGTCCATCAGCAGCAGGAGTCTGCAATACTGGTTTTCAAGAAATACCACAAAGCAGAATTAATTGCCTAAGTCACAGACTCTACTTTTCTGTTTTCATCACAGTAGCTTAGTCTGGAGACCTCTCTTTCCAGTGGCATTCAATCTAGAAAGCAAACTGTGGTTTTTGGAATTCAGATTTGGCCAGAAGGGCTGAGATGTGACTTTCCATCTTCTGTCCTATCTGAGTAGCCCAATGTGCATCTTCTTAATCTACAGGAAGGAAAGAGCAGGGACCAGGGCAGCATCTTCATCTGACTGGGCATCTGTGCTCTGTAGGTCAGGGCTTTCTGCCATCATGTTATGCTTTAGGCATGGGGTGAAGTTTTCAGCTTCTGCAAGAAGTTATTAAGGCTGTGACATTTGTGCTGCAGCCATCGATCAGCTACGATGTGATTTTCTTAGCGATTTCCTGGTCAAGTAATCCCTAGATAATTTAAGAAAACACAACATAGTTGTGCTTCTTTCTGCTGCTTACGTGACATGAGTGTTTTATCACGAAGAAGAAAATCAGTGCTCAGACTCATCCATGATTCTTTGCAAGTTTTGGAGGTAAATGTATTTTTTGCTATGATGTTTTGATTTCACTAATGTGTCTGTAAAGCCAGGATTTATTCTTTGGACTCTATTATCTCTCTAAGAGACCAGAAGGCCTACATTACTGCTGTGGGTTTGGATCTTCACTCATATTTTAAACCTCACTGCAATCCAGGGCCTCTAGGCAAAAGGGTTTTGGGTTTTTCTGGTGGCTATGCCTGTTTCCCATTTTAGAGAAAGAACAGCTCAAAGTCTTGATACAATGAGATTTCCCACTGCATAGCTTAGCTTTCTTTCCAGACTCCACAATATTTAGATATTTTGTGATATTTAGATATAGGATTCTGCTTCTGTTGCAAATTATGACCTGGACAACAACAGACATTCAGTAATCTTTATTTATTCATTATTTTAGTCCTTATGATTTATTAAGTTTCTTTGCATTTGAAAGAGAAAGAAGATGAGCTTTCAAACACCAGCCAGTCTTTTACTCTACCAGCCACATTCTCACTTTTTCTGGGTCTTTCAGTTTTCAAGAGGGGAACAGGTATAATGATTAAATCAACATTTTTGTATATGAAAAAGTAATCAAAAAGTATGTTACCAAATAATGGTATCCTTTAGTCTCCAAATGCTGAAAAATATTTTTTGAATGTTATGTCCAGAGGAAAAGATATTTACCTGGGATGCTTACAGTGATGGACAGAGCTGCATGATGACTGGGAAGGACTGGGCAGCCTTCAGAAACTGCTGGTATCCAGAGATGGTGTGAAAGGATGAGGAAAACCAGCCAAAAAGCTGCAGGGTAGATATCCCTGATATAATTACATAGCGTACTCATAAATTAAACTTATCTCAGAGATCATAAAAAGTGTGCTTAGTTCACAATTTTCAAGATAAATTATTTCAGCTGTTTAATTTATTTTTTGTTATTTCAGATTAATTTAAGCAAAGGTTTTCATCTGAGGAGCATGCACTCTCAAACAAAAGCAAAACATTACCAAGCTGGTTCCAAAGGAGATTGAATGTTTTCCATTTTATAAAAGCACAGTGCTAAAAATGTTTATTTTTTAATACTCTGTTGCCCATAAAGTAAAAAACACAACTATGGTATTTCAAAGTTTATTGCTCTGGGTAGGCTTGGATAAAAGGACGTATGTTTCTAGCAGGGTCTCTTCAGACCTATAAATGTAATGTTGCTTTGCTCATTCAGAGCAGAGAGATTCAACTGTATAACCCTTTCAGTTTACTACAGAAGCTTCACTACTGAAACCTTTACTGCAGAAGCACACCTTTATCCATGGGGGCACTTGTTTTGTTTCTATAATGCTAATAATGTCTTCCTTCTTTCTTGGAATATTTAAATATGATTATTATAGCTGGCTGGCACATCCTTTGAATGCCAAAATCTTCTCAGCCTTCTTAAAAATTCTGCATAGGGTATTATTCATTTAGTTTTTAATTATTAGCATTTATATCTGTTTTTATATCTTTTGCATATCACTCAGCTTTTCAAAGAGAGTATTCCCATGCTGCTGGTCTGAAGAGCTTCTGTTTGAAGGTAGCGGCAGCCCGGGGAATCCTCCCATATGCCGTCTGTAGCCAATCCAAAGGGCTAACAACTGGGTTCTGCCAGTGTATATTACACTGATACTATTTTGGAGACATATTATCTGTGATCTTAATGAGCTCAAAAGGATATATTTTTTTAGTGTCTTTCTAAAAACTGATGCTTGCTTTGGTTCCTGCATTTTTTTCCTACTCATAAGCACTTTATTTTCTTGTACATATTTATTCATTAAAGCCTGGCGCTCTCGTCACCTGTCACTTCTAAACGAGCTCAAGGCTGTTGTGATGGACTTGGCTGGGAATCTCCTGTAGAGGCTGCTAGAGAGATAAAAGTGCAATTATCAGCATTATCTGGGTAGCGTACATAAAAACTGTATTTGATGATATCTAGAACATTTTTCAGATGAATTACTCAGTATTTCCACTAGTCTTCTCCACAGTTTCTTTGTACTTGGATAAGTCGTTTAATCTGTAGGTTAAATAGCATGCAAACAACTCTGTGAGTTTCTCCTCATCTTTAATGTCAAAATTAAATTGCATTAAAAAAAAAACAAAGGTCTTAATGCTATAAACCTATGAACTGTTAAATTTCCAAAGGTAACGTCTCTTATGAATCCTGATGTCCACTGTTCTTGCTTACACTCTCATCTTTTGGTCTCACATTTATTGTCTTTCTAAAAATTCTGATCATATTATACATGTTCATAGCATGAGTATTTAACATTTAACAATATTAAAATTTTCTGATATATATCTCAATACATAACTGTAAATAGCTACCATTTTTGTAGAAATACTTCAGACTGCAGATCTTGATAATTAATCTAGAGATACTTGCAGTGTTGAAGCAAAATTGTATTAGATATCAGAGATATCGGAGATATTTAAGTTGGGGGAAAGTAAGGGAGACTTTTTTTCTAAAACTTAAATACTTGTATAAAACCAAAGTTTGCACTGTGTTACAAATCAAATTATTTTATCTTTAGTTAGTTTTCTCTAAGGTTTCCTGTGCATTTTTTATTTTCTATTGGAATTTTTATCTTGATTTACATTTTTCCTATGATTAGGTCATTATGCTGTTTCCTCTTCTCTGGATTATCTGGTAGTTAGGCTTGGTCTACTCTGCAGTCTTAATATAATGAAGAATAAAAGTGAACTAACACAGTTTCTTTCAAAACCAGTCTGCCTGCATTCCACTTTACCCAAAACTTCTGTT
The DNA here is from genome assembly GCA_028571105.1 of Tragopan temminckii. Classification (NCBI taxonomy): domain Eukaryota; kingdom Metazoa; phylum Chordata; class Aves; order Galliformes; family Phasianidae; genus Tragopan; species Tragopan temminckii. Next base: position 21,441,397 of record JAOWBP010000001.1, on the reverse strand, counting down.
TGCTTCACAGTTTCCTCTAGCCCTTAAATCCTCTAGCCCTTGGGTATCTTTATATCATGCAGATACAGAGATCTGCAGAATAGAGAAACCCTTTCTGTTTGCTAGATGTTTTGTTCTAGATTTGCTGTTTCACTTGAAAAGTTGGATGAATTGTCTGATGTTTAATACAAGGTAAGCCTCTGCATGGGTGTTAGTTCAGAGGAGTTAACGAACCATGATTTGCCCACCTGTATACCAAACACTCAGGTGAACTGAACGTATTTTGCCTTGTCCCACTGATCCTTTCTGCACAATTCCCAATTCCTCTTTATAACGAGATACATTCAAAACTGAAGTGTGCATGACTTTTAAAAATATTATTGTCTTGTCTGGTGGAAAATTTTTGACCAGCTACGATTAATGACTGAACTTACAAAATAGCATGCTGCGTTTTGTTTCTTGCTTTCTTATAGCTCTTTTACCTAATGACACAGTGTTCTGTGGGACAGAACAGTACTTTATGATTTCAGAAATATTTGTGGGTGTTACTGACTGCTGCAGTTGCTATGCTTGCATAATGAGTTGCAAAAGCCCCATGGTGCAGTAGGTGCAGTATGGGGCAAAAGGATTAGACTTACATTTGATGACGTTTCACCTGTTTCCTGAGCATAAGCTGAACACACTTCAAAAAGCACAGCTCTGTTGGCAGTGAGGGTTTTATTTTTGGGATTTTGTTCACCAAGGACAGCTGTAGCAGTAGTATTTTCATGTAGTCTTCCTCTTTTTTATTAATTGCCATGTTTTGTTTTGTTTTGTTTTGTTTTTAAATAAAAATTAAGCCTGGAAAGACTAAACATCAGCCATAGCCAATCCTTGGTGTATTCCTTTGTACTCATCAACAATGGAAACATCTTTAGAAATGCCTGTAATATCAAAAGTTAAAAGCTTTGCATTATTTTTCGGGTATCTCAGATGGTTTCACATTGCTTAGAAGCTAATGGGGTGCTGTGAGCATGTGATCCACTTGCTGGATTGCAATGAAAGCTGGCTAATGAAATGGTATAGAAATTCGCTACCTCCATCTTGGTCCACCAAGTGCATTTTTTTTCTCCACAACAGGTAGCTCTTCTGCTTTTTTTTGTAGGTCATAGAGATAGTTTTTCAAATGAAACGTTTCAAAACTCAGATACTGATTTCATTATTTTCATTATTATTTTTACCACCCTACAACATTTCAATATCAGTTTGAAATGTTTAACCTTGAGACAGGTGGCACTATGTAGAATCTTAAAGGTAACAAAAAATGAAGTGTATGTGCTAAGTTTCTAAAAGCTGAAAATAGTTTAGAATAGTTTTGGATACATGTGGTAGTTGTCATGTGGCTGCTTTCAGTGGATGCAATGCTAAAAAGGAGACAAATGTTGAAGAGTTTTTCACAGGTCACAGAATCACAGAATTAAGTCCTTGAAGTCGTAAGATGTGGTGCCAAATCAGATTTTAAAGCAATAAGCATGCACAAGTATTATATCATATATTATCTCTGGTGCACATAGGCATTTGGATATTGTAGAAGACACTAATGTGTACTTCAAATCTGTACAGTGGTTTTGTGAAGGGGAGGAATGGTACCTACAGAAACACATAGTACTTCCAAATTTCCACTCTGATATTTCCAGTTCCTTGAGGACAGTGATAGACAGAAAAATGGGGAGAGAAAAATGTACATACCAATCAGGAGAGAATTTGAAGGTTACTGGTATATTGAAGTTTTACAGAGCATTAGAGTTCTGGATACTCTAACATGAAAAAGGTTTTAGGAAGAGATTTGGTGCAAAGCTGGTAGGAAGGTGAAGGACAGCAACAGGCAGAGTACAGAAAATGCCCCTCTAAAATGAACTATTTCAGAAACACCATTTACTGTGCCTAGTCAACTTATTAGTGCTTTGCAAATCTGAAGCATGTGATGCACACCATCAAGTAGAGGATTTCTCAAATTACAGTTGTATGCTAATTAATCATTTTAGGCAGTGGCTTGTCTGAAGCAGTAAATGATCCTAGTCTTTTTGTCTTAGTAAGAAAAAAACCTTACCACTAAAATGTTGGGGGCTGTTAGTCACTAGTGCAGCTATCGCCACTTTTCTAAACCTTGAATAGAAATGAATTCAATAAAAAGAGACATAATGACAGATTTATAAAAGTAACGTTCCTTTACATAATGGATTTTCCATTCTAATGTTTCTGTACTATAATCCTTTAAAATTATGCAAAAAATTTATTATTTAAGTGATAGTAAAGAATTCATTAAAAGATTAATAGTTCTGGTTTACCAATTCGCTTACCAGGTCACTTAATTATTTAGTTCATTAATTCTGTAAATGTCAGACTTACCGTGAACTCTAGTGATTTGCATAACTAAGGTTATAGTTCTGTGAGCAATTGTCATTTAACAACTTCAAACAAGAATTTGGCATTATTCCTCCATTTCAAATGAAATAAAGTTTATTTGTCTACTTTTATATATGAGTAGATGGGAAACCAATCTAGCAAATTGATGTATCAGTTGTAGAAATGACTAAAAGGCTTTGGAGTGGACAGCTTGAGGAAATATTTTTTTCCGAAGCATCACTAAGACTTCAAATTAAACTGTATGACAGGGACTTCTTTTAGGAGGCACATTTCCCATTGAAGGAAAAAAAAAAAATCACTAACTGAAAGAAATACAAATCTTCTAAAGTTTCTTTCTTTTTTCCCCCTTTTTTAATTAAAAATTATTGCACATTGAAATAGTGAGATATTCATTCATTCTATTTTTCAAAAAGATCCTAGAGCAGAACTGACATTTCAGATGAAATGAACATTTACACTAGAATGTGGTACCAAAACCAGTACTTACATACATAGAATTACGTGTATAAACATCTATATATTCACGTTCACAAACACACCTTGAGGAATACAATAAATACTTGCAAGAACACTGGAATTAATCCAAGTGGCCATTAGCTGTGATTTAATCTTCGTTAGTAGCCATCAATGCAAGACACTGTACAGTATGGCATGATGAACCTTCCTTTTACATAGGTGAAGTTTTCCATTCACTTGGTAAGCTTGAGTGGAGAACATCAATAGCTGGTCATTATGCACCATGTAAAATAATTTGATGCCCTATGATGCATACAGGCTAAGTAAGGCCATCTTAAATAATTTTTATTGTGGAATGATTTCTTCCATTACAGATTCTATGCACTGTAAAATAGCACGGAGCTGTAACAGTCACAATCCGGTGTGTACCCATGTATCTTGCTGCAGAGAACAGTTCAATGTGAAAATGAATCCTTTCTGGCAGGCTAAACTCATGGCTGTCTGTGTTAGTGGCATCTGCTCTCACATGTGAATCAGCCTGAGTTCTAGTGAATATACACCGAGTAAGCACAGGTTTCTAGGGGGCAATGCATAGTTTGTTCAGAGCCAGACTTGCAGCCCCTGAGACAAGATCCATTAAATACAGTAACTTGTGTAATTAAAAATCATGGTATCAGGCCCTTCAAGTTTTATTTTTGTCTTTTTGACTGCACAGATCAATCTCGTGACAGCTTCCCTGACATAGGATCTTGGATTTTGGTAAACAAAGTGCAAGGCTTATCTGTAAGATGACGTGAAAGTCAGTAAGGCATGAAGTGCTCTTATACAAATCTGACTTCTCCGGATCTGTGGAGTAAATAGAATAATGGTAAATTCAGTTAAAAAAAAAAAAAAAAAAGGAAGGAAGGAGAGTAAATCAGTATTACATATACAAAAGGATGTATGGAGGTATAAAAAAGTGACCTTTATAGACAAGAATCGTTGGGTATTTTCACCTAAAACATTTGCATGTACTGGATATTTCTTCCTGGAATAAATTGTTGCTTTTGCATTGTCAGAAACTTGGGGAGAAGTGCTGTGAGTTTTTTTATGGTTTTAGGAAACAGCTCAAAAGCTATTCTACAGAGAAACACAGAGTGGAAGTTTTGTGAATTAATCAGCTACTATGTGATTTCCTGGGATTGTCTGTGTGTTTGCGGGCAGAGAGAGAGCATCTGGGCTGATATCAGCAGCTCTGAGATGCAAATGGACCACGGAAGTCCTATGTCCCTTAAAAAGTATTTTATGTTAAAATGAGACCTTTAAGGAGAAATGATTGAACAGGAAAACAAAATGAATCAGCAGCATCATTTGATGAGAACTACCACAGAGCTGGCTCTGAATAGGACCCAGAGTTTGTAAACATTCAAGAATATTTGCTGACAAACTGGAGTGACCCTCAACAAACGGCAGATATCTTATAATCTGATCTCGTTTTACTTACAGCTTTGCTGGTAGTGTGCAATAGATACTCAAATATTTTTATGAGCTCTGAAAACTTTTGGGGAGAACACAAACCCAATCATACTAAAAACATTCAAAAGTTTTCAAGAATAGTTTAAAAATTATGTAACCAAATTAGTTTTGAATGAACTGCCATATTTTTTAGTGTAATCAATGCTTTTAGTTCTTAACTGGATGCTTGATTAAAAAAACCAACCAACCAAACAACAACAACAAAGCAAAACAACAACAAAAATTCCAACTAAACAGATTAATAAAGACAAACATTTGTGCCATTAATTCTTGGAAATCAGAGGGTCACAGCCAACCTTAAGTCAGAGCATAACAAATCTGAAGATCTCATACTAATTGATCACAACAGCAGACTGTATAAGTCACAATAAAATCTGGGTATGACAGCACCAGTGTGGTCTTGCCTTAGTTTCTGATGCTTCAGTTCTTCTGTGTTGTACAGAAGAACTGTGTTAGTGAGATTCTTCATGGTTCACACAAATAGTAATAAAACAGGTGACTAGGACAGAGATTACTAACGTCTGAATAACATTAGAACTGTTTCCTTTTCTTGGTTTCTCAACTGTCAGCCAGAAGGCAAAGCAGAAAGACAGACTGACAGCAACCTCCCTCATTCTGGTGAGAGGCAACAAGTCAGGTGGCCTCACCCTATAAAAATTACTGGCTGATAATCACCAGGTGAGTTAATTGTGCCGTAGTGCCTCAATTATGTTTTGTGCTTTGACGTTTTCCTACATGCTTGGACAATGACATGAATGCTGTAAACCAGAGTCAGGATGGCAGAGTACAACATCTAATCCTGTGCAGCTCAAAGTGGGTGTTGTGCCACCCTGCTGTTGACAAACATTACATTTCTGACCTTACGCACGTAAGAACAGCAAAATTGTACTTCTAAAAACCTGTTACTGCTTGTGATATATTGGTTTCGAACATGAATGACTGAAGTGATACTGCGCGAATCAAGGACAGAAATAGTTCAGGCAAAGTTTGCAAGGCAGTTCCCTTGTTGCTTGCAGCTGCAGCTGGTTTGGGTTGGAGGCCACAGCTGGAAATGAAGTGTGGCTGGATGCGGCTTCTAAATATCGGGCCAGAACCCCAGCTGCTGTGTACTGGCACTGCTCCACTGAAGTAGTAATGTTGGTTTATACCAGTTAGGCTCTTGCTCAATGGCTTTTCTGATTTGCTAACTTGGTGTTATTGGCAGTTGTTTTTATTGCTTTTCTGATCGAGATAAGATAATCCTGATTTCATAGAAAGACATTAGCCTTCTCAAAGCAGGAGATATTTGTACGTGTGCCGTTATCAAAGTAAAAAGAAAGCTGACAAAACTAAAATGCTAGTTAAAAATGAGGAAAAAGCTCACACAATCGCTTTATATTGTAAAATAAAGTAGTGTTTGGAATGTAACTTGGAAATACAATGCCTTCTGGAGGTGGATGTCAATGTATTGTCAGCTTTGTACTACTGAAAAATTTTAGGGCTTCCTAACAACTGTTAATACCCAATGAGTATATATTTGTTGCTACCTTCTGGTCAGTAGAGTATTATGCAAATGTGCTTCCATCCATCAGATGCGTCTCCTCTGTTACTGTGATCAGTGTTAGTTGTATCTACCTGGACTTCCTGATTCTAATAGCACTTTGAAATTTGAAAATTTAGTAATGCTTGTAAATTATGCAGCGCATATAAACTACAAAGTTATAAATTAAGAACTGAATCCATTTACATCTTTACACGTGCATTAAGTGTTTACCTATATTGTGTAACAGGAGAATGAACTAGATGTAAAATCTCGTGTATTTTATGTTGTTGATGCAAAAATATTTAAAAGATATATATATATTTTTAACCACAAAAACTAAGTCTTAAAGCAAAAATACTCCTTCTGAAGAACTGGAGAGATCTGACATATTCAGTTCTATTTTGAATTATAAAGATTTAGCATTACAAAATAACAATAGGATTAATATTCAACCTGTGACTGTTCAGACTATTTGTCAGATAAAATGACAAAAACAAATGTGAAAGTTCTACAAAAAAAACATCCAAGGCAGTGAAGATCTAAGTACAGGGGACATATTCTGTAGTCTCTATTCCCCACCTTTCTATGGTTTAATCAAACACCATGTTAAAAACTCTGATTCTCTAAGACCTTTTACTAGCTTGCTCTGATGTTTCTCTGTCAAGGGCTAACTAATAGTTTTAGCTCTCCAAAGAACAACATAACAAAGATAAGGCAAATGCCAGGAAATGTATTCATTAAATAGTCAAGAGAATGCCAAGGACAAGCTCACTGTATAATGTGTTAGGAGAACATCAATATTTGAGAAAAGGAAGATGCTGCTTTGGTATAACATATTTGTGAAAACTGGAATAAGCATGTTTTAAGCAAGGCTTCTCTTTAATTATTGTCTGAGTTTCACATAAAGTCTGCTTCATCAACTGGATAAATATTTGACTGCTGTTCAGTAAATTGCATTAGTTTACTTTAACTGTATGCTCAGCCTTATTCAGGCATCCTACATTAGGCAATGTAGTGTGTAATGCATCTCTGCAGGTGACCAGAGCTATTCTCTGTATGAGGTAAATTAAAACTCATATTTTAAAAATTAAACATTCTTGCACTTCATGATTTCAATATTTAATTATAACCTGTGTCAGGGCCTAATCTCTGACTGAGTCAGGCATGAAATTAATCAAAAACGAGGCAAAAGCTTAGCAATTCCACTGCACTGCAAAAATAATTCTTTTTTTCCTTCTTTTTTTTTTTCATCAATTCTGATCATTACAGCTGTTTTATGAGAAAGATGGTAGTGATCAGGTAGTTAGGGCAACAGTTAGAAGGCAAGGAAGTTGCTAACATTATAATTTTTGTTGGTTGCCTTGAAGAAAACTGACAGAACAGTTTACTCCTGAGATGTGAATGCACACAGCACATTGTACCATGACAGACGTGATTAGAAAATAAAATAAATCTTTGACTTTAAATCTATTTCAGGAAGAATGTTAAAAAAATTAACAAAGAACAGCTTTATCATTCTCATAGAAGTTGCATCAGATTACTAATACAGTAGATTATTTTATGTGCAATTAAGTATATTGTAGCTGTACAGAATGCAACTATATTTTACTTTGCAAATACTTATGCAAATTAATTTGCTATAACTTAACCATGCCTGGTAATATTTTTTGATGAATAGAAGAAGCTGGTAAAGAGAAGTGATGAGTTTTTTTTTTCTCTGTGGAGAATTTCTCCCTTATAACACGCATTTTTTAAACTTAGCAAGTTTACCACCAAATTTAATGGCTAAGAAACAAAAGGAAAAGTTGGTATTACATGGGAGGGAAAAAAGAAAAAAAAAAAGAAAAAAAAGGAGTTCAGCCAGGTACGGTTTATTTTGATGAATTTGTATAGTTTTTGTGGTTTCAGCACTTCCTGAAACATATCATAAAAACAGGATGTGCAGATGCAGCCAACAATGGTGGAAAAATTCCCAAGCAGGCTCCTAAAAGTTGATTGAACCACTTTACATACGAGGATATAAAGTATAAAAATATGTTGAACACACAGTATAGATGGAAACTTTCTCCTAGCTTGGCAAAAAACTGACTGTCTTGTGAAGGCACTCAGGCGACAGGACCTGCAATTATTTTATTTAGCTCAGCTCTATATTCTGCTCAAACAGCAGCTGCTGTTGTGGTTTTAGGGTAACCATATGCAACCTCCCATGTTTCACCTATTGAAAAACCATTCATACTGCTAATGAGTTGCTGAAAATCAGGAGGAAAAAGAAAAAAAGATTTACTGTTCCTGGAAGAAAGGTTTGGAGGGCAGTAGCTACGAACTATCTTAACTACTAGTTTGTTTATTTGGGAGAAGAAGTATTTCAAGCAGTTAGAAGTCTTGAAGTTTTCTTTTTTTTTTTTTTCCAAAGAGTTTATGCATACAAGCTTCCTGTCCATTATGTTCCTTTGCAGGGCTTGCCTTTCATGATAGTTCCAAAACCATCAACTTAGTTTCACTTTGTTTATTTTTTAGGATTATCCCTTATCCCTTAGCCCTGAACTTTATTACTAAGAATGTTTTGTACCTAGTTGCAACAGTCTGAAAATCAGCTCTCAAGTTACCTGTAAGGGAACTGTTATGTCATGGCCTGAACTGATGACTGAGCACCTGGTGAAGGGGGTGCCTGGCCCAGGGAGCACAGGTAGAAGCAATTCATTTGTGCTTCACACCTGACCACAGAATCATAGAATCACAGAATGGCCAGGTTGGAAGGAACCTCAGGGATCATGAATCTCATACCCCCCTGCCACATGCAGGGCCACCAACCTCCCCATTTAATACTAGACCAGGTTGCCCAGGGCCCCATCCAACCTG